>CM051345.1:48971509-49599009 GCA_028015215.1 Gynostemma pentaphyllum | reverse complement strand
TTTCTAGAATTATAAACAATCCCCGTTTTGTGTTTTCGAAGCTCAAACTCGATTGGCCGCCATCGTCGTCGCTCGCTTCCTCTTGCTTTACTAGTCCACACTTGTTAACCACATTCCGATCAGAAGAAAATACTCTTACTTTTACTTATTATATACAAAAGTACTCTGACTCTGATGATGATGTGTTAGAGTGCGAACAAATTCTCACATCGGCTAGGGAAGGGAATGATCATGAGAATATTAGGGGAAGGGCACACCTCCATTGGTATGAGGCCTTTTGGGTGAAACCAAAAGCAAAGCCATGCGGGTCTTGGCCCAAAGTGGACAATATCATACCAATGTGGAGTTGTGGAGGCCCGGTGTCTCCTGACAAGTGGTATCAGAGCCTTGAATCTTCCTCATAGACGAAGTTCAGAGATAAATCAGACCTGAAGGTAGAATCAATTAGGATCTACCATGACTACTAAGTTAGATGTAGAAAAGTTTGATGGTAAGTCTGATTTCGCACTATGGAAGAAGAAAATCCGCGCATTACTGGTTCATCAGAAATCTGCAAAAGCTTTGGATGATCCAGAAACATGGCATGCTGGAACTACGGCAGAGAAGAAGGCTGATGTTCAAGAAATTACTTACAGTACGATTATACTCCACCTTGCTGATAATGTCCTCGACAGATAGACAAACAAGAGACTGCTCTTACTGTTTGGAAGAAATTGGATGACTTATACATGAAGAAGTCTTTAACCAATAAGATTTATATGAAGGAAAGGCTATTTGGTTATAAAATGGATACAACCAAAGATCTGGAATACAACTTGGATGAATTCAATCGTATTATCCTTGATCTAGCTGGAATAGGTGAGAAAACTGATGATGAGAATCAAGCTGTCATGCTCTTGATTCTCTGCCTGATTCATTCAAAGAGATGATTGAAATTCCTTATGTCAATGCAGTTGGAAGGATCATGTACATTATGGTATGCACAAGACCAGATTTGGCACATTCTATGAGTCTTGTCAGCAGATACATGGGCAACCCAGGAAGACAACATTGGAATGCAGTGAAGTGGATACTTAGATACTTGAAAGGAACAATAGACTATGGTATAGTCTATGGTGGAGTGGAAAACAAATCAGGGATCCTAAAGGGCTTTGTAGATGCTGATTATGCAGCTAATTGTGATAAGAGAATATCACTTTCAGGTTTGATTTTTCAATTGTTTGACAACTCTATAAGTTGGAAGTCCACTCTCCAATTTGTTGTTGCTCTCTCCACGACTAAGGCAGAGTATATAGCTGTGGCAGAAGCTATAAAAGAAGCTCTATGGTTGAGGAGGTTGATTGCAGAACTGCTGAATGAGAAACTTGAAGCTACTGAAATAAGGTGTGATAGTCAAAGTGCCTTATGTCTATCAAAGAACAACACTTTCCACGAAAAGACAAAACATATTGATGTGCGATTTCACTTCATAAGAGATGTTTTGACAGAAGGGGAAGTGAGGTTGGAGAAGATAGCTTTAGAAGACAATCCAACAAATGCATTGACAAAAGCATTGCCATTTGAGAAGTTTAAGAAATGTTTAACTTCTCTAATGGTTGATAAAGGCTAATTTGTCATGGTGGAGGTCATTTCTCTAATTTGCTAGTCAATGGTTATCAAGGTGGAGATTTGTTGTTATTTTGATTTCCAATGATTAGCAAATAATTCAGGTATTAATCATCATTGAATTCATAGATTTATCTCTGATGTGCCAGCTCAGTATAAATACTCATTGGATATTATTTGGGAAAGCTTCTAGAAGGGGAATCATCTTGGATGTTGCTCATGGAATGTGTGTGAGGCAATGAGCTGGCAGGCTAGTTCCTTATATCAGTGTCAATCTGTTATTGCAGAGGGATGAAAAGAGAGAGAGGATATTCCATACGCTGAGAGAGAAGCAGAGTGAATTTCTAGAAAACTTGAGAGCTACGAAATCTTCTTCAATGGAGATTTCTAGCTGTGAGTTGTGAGTATTCTTGTGAGTGGGTTGTAATGGCTTGTTGATGATAACTTCTAATGAGAATGGCCTCAAGAGGACGTAGATCAATTTGGATCGAACCTCTATAAATCTTGTCTTTGTTCTTTTCTCATCTTTCATCTTCTTGCTTTCTGCCATTGTTGTGTTTTCTGTTTTCTTGAGTTCGTAAGAAGCATTGATAGTTAATCTGTATTTAGCAATTGAGAACTAACAAATGGTATCAAAGCCATGCCCCGACCCTAACGATGTGGGTGGAATCCTCAGGTGCCGAATAAGATGAGGAGTCTCGAAAACTCGATCTGTGGTGGGCTCTATTGGACAGACGGTGAACTCCGGAGAGAGAGTTGGCCTGGATAGAGTGGACGGATGGAGGGGAGGCTCAGTGGATTTGTTCGAGGGGAGGATTGTTAGAGTGCGAACAAATTCCCACATCGGCTAGGGAAGGGAATGATCATGGGTATATAAGGGGAAGGGCACATCTCCATTGGTATGAGGCCTTTTGGGTGAAACCAAAAGCAAAGTCATGCTGGCCTAGGCCCAAAGTGGACAATATCATACTAAGAGGTGAAGAATGCTATCAAATATGGAAGAGATAGCTTGACCTTAGACATTGTGTTAAACGTTTTAAGGTTTAAGGAGCTAGAAATCAAGAAGGGTAATAAAGACAGAGAAAATGAAGCTTTAATGGTGAAAGGAAGGACTGAGAAAAAGAATCAGAAGCAGTGGAAGAATAAAAATAAAAGTAAATTTCCAACTAAAGGAAAGAAGTGTTATCATTGTCAGAAAGAGGGACATTTCAGGAGAAATTGTCCTGATCTGAAAGGTAAAGCTAAAATTGATCACAAGAAGGAAGAAGACTCCAACAAATCTAATCTCATGGATGGATATGATTTAGCAGATGTCCTGACAGTATCAGTAGAAGCAATAGATGATGAATGGGTACTTGATTCTGGATGCACCTTCCATATGACACCAAACAAGGAATGGTTCACTGAACTTAAACACTTCAAAGGGGGAAAAGTAAAGCTGGGAAATGATGTTGCTTGCACTTTAATGGGAAAGGATCACTGAGGATCAAAAATCATGACAGCAAGGTAAGAATCCACAAGATGTGAGGTATGTGCCTGATTTAAGCAAAAATTTACTTTCTCTGGGAGTGTTTGATAAAGCTGGTTATAGTTTTTATTCTAAGAATGGCTGTCTAAAGATAATCAAAGACAGTGAGGTATTATTATAAGGAAGGTTAGACAAAGGGATGTATTATCTTGAAGAAAGTACAGTCACTGGAGAAGCATCAGTGGTGAAAGAACCCTATCAAGTGACCAAACTCTGGCACATGAGGCTTGGCCATGTAAGTGAGAAAGGTCTCACTGAATTACATAAACAATGGTTGCTGGGAAAGTCTGAACTGATTAAACTGGACATGTGTGAACACTATATCTATGGTAAAGCCACTAGAGTTAAATTTGGTGTCAGTAAACATACAACCAAAAGTAAAGCCATGTGGGCCTAGGCTAAGAGTGGACAATATCATACCAATGTGGAGTTGTGGTGGCCCGGATGTCCCTCAACAAGTGGTATCAGAGTCATGCCCTGACCCTAACGATGTGGGTGGAACCTCAAGTGCCGAACAAAATGAGGAGTCTTGGAAAACCCGATCCATGGTGGGCTCTATTGGACAGGCGGTGAGCTCCGGAGAGAGAGTTGGCCTGGATAGAGTGGACGGATGGAGAGGAGGCTCAATGGATTTGTTCAAGGGGAGGATTGTTAGAGTGCGAATAAATTCCCATATCGGCTAGGGAAAAGAATGATAATTGGAATATAAGGGGAAGGGCACACCTCCCATAGTATGAGGCATTTTGGGTGAAACCAAAAGCAAAGCCATGCGGGTCTTGGCCTAAAGTGGACAATATCATACCAATGTGGAGTTGTGGAGGCCCGGTGTCCCCTGACATGATGAATTTCAATTGCAATGGGACAAAACTAAAATATTATACACCTCTCATGCCCTCACTCATGACCTTTCAGAGCTATGAGATCGTTTTGTGCAAGAAGATCAAGTAACTTCCCTTCATGGTTTGATTCGTTTACAAACTAATTATAGCTCCGTTTACATTTTCAATCCTCTCACAGGAGAGTTCGTTACCACCCCTAAACCCTTTCTCCCGGTTAAACTCATTCGTTTATTGGAACTTTTCGCGATCGTCTATAAACAAGTACAAAATTGTTCACGTATATGGTTTCACACGCAGTGACAATTATCGCGTTAATCTACATACTATTACAGCCAAGATTTTGACGATCGATGATGAGCATAACCAGTCTTGGAGAAGTATAAAACTCTCAACTACTAAAAAACAACGACGAATGAAATGTATTCCTGTGGGGGAAGTTGTGATTATTAACAGTGTAATGTATTGGATAACAGACTCTAAGGATTCCGTGATGAGAATCATCTCCTTTGATATTGACAAGGAAGAGTTTGGAGAGAAATCAGTTTCATTTTCAAGGTTTATTAAATTGATTGAATTAGAGGGGAAATTATGCATATTGGACAGTTTTCGATCGAATCTGAGTTGGGGCATAAATTTTTGGGTAAAACGTGAAGAGTGTTGGATTATGATGAATAAGTTGATATTTCGTTGCCAAATAAGCAGGGGTGACTACAGAAATTACATGCCTGCAGGTATAATTGGCAACCATATATTTGTAATGAAATTATTACATTCAGGAGGGATGGCTTATTATGATTTTAGAACTGGACAACTTTTGAGATATGATGGTCAACCCAATGCACTTCCCTATGTGCCCAGCCTTGTGCAAATCCTAAATGCATAAAACGATAGCATAGTTCAACTGGTTTGACACATGTTCCCTTCCCATGATGCTTCTTGGCTTGGCAAAGTGTCGTTTATGTCAACACATAAACAAGGGTTATTAATAGAGTGAATGAGATTGTTAGGAAATGCATATTATGATATTAATTAATTAGTAGTCTTTAGATTATGAAGGCTCTTTGAATGCTTATTAGCCTTTTGTATTCTTTATTTTCATATTAATATCAATTTTGAATCTATTTTAGGATGTTATGCAAGCACGGTTGCAAATATTTGATCTTAATTTTCTGACTAATTTTGAGGCAAATTTTATACTTTTGTTTAGTTGAAAGAATAAATTGAACCTCCATTTATTTATTTATTTTAAAGATTTAAACTGATATTTCAAAAGTTTACGTTATAAATCTACATATGTTAAATTCATGGGTATTGGTTGATAGTTAATAAAAAAATTATAAAAAAAGGAGTGAAGTTAGAATTGAATCTTCGACGGAAGAAAGCATATGACAAACCAGTTGAGCTATGCTCATGTTAACGTTCAATTACATCTTCTTACTTACCTACTATCCAAGTTTAACCCCTAATTTACTTATGGATGGGTTCAAATTGAATGGGTGAGCTAGGGATAATAAGTAAATGATGTTTCAAACCAAAAAGAAATAAATGCAATTCAAATCAGATTCCAACAAAACAACTTCTTTATCCTTTTGTTGTAATCTAAAGTAGAAATTAAAAAATAAAAAAAACCTTTTAAGTTTTACCAAATAAATTAAATAAAAATAAAAATGATTTCTCTTAAGTTAAAAAAAAAAAAATCAAAGTCTACATCTCAACCATATTGAATTTTCAAATCTCACCTACCATAAATTCATAAAACCCTCATTTATTTTATATTAACCCTCACCATTTAATTGGAGCTCATCTATATATATAACTGTATAAATTTGATTTGGGCTAAAGAAAGGTTTTGGGTTTTAGTTGTCTAAGCCCAAGTTCTAAGTCTTAGAGAAACAACTTTCTAGAAACATAGTTGAGAAAAATATGAGCATATTCTAGAGAAGAACTCTCTAGAAGCTTAATTTATGAAAAGTAGTTTATAGAAATGTCTAAAACAATGTAATAGGATTGTAATTGTCACAACGTGTTTGCGACGCGGAGCGGCCGACATCCTAATGTATTAGGTCTCTTATATGAAAATGAAGTGGAAATCGTCATCAACCATATTAGGGTGTGATTGATCACCAAATTGATTAAAATGAAAACGGTCTAAGAAAACCAGATTAGGTTCGGGAGTCATTTGTGTGTAGGGAAGATATTAGCACCCTACTACACCCGTTTAAAAAGGTTACCACATTTTATTTTATACTATCCTAATTAGTAATGATCCTTATTTAAATAATTTTAAAATATTGATTTTAATTTGTGAAAACAAATGTTCCATTTAATCATTTCTTAACTTCAAGAATGAATTAAGAATTTAGATTACAATGGATGGGGTTACGGCCATTGATTGAACAATATTGGAATTAGAAAATTCCTCACCTAAAGAAATTGAGAGTTTTTACATCCCAAAATCCCATCATAGGAATTGTATTTATATTTTAAAACATTTTAATTTTTATTTAAAATACTTTATTTTTTAAATAGTATTTAAACGTATTTAAAATACCTTTCTTTTTTATTTATTTAAAATACTGTCACTTTTATTTTCGAAATAATGTTTAAATTTATTTAAAATATTTTCCTTTTATTTTTAAAATAATATATGTAATGTTTTATTTTTAAAGATTTTTTTTCTATTCTATATTTTTTTAGGGTTTTCATAGACTTTTATGAGAATCCCGATGAGCGCATTACGCGGTCTTCACAAACGTGATGATTTCCACGCACTTATCGAGATCTCAACAAATATATCAGGCACATCCTCTTTAAAAATCTTAGTATATAAAAAAAATCTTATGATCACCAATGTTTAAAATTTTATTTGTTTATAAATGAAAGAAATGAAATAAATTTACTGGATAATGATTACACATACATGAAAATAATTAAACTAACTAAAAAAAACTTATTATCTAAATAGTGCAATCTGTAAACATAATAAAAAAATGAATAAAAAAAAAATCCTTGGAATACATTAGGTTTATATCTTCCATTTCATTTCAACAATTGTTATAAATAAATTACAATAAACATGAAAAATGTTATTAAATTACTTCAAATGTATGGTATAAAATGTTGACTTCCGATAAAAAATAACATATATATATAATATGAAATGAAAGGTTATTATAAGGATGACGCAGCAAATGTTTATATATAAAAAATGTATTGCAGTTATATTACATCAAACACCAATAGCAATCAAAATAAAACTTACAAATCGGTGGTGGATATCTCAAGGTCAGGATGAGATCATCAAGGAAAGTGTGCGGTTTGTTTGAGTTGCATAAGAAATAGAAGGATGTGTGGAATTAGAGAGAACAGGGTTTGAGAGGAAAGTATCGTCTCTTTGATAGAAAAAAAAACAATAAAAAAAAAAAAACTCTTAATCGTGAGGTTCTTATTTTGAGGTGATCACAATGAGTGTTATTTATAGCCAAATAGAGAGAAAATCAATACCAAAATTTACTCCAATCAACCCAAAATTAGTGACCCTAATTATTCATTCAAATATGGTCATCAAATGAAATCAATCAAATTAATTTTCTCAAATTTGTAGCAAAATTAGTGACCAAATCATTTTTTTCCAAAATTGGTTTTTAATCACACCAAATCAATTTCCCAAATTATGCCAAATTTTAAAATTGAATGGTTTCAAAAAATATTTTTTTAAACCTTATTTTAAAACTAAATGTTTTTTTTTATTATTGAAACAAAACCAAAAAAAAATTTAATTGAAAACAAATAGTTAATTTTTGAATAGTGTCGGACAAAAATGGGTGTCTACAGTTTTGCCCCCCTTTGTTCATCCTTATAGAATTTTAAGGTGGACAAAGGTGTAGACATTAATTTGTTTGATGCTATTTAAAAATTAAAAAAGCTAGATTAAAATGAGTTGTTCAGTGAAAATGTTAAGGATAAACAAGTTTATCTGGATTGAAGGTTAGGGAAAAACAAGCATCTTCCGGGTTTAAGTAATGGTTGGAGACCAGGGATAAACAATCGTCGTTCAGAATGGAGGTCAGGGATAAACAAGCACCTTTCAAATGTAGATGGAATACTGGAGATCAGGGATAAACAAGCATCTTCCAGGTTAAAGTAAAGATTGGAGACCAGGGATAAACAAGCGTCATCCAGAATGGAGGCCAGGGATAAACAAACACCTTTTAAATGTAGATGGAGTACTGGAGATCAGGGATAAATAAGCATCTTCCAGGTTAAAGTAAAGATTGGAGACCAGGGATAAACAAGCGTCGTCCAGAATGGAGGCCAGGGATAAACAAGCACCTTCCAAATGTAGATTGAATACTGGAGATCAGGGATAAACAAGCATCTTCCAGGTTAAAGTAAGGATTGGAGACCAGGGATAAACAAGCGTCATCCAGATTGGAGGTCAAAGGTAAACAAGCACCTTCCAAATGTAGATTGAATACTGGAGATTAGGGATAACAAGCATCTTTCAGGTTAAAGTAAGGATTGGAGACCAGGGATAAACAAGCGTCATCCAGATTGGAGGCCAGGGGTAAACAAGCACCTTCCAAATATTGATTCTATGCACAGTTAAGGATTAAACAAGCATTGTTTGATTGATGATATGAGAGACTTGATTTTATAGTGCAATGACCATTACAAATATCTTGGTATGGTTTTATTTGACCAGAAACATTAATGCATTTTTTTTTTAAAAATCATGATGAATGATTAAAGATACTCAAGTATTGTTTTATGAAACAAAATTTACATTTTAAACTTTGAAATTAAGCTTTCATCCCAACATCCAAATTACTTCAATCGAGATCTTAAGGTTGAATCATGAGTATCAAAATATCTCAGGAATTCAAAGACTTCAAAAATTTGCCCCAGCATTGATAATTCTGATATTCTGAAGTCCAAAAGATTCTCATTGCTATGGGTGGAAACCAAACTTCCTCTTTGCCCAGTGTGTATAATTTTGACATTTATGATTCGGCTAAACTTCGTCTTTGCCCCAGTATTTGATGCTCTAAGAGGACATGAAAAGTTCAACCTTTGTTACTTTCGTTCTTAATTAGTCCAAGAGATATATTTTTTTATTTCAATAAGACAATGAAGTTTTGACTATGGAGATACTGTATGGAATTTCGATTGAAAAGACCATGAGTTCATTCTTTCAAACAAACCTTCTAAAGATGAGATGTAATTTAGTAAAATATTTTTTTTTTCATATGGTTGATTCATCTCAATTGCCCCAGTGTAATAAGATCTCAAAAAAATTCTCAAGTTCAAGAAAAATGTCAAATGTTTAGCAATGTTAATCAATTTGGCTGTAAAACAGGTTTCACTATATTTAAAGGTTCTATGGACGTGTGTGTGTATGTGTGAGCATTCATCTTATTTATCATTTTCTCAATTCGATTCCAATTATGCAAGATGAGAAACTCATTTAACTTCTAGTAACTCTAAAATTTTCTTTATAGTCATCTTGCACTCAAATTGAGTAATAAGACACTAGGATCGTTAGGACTCAAGATAAATTCCCTCAAACTTATCAATATTTATATATATATATATATATATATATATATATATATATATAATTTTATTTTATTTATTTATTTATTACTTTTTTTTTTGCAGCATTTCAAATGAAAAGTCATGTCAGCTTATCATCTTTTTACAAGATTTAACATTAAGCATTGAAGTGATAACACTATGAATCTCATCTTTAAAGTAAAGACTCTGGGTCATTGAAAATTTTATTATTATTGAAAAAGAAACTGATGCCCATTATTCAAAATTCCTATAGCCTTAGGCATAGCTGATAGGATAAAACATTAAAGCAGAAAAAAAAAATTCTTGCACTAAATTAAATGAACAAATGAACTTGTCCCCACTTGCTTTCTTTAAGACAAACGAACCATCAAGTTTCCGTGTCACCTTTATGATTAGGAAGAGGATTCATGTTGACATCAGGTGTATCCTTCTCCTTTTCAAAACTTAACCAGCCTGCCTTCATTAATGCTTGAACTTTTTTCTTGAATGTATAACAATTTTCAGTTGAATGTCCAATCCCTCCACCATGATAATCACATCGTAAATTTGGATTGTACCATTTTGGGTAAGGTGGCTTTACAGGTTCTAGAGGTTCTGGTACCACTTGATGCTGCTCAATTAACTGTGGTAAAAGTTCAGTGTATGACAGAGGAATAGGATCAAAAGAAACATATTGTTGATTATTCTTTAGATTTCTCTGATTTTGAGCTCCTTGATACGTATTCTGAGGGTAATTATCTTGTCCTAACCCGGTCCTTGGAGCAGACTGAGGTGTTTGAAAGCCCTTGTTTACGTTGTTGACATGATGATATTGGGGTGCAACAGACTTATCAAATGTCGGCCTATGAGTGTGGCCAACATGGTGAACATCCCCCTCTTTCTTCTTAAAAGTGAAATTCTTCTTTGAACTTGAGTCGACTGCAGTATTAGAAATTTTTCAGTGTTTCACTCCATAATCAATCCTCTCTCCCATCATAATGATATCTAAGAAGTTAGTAGAAGCATTCCCAATCATTCGATCATAATAGGGTGATCGAAGGGTATTGATGAACATCGTTGCTGCCTCTTTGTCTGTTAAAGGAGGTTGGACTTCAGCAGCTGTTTCTCTCCATCTTTGAGCATACTCTTTGAAAGTTTCTATACTCTTCTTTTCCATTTGTTAGAGATCAAAACGGTCAGGTGCCACATCAAGATTGTGCTTGTACTGTTTTAAAAATAGATCCGCAAGATCTTTCCACTCGTTCACCTGATTACCATCTAACTGCATATACCAGCGCGATGCAGCTCCTGATAAACTATCTTGAAAATAGTGCATCAATAATTTTTCATCGTTTATGTGTGCAGCCATCTTTCTACAGTACATCACTAGATGACTTCTTGGACAAGATGTCCCATCATATTTTTCAGAATCAGGCACTTTGAATTTTGACGGAATTATTACATCTGGTATTAAACAAAGCTGGCTTGCATCGATGTTCCCAAATATATCAATTCTTTCTATGGCTTTGACTCTTTCTTCAAGATATTCTAGTTTTCCTTTCGCTAGATTATCCTCCTCTTTCTCAAAGATGTTAGTCTTATTGCCAAGATAGAGTGAGTATAAGTTGGATCTTTGGCATGTTGGACTTGATGTGATGATGAGTTGATAACAACCCTTTCTCTAGGTAATCCATTATGAGCCTCAGGGTTAAAACCAGGTGGTATGTCATTTGAAGACGATTCTTGAGCAACATTATTTAACTGTGAGGTTTCAACTGCTGACTTTCCCTTGTGTAAAGCTGTGAGTAGTTCTATTACTTATGTCATCTGTTCTTTTAAAGTATCCACATCTTTTTTAACCCTTTGAACTAAAGAATTCTCTTGTTCACTCATGATTCTAACTTGTGCTCTTGTTCGATAAGGATGTCGATGTTGAGTTGGGTGATCAATTTTTTTATTGTAAAACCTTCAATTTGTAATTTTAAAAGAAAATAAATAAATTTTATTAGAAATAAGAAAAAGACAAGCATGACTATTGTAGTGAAATTTGTAAAATGCATAATGTACCAATTTTTTCTGATGCGTGTGAAATATTTTTATGTATGAAAAATGAATATGTAATAACATTTTTTTTAAAATAATAAATAAATAAATAAGCGTGTAAAAACAAAAATAATGATAAGCATGAATATGCTAGGAAAAAATTTAAAAAAAATGATTTGTAAATTTTTTTTATGGATGAATAATGACATAAAATGTAAGAGAAAATGATAATAATTAGAAAAGAGAAAAATAAAAAATATATTGACTTAACGTAATCATGAGTGTAAAGTTAAGGTTCTAAATCAGTTAAAAGGATAAAAGCTCCCAAATTACCCATAATACTATTTCAAATTGAAATTGTGAATGGATAACTTGAGTGAGGAATTTCATACCGCTTGCACGGGAGTCGAAACTCCACGAAAGCAACATATACTCAGTCCTCGGTCTAATCTTATAGGGTAGAGCCTGGGTAGGAGGCCCGTGAATAATTGTGTGTAATGCATGTTCATATGTAATAAATAATAATTGAATGTTGCAAGCAAAATACTATAAACATGATAAGCTAAGAAAAATAAAAACAAGTCAATTAATGTGCTAAATAAGTAAAATGGACCAAAATAAAATAAGAAGAATAATATAAAATTAAATTAAATGGTTTGACTCTCTAAAATCCTCAGTGGAGTCGCCAAGCTGTCACAACGTGTTTGCGACGCGGAGCGGCCGACATCTTAATGTATTAGGTCTCATATATGAAAATGAAGTGGAAGTCGCCATCAACCATATTAGGGTGTGATTGATCACCAAATTGATTAAAATGAAAATGGTCTAAGAAAACCAGATTAGGTTCGGGAGTCATTTGTGTGTAGGGAAGGTATTAGCACCCTACAGGTTACCATATTTTATTTTATACTATCCTCTTAATCGTGAGGTTTTTATTTTGAGGTGATCACAATGAGTCTTATTTATAGCCAAATAGAGAGAAAATCAATACCAAAATTTACTCCAATCAACCCAAAATTAGTGACCCTAATTATTCATTCAAATATGGTCATCAAATGAAATCAATCAAATTAATTTTCTCAAATTTGTAGCAAAATTAGTGACCAAATCATTTTTTTTCCAAAATTGGTTTTTAATCACACCAAATCAATTTCCCAAATTATGCCAAATTTTAAAATTGAATGGTTTCAAAAAATATTTTTTTAAACCTTATTTTAAAACTAAATGTTTTTTTTTATTATTGAAACAAAACCAAAATAATTTTTTAATTGAAAACAAATAGTTAATTTTTGAATAGTGTCGAACAAAAATGGGTGTCTGCAGTAATTATGAAGAATATTTTAGATAGTCATTAATAGCCATTAGATTAGAATTGTAGTGGCATAATCCTAGCCGTTGATAGAGGAGGTGTCACTAGTATAAATAGGAGTGGTGTCTTAGTGTTTGTATCAATCAATCAATCAATTAAGCAAGATGAAATAATTAAGTAGCCCACTTTTCCAAAATCTCTCCCACTTTCAAAATAATACTCCTGAAGATCCTTCATAGAAAGATGGAAATTAATGATTTAGTTTCCTTCTAAGTTCCACAACTCAACAAGAGTAACTATGACAATTGGAGCATCAAGACTCTCCTAGGCGCTCAAGTGTGGGAGATAGTAGAAAAAGGCTACATCGAGTCGGAAAATGAAGATAATCAAACTCAAAGAGATAGTTTAAGAAACTCAAGAAAGAGAGACAAAAAGACTCTCTATCTAATCTTTCAAGGACTAGATGATGATGTTTTTTAGAAAGTTTGAGAAGCAAAGTCGACTAAGGAAGAATGGGACAAAACTACATTATCATACACCTCTCATGACCTCACTCATGAACTCTCAGAGCTATGGAATCATTTTTATATTGAAAATCAAGTAACACTTCCCTTCATGGTTTGATTTGCTTACAAACTAATTTTCGCTCCACTTATATTTGCAATCCTCTCATAGAAGAGTTCGTTACTGCCCCTAAACCCTTTTTCCCGCTTAAAATAATTCGTTTATTGAAACTTTTCGCTACGGGATTCGGATATTGTTCATCTATAAACAAGTACAAAATTGTTAATGTATATGGTTTTAAATGCAGTGACAATTATCGTGTTAATCCTTTTACTTTGAACCATTCATGATGGTACATTCCCCACTAGTGGGAGAGGTCGGGTCCGTCGTGCGTGGTTTGTCTAAATTATTAAGCTTACACATGCTCCATCAACAACTTGATTATTTCACATCTCTTTATATACTTGACATGTGGTTGCTGCACTTTTCACTGAAATTTCACCCATAACAGTGGCCCCCTACTCCCGAGTCAGGTTGAGGCGGCTCACCACTATTTGAGAGTGCTCTTCAAAGTGAGTAATTTCTGTAAAAATCATCTCAAATGTCTCCAGCCATCATTTTTCAATATCAAAGTTGCTATTGGATTCTCTTGTTCCATTGTACTTGTTAGGTGATACATTAATGATCACTGTGCGATCCGATAGCTGGGAGAAGACTTGATCCCACTATAAATTAGTGGGACTCTCATACTTTTTATTTCAAACTTTGAGAAAACTTGAGATAGTTTTGTAGCTTGGTAATTTTCTCTTCACAATTTTTATCTTTTACTTCTTTTATCTTTTCTTTCTTCTTCTTTTTTTTTATTTGAGAAAACGAATTTCTAGTCATATTTTTCTAACTTTTGAGAGGTTTTTCTTCCCTCTTTTACTTGGAAATTTCTCAAAACTTTATTTATTTTTTATAATTTTCTAGTAGTGTCGGTGTAGCTTCAATATATATTTGCACATAATTTTTTAGGTAGTCTTCCGTCGCATTTTCTTGGTCCTTTCCCTTTTTGGTACTGAAATAAAATTTGTTTCTATTCAACCATGTGTAGCTTCATCCCGGCATGAAAACTTGAATGATAAGACCTATAATTAGTATTATTTCATCTCTCGTTGGAGTTTTTCTTTACTTTCCGATTTTTGCTTTTCTTTATTTCATCTCTCTGTGTTTTTTTTATCGATTCAAATTCTGGTTCCTCATTTCCTTTCCTCTCCTCTTATCCTTTCATCTCCTCTAATTCCTAAAATGCCCCACCGTCGTCGTCGTGGTCGCCGCTCTTCTCCGGAAGTAAGGAAAATAGAGAAGAAAAATCAATTTCCTCCTACACTCTCAATTTTTTTTTCCTTCTTCTTCTTCCATAAACAAAGCTCCTCCTACCTCTATTTCTCTTTAGGTCGATTCATGCATAAATAGAATCGAGAAAAATCAATCGCCTCTACTTTTCTTTCAGTCGATTCATTATAAACAGAATGGAGAAAAATCAATCGCATCCTACACTCTCAAATTCTTCTTCTTCTTCTTCTTCCATAAACAATAAGAAGAATTCACTGACATTTTCTCGATTCTGTTTATGCATGAATCAACCGAAAAAGATTCTGGTGCCTCAACTTTCTATGAAGAGACTAGGTTTTGGAACTTGCGAGAAAAGAATACATGTTTACGCCAATCATTTTCTCGTGGAACTCAATGATACTGATATCTATCAATATAAGGTAAATATTGAAATTGTTTTTGGCTAATACTTGGGTACTCACTAATAAGTATAACTCTGTACTCACTGTTCTATGTATCTCGATTTTATTGGATAAAACATTAGCGGGACCCATATATTTATTATTAATAACATATTTTATCTAATAGAAAAATGACATGTAGGACGGTGAGTACGAACTTAAACTCACTAGTGAGCAGGGGAGGATCGTCATGGGGAATAAGAGGGGCCATGAACCCCCCCCCCCCCACCCCATAATTTTTTAGTATATATGTAAAAATATTTTTCTTTTCAATTTTTTTTTAATTTTATGTTTATAAAATTTAAAATAATTATATTATATATAATTATTTTTATTTTAAATTGGCCTCCGCAAGTTTGATTTTCTGGATTCGCCTCTGTTAGTGAGTACCCAAGTATTCTCCTATATTATTTGCCTCCCAAATTATGCGCGTTATTGATTAAGAATCTGTTGGTGTTGACGAACCTTATCCTAACACTCAGAAGATCTCATACTTCTAGAAATATAATATTGGGATAAGGACGTGAACACTAACTAAGTCAAAAAAATATAACATCCAACTTTTGACTTTATGGAAGAAAAATAAGAGGTTTTTTTATAAAGACCTAGGAGGAGGAAATCATTTATTAGGAGTATGGGTAGATGGTGGATCGCAATCGCTGGAATTTACAATCCTATTAAAATAAGAAGAAGAGAGAAAGCCAAAGAGAAGAAGATGCAATGATATCAATATATATATATATATATATATATATATATATATATATATGAGATGAGGATAATACATCTGAGATGGAATAACTCTGAGAATGTTGTTAAGTACTCCAACAATGTTTTGATAAGAAGGATTGTGCTCTCCCCCAAACGAACTTCATGCTAAGATACAAAGCCTAAAAGTACATTGAACTTTTTGATGGTAAGTTTAGCATACTATAAAAAGAGTTCTCCAGCTAAATAAATTCTTTTTAAACCATCAAATGATAAACACTCTCCACCTAAATCCAGTTGACCAATTATATCTCTATACTAGCAACAAGTAAAAAATCAATTTAAATTGAAAATGAAATGTTGAGATTTCAAAGAGTAGAAAACCAAATCTATTGAAAACCCACACTATCAACATCAGATATGTTACAAGAAATAACTGAAAGATATCTCTAACATTTCATTCATCTCATCAATAAAACTGTTGCTTAACTAAAAACATCAGTTCAACAAATCAAACTGGTAAGTTGCATGGACTGAAATACGTTAAAATTGTTGAGACCTAGAAATCTAATTGATAGTTTTTCACATAAGGAAAGAGAAGAACAAAAAAAGGACCATAAAACAGAGCAAATCTTAAAGACTAAATCAAAGTTAATTAAAAACAATGGAGATTACTCAGGTACTCACTAGTGAGTATAAGTTCGTACTCACCGTCCTAAGTGTTACTTTTCTATTGGATAAAATATACTAATAGTAATAAATATGTGGGCCCCACTAATGTTTTATCCAATAAAATCAAAATACGTAGAATAGTGAGTATGAATTTATTGGACAAAAAATTAGTGAGACTCATATATTTATTACTATTAATATGTTTTATCCAATAAAATAGATATACGTAGAACGGTGAGTACGAGCTTATACTCACTAGTGAGTACCCAAAGTATTATCCATACATATTTAATGTTCTGTATTTCTTTCTTTCTTTGTGTTTTTTTTTTAATACTCAATAGTGAGTACCCAAGTATTCTCCAATATGTATTAAGCTTGTTGGGATAACTCACTTTTAACGCCTATAATGGAAACCTGCAGCTGTCTTATAATGTTTAGGTTAACAATTCGCAGCTAGGGGTGTTCAAAAAAACCGAAAAACTGATGAACTAGACCTAATTGAACCAAACCAAAACCTATTGGTTTGGGGTCTAAATATTAGAACTAATGGTTCTTTCGGTTTGCAATAGTAAAAAACCGTATAAATCGGTTTTGGTCCCGATTTTTATATTTGAAAAATCGAATAAAACCGAACCGAACTATATATGTAAATAATGATGAAAAATCGTAAGTATATTAATTTTTTTTTACCCGTTCTTATTTGATCATTATACAACCTTAATGAACAATTTAAAAAACACATCAATCTCTCGACTCCCTTTGCAAATTCACCTTTCAATCTTGTGACTTCATTTCCCTTTGTTTATTTAACCTTGATTTTAGTGGACAAAAATTCAGAAATTATTAACATTTTCATCTATCTCCTTTAAATTTATTTGTTTAGTCCCTTTGCAAGTTTGTTTGTTTAGTAATTATTATGTAAATTACTCAAATATGAGCCATGAGAAAGCTTAGATGGGAGGAAGATGTTTTCTAATTCAAAAGAGGTTGTTCCCTCCCATCTCACTACAACTATAAATTTTGGGAGACATTCATTTTAAAATACCAAAATCTCAATAGGAATGATTTGAGAATTGTGAAGTGTCCTTTTGGGGGATTTTAGATTTCATTTTCATGGTTTTGAACTCTTTAGCAACTCCAACACAACATTGAATATTTAAAATCACATATGATATATATAATAAAATCACTATTAAGCATCTAAATTCACATATGAAGTATATAATAAAATCATTATTAAACATCTCAATTTTTTTTAGATATTATTGCAGGAAGGGAAACTCGAACCTTCAAACCTTATGGAAAGGGAGTAGGTGCCTAACCACTTGAATTGTGCTCGATAAACATCTCAATTTTAAACCACTGTTATATCAATTACTTAATGAAATTTATGATTGTAACAACTAATACCATTATGTTATAGTCCGTAAAGGTGTTCTATATTAATAGTATTTTAGCCATTTAGATCAACAAAAGGTGGTCATTCACAATAGTTGCTTAATTAGCTTTCTCTTTATAAAGGTTAGGTAAGAATTTTGAAAATACTATCAAATCAATTAATTTTTTTATGAATGAATTGTTTCTTTAGTACAATTTGTTGGATTTTATACATTTTATAGTATAAAATTTAAGTGTGAAAGTAAGTGGAAGTGTAGAGAGAAAAGTTGAAAATTGTGGTTTGTGGGAAAGTGAAAAATCACTTGTCCCACATTGGAAAGATCTCAATTCCAACTTCACTTTATATATTCTACACTTGCACTTTGGGTCTGGCCCTTTGGGTTCCACAAATTTTGCGAGGGCCGAGCGCGCACCCGATGGGCTTCAGACCACACGCACACTCGCACGCGCCACCCGCCCGTAATGCATGACCAGGTCGGGCTCGGGTTCGGGTCGGTCCGGTCCGTCTTCTTTGATTAAAAGGATATTCTTTTTATTTGAAGAATATTTATTTAATTTCTTTTGAAATTCAAAAAGTGTAACAGCAGAACTTAAATGGCCTTTGCCGTTACCGGCAACAATGAGCCGTTACCGATCACCGGCGGACGTTTCAGAGCAGATATAATCCAGAATTGAATTTTGTTTTGGAGTTACAAATCTGTCTCCCTATAAATAGAGACGAATTCTTCACTCTCAAATACATCAAGAAATATCAAATTCTACTTTCTGTTTTCTCTCTTCTGTTCTTCATTTTCTGTCCAATTTTGAGAGCTGTTCTAGAGGTGTTCTGCCAGGTTCTTGAATCTCTGGTTGTTTAATTCAAGAACGCTTCATTGAATCCTGCAAAGCCAAATTGCCGTCGAACCACAAACAACCTGAGCGGGGTAATATTGACTTCAGGACAACGGCCTTGCCCGTGCTTTAAAGCTTACTACAGTAACGTTGTTCCTCGTTTATGTTCTTCTATTTACTTGTTATTACTGATCGTTTTATTGTTGTAATCTTCAGTTTCGATTCAATACAATACGAGATCTGTTTGTTCATATTCCTTCTCTATTCCAACACAATTGATCAGCATTAGATTGGTTGGAATGGCTATGAAATTTTATCAGTTTTAACATACTAATTATTAAATTATGTGAATTTTTTAAAAATTATTCAAATAGGATAATTATAGTTCAATAAATTGTTAAAAAAACGAATAAATTCATTGAAAATAATAATTAAAAATAACCAAACTGTTCGATAAATTATTGAACTTGAATTTAAAAAAGAAAAAAGCAAGTAAATTCATTAAAAATACTCAAGAACAAATTTATTGAACTAATTATGCTATTTGAGTCATTTTTAAAAAGTCTGACATTTTAGTAATTAGTATGTGAATTTATATCATTTGAGACAAATTCTTTAGTTTGAAATCTAACGAGAAACCAATGATCATCCACATTCATGAAAAAACACCATATACCAATATAACGCGGGTTCAAATATACTTAAAAAAATTTAAATACTAAATAATTGTTAACATGAATATAACTCAACTCATATATTAATGTTCGTTTTATTACATATTCGAGTCTCCACTCCCAAGAATTTTCTACAAGTGGGGGGAGACCGGGGAATGAATAGGAGAAAAACCAATCCAAAATGAAATAAACTCCCAAATTAGGAGACAACATATAGTAGATAGGCTTTCTGATAAAAGAAATGCATAACAATCATGCTTTTAGAGCTGAAAACAAGACGCTGAGGACAAGAACCAAGCAGAGATCAGAGGAAATGGAAAGAGTTGCGGCACCCGATCGAGATGGTGCTGGCAGCGGAGCCATGATATTCGATCCTGAGATGGCCGAGGGCGGTGTCGGCGGCGTATCCGGTGAGCTAGCTGCAAAATATAATGTTCATTTGATTGAGATCATGAACCATGAAAAAAAAAATGTTTTCTTAACAAGTGAACCTTGAGATGAGAGTTAGAGACATACCAGGAGGAAGTTGAACTGCCAAAATAAAAGTTAAAAAAAAAAAAATATTAGAATCATAGAAATAGGAAGAATATAAATAAATAAAAAATTAAGAATTTAATGAAATTAAAAGTTAAAAAAAAAAAAAAACATACATTCACATTTGATTTTGGGAATAGGAGTTGTAGATTTACAACTAAAGGGAAGTTTAATAATCCTCTTGAGATTAAGAGGAAAGCCAATGCCATCACTTTTCTGTATGGCTTCACAAACACAATCGGTATTCGTTCGCAATAAAGCTTCCAAACCATCACAACAAATTGGTGGAGGTTTCTGAATTAAGCTCCCAACTACAAGATAATCAAGGCAAGGCATCATATTATGATACATAACTTGAGGGCAACTGCCATGTACTGCCGGCCCGGGCAAGGGCGCTAGCCACGGCGACGATGCCAACACCGATGCCAACGGGTTTGATTCGAGTTTCGGGTTTAAAGATTCTAATTGTGTAGGTTCATTGCCGTGCGCTACACATGCATAGATAGCCAAAATGCAAGTCGAGAACAAAGCTAACATTGCCATTGTTATTGCTTGATTCAATATATCTTTGTCGTTTAATAATTTGAGAGATGTTTTCTTATTGAAATTGAAGGGAAATTGAGATGTTATTTATTATAAGAAATAGTGGTTTTGAATTAACAGATAACGTTAGAATATAGCTCGAATTGATTCAAATTTCAGTTAATGTATCAACTGATTTTGTTATCTGTCTGTATTTTGCGAGATCGAATGAGTTTTAGTTAATTATTGAACAAATTTTGAATATTTCCATGTGTATTTTTTGTCTGTTGAAATTTCATATATATAAAAAATATATATATACAAAGAAATTGACAGGTAATGGTGTCATTTTTACTTGTCAATTTTTGTAATTAACTTTTTATTATTGAAGTTTACATATAATAAAAGTGAAAATTACACAAACCACCCTAAATTATAGGGGTTGTAACACTTGTACTCTTAAACTTTCAATTTGATCAATTGACCCCCTAAACTTTGTAATTATAAAAAATGGGCCTAGAACATTTTAATCAAACAAATTACCCCTTTTAAATGATTAATTTACTAATTGTTTTTATGAAATCTCTATGGAAGCGGGTCTCCGAGGGGCTCTTATCCCACACTCAACCCCGATCTCGAAATATTCGTGATGGTTGAGACGATGATTTCTTCACCTATCTCTCATACCTCCCTATCCCGTTTTATTTTAGGAATGTATTGCCCGTCTCTATGGTGATTTTTAAGGGTCTAATTTAATAATTTAAGGTGGTAATTTATCAAATTAAAATTTTTTAGGTCCAATTTTAACATTGTATAAAGTTTAGGGGAGTTAATTGTGATCAAATTGAAAATTTAAGGGGTGAGTATTACAAATCCTATAATTCAAGGGTGTTTTATGTAATTTTCCCTGAATAAAAAATATATAATGAATTGAATTTGAGAGAAGTTACGGTTCTTTAAAACTAAAATCTTTAATTTATTTTCAATATATTTGTGAATGTTTTCCTTTTATTTAACGTTTTCATTTATTTGCCAACACGCACGAGCATAGCTCAAATGGTTAGACATATTGCTCCCTTATCATGAATTCGAAAGTTCGAGTCTCCCCCTCCCCTAGTTTGATGTAATATCTAAAAAAAATGTTTTCATTTATGTTAGGACCTATTTCTCAGTTTAAATAAGATTAATTTCTATTTGAGGATTCAAATGAATAAGATTATGTAAAAATCATTTGTGTCTCAGGTTTAGCCACGGAATCAGTGTTACGATAGTGTGGGCTTGGTGCAAATGGTAGTAACAGAAATTTATAAAAACAGTGAGAATAAGGAAGAGATCGACACCGAAAATGATTAACGTGAGAAACCTTCAACTGGTAAAAACTCACGGGGCCTCGCCCAGAAAAAGTCCACTAGAATCGTTAGTCGTTCAATATAAATATAAATCACAAGGCACAAAATAAAAAGAACTTTCTTCTTTGTTTTTGTCTTTGATTTCTCCTTGTAACGACGACGTCTACAATAGATTCTATCACAAGCTCCCCTTGAGACAATTTGATTCAAGAACCTCCCGTTCTTGTTTTGATCATACCACAAGCTCCCCTTGCGGTAGAGATCACGGAACTTCTTTCCTTGATGTGTGAGCGAGACGACTTCTTCCTCCCGAAGAATCAAATCACTCTCCAAACAATTACAATATAAAATATTTGAATAATCAACCTTACAAAATGCACTCTCACATAAATATTATAATAAGCACAATAAGCTAAAAGTGAGAGGAATATAAAAAGCTTGGTTTTCAAGCTAAAAGAGAAGCCTTCAATTTATATGCAACACTTTGAATCTTCAAATAAGGAAATTTGGAAATCAGAAATCTGCTAGCTATAACCGTTGCAACATCTTCGGCTCGAATTAAGGAGTGACAAAATTATTTTCATTTAAACCAAAGATTTTCCATTTCGAAAATCTTCCATAAGAGGCTGCTGCTAGCTATTCAAAAAGTCAATTCTATGCAAGAAGACAACTAAGAGATTCCATAAACAAAATCAATCAATTAATCAATTAACCATTTTATTTTTGTAAGCCAGTATATCATTGTTATAACTGTCTTTAGTTTTGTGAATTTTAAATTGCCATAAAAAAGAGAGAGAAAAGATTGCAAGTTGTTGAGCTTGACCGAGAGAAATTTCGGCAAATCTATACTAAATTATCTCCATATATGACATGCTAATTATATCCAAATTTCAACGACACACTCAAACCCTCGACTTTAAAAAAAAAAGTAAAAAGTAAAATGTGAATGACGCCGTTATAGTTTTGGTCAAAATATATGAATACCCTCTGTTGTTTAAAAATGATAAATCACTTGTAGTTTTCATATTGTGCTAATGAGACACCCCACATTCCAACGTCGTTAACTTTGTTTTAGTCATAAATTATTCGTTTGAACTTCGATTTGGATGATTTAAGATACTTTGTGTTAGGGGAAAACCGGGTCACCACAACTCCACATTGGTATGATATTGTCCACTTTGGGCCTAGGCCCGCATGGCTTTGCTTTTGGTTTCACCCAAAAGGCCTCATACCAATGGAGGTGTGCTCTTCACCTTATATTCCCATGATCATCCCCTTCCGTAACCGATGTGGGATTTGTTCGCACTCTAACAATCCTCCCCTCGAACAAATCCACCGAGCCTCCCCTCTATCCATCTACTCTATCCAGGTCACCCCGCCTGTCCGATAGAGCCCACCACGGATCGGGTCTCCGAGGCTCCTCACTTTGTTCGGCACTTGAGGATTTCACCCACATCGTTAAGATAGGGGCATGGCTCTGATACCACTGATTTCTCTCTTCTGTCCTCATAGCTTCTTCAAATGTATAAGGCTCAGTGTACATATTTTCAATGCAATTTAATGCATAAGCAACATAGTCAGATTGACTATATTTAGATGAGGACTTAATGGTTCTTTTCTCTCTATCTCTTGTCAAAAGATAGTCTTCTGCTGCTGCTTCCTCTGATTCAACCACACCCTCTGAAACTCCTGTTTCTTCATTGACTTCCTTAACAGGTTGTGATCCTTCAATTTGAGACTTTAACTCATAAGGCTCAATTTCAAAATCACTCTTTAACACAGAGGCTCCACTTGTCTTTTCTTCAGTACCTCTCTGCATATTCTTCCAGGGCATAACATCTTCATTAAATATGACATCCCTGCTGATTATACACTTTGACTCTCCAGGCTCAAGACACCAAAGCTTATATCCCTTAATCCCTTTAGGATATCCCAAGAATAGGCACTTCTTTGCTCTTGCTCCAAGCTTATCTTGCTTGGTGTGTGCATAGGCAGCACACCCAAACACCTTAAGATATTGCAGATTTGGAGCTTTGCCTGTCCACACTTCTTGTGGAGTCTTTAAATCCAGAGCTGTAGAAGGACATCTGTTGATTAGATAAGTAGCAGTCTGAACAGCTTCCCCCCAGAAGATCTTTGGTAGATTAGCATTGAACAACATGCATCTTACCCTCTCAAGCAAAGTTCTATTGAACCTTTCTGCTAAGCCATTCTGCTGAGGGGTGTAAGCTACTGTTAATTGCCTTCCAATCCCTGATTTGCAGCACATTTCTTTGAACTCTTTACTAAGGAACTCCATTCCATTATCTGTTCTAATAGTCTTGATGTTCTTCCCAGTTTGGTTTTCTATCAAGATCTTCCATTCAGCAAAGGTCTTGAATACTTCACCTTTGTGCTTTAAGCAGAAGGTCCATAGTCTTCTGGAATAATCATCTACTACTGTCAAGATGTACCTTGCACCACCAAGAGTAGACACCCTTGCTGGCCCCCACAGATCTGAGTGCAATAATTCCAAGATCTGCTTGCTGGTGTGCTTCCCTTTACCAAACTTCAGTTTTGTGGCCTTACCCAGTACACAAAATTCACAAAATGACAGATCTCCAATTCTTTTATTTCCTAACAAGCCTTTCTGACTTAATACTTGAAGACCCTTTTGGCTGACATGCCCAAGTCTCTTGTGCCAAAGCTGAGCATCATCAGATTGTGACTCCACTGCTGCTGTGCATACTTTTCCTGTGATTGTAGTGCCATCCAGGTAGTACAATCCCTTTTCTAAGGTCCCTGTGATCTTCAATTCTGACCCTTTTGAAATCTTCAGTTTTCCATTCTTGGAATGAAAACTATAACCTGATTTGTCAAAGGTACCAAGGGATATTAGGCTTCTTTTGAGGTCAGGGACATACCTCACGCGAATTTAGGAGCCTTTCCTTGCCATCAAACATTTTCAATCTCACACACCCAATACCTTTCATCGTACATGGGTTATTATTACCCATCATTACATCTCCACCTTCTAATTCTTTAAATTCTTGAAGATAATGTCCGTGAGGGGTCATGTGATAACAAAGATCCCTGAGTCTAAAACCCACCTTCTTTCCTTAGTGTCACTTGCCATTAAGGCTTCCGACTCATACCCTTCAAGTAGATTTGCTTGAGTTTTGATTTTCATTGCCTTGGTTCTTCTCCCGAATGCGTTCCAGGGCAATGTGATTTCCAATGCCCTTCTTTATTGCAAAGGAAGCATCTTTTATGCTTAGTCTTGGGCTTAAACTTCCTGCTTTAGCATGATTCTTGCCAGACTTCCAATTACTTTTGCCTCTAGCCATAAGGACCTCTGCATCTTTCTTCTCACTTGTCAATTCGAGATCTTTTGATCTTAAGGCATCTAGGACCATGTTCAGTGTCAGTGTGTCTCTACCATATTTGATTGTTGTCTTCACTTCCTTGAATGAATCAGGCAATGAGTTAAGAATTATCACTGCCTGATTCTCATCATCAAGCTTTTCTCCAGTATTGGCCAAATCAAGACAAACCTTGTTGAATTCATCCAGGTTTTCTTCAAGGGTTTTAGATGGCAGCATTTTGAATCCGAAGAATCTCTCTTTGAGTAGAATCTTGTTTGATAAAGAGGTCTTCATATACAAGGACTCCAGTTTCTTCCACAGACCAAATGCTGTTGATTCTTCATTGATTTGCCTCAGTACTGAATCTGAAAGGTAAAGGATGATGAGTGAGAAAGCAATTTCATCCATCTCTGATCTCTGTGCTGCAGTCACTGTATCAGGAATGTTCTTTGGTTCTTCTAAAGCTTTAGCTACCTTTTGATGAACCAAGAGAGCTTTCATTTTCTTCCTCCACAAACCAAAATCCCCCTTTCCATCGAATCTTTCTACTTCAAATCTGGCAGTCATCTCCTTTCGTGGATCTTGATTTCTCTCAAGAAACGATGATGCCCTTTCTGTAGATCTCTTGACACTGAATCAATGGGATGATTCTTCAATCTAAGAATCTCCTAGTCTTCACCAACAGCTCTGATACCAAAATGTAAGTCTTAAGAACTCAGAATCAAGAATGAACAAAACAAGAGAAGAAGACTTTTATTACTAATGAAGTTTGTATTTACAAAGAATGAAGAAGAACTGAACAAAAGAACTAGATAAGGCCTTATATACTAGCCTTAATCTGATTACAAACTAAACATATTAACCAAACTAATTAAGCTAAGAAATTCAACTAATCCCTCAGCTCAAAACAGTCTTCACGTGGTCTACAGATTAGCCTCCAACTACTCCCAACTGCTTCAAGAGCTTCTGCCAATTAATAGCCACAGCTATGACCAATCTCTTACTGCCACGTCAGCTAAAATAGATGAGTATCACATATCTACACTTTGAAATCTTCACTTTTATCTCTACGTTAAGGTCATATCAAAACTTTGAAATCGTCAATAAATAAAAGAGTTTATTATTATCAAAATAGTATATATGATTGAAGCTGTGTTAACCCTTTTATTTATCAACGATTTAGATGTTTTGAAGTGACTATAACATTAAGCACAAAATGATGATTCCAAAATATCTTGAACCATCTAAATCAGAGTTCAAATGCAAAAGTTAGGACTAAAACAAAGTTAACAACGTTGTAAGGAGGGGATCCCATTAGCGCGATACTTAAACTACTTAAGTGTGATTTGTCATTGGTCTTATTTGCAAGTTTACACTAAAAAATAATTGGTTATAATGGCAATAATTTTTTGTGGTTTAAACATCAATGGTTATAACACTTGATTTTTGAAATTAAAGCTTTTCGAAACACGGGTTTTTTTTTTTTTAAGAATTTCATAATTGCAATTAGAGTCAAAATATATGGAAATAAATTCCACAAGTAATAATGAAAAAAGTTTTCAAAGAAAGCACCGTACGTACGTCCTATCATGGAAAATTACAGTGAAACATCTGAGATAATAAAGTAACTGAAATTCTAAAAAGATAATAGAGAAAAATGAAGTGGTATTGAATTTTGTATATTTCATTTTTTACAAAAATATGGTGAATAATATGTAACTTTAATTAAAAAAAAAATTGATAAATAGGTAGATGATATTTTTGAAATTATCAAATTAAGTGTTAACTGTCCAAAAATGTTTTATAAAGATAAAATTTTAGAAACATGACTAATATTACAAAAAAACATCTTTGTTTTTTTTTTTTTTAATATTTTGAATCACAATTATACCTAGTAACTGAATTTTATATAATATTTGAAAATTTAAATTCTTTAAAAAGAATTTGTAAATATCAATGAACCATGAAACGTGATTTCTATTCAAGTTCAAATAGATCAAACAATATCATTATTTTGTATAACTTCAAAGTGCATTAGGTAGAGTGAGAATAAATCACTCATAGATAAATTATATAACGAGTCTGTCGTTCTCTACTAATTAACAAATAGAAGGAATAATAATAATAATAATAATAATATGTATAGTTGATTAATTAGAATTCCCTTTCCTCAAAAAAATTAATGGAAGGTAGGGGATTGGAATAAGAATTTATTTTATTTAATGCAAATACTTGACTTTTTATTATGATTTTTATTTTGTAGAGTCAATTTGTTTATGTTATGAGATCATTAATTAGGATAGAGCATTTGCATGATTGATAAAAAGTTTAATTCAAACCCAATAAACAACCAAATTAATGAATGAAAAAGCACTCCGTCCTACCATAGAATATATAATAAATATAGTTAAATTTATATACGAATGAATCAATACTTGATCAATTGACAAAGTAATCCACTAGGCTACAAGAATAGGATTAAAATGATGAAATATTTACTCCAAATTACAAACTAGGAGCTGAAGATCAATTGGATCTTAAAAAGCACCTTAATGCATCATAACATAACAAAAACAATCGTGTTTTTAGTAAAGAAGAGAAAGGAGAAGGCTGAGGACTAGAGCTAAGCAGAGGTCAGAAGCAATGTTAAGAGTTGTAGCCGCCGATGGGGTCGGTGCCTTCTGCGGAAAGAGGATCGACGAGTCCAGCATCCTTGGTGGTGGTGCCGGTCGCGACTCGTCCGGTTGGTTAGCTGCAATAATGCCAATATTCACGTACAAAACATACATAATTAGTCCTAATTAATTTGATCAATCATGAACCATAAAATTTAAAAAGAAAATGATATCTTAATATTGAACCTAGTGATGAGAGTTAGAGTCATACCAGGAGGAAGAGGAACTGTTGAAATAGAGAGAGAGAGAGAGAGAGAGAGAGAGAGAGAGAGAGGTAAACAAAAGATGATTAGAATCATGGAAAAGTTAATGAATATTCAAAAAAAATAAAATTAAGGGTTTGACATATACCTTTACCTATATGTGTCAATTCTAAATAGAGTATACTGATAATTGAATCTAGTAAAGTTTTGTGTAATATTTATAAATATAATATGGTTTAATTTTTTTTTTAAATATAGTAAATTTTAAGCTGGTCAATCATTGATTAACACATAAATAACTGTTAATCACTAATTAACCTAATAAATTTTTTTATATTTATAAATAGTTTTTAATGATGTTATATTTATAAATATTACTAAAATCTGTTAACGAGCGAAATTTTCTTATAATATAGATGATGATGATTAAAAAAAAAAACTTACAATCGCAGTGAAGTTTAGGAGCAGAAGAAGCTTTACAAACATATGGAAGATCAACAACTCTCTTGAGGTTGAGTGCAAAGCCAATACTATCACTTTTCTCAATGGATTCACAAACACAATCAATGTTCGTTCTCAACAATGCTTCTAAACTATGGCAGCAAATATCTGGAGGCTTTGACACCACTGTGCTCCCTATTTTAAGATAATCATAACAAGGCAGCATGTCATATATAGCTTCAGCGCAATCGTACTCGCTCGATGCCGGCCCAGGCACGGGTGCTAGCCATGGCGCTGACACCGGTGCGATTAACGTTTTTGGTTTGTGCTTGAGCTTGAGCTTTGAAGATGCTATCCGTGTATGGTGTCCGCCGTGCGCCTGAGCGACACATGCATAGATAGCCAGAAGGGTAGTCGAGAACAAACCTAATATTGACATTGACATTGACATTGTCATTGTTTAACTTAGGTGTTTCTCTTTCTCCCTCTCCCTCCTTTGAATTTTTTTTTTATATGTTTGAGATTTTTGTTTTCTGTTTTGAAATTAAGGAAATTGAGATGTTATTTATATCGTAAGAAATGGGGGGTTTTTCAATTGACAGATAATTTTAGAATAGAAATCGAATTCATTCAAATTAGTTTTTTTTTATATCTGTATTAGGTAAAAGTAGGGTTGAGTTTGTTAATTAATATTAACAAATTTTGAATAATTCCTTTTGTGTGTTGTGTTTTGTTGTAATTTTTTTTTTTTTTACCGTTTTGTGTGAATTTTATAATTGCCAAAAAAAGGAAAGAAAAAAATGGCAATATTGGTTGAGGTTGAACGGGTGATATTTCAGCAAATCTATTTTAGATTATGTATAACAGGCTAGCATATTGGAATTTACCATGTATTAATTTTTTATTATTTGTGTTTTATCAAATGCTAAAAAATTTGTGTTTTCATCCCCACTTTTTAACTTCAAAATGTAATTTCATTATTTTGTATAAAAATTATTATTAAATATGTCAAATCACCACTAGACTCATTTAAATTAAATGTGCACATATAAATTTAATCATATATTTCAATATATGGAATATTAATAAATAGGGAGGAAACGTCATAAGAGAGGTTCGAACTTATAAACTCCTGCTCTGATATTATGTTAAATGTGTTAAATCTCACCATCATCATATGGCTCGCGGCCTAAAGGCCGGCCCTGACTCGGCTTGGGCTCTGCCCGAGCTCGGCCTAGAAGTCAACGTTTGACGGGCCAGCTCAGCTCGGCTTGTTAATTGTTTGGATTGGATATGAGCCTCCCTTTTTTTGAACGAGCCGGCTCGTGGGCCGGCTCGTTTGAGCCTCCATAGGGCCGATCCAACGAGCCGGCTCGAGCTCGGCCCAAATAAAGCTCGCAATATTTATTTATTATTTAAATAAAATTTTGTATTATTACCATTTTTAAATTAAAGATAAAAAATTCTATTATAACTTAACATATGCAAGGAGTGTTTTATCATATGCAAGGAGTAAAATGCATCCTCACACTTGAAGCATTAGTGTGCTTAAAAGATTGTGAGCTAGCAAAAAAAAGGATGCATGAAGAAGAAAATATTGAAAAGTCAACTGAAGAGTTTGAGACATTCATTTCACCAACGTCGGCTAAAGAATGTGATTCTCCCGAAGAATAATTTATTCATTTCATGTAATTTTTTTAAGTTGAGAAAAATGCATATGATTGACAAATAAGTGGGTGTCAACCTAGTTGGGATGTACTTATATTGTAGTGATGCACTTTATTCTCAAATATTCATGTATGAAATAATTAATAAAAATATATATTTTTTAAGGTTGATACTTTTGTGTAATTACTAAATTAGATAAAATAAAATAGTTAAATTATTTAACGGATAAAATTGTTATTTAAAATAGGGTAAAATGCAAATAAGACCCCTGTGGTCTTTTCAAAATGCATGAGCACCCCCTGTACTTTGAAAATGGCAAATCGCACCCCAGTAGTTCCATTTTTTTTCAATCAGACCCCTCCCCTTCAATGTCAATAATTTTCTTTTAGCCACAACTTCTTCGTTTGAACTCCGATTTGGACGATTCAAGATGTTTTGGAATCCTCATTTTAGGCTCTACTTAAATGTCACTTCGAAACTTTGAAATCATTGATAAATAAAAGATTTTATTAATATCGAGACACTAGGTATGATTGACATCGTTAACTCTTTTGTTTATTGATGATTTCAAAGTTTCGAAGCGACGATTATGTAAATCCGGAAATGAAGATTCCAAAACATCTTGAATCATTCAAATCGGAGTTCAAACGAAGAAGTTATGGCTAAAAGAAAATTATTGACATTGAAGGGGAGGGGTCTGATTGAAAAAAAATGGAACTACTGGGGTGCGATTTGCCATTTTCAAAGTACAGGGGGTGCTCATGCATTTTGAAAAGACCACAGGGGTCTTATTTGCATTTTACCCTTTAAAATAATAAGTTTAATATGTTAATTTTGTTATCACTTGATTTTTTTTAAAAAAAGTGATTCGAAAGTTATACACTATTGGTTGTTGAGAAAATATAATACAAAAAATAAACTTATATGATAGACCGAGCTTGGCTCGCTCCAACGAGCCAGGCTCAAGCTCGGCTCGATGAGCCTAGCCCATGAGCCGAGCCGCGAGCCTTAACATTTTGGATTGGGCCGAGCTGGCTCGGCTCGACCAAAAGCAAAAGCTCGTTGGGCTCGAGCTCGAGCCGAGCTTGAGCCTTCTAATGTTTGGGCCGAGCCGGCTCGGCTCGGCCCATTGATGATGGTGAGTTAAATCATCACTAAACTCAAAATCTTAAGTTGATGGGTAAAAATAAATTTAATCATATATTTCAACAATTCGAATAGTTTAAAGTTTTTTTTTTAAATATAACCGATATTTTAATTGATTTATTATTATTATTATTATTGTGAACATAATTGATGATGGGATTCGAAATGGTCAATTAACATAATCTCTACATATAGCCATGTATCTCGACTGGAAAATATTTCAATTGAGAGTAAGAAAATGGAATTTATTGATATATTTCATCAAACTACGTCACATGGTAAATTATAGAAAAACGTCATATGATAATTATCTATCTATTTATGACTTTCTAAACGATTAGAGACAAATCTTAATTAACAACATGTGTTAGCTATTGATTTCCTTCCCCAAGTCTCTCCACAAATATATTTATATACCAAGTAATGTTGAGAATTCCACATCGGAAAGATTAAGAGAACTCACAAGGTTTATAAGATACATAGTTATCCTTTTATTGTCAACTGGTTATGAGATGAAACCCCATGATATCAGAATGGTATCAGAGTCCAACAAACCCAAACGAACATTCGGTCTAAAAGTGGGATCTGACACAAGAATATTGAGCCCAAAAGATGTATCATCTTAAGGGTATATGTTGAGAATCTCACATCGGAAAGATAGATTCCGATTAATTTAGAATATCAAAAGGAAAATAATTGTGCAATTGGTTTTAAAATGAAATCAACATAGTGATATTGAATTTTGTATAATTTTGATATAATTACGTTGATGAGGTTTTGTATTTATATAATTAAGCCAATATTGTACAAAAATGTTGATAAAGATAAAGATTTAGTAAAATGATTAATATTGATAAATTATTTTAATTTTATAAAAATAAACTTGTTTTTTTAAGTTAAAATTCAAATCCACCCCCTTTTTTAAGGAGTAATTAATTTGATTTTATTTCTTTCCTTTTTTAAATTTGTTTTATAATGAGGCATAACCCACGACCCAGTCAAGGCAGAATGTTGAAACATTGCCTAGATGCAAATTAACATATTTTTTTTATCAAAAATATTGAAAATAAAAGTTAAAATATTATCATAATATAATTAAATCAGATTCAATTTATGATTTACGTACTCATGGTATGCAGAACGTACCGATTCTATATTAAGATTAACATCCGATTGGATGGTAATTTTTTATTTAAATCATATATATCTTAATTAATAAATACATGAATTTCATAAATATGATTGATTCACAAAGTATAGAAACGTCCTCATTGAAAATAGAATAGAGAAGGAAATCAATCTAATTCAATTAATACCAACCCAATATTGATAATTAATAAAAAAAAGTAAATCAAAACAATAGTAGAACATATATTTCAATATAATTAAATATCCGAGTCAATGACAATTTGATCCACTAGCTATAAAAAAAGGAGAAAAAATAAAAATAAAAATGAAATTTACTGCAAAAGAAAGCAGTGATTTTAAGAATGAGGTCTAAAAATGATAAAATAAAGACCAAATTGATCATGGCCATGGGTGAATAAATCAGTAGAGAAGAGCAACGACAAAGCCAAAGACAAGACCCATGGTTTGAAATTTGGCACTTGATGTTGATGATGATGATGCTGGTGCTGGTGCTGGTGCTTGACTGCTTGTTGATGACAACACCGGTGGCTTATCTGCAATATTGCCATTATTTATGTTAATAAATTATTAACCATAAAAACGCAAAATAAATGATAAAAAAAAAAGTTTGAGAATGTTTTTGAAAATTTAGTTTTTTTTAAGCTATAAGATTAAGGTTAAAATTTCAATAATCTCTCTAAAAACCGAAACCCTACTCAACTAATGAGACATCTGTTCGATATTATAACTATGAGATTAAAGGTTCAAAGTTTAACCTCTCTAACAACATAGACTCTCTCCAATTTAATTTTGTTAAAAAAGATTTGAAAGATACATTTTTTAATAATAAAAAATAAAAACTGATTTTGAAAATATTTGATTGAATAAAAAATAATACAATAAAAAATCCTCAAAAACAAACCTTGAGAAGGAGTGGGTGTTGGTGTTGGTGTTGGAGCCGCACTAGGAGGAGAAGGCACTGCCAAAATAAAAAAAATTAGAATCATGAAAATTGATTAATTGAATATTTAAAAAAAAAAAATAATAAAATCATACAGTTGCATGTGGGAGGAGTAATAGAAGATCGACAAGTAGAAGGAAGGGCAAAGGCTTTAGTGAGATTGAGTGAAACGCCCATGCTACCACTTTGAGCCAAGGCATCACATAGACAATTAGGACCAGTTTGCAACACTGTTTCAAAACCTTCACAACATGCCTTTGGAGGCCTTGTCACATTCTCCACGTCCGTAATATAATCCAGGCAAGGCAACATATCGAACATTAGAGTCGTGCAGTCATTCCATGTGGCTGGTCCCGGTCCCGGTGCCGGCGCCATTGGAGGCGGAGGAGATGGTACCACATGGTGTCTGCCTTGAGCTACGCTTGCAAATATTGCTATAATGCATGTCATGAACAAACCAACCCTCATTGCCATTGTAGAAAATTATGAATATTATTAGAATGAAAAAAAATTGAGAATTGGGAATTGGGAATTGGGAATTGGGAATTGAGAATTGAGATTTTTTTTTTTTGGTTCTAATTTGATGGAAATCGAGTTGTTATTTATATTCAAAGATGGCGGTTTAAAATTGGGTGAATCTAACAGATAATATCATGAATGATTCGAAATTTAGAAAAAAAATAAAGTATCAACTAATATTTGTTTAGATTTCATCTGTATATTATCTGTAAAAATAAAAATAAAAAAGGTGATAATTAAGTTTGTTAATTAATTAATTAATAATATTAACAGATTTTGAATAACTTATTTTTGGGTTTTGTTGATTGTGTTTTCAAATTACACGGTTGAATTAGTGATTTTAAGTAAGATGAGGTCCTAGATTACTGCCTATGTAACAGGCTTAATATATTGACTTTTACCTATATTTACAAAAATGACCTGTATTAATAACTTAGTTTAGTTTTATACCAAAAAGGTAAATATATATGGTCACTAGGTCGATGAATTGGTAGTAATGAGTTGGCGTTATGGATTCGAATCACCCGAGTTCAATCCTCAAAAATTCATTTACATCTATTCCATCCCGAGTTTTGAGAAATAGTGATCATTAAAATTATTGTCATTAATTTCTAAATTAATTGTAAAATTATGGAAAAAAAAATATGTATTATCATTTATAAAAATCAACATGAGATTACCCTATTCTTTTAGAAAATGCTATATTTGTATATATGAATTTGGGAAATTTCAAACGGTAGATCACATTTTCTAAAATGCTTGTATCTATGTGTATTTATAAAAGTAATACTAAATATAATATTTTACAAACAAAATCCTTAATCACGAGTTGATTTTTTGTAAATGACAACAGTTCATACATTAATTAGTGTTTTTAATAGACATTATTCAATTGTTGACTTAAATATTAATAGATGATAATTATTATATCTATAACTATTGATTGATGTGTTCTCTATAGTTGATCATATCTTATATATATTTTTAAAATTTTAATTCTATAACAATTTATCTCAATTTTACCAGATTTAGAGTTATCTCAAAAGATAATGATTCTTTTGCAAAAAAAAAAGATAATGATTTTCGAATTCATATTTTAGAAGTATGTGGGATTGTTTTTCTCTTAAGCCAATAAGCAAAATTTTAAAACTATAATATATGTGAAGTGATATTAACATAGGAATTCCTTGTAACATCAAGACAATAATAATTTAGTAAGTGTCATTGCCTTAGGGAACAATTTTCTCAAATCACAAAATTTGATCATAAATATATCTTTTAAAATTTAACATCATAGAAATATATGACTAAAATAAGGCAATTGTATACTTTTGGGAAAATAAGTAAAATATCATATTATTGAGAGATGTTGTCAAAAAAAAGCATCATTATGGAGATGAATTCTCTCTGTATGCATGAGTTCATATATTTACACGAGATCTAATCTCGTTCAATCATCAGCAGTCAAGTGGCCGCAAACGGATTTTTTTTTTCTTTTTCATGTCATTTGGCTCAGCCAAAGCTACTTAAACTTCAACAGTCTAAGTATTTCTTATAAAATTGGGAGAAAATGACAATACATAAGTTTGAAAAGACCTCTTACTCTCTAATTCATGTTTAATAACCAATAAACTTATAACTTTGAACTAATCCACGAAAGAAAATTTAATCTTTTATAAATTTTCAAACAAAATATTAAAAAAAATCACCGTCCAATAATTGAATCCCACATAGAAATAAAAATAACGTGTCGTTTTGCATGACTTATAATGGAACAAATGTGAAAGAATTATGAAGGAAAAATGAGAGAAGGATATTTAAAGTGAGCCATAGGAATGGATATGAGCCTATTTTGGAAGATAGGAAAGGCCAGCCACAAGGACCACAACCCAATGAAATGGGAAAATATAACATCAAATTATTAATATGCAAGATTCAATCTCTTTCACAAATATTTATTGATTAGGAGAATATATTTTTTGTTAAAGTTTTGTCTATATGTATATTAAAGGGAACAAGGGGATGTTTAAGAACCAAATTACTAAATAGAACCAAATCAACTAATAGATTCTTATAATTCATTTGAATTTAGTTCAATCTCCTTTTTCAAAGAATCAAAATTAGATTTGTTCCAATAATTCTCTTGAAAATCAAACCAAATCAAACTTATATAGAACAAATTATTGTGCTGTAAAAGAATCTTAAAGATTGTCACATCAGTAAAAGAGGGAAAAAAAATAATTAATTTTTTACGGCCTATTTTTTATTGGATTGTAATCGTGTAAGCAATAAGTATTATTTATTATATATATCCTTATTTTTATAAATAACAATAAATAATAAGTAGGGGCTAAGTATACTTCCCTCTCACATTAATAAAAAAAAATATATTAAAATAGAATATAGTGATACTATTTTTGACTAATTGATTGAAAGTATATTCAACTATATATCGCAACAATTAAGTTTTTTTTTTAAATATACAAGTTCATGTTGAATGTTTTTTTTTTTAATAATGTTTTTATCATTATATTTTATGTCAAGCCCTAGTTTTTTTTTTAAATATTATATTAAATAAGATTAGAGGTGAATTGGATCTTCAATCTTATAGAAAAAAAATTAAGGATGCTTCTTATTTAACTACGTCATCTTAGCAAAATAAAAAAATAAAAAAATTCTAACTATGTGTTATTATATTATCAAGATGAATTAATTAATTACATGGAATCCTCGAATGACTCAAAGGCGGGGGCAATTATTTGTCCAACAATTGGTTGGCTAACTCCACTTTTATTTAATAATTATAACAATTTAAGGAAATATGTATATATTAAATAAAATGAGGTGGACAACTTGGACAACTAGCTTCCATTTATAAGCGAATGGGCTCATGATATATAACATATTCATTCATAGTTCCACAACTATCAAAAACAAATATAATTAATCTCCCATAAAGTTTTATTTGTTCTTCTTTTCTTTTCCCAAAGCGGCTTGTAAATTGTAAAGTACCCCTCTAGATTTCTTAAGTTATGGTTTTTTGCGTATATATTTCCCCCATACACATGGGTTTGTGAAAAAAATATGAATTTTAAATTGATTAATTGTATATACTTTATCATCTTTATAGATAATAACTACAAATATAATCTAGCATTGTGATATTGCTTAATAAATATCAATCCAAATAAAAATATAAATGTGAAATTTTATTTGGCAACAGCATTTTGATATTTTTTTAAAATTATTTATAAATATAGTATTTTTTTTAAAATACTCATTCATATGAATTAAAGAAATCAGTGATAACTTATAAAATAAATAAGTGATTACATGCATGAAATATCAATAAATTCAGTGATTACATGTTCAAAAATTAGTGATTAACTTGTGCATAATTAATGATAATTTTGTAATATTATATGCACGAATGTAGGGTGTGATTTACAATTTTACTAAATCGCAAAGGGTATTTTAAAACAAAAATAAAATATAGAAGAATGATTAAACAATAATTCAAAGTATAGGGGTGTATTTTATATTTAACTAAAAAAAATATGACTTGTACTAAATATTAGAAATGGAAGAAAAAAATAAGATTATATACCTTAAATATTGGAGTGATAATATATAAATTAAAATATATTACATTTCAACATATTCATAATTGTGTTGGGTTATTTTTTTAATAAAAAATGTTAAAAAAAATCTCACATTAGAAAGATGAAACAACTTATTAAGATCACTACTTTTATTATTAATTAATTTTGAGATAGAAGTAGTGAATCTTAAAAAATGAAATATGTCTGATAATTTGATGTATTATAAATTTGAAACGAATATTGTCAGCAAATTATTGCCTAAATTACAAAGGTTGGAATACTTCAGATGATATTCCCCTGAGTTGAGGCAAATGAACAATTCTAAAGAATTGCATCAATGTCTTATTCACTTTGTTTAAGATTATCTCGATTGTGATGTTTTAATGTAAGAGATTATTTAAATTATGTTCTAAAGAAAAAGGTTTCAACCTTGTCCTCGTGAACTTGTCCCCCTATGTGCATACACCATATACTAAGTTTAGCTCTTCTAAGACGTTAATCTACTTTCATTGTATTATACCATTTAAATAATATTCAAGTTAGTGAATAAATTATAGAGTTGATATTGTAACCTTAAATGTAGCATTCTAATTGTTGTGGGGTGAAATTGGATTACACGTGGAATTTTACAACTTGACAAAATTGGTCTGAAGCACCTGGTGTAAAACACCTGGTCCGAAACACCTGGTCCGAAACACCTGGTCCGAAACACCTGGTCCAAAGCACCTGGTCCGAAGCACCTGGTGTAAAGCACCTGATCTGAAGCATCTGGTCTGAAGCACCTGGTGTAAAGCACTGTCGTCAAGACCCTGGTGTAAAAGACTGATGTAAAGCACCTAGTCAAGACCTGGCCCAAAGCACTCGCCTCGACCGCGTGGTACCAGGCATAAAGTCCATGCACTGAAAAGAATCGCTACGCAGCCTCCAACACGGACCTACATATCTAAACCGATTACAAGTGTCCAATCGGAAAATGACACGTGGCGTGACCCCAAGGCGACACGAATCGGAAGCAACACATGGCCCAATCCCGAGCGTGACACGTGGCGCGATGATGTTATCAACCTAATCTCCTATAAATAGGAGAAGAAATTCATTCATTAGGTAACTAATCTCTACTACTACTATCTCAGGACACTAGCCTGCTTTGCTCGACTTTAGCATCGGAGGGTGTTAGCCAGGCACCACACGTGCTCTTTTTCTTTTCTCTGTGCGGTGCACTACACGTAGACGCCTGGTCAGAACATGACTACCTCCGACTTGTCCGATAAATTAAGTTCGTTGCGTACGTGGAAACTATCCATTTTTAGGTAACAACACTAATAATTTATATTTAGGTGTCAAGTTTGAACCTCTAGTCATTCCCCCATTTGATGTAATATTTATAAAAAGGAGAAAAGAAAAAAAAACTAAGATTTGGTATCTACAACGCCTCATAGATTAGTTCAATAATACATATAGATCCTGGTGATAAATTTTAGTGATTGCCTAAGATATATAATTCAAACTTTAGTTAGATTGAACAATCCATAATTATATTATTTTAAGAGCACAACTTGCAATGAATTCTCTAATATTCGAGATTGACTCATTCTTATACGTACAAGGTAAACTAATCAATGTGCCTTTCACCATCGTGATTTTTTTTTTATTACGGGTCAAAATAAGAATAAACAATTTAATATTAAAAAAAATCTCACAATAAATATAGAGAAAAACACATATGGAAAAAAAATTGAGTAAGCATATGTTTGATTCATTGTAAATTAATACTTTTAGTTTTCATTAAATTGATAAGTTTCTTTTCATTTTTTTTATCTTCAATTGCAAAATGAAAATTTTCATTATTATTTTTTATTAGAGTAATTAGGATTGATTTATAATTGGATAATTTTTCAATTTTTTATCAGTTTTTTACTATTTTGATAAATTCATGAATCTAATGATTTATTTTCATTTTAATGAATGTTAAAAAAATGAATCTTTCTGATATTTTTAAATTTACTATTTAAAATTATCATTTTTAAAAATATTCTTAAATTTTTTAGAATGATACTAATCTGTATTAGTTGGGATGAGTTTTTTCTTACCACATGTCATATTTTTATTCAACCGAACATATTTTTAACCGTAATATGATGGAATAATAGAGTTATCACACATAAAAGTAAAAATAAGATTAATCAAAACTTTATGGTTAAAAAAAAAAAAAAGAGTAGTTATAGCGTGCAAGTTGAGTGGCTTGACCATGATGAGTATTGATAAGGAAATGAAGAGAATACGGGTCCCGGTTTTGTCGGGTCCCCATGCTAAGGTCCAAGTGTGTGGGTCCATTGAAACCGAGCCATAATTGGCCACTTCTCTCTTTTGTTGCTATCACGTGGCCCCCACGTGATTTAATTTGTAGGGACAACCATTCAATTGTGCCTTTGTTTTCATTTTACCATCACCATGTATATTATATTATTCCCTCTTTGTCAGGCAGCATAAAATCACCTAAAGTTTGTAAACTATAGATTTTCTTTATCCTTCTCTCTCTCATTTTTAGTGTAAGAAATTTATCTACTCGTTCGACAATACCATTTATGACTCTTAGCACGGGCATTTATTATGCAAAGCGCATCGTAAAACATGTAACGGTCAACATGAATAAAGTTCAACTTGTTAGACATTTACTCACCTTTCTTGAGATCAAAGGTTTGAATTGAATCTCCTCATTATCAAATTAATGTACCGAAACAAAAAAAATTGATGTTTGTTGTTCTATGAATTCGAATCCCCTCCTCTTCTATTTCTCAAACCTCTCATGTATCGTAAACAAATATGAAACGATTAATTCAAACTATTTTTTTATAAAACTATGAGCTCACTTAATTCCTATAATTTAAAATTAAGGATAATCATGAATCACACTTTTTAGTTTGTCTTTATTTATAAATCATGTCCATATGATTTATGAACGCTTGAAAACGCCCATATGTTTATTATAAATCACACTTCTCTATCGATTAATTTTAATTATTTGAGACATCTACATCTATCAAGTATTAAAGTTTCATATAAAAAATTATTGAATTTCTTTTCAAAAAATAGTGTAAATTATAGAATAGGTCGTTATTAATTAGGGGTAAATTAGTATGAAATTTTTTTTTTGGGGTAAATCTACAAAATTTTATAGTCATATGGTAAAAAAAACCTCCAATCATTTTAATGGAAGGGAAAACATGATAGATTAAAATTGTCTTAAAATTGGTTAAAACGAATATATAGAGAGACATTATTTATATTTTTTAAAAATTATAAATCTCACATGTAATCTCTAAAATTATATATATTATAAAAGTTGTACCAAACGGACTTTAAGTTAAATGGAAAGTTTTTTTATATCTAAATACTTGAGATATGTTCAGATTGACGAGTTCAACCGTTTTTTTAACACTCCATAGTCCATACCACCTGAAGTAGTCAGCTTTAGTAAAAAGTGGGAAAGGATGAGACTGAAAGAATCTAAAATCTTTTTTTATAATACCCCATATACAAATTCTCTCTCACTCCTCGTCAACAAATCAGATTCAAAGCTCTAGCTGTCCACTAAAGAAAGAATGAGAATCTCTCAAAACTCCAGTCCTTCAAACCGAATTTTCCATTAGATCAAAAATGGCTTCAAAATAATTAAGTTTCCATAAATATGTTTATTTATAATAAGATCTGGATTTATATAATTACATATGCATTGGTTGATACAAGGCTAAGGCTTGGCGGCTGGCTTTATAAATATAAATATATATCTAAATTAATCAGCAAAGGCAAAAACAGTGGCACCTTAATCCTTATCTTATCTTAAACAACAGCTACGGTTTCTTTCTTTCCCATTGAACACTTTCCTTTATTCCCTTCTTCTTCATCTTCTTTCATTTGCTCTTGCCTGCACTCTATACTACAAAACCCTTTGTCTCCCCTGCCATAATTAAAAAAAAAAAAAAAAAATCAAAATTAAGTAATTAACAATTATAGCAACAACAACAAAAATCGATATAGAGACAAGGGCTGAACCACCCTTTGATGAAGGGGGGCAGTTGCCCCCTCCCCCTCAATTTTCTGAATAAATAAATAATAATATGTAAAAATTTAATTTTTTTTTTAGATAATAGAAATATCATTTCTAAGTTAGAATAGAATTCAGATCACTAATTAATAATTTAATTTATTTAAAAGTAATAGAAAGATAATTTCAAGTTGAATCAAAATAGAATTTAGATCACCCGATAATAATTTAATATGTATGCAAGGAGGGGGAGATAGTAGTGGTGGTATGTGAATTATTATTACTTGTACATGTAAATGTCACGACCAGGGATAAGGCCGCGGTTGCAAAGAGAGCAAACTTGAAGAAGAAAGTCAGCGGAATGCCTCCGATTGTTTCGCGGCGACACCGAAACTCGATGATCTACTCCATCAAGGACATAATTATTATGACCATGGTAGCTTGTAAAAGGGTTGTGAGGATCTCTATCTCCATCTCTATCTCTATCTCTATCTCCGTCTTCGCCTCCGCCGACGTCGAAAACGATCTCCTTAAGGCTAGACGTTCTCTTCATTGGAGGACGATGTCTCTTCCCAATCAACATCTTCTTCTTTCCTTTCTCTTACTCTTGAAAGAAATCAATCTTCACTCTCTCAATTATATTTTTTAGAGGTAGGGAGAGAAAAGTGAAGGAAGAAAGTAGAGAGTGGATAAAAAAGAGAGCCAGCGAATGAGGAATGAATCTCGACCGTACAATTTAGTTGACAGTGACGACTTGTTATAAATATTACACAATTACACGTCAGCTCCATTATTTTATTGTTTTTGTTTTATTTTAACTTTTTTTTGAATTATTGGAAGACTTTTTCTATTTTTTTTTTTCACTTGCTGAATTTTGATTTGGTCATTCATTTCCGCCATGGAACAAGGAACATTGGATGCTCGTGAAAAAAAAAAGTCTAGTGTACATTTATCTTATGATCGATTACGGGTTAGGAGTAAAGTAACTCTTCTTTATAATCAAATATGTTATGTTTATCAGGTGTAAATAATTAATAAATATACAAGTCTTATTAATATTTTATTTTTACATATTCATTTCTTAACTATGAAAATTTGATAAACTATAAAATCATTATACCTCTATAGTAAATTACAAATAATACCCTTGTTATTTTTGTCAAGTGCATGAACACCCCATGTGGTTTGAAAATAACAAATCATACACCTATAATTCTGAATTATTTCAATGAGATCTCTCCCTTTAAACCAGGGCCGGCTCAAGCTATAGGCGAAATAGGTGATCGCCTAAGGTCCGGATTTTAGAAGGCCTCATTTTTTTATATATATAATACATATGTAAAATATTTTGTGATGATTTTAAATTATTATACTTATAATTTCATAATATAAAATCATCTAAATAATATTAAACTCTTTTTTATTAATAACATTAAAAGCCTCTTGGAGAAAAAAAAAATTAAAGACACCTTTAAATTAAATTATTTAAATATAAATAAGCCTCCTTCTCCTTGAGTGATTCAAAAGAAAAACTTCAAATTGTCAATTCTTACCATAAATGCAAATATTAACCACTCATTTAGAAAATTGAAATCTTATTTATTAAGCCCTTTTTCATCTTTTCATTAATTTCTTTATAACTGTCTTTGCCGTGAGTTTGAGATCTATTCATCATACCATTCACAATTCTAAATCACAATTGCAATTTGAGAGTTCAATTAAAAAAGTAATCTTGACATTTTTTCAACACGCAAAGAAACTCAAGATTTCCATATCCATTATCATTCTCTTCTCATTTCTATAGGAGCATTGGTGAACTTAAAAAACCCAGGTTTTTTGTTCTTTTTTTTAAGCATATTTTATTCCATACAATATTGTTTGTGTTTCACTTCTTTCATTTTATCATTGATTTTGATATGTCTACATGAAAATATGAATCACAGGATATGAAAAACTTAAGAAGAAAAAAAGAATAGAGAAATTAATTCAATCTAAAAAAGGTTCTCTTGATAAATTTGTTATGGGTAGTAAAAGTAATAATAATGATGAAATAATAGAATCAATAGATGAGGTAAAAGAAGAAGAAAAAATAGATGATGATGAAGTTGAAATTGGGGAAGAATTACAAGAAAATGATGAATAAATCGAAAAAAATGAAAACAACAATCATATTGATAGTGATACTAATATATGTTCTATGCATTATGATTATAATATATATGATCCGGGTAGATGGAAAAATATTGATTCTAAATTAAGTGATTTATTAGTAGAAAAAGGTTCAATTAAAGAAAGTAGTTTAACTTTTCCTAATGATGCAAATTCTAGACATTTTTCTAGTACCCATTATACTAAAAAATTATCTAATGGAGAAAAACATGAAAGGAATTGGCTAGTTTATTCAAAAAAAAATTGATAAAGTTTATTGTTTTTGTTGTAAGTTGTTTGGTATTGAATCTAAAAATAATGTACAATTAGGAGATGAAGGAATAAAAGATTGGAAAAATCTTAGCAATTTTATCTATTGAAAAGGATATTTTTTGTTAATTTAGATAACAAAAATTTAATAAAAAATTTTGCATCTCAAAAGGCAAGAAAAATAAGATTTGTATAAGATATTAATTCTATAATAAATGAAAAAAAGAAAGAGAAAAAAAAAGGTAAAAGGCCTCATTTTAAATTTTGCCTAAGGTCTCGAATAACCTTGAGCCGCCCCCGCTTTCAACGCCATAGATTTTCTTTTAGTAATCACTTTTTTTAATTCCGATTTAGATGATTTAAAATGTTTTAGAATTCTCGTTTCGAGTTCAACGTCATGGTCACTTTAAAACTTCAAAATCATTAATAAATAAAAGAGTTTATTATCATCAAAATACTAAGTATGATTTATACCATTAACGCTTTTGGTTACTAATGATTTAGAATTTTTGAATTGATCATAACGTAAAGCCTAAAATGAGGATTTCAAAACATCTTGATTCATCAAAATCAAAGTTCAAATGAAGAATTTATGGTTAAATTTTTTTTAATGGTATTATAAGAAATGAGTGTTATTGGAATAATTTAAAACTATACGAGTATGATTTATCATTTTCAAACTACAGAGAGTTCATACATTTGACAAAATCCACCTAATTCTTATTTGTATCAGTATGTTACCCTTCTACCAATATTATCTATATTTTTATTATTATACCTAATTGTAATGCACTTTTCTGGTCAATAACATCAGCGGTCACTTTTGGTGAGTCTTATTGTGCCACTTGGATGTTCTGTACACGTCACACTCACAAGATAGGAAATGCCGATAACTTTTTAAATCCACATAAATTCTTCAATTTGGTTTATTAAAAGAATAATTCATTTTACACTTTAATTATAATTATAAGGGTAAAGTGCACTTCACTACAACTATGTTAAAAGACGGGATAATTTATAAACCACATCTATCTGATTTATAAATTATACATGAGTTAACAAACGATTTTAAACACTATTGTGGTTTCACACACTTCTATCTATTAGTTTTGATGAATTCCAGACACATATTTATTTTATGTCATCACATATTTCAATTCCTTTAAAATAGTAAAAAAATTAACTTATATACTTGAACTATATATTTTACAGATAACTTGATATATTCGACAAACTACAACTTTATTTTTAAATGGAATTTGAATATATGTGACAGATATAAAATTGCTACGTGGTAGAAATTCGTTAAAATTAATTAATATGGTGGTGTGATTTATTATTTTACAAATCACATAGATTTTTAACTATAGAGGTGTGATTTATAAAATCAACTAAACTAATGGTTCATTTGGGAAAACTTTTAAAAGTATTTAAAAAAATGTTTTTTTAATGGTTATCAAAATCATTTAAAAAAAAAAAAACACTTACAAACACTTTCAAACGTTATACTAAACGATCAATATGAGCATAACTCACTGGTTAGATACTCACTCTCTTACCATGATGTTAAAGGTTCGAGTCTCCCCTTCTTCAATTTGATGTAATATCTATAAAAAAAAATTGATAGTAAACGGGCACTAAATATTATTGTGTGTGATGATAAATAAATTTCTTATCCTTAATTTACTAAATGAAAAAAAAAAAAAAAAAACCCTTCCTTTCCTTCCCTTTGATTGATTGATCAGAAAAACAAAATAAAAAAACGATATCCTTTTTTATATTTCCTAAATTTGATATGTTTTCTAGAGTTTGATTCCGGGTTGGAAATACGGGTAGATGGGCTTGGTGCTAAAATAAGGTTTTTGTCCCACATCGAAAACATTAAACATTAAACAAACCTATTTAAAAGTTAGAGACAAGAATATAGGACACGACCTTACTTGAACAGGATCTGTTCTATAGGTTGTACAACTGTGTCCTTGATTTCTAAGGAGACAAGAACCAAAGTCTGGTTGATGTTTCACTACTATGAGACTAGAGCGTGATTAACAGCTTCTTTGGGCCTTTCTTAGACCATATGAGCAGTAGAGGATCGTTCTCAGCTGGGTTTATCTTCGCTGGGATGGTCTCATGGTTGTCTGACAGACTTCTCTACTTTTTTTTTTTTTTTACTTTTTTTTTTTAAATCATTAATTGAATTATATACTATATGGATTTAATGAGAAATATGTGATTTGGGGCAAATTTATTTATTCAATTTATAATATTTTTTCTTGATTTAATTTTCAATTTGGGATCTTACAAATATAGCATAATCATGTCTAATATTTACGAAAATAGTAAAAAACTCAAATTCGAATATAAAATACTACAAAATTACAACTAGTTTCTCGTGATTTTCGCATAAAGTGATCATTGATTTAACACATAGGTAATTAGTAATCAGTGATTTTATTGATTCAATATATCAAATGATATTTTGTACATGTAATCACTAATTACTAATAAGTTGTTACTGATTTATTTGATTCACATAAATAAATACTATATTTATAAATACTTTTTAAAAATGTTATATCTATAAATAGTGCACAAAATTCTGCTACATAATAAAATTCCGGATTCCAGTTTGTAAAAACTACGATCAACTAAATTGATTTACATTCTAAACAATATCGTCTTTCTACACAAATCTAATATTTATAAAATCAACACTGATATACATAATTCATTCAGAACAATATTTTGCATAATTCAATGATGAATCTCGATAATGATTATTTAAAGTCATAATAATAATATTTAGATCTACGATTTATTATATTTGCATTTTTGTAAACATTATTTTCGTAATACTTTACTTTGTATATTAATTTTGCTAGGTTTGTAATTACATAGCATTGGGTTGGGCATGAACTGGTCCTATGTGGGCCGGGTTTGATTGGGCCAGCCCATCACTGACCCAATAAATTATAATATAACATTCTTAATTAATTGAAAATGATTATTTAACAATTAGATTATAATTTACGTCAATGTCTTCTTCTACCTCAGAAAATATTCATCACTCTCCTTCAATTTTCCTCAGTTTCAGAGATCTTTGCCCAAAATTAAGGTAATCAAAGATTCAGATTCAGTTTAGAATATCAGAAATCCGACTGTGAATGGAGAACGCCGATACGTTTTCAGGTCTCCACGACTTTCTCGACCGTATGCGTCAACCTTCAGCTTCAGATTTCGTCAAATCCATTAAAAGGTTTTTTTTTTTTCTTTTTCATATGAACAGTAATTTCGTAATGAATGATTTTTGTTTCACTTCAATTAGTGTCTTTAGTCTTTTCCTCGAATTTCTTGCTAATAATTACGTTTTTTTTAGCATTGATTAATCTAATTCGTTTAGGAAATTATTGTAGTTAATCAAGCTTTTGAAGTAACGTAGCTAGCTGAATTAAGTGTAAGAGAAATGTATTACTAGAGTTTAGAAATCAAAGATCGTTAGATTTCGAGATAGAAATGGAATGAATCAGCCTCTGAGGGAAAAACTAGTAGCCAGCTATATTGGTTAAGAAGCCATTGGATCCAAGCTATTGTTCATTAATATAAAAATCCTTTAATATCATCTTCATGAGATGTTAAAATAATCTTGATTACAGAATACTTTATGCTCGGAAATTAGATGTAGTCGTAATTTCAAACTTGTTACGCATTGGGAAGTCGGAAGATTTCTATGTATAATATATGTACATGTTTATGAGTGTGTGTTTCAGTTGGTTAATATTCTTACCTCGTATTGAATGAAAGAGTTTGACAGTGAATGTCTTTCTCTATAAAGATAATTATTACTTGAGTGTGTCTTTTGGTTGGTGTGATCATGATGATTTTGAAATAATGCACATGTGGAAGGAGTTTAGAACTGATATTTTACAATGGCAGCTTTATTGTGTCGTTTTCAAATAATGCTCCTGATCCTGAGAGGGATGGTGCTTCTGTACAAGAATTCTTCTCCAAAATGGAGGGAGCTTTCAGAGCTCATCCACTTTGGTCTGGTTGCTCGGAGGAAGAGCTGGAAAGTGCTGGTGAGGTAGGTTCGCTATTTTTTAGCTTGTATCCTTATATATCTATATTAGTTTCTGTCTCTGCTAGCTTGGAAGTTTCAAATCTTTATAAATAATAACAACTTGATTCTTCACTTCGATAATGAGAGTGAGAACGAATGAGCTCCGATTAAATAATATTTTTTTAGGGAAAAAAATATGGAAAAGATTTTAAAACATCTTACATATAATCCATTCGATATCATCAAATACAAGACAAATCTTTTTTAATAATAAAAAAGAAACCGAGATCTTTTTTTTTTATACCGCGAGTGTTTGGGCCAGCTAACGTGCACCTCGACTAATCTCACGGGACAACCACACGACCCTACAACACTTGGCGTCGGTAAACTCATAGAATAATATCCTAGATAGGCGGCCAACATGGTTTGACCCATGACCTCAAGGTTGGAAAGGAGCCTATTGACCACTAGGCTAGCCCACTGTATATCTTTGAGAATACTTTGTGAATAGTCTAAGCATAGTTTATGTAAATCTGAAATAGCATATCTTTTACATTTTTCTGTTCAAATGATGTTTTCAATATTGAATATCTTCCTGATATGCGCCCATCTTTTAAATCCAGGGTCTGGAGAAGTATGTCATGACAAAGTTATATACTCGTGTATTTGCTTCACTCCCGGATGATGTCAAAATTGATGAACAACTTTCTGATAAAATGGCATTGATTCAGCAGTTCATTAGGCCAGAAAATTTGGATATTAAACCAAATTTTCAAAATGAAACATCATGGTTGGTGAGTAAAGATTAAAGTTAAGTGATCTTCATATAATTCATGTAGCATTCCTCTCTCTCCGTCTTAAAATTTAGATACTCGCAATTTGTTGTATGGGTATGGATCACACTCTGATGTTTGTTAGTTTTATACATACTGCCAGCATTTCTAAGACCCATTGTTGATTATTGAAGCAGGAAGCTATTTTAAATGGTGGTTAGTGAAGTGATGAAATTCATATATAGTCTGCCCCATTAGCTTTTTCTGTACAATACACATACATGAAAGAGATTTCCTATATAGAACCACAATAAAACATTTTTTTTTTGAAGAAAAGAACCACAAGAAAATATTCAAACATACATTTAAGAAATTTTTCACAGTGAACCTTAGTATTTGCAATAGAACTGATTCTAAGTTTTGGTCCAATGAATGCATGATGTGCTTGATCCTAACTTTTCTTATGAATAACCCCTAGGGTTTGGATGATTATCTCAGATAAATGTTTTTGTTTTTCATGAGGAAGTTGTGGAAGAAAGACAGGGAAATGAGAGTTCGTTTGAGACATTCTTGTTATTATAAACAAAATTTCTACAACTTAGGCCGCTTCATATTCTCAACTTTGTTTCTTTACTTCAAAATTTGTTCTCCTATTTCATTTGATGAACTTCATATATGGAGATTTTATTGGTTTAAGGAGAAAAAGTCTTTGTTTATTATAATCTTTTTTCTTGTCCAACATACATCATATTTTAGTATGTGTAGTTTTCAACCATCTGATTCTTTATGTGCAGTCAGCTGATACAAGTCTCACCTTCATTTCTTACATTTTGATTGACAGCTTGCTCAGAAAGAACTCCTGAAGATCAACATGTTCAAAGCTCCAAGAGACAAACTTGTGTGTCTCCTCAATTGTTGCAAGGTCATCAGTAACTTACTACATAATGCTTCTATTGCTTCAAATGAGAATCTTCCTGGGGCTGATGAGTTCCTTCCCGTCCTTATTTATGTTATCATAAAGGTAATGCAGAATATTAGTATTCAAATTTAGGTTGTTCATATCTGACATTATACATGGTATGATTATTCCCGGTTACTCATCAACATTGTTCAGGCTAGAACATATATAATCTTAATATACTGGCATTTGAAAATCTTGATACATCTAATTTTCCATTTCCTCATAGACATCATTCAGGCTAGAACACCATCTTTCAGCATTGTGTTATATGTTAAATACATTCATTATATGTACATTCATATCACATCAGACTGAAAAATTGGTGGTAAATGCAAATGCGTCAAATTCTTTCTTTCATGGTTTAGAATATGTTATTGTGATTTAGAATGTGTAATTTTATCACATCGTGCTCAGAAATTTGCTTGTCATGGACAATCTGTTGTAGGCAAACCCTCCACAACTACACTCAAATTTATTGTATATACAACGGTACAGGGGACAATCCCGATTAATTGGAGAAGCATCATATTTTTTCACAAACATGCTCTCTGCCGAGACCTTTATCTCCAACATTGATGCAAAAGCCATCTCAATGGATGATATTGAGTATGAAGAAAACATGGAATCTGCTCGAGCACTTCTTTCCGGGCTCTCTACTGATGTTGAAGCCCATTCTAATAAAAGTAACCTGGACGAAGGACTTCTTCATAATTCAGAGCTTGTGGAATCCAGTTCCCAAGCTTCAAATACTGGTACGGAACCTGCAGTTAGACCCAAATCCATGGAAACAAAATCCAGAAGTGAGGCACCGAATGCCAAAGATCAGTCGACAATAGAGAAAATTCCATCGCTCTCAGATTTGGAGAATAAGGGTGCATCCGTTCTTTTGCACGAAGAGACACAGACAGGGAGGCAAGCGTTCCGAGAGTATCCATATTTGTTTTCCCAAGTTGGGGATCTTACTCTGAATGACGTAGAAGAGCTGCTCAGTCATTACAAACAACTAGTTTTCAAGTATGTGTGTCTTTCTAAAGGACTTGGTCTTGCTATTTCATCTTCTTCTTTGTCAAATCATGAAGCCCAATCCCAACATCATAATGAATTTTCCAAAGAACCTGAAAACGCTAGAGATGTAACATCAAGTGATGAGTCAGTTACAGATACAAGTGGGCGAATTGACGGTCCCGATGAAACCTCACTTTTTGGAGAGGAAAACGTGGAATCAGGGCTACCACAAGAGAAGGTAGTACTACCTCAACGTGAAGGAAACGACCAGAGTTCTCAAGCTTAGCATTTTCCACAAGTTCTGCGGGACGCAGGGACCCGTCATTTTTTAATTTTTCGATCATCAGCAATGAGCTTTGTAATGTGTAGGATTTGATCTCAGGTTTATAGACATGGAAAGGAAGATCAAGAATGGAAATTCAGCCTTGATTTTGGTTCTGGCAATGACATAAAATTCTTCATAAAGATCAAGGTAATGGTTGCTAGACTACCAAAATTTACTTCCTGACCTGGCTTGCAGTCAAGCCACCATCATGTTTTATTTTTTCCCCTCCACTTTGTATCATTGTAGCAATTTTCATTTAGGAGGATAGCTGATATATTGATTGTCATGTTAAATATTAAATTATATATATAAAAATTAATTTAATCTGTGGGTTTAAATTTTTTATTAATATTAGAAGAATTGACTGCTGAGTAGAAGACCAGCGACAGGACATGAGTTTAATAAAGTTTGTGCCTAGAAGATTCCATACGGTCATTTCAAATAGAAAAGGTAGATCTATCATTAATAATAATTAATTAGTGGGATTTATCACTTTTTATATAGTTAATTGTTATTGGGAGTAGTACGGAATTTTTTTCTTCGTAGATGTGAAATTATAGAAATAGTGGTTACTAGTAAATGGTCAGAGATTCATTCAAACTTGGTATGATGAAAAGGTCAAAAAGATATAAACTCACATCTAAAACGTTTACAATGAAGAAGTCACTTTCCTATTTAAATATATTTCTTCAGTTGGAAGGTAAACGTGGATGCTGATCAAGCCTTCTAAACTAATTATTTACACAAGTGAAAAGAAAAAGTTTATTTACCAGACTCGTGTTGAAATTAAAATTGCACAAACACAATTTCAATATAGAAATGATCGTAAGTAGTATATTTTATGTGAATGTTTTTAGTTTTTTTAGCTTTTTTTTTTAATTTCAATAATAGATTTATTGTTCAATGACTTATTGTAATCAAAACAATGAATTAAAAAAAAATAGGATTTATGGCTACACAAACCGTTGAGGATAGTTCTAGATCTGGTCCAAGACGAACTATTGTAGGGGATTTATTGAAACCATTGAATTCGGAATATGGTAAAGTGGCTCCTGGGTGGGGAACTACGCCTTTGATGGGTGTCGCGATGGCTAATAGGTCAAAATTACTTTAACAATTAATCTATATTAAAATGAGAGTTTTAATTCTTAAAAATTTATTTAGTTAAAAATTATTCAGCCCAAAATAAAAGATAATTGATTGGATTATTCATTTATTTGAATAATTTATTGATTTTTTTTAAGCAACAGAAACAATGTGTGTTTTTTTTTAAATAAATAAACCTGTGTTTTATTAATAATTACATATAATTTATCTTTTATTTTGATAGTTTCCCATTTTTATATACTCTAAAATATAGAATTAGAGAAAAACAGGTTCTGATGTATTCAAAGTCATAAAAAGGAAAGGAAAATACTTACCTCATCACCGGTTAGGATGAGCTCCTCCTAACTTTCCTACATGTCTTATCCCGGTTGGTTAAAATAAATTTGTATGACCCAAATATCTAATAGAAACTCGTATATTTATTATCTCTTACTATTTGTATCTAATAAAAGCAGAACACATCATATAATCAGGAGGTAAGTATTCTCCAAAAGAAAAATGGTCACAAATGAACAAAATGAAAGTCACTTAGTGTAGCTAATGTCTCTTAGTGATGCATTCGTGGGATATAGCTTATCTAATTTGTATTTTTGTGACACTGAATATTGTATTTATAATGATAGAATTAGAGGATCAAACAGCCTAGCACATCACTTACTATATCTTAGTGCTTTCCAACTATTATCTATTACCATCACCCACCCTTCCTTAACACATGCTTCTTTTGAAACATGTCAATTATTTTTTAAACTTTTTCTGTATTTTTAAAATTTTATTCTGTGTTGGGTTGGGACCAAAAATATTAATAATTCAATTTAGAAAGGAAAAAAAACTTCTTTTTTGAATTCTTGATTGGTCAATGTGCATGTGCCTTGCTATTTGTTTGGTTGCTTTATCAAATGATCATCTTTTGGTTCATCTCTTTTGTTTGGGTTGGGTGCTTTGTATAAAATTAGTGCAATTTTATATGAGATTATTTTTCTATATTTTCAATAATTATTGTTTTTTTTTCTAGAAGATTACAAGCAGTGTTTTAGGTTTGTTTATTCATTTTTAACTTTGTATTTATAGGGAGATTTTTATAATAGAGTGTAGTTTACATCTATTAAGGGTATTTATGTAATATCTCTTATTAGTTAGTTAGTTGTTCATCAACTCTTGTATGTATAAATACTCTCATTACATTAATGATAAGTGTGAGTCTTTCTTATCAACAATTAGTTGTATTATGGTATCAGTTTGTTACACACGCTTTCCTTACCAAGCCTAAGCCTTTTTCTGTCCCGCTCAAATTTCCCTCGAAATCTCCGTCTGTTCAACAATGGCGTCTGAACCAAATTCTTCGAGTTCTTCATCTCCGGCTTCAATGGAGAATCATCAGAGTAGTCCGTATTACCTTCATCACACTGATGGAACCACAACGGCTCTCGTTTCTCCTCCTCTCAATGGAGATAATTTTCACTCGTGGAGTCGTTCTATGCGTCTTGCTTTGTCTGTGAAGAACAAAATAGGTTTTAATGATGGATCTTTGGTTTGTCCTAAGGTCGATATAATAAGTGATCTAATCTGACTCTAGATCAATTCGTGTCGTAGAATCAATAATCTACAACATAAACCGTTTAGGGAAAAAATTGAAGCTTGAAGGTAGACTATTGTAGTGTAAGCCAAAAGAAATATGATGGGTTGTTTTGAAGAGGGGGGGCAAAATGGTCAAACAAAAGAAATAAAGTAAATAATAAATTGCTTCCCTTAAATTATTATTATTATTTATACACCAAACATTAGGCATATTCGGAGGAATACCAAATGCGTCTTTACCGTGCCTCCCACGTGCTCACATGCTTCGTTTGTCCCCCACACCACATTCATTAGGCTTTCCCTCGTTTTTTTTTTCATTACTTAATAATACTAATTTTGTTAGAAAATACGTAAGTTTATAGATTAAAATTGACAGAAATAACGTCTAGAGATTAAGTATGCAGGTTTTTAAAATTTCTCTGACTGGAATGTCCCCCCTCTCTCGCACGTGACCTGCATATGATCGACCGTGTCGGCGCAGACGTGGAATAAGGATTCACCGTTGATTAACAATGCGCTGGTTTTGGTTGATCATACCCGTCCACGTATTTCGACAGATGCATACATGTCAGCAACAATTGATTTGATTGGATGAGATCTGGACGGTGATTCTAATCGAACGGTTGCTAGGGGATTTCCTTCATCTTTCTATTTTTTCGTGGACGAAGGGCCCACTTGTGGCGTAAGTTTTTTTTTTTTTTTTGAAACTTGTAGCGTAAGATTTAAATAATATAGATGTTTTGTATAATTAAATTAAGGGATAGATGTAAAATACACCCTGCACTTTGAGTTATTGTTAAATCATACCCCAATACTTTTTTTTTGTTTTTGAATACCCCTGTACTTTCAAAAAATTGCTAATCACACCCTTCTATCGATTAATTTTAACGAAATTTAGACACGTCTATATTATATACATACCATGTGTTCCAAAACCATTAAAAATTTAGAAATTTTTTGAACATTTAAGTGTGATAAACATAGGAGTTTATTCTACAATTCTACATATCTGTTAAATTTTATTTTCTTTTTGTTATTTTTTATGAAATCAGAATACATGACATACATAGAATATAAAAGTATTTCAATTTCGTTAAAATTAATCGATTGGAGGGTGTGATATGTAATTTTCCTATAGCGCAAAGGTATTTAAAAAAAATAGAAGGATATGATTTAACAATAACCCAAAATACAGAAGTGTATTTTACATTTATCCTTTTATTTTATTGTATTCTACATTTAGTAACCTATTTTATAAGCATATGAACTATGAACGAGAAAACAATTTTATCCCTAAAAGACATTATCTATTGATGAAAACCTTGCGAAATTCATAAATATAATGTAATATTCTATGTAAAAATGACTAAAGTTAAAGGAAATTTTATAATGAACTTTCTACAAAATCTTCAAATTAGTTAATCAGTTGAGTCGTGGACAGAAGACGAAAATAAATATAATGCTAATTAAAAATGGGGATGAAGAAAAAGGTAGAACGAATAAAATGGTGGGTAATTCTAACTTCACCTTGTAAAAATTGGAAAGCAATATATTGAAGAATACTCATTTATTTTGCGAAAGTGGGAAAAGTCATAACAAGTCAAATCAATAAATGAGGCATTTGATAGCTTAGATCTCAATTCTCAAGGAGACATAACAAGTGAAGTGGATATGATTTACCAAAGCAATGGCGTGTGAAGTTGGCATGAATTGCTTTCATTGTGTAAAAAGAATATTTAAAAAAAAAGAGAGAAAAAAGGAAGAAAAAAAAAGGACCACTAATTATTAAAGACGCTTCAATTTACTTCAACTTAACCTAATTTCCACAATATAAACTAATTTCCAACTTAAAAGCTATTTAGAAATTATTTCTAAAAATATGATAAATCATCTGTCTAATAGACGTAATATGGTCAAATAGAAACATTCACTCGGTAAAATGACTACATACAAGACAAAAAAATAAATAAAGGATGATTGCAAATCTAACCAATTTTTCAATAATATTTATAAAAATATTTGTAAATATAGAAGATTTTGAGCCGATCAATCAGAGGTTAGTATTGAATTACATATTTTTACAATGGGTGAACCACTGATTCACACATTAATCATTGTTAATTACTGATTAACGCATTAAAAATTACTATAATTACAAATAGTTCTAAACAATAATCTATTTATAAATATTACATCAAAATCTGTAACCAAATAAAATTTCGCTCTTTTTAACCTAAGATTTAAAAACTATAATTTAAAAAGAATAAAAAAAAAAAAACCTTAAGGACCACTAATTACTAAAGATGCTTCAATTTACTTCAACTTAACCAAATTTCCACACACCAAACCGAATAAGTGATATTTGGCATTATCCGACTAACTCATAGTTGTCTCAATTAGACTTCTTACAAACAATTTATTTTTTCCTCTTATATTCTTTTTTCCTACCCATCACTTGTTAAAACTTTGACTGTGCCTAAGCCTCTCCTCTCCTTTCCTTATCATTTAAATTGTTGAAATATTGATTTGGTAAAACTAAAACCAAAATTAATAAACGGGCAAAACCAGTTTTCTTCCTTCAACCTTATTCATATTTCATAGATTCAAAAACCATTCTTTTTCTCTCAAAATTCCACTACCCATTTTCATTTTCATAAACTTCCCAATAAAAATCTCTCTCTTTCTTTCTTTCTTCAGAGAAATGGGTGACAGATACAAAAGAGTTCATAACAAAAAAAACCCATTTTTACCAATGCTATGTTCAAAACCATCGATCAAAGATGTCAAGCTGCCGGAAAATGATCGGAGCCGATCAGAATCATCATTTTCCGGCGACCCTTTATCTCCAAGAATAAGTTGCATGGGTCAAGTAAAGAGAAATAACAGAGTATCAGGTTTACCCATTTCTCACAGACTTATTCTTCTCAGCAACAACAACAACAACAACAACAACAACGTTAATTATCGCAAATTGAAGAAATTCTTTTCAAGCAAAAACCTCATTGCCTCTCCTTCAAAATTCACCACCATTGGAAGAGGAAGAGGAAGAGAAAGAGGAAGAGAGATGGTTAAGAATGAAAATTGTAGTAATTCTTTTAGTGTTGCTGATTTGGATCCTCCTTTGCCTGTGATTAAGAGATCAGTGATGAAGAATGGAGAAGGAGATCATGAAATTATGGATAATAATAATAGTAATAATTTGTGGAAGAGGAGGTCTGGGAATGGTGGGATTGTTTTACAGAGTTTACAGATTCAACAATCTCATCTTCCTAAGCATCGTCTTCAGATTACTACTGTTTGATAACAAAATCTTGAGTGTGTTTTAATGGAGTTGTGTAAATGATCTGTTCTTGTAAATTAGCCAAATTTTGAATGTGTTTTTTGTTTGTGTTTCAATTTCAATCATAGGTGTTTGATTTTTCATATATTTTTTTCATCTATAAATTCGTTATCTTCTTCTTCATCTGAATCAGATCTGAAAAATGACTGATGTGTTGTAAATGGAACAGTTAAACTTAATACAAAATAACTGAGTTTTTTTATAATATTTTTTTAGATATTACATTAAATTGGAGGTGTAGAGACTCGAATTTTTGACCTCATAAAAAGGGAACTGGTACCTAATCGGCTGAGGAATGCTGATGTTGATTAAAAGTGAGTTGGTAAAAATGATCAATTTAAGTTTCCCAATTTTGATATCTTCCTACTTTCAAGGTTTCTTTCTTGAATGCAAGATGCCTTTTTCCCCCAAATATCATTGATCAAATGCTTTCAAGTATAACTTGTGAAATCAATTCTTAGTACAAGTATGGAAGTATTACTTTCGTATAAGCAACAGAGTTTTGTATTATTGAACTCTTTTAAGACTGTTCAATAAACTCGCATTTTTTAAGACTAATTAAAAAAAGGTTTTGATAAACTCACTCTTTACTGTTTTAGGATTTCAAAAAACCAAACCTAAACTTTGTTAATCCCATCTAACAAATACAGATCAAACCTTAACCCATCCTAAACTTTAAACTTTTATGGGGAAAGTACAAAAGAAGATTAGAATTAGGAAATAAGAATAGTGTGGCTAGTCAAAGTCAGGTCCAAATCTTTTTTTTATAAATAAAATGGTAATAAGAATTCCAAAAAAAATAAAAAAAATACCCTTCTTACATTACATATAGATTCCCATTCTCTTTTTCCAGATCTAGTTGCCCTATCATTGTCCCATGACCAAATCATCCAATAAGTGAAAGTAGACTCACACTATCTAACAATTGCATCCATTCCTAAAAGTTGATGAATAGAAACAATAATTCTCAAGCAAATAGAAAAACTAGTGCTGTACATAAGGCAAGATTTTCTCCTATTAGATACTTCAATGCTCAATACTGCCCACGTTTGTATTCAAGATAAACAAACGCAATGCCTACTCTACTAATGCTTTTGAGATAAATTCTACATTACAATTGTACAAGTGGAGTTAGTTAGAATACAGTCACACTTAATAATGTTGTTTGCCAGCATTAACCCTGATCTCTATATGGAGTCCAGATCAATTTACTAACATCAACCTCCAGACCTCCACGACCGGCAGCTTTAAGATGACGGTCCAGCACCTTCGGATCAGCACATATAACATGCTGTCCTTTCCTGTATTGAATCAACTCTAGGCTCTGAAGTGTGTTCAGGATATCTTCGGCTTTTATAGCTGTCATGTCACTTAGCTCCTGGCATAAAGGAATGATCAATGAACTGAGCGTAAGAAATCAAGTTCAAAATTTTGAAGTACATTTTAAAACTACTCTTTCCCAGACCAATTAGCATAAATTCAATAGGGAGTGAAGCATATTCAATTTTATATTTTCACACATTCAACATCATCAATGACATGGAGCAGCACAACCAACGGCAGACCACAAACCTTCAATTTCAACAAGAGATGAAAAAACGCAAACCTTGATAGATATATTGCCCTTGTGTTTTTTCAAGATGTCTAAAAGAACCCTGGTCCAGTATCCTCTGTAGCTCACCAATCCAAGATCAGAAAGAGGCCTTTCAGGTGTGCCGACTTTACCTTCTTTCTTGGATAGTTCATATGCTGATCTCAGTTTAATAAGAGATAAATAATCTTGGTTAGAAGAACTAAGTGATGAAGATACAAAAGGAGAAGAGGTGGGATTGTCAAACTAAAGTAACTATTTCTGCTTCGGAAACCACACAGGCAAAAACAATATTAAGTGATACAATCAGCCAAAATGTTAGCAGTTAAAATGAAGGAAACTTACAAAAAGCAATTAAGAACTTGCCATAGCCCTTCCTTTGATAAGGAGGAAGGGTGAGAATGCATGCCAAATTATAGGATTCCTCTGAATGCTTTTCCTGCACACAAACAGATAACATATTTTAGGGACAAAAAAAACTCTTTGCTAATTTCAAAAATTATAAAAGATTGGCAAAGTTCAAACTTTGAACTCTGCTTAAACGTTTTTCATCTAAGTTGATGATTTATTCATGAGATTGGATAACCATAATACCCATGTGTTGAAAATCCGCCTTACATTTCATTACTTACGTGACTCGATTCTCATCTAACTCACTATTACATTAATAACAAAACATCCACTAACCCACCAAAGAAGAACAAAGAAAACAGAAACTAATTCTTAATGGTACTGCAATTACCCAGCATAGCAACAACAACAATGAACAATCATGCATTTGAATATATTTTTCATGCTCAAAAGTATCCAAATTTCAATGTTTACGATCTGAAATTGGGGACCATGTAACCTTGCAACTTTTATAAATCTCTTAACAACTTTAAATAGAATATCAATTACACTAAACAAAAAATTACCTTCGAAAAATATCCCACCATGTGACATCCTCGATCATCACATTCACACAGAACATAAAATAGAAAAAGGTCAACATCATAATACAAGGTCTTGTGATCCAGAAACAACTTTGCCAAGTAACAAAGATTCTGTCCATAAACCTTGTTCTTTTTTCCATCAACCTGTTTCAACAAAATAAGGAAAATAAAGAAGAATTATAATGTTTCAACAAGATAATGAAATAAGGAGGTGCCCTGTTGCAGAATGAACATGCCAGAAGTTAGATAACTGAACCAATACCTCAAACATTGACAAAGTACCACATCGATATATTTCATCACCAGGAGGATGTTTGAGATCACACTTCCTCTACAAGGACAAAATCAAATAAGGTGGAGATAAAGAGCTAATGATAATGAAACTTGTACAAACCATTTGAAGGAAATGCATACCTATTTTCTTTTTTAGAATAAAATATTATAAGTTACAATAGCCTATATTAAAAATGACATGTAATAGACAATGACAACTGAATCTACAGATAAAAAGATAGTTAATTATACATGAAAAAAAAAGCACTATAAAGTTGTTGGATTTATCCCATAAGATGAATGTATGCACCCTAAAATCCAGCTATCAAATACACAGTCAGCATCTCATGATTAAGCAAACTGCATCCCCTATCATAAAAGTAGAATCATGCATCAATGTATGTTCCATGACTTCCATCCAAGTAGCACAATCTACATTTGGTAAAACAATCCACATTCCCTATAAAACTATACCAACACCTAACGGATTCACAAATAATCCCAAACAACAAATCAAAGTTAAGTTACAGACATATTGCGCACTTCAATCTCAAAAGGCAGCAAAAGATAGGAATTTGAGCAACGCTCACCATATGTCTCTGGAGCTGTTCTTTGCGCTTCATAAAATTGAGACAAAACTCACAAAAATAAAGCTTTGTAGTGTCATTATATTCTGGTGGAAAGGGGGAGAAGTACCATGTCTCAATCTCATATCTTCCAAGTTCTATCGTTGCTATATTTTTCACCTTAGTAAATTCTTCATGCTCCCGTAGGCTGGCAGCATCAAGTTCTTCATGTCCCTATCAAATAGTCAAAAAAATCTTTGGGCATCATTTTAAAATGAAGGCAGGAATGATGCCCTGAAAGTTTGTAAAGACACTCTAGTTTAATTGTACATCATCTAAATATCAGTGTCATGCCCAATTTACCAGTTACTACACCATCTACAAAAATGCCAACTGCTGACAAAAGAGATCTATGCTGGCCTCACATCTAATTCTTCACTTGGTGGACAAATGTCCATGTGGTCTTGTTCATATAGGTGAAAGAGGAAAATACCAGTAAAATAGGCCAGTGGCTGTGAATAGAGCTGACCTATTATACCAGATCAAAAAACAAAAAACATGGCCAGTCGACTACCATATCTTGTGAAAATTATACACATACCCATGCTCAGGGTACTATAAACTTCTTACAGCTGGTGCTACAACCATGTGTTAGTTTGAAATATAATATCCCTATACAAGGAACCAAGCTTAGAGTACCTATACTTTTGAATTCTAGCTCATCAGGTCTATTTCAAACTTGTTTGAACATAGTGCTTCCCACAATCCTCATCATAGTTTACATTCTTAATCCAGAATAGTTTAAATTTTTCATAGCAACATATAAATGGTTAGACTAGTTTTTTTTTTACAAGGAAATGATTTGCAATTCTTACTATGGATTTTACTAGTTCAATTATTTTCAGTTAGTATAAATCTATCAATTAGTTATTGAAGCTACCATATAAAGGATCTTGAGTAAAGTACTGCTCACAAATTTTCAAACATACATACCTCAACGTGTGTTTCATCAATCTTCCGCTTCTGGTGTCGTGTCATTTTCAAGCCTGTTACCTTCAAATGCAGTAATAAGATTATCAAAATAAATACTCGAAAAAATAACCTTACACAGAAGAGAGAAGATTAGTTGAATCAGAACACACACAAAAAAGAGTAAGTTTACCTTGTCCTCTACTTTCTCATCAACAACAGTCTCAACTGAATCAAGGTCAAGCTGGTCAAGCTTCACCCACTCATCAAGTCTCCTATTAACTACAAAAAAAAATCAAAAATTGAAACTGCAAAAATCAAACTCCGAAAGAAGAGATTCTAATTCAATTCTAATAATTGTCGAACGATTCAAAAGCCATACTTCCTGAACAGACTAAACACGAATAAGCCCTAATTTTGTTATTAATCAAATTTATGGACCAAAAAAAACAATGAATCGCACATCTGAATCATGAATTTAGAACAGAGTAAACTTACACTCAGTATAATGGACGTAATACTCGTAATCACTCAAAAGATTCGAATGCAATTTCCGACGTTCGATAACCTTGACAGGATGATACTTTCCATCTCTCCAACGGCACATAACGCGAGTTCCGACCTCAAGAGGAAGCATGCTGAAGAATCGCTTCTTGATCGGCGGCGGCGTTCCGTCAGAATCAATATAAAGCTTGGACAGAGCATCGCCGGAAACTGGAATATGATGATCATCGAGAGCAGAGGCAGATCCATTATCGTTATCAGCAGTGGTGGATTCGACGACGTCTATAGAACCCATAGCAGTTGCGGGCTTTCCTTCAACTTCGTTATGAGGCTTCGATTCGCTTCAAAGCCACACCACGGAAATGAAAACCGATTCAACAGAACATCGGATGCCGGACTCTACTTTTTCCTCTCTCATTTTTTTTTTTTTTTTAATTTATTAAAAAATATATTTTTGGCTTAAATTCGTCATAGGTTTCACTTGATAGAAAATTTTAAAAGAAACATTTTTCTCTTTTTTTTTTTTTACCATAAAAGAAACATTTTATTAGGTTGTAAAACTTTATGCAATATTTATAAACATAGGGATGTTTGTAAATTACACTCATGTGATTTTCCTAAATTACAAATCGCACCTTGTGGTTTAAAAATATCTATAAATACCCTTTGGGTTGGAAAATTATAAAACACACACCTCTATCAGTTAGTTTATTGAAATTTTGGAGACATACTTATTCTACGTATGTCATGTGTTCCAATTCCATTCAAATTATTAAAAAAATTAATAGATATATGTGAATTTTAGATTTTACACTTTATTGATAATGATATTTTCTATAGATTGCACTCATTTCTAATTATTTGAATGAAATTGGAACACTTGACACTTGTAGAATAAGCACTTATTCAAAATTTTGATAAACAAACTGAAAGAGGACGTGTTTTGCAATTTACCAAACCACATGGGTATTTACAAGCATTTTTAAACAACAGGGATGCGATTTGCAATTTAAACAAACCACCGTGGTGCATTTTACAATTGTCCCATAAATATAATATTTTTTAAAATATATTAATTAAACTACGATAAATTATTGATTAACTTTGATATTTGACCATCATTTAACATAACGAGTCAATATGTAATTAATGATTAAATGATTTTAATGAATAAAAGTTATTTCATACGTTGATTATTAATTGACACACTAATTTGCGAATCTTAATTATTAAGATATACATTAATACTTTATCATGAAAATCTTCCAAATCAATGATATAATGAAATGATATTTAAACTCGCATTAATGCAATCATTAATTTTAAATAAATTTCGCCCATTCCCAATGAGAGATTGTTAAAATGAAAGCAATTTGAGTTTAGAGCATTGGCTTTCCATTCTATTTGGAGGATTTGATTGAGTGATTGATTACGTGTTAACTATAGTGAATGAAAACTTTACAATGGTAGCATCAGAGGGATACCCTTTTTTCTTCCCTTTCTAATTCCTGGATACACATTTAACTAATAGGCTCTGATTTCATTCTATCCACTTAAAACACAAATCACTAAGACAAGAGAATTCATCCCTCTTCCCGTTACATTAAACCACCTGTACAACTAACGCTCAACGTACATCTATCTGCCACGCCAAAACTTCCCTTGTCCAAAATCAAAACCCGGTACACCCGCCAGAAACCATCCGGCATTTGTCTCCTGCTCTCTTGTCCATCACTGATGTCACCATCTTGGCTCGGTTTTAGAGCAGGATTAAGTATCCGGGGGCAAATGGATGTCGGCCCCGAATACATAAATCTGAAACATCACAAGGAAAACCTCATCTCATTTTACCTGTCACCTTCCTGGTGGTTCAGTAGAACCTTCCTCCTGGTTGTCCTGCTTCTCCTTGGCAAGGACATCGGCTGGAACATACTGATACTGTTTAGGCAAAAGAGAATTCTTCATTGATGCTTGGTCTGACGTCATTACCAGCTCTTTCTGTAATGTCTCAGCATGCTACGGGTTCATAATATCAAGTCAGCACCATTTTACATCCACAACAACCACCACCAAAAAAAAAAAAAAAAAAATCAGAACGGGAGTTGTATACCTTTCTAGACTTGAACCTCAATCCGCCAACATCTACAAGGTTGTGTGATGTAGTGGAAGATCTATGAGGTATTTGCTTCCCAGAATACTGAGCTCTGTCTGCAAATTTTCGGGTGAAAGGATACTGTGATGTAGAGCTGTCAACCGTGCTGTCCACAGTTACATCATCTGATCTCTGCACAGCTTCACTGCAAGATTTTAAATCTTCCACATGCCCCTTTAATGATGTCGTAGCTGATTCCGAACTAACTTCCGGGAGGAAGAAAGGAGTATGAACTAGTACAGACCGTGCTACATGGTCTCTTTTAAAAGCAAGAACATCATGTGAACAAAGAACCAGGTCCCTCTACAAACATATGAAAAAGTACCAGATTTATTTATCATGAAATTGATAGTTTAGAAATATCGTGATATTTTAGAAATATCGAGCCATGCATAGATCTTAAAAACAAATTATAGTGGCATCTTTCCCAGCCTTAAGAATTTTCTTCAACTTTCTACCAATTACATTAAACTAATGAATTGGGTACATTGTTGCCCAGAGCCCCGACTTCTCAACAAATTAAGCCCCGCCTTAAGGCAAAAAATTCACAAGCATAAACAAGACACTGGCTTTTCCATATCATTACATTTTTTAAATGCATACAGGGTCGCAAATATCTTGGGATGAATAAGTGCAGTCCAATTGACTTAACAAACTAAGGAATTACCTAGCCATTGAGCAGATACAAACATGATCAAAAAATTATTTACTCGTTAGTTAAAAATGATAATACCTTTATCTTCTCCCGTTTGATAATTCTCTCACAGAGTAAGCGTAGCCTCTCTAGTTCAACCTGCAGAAGTAAAGGATGGGCAATTCAACGTTATTCTACAGTTAACATCTTTTGCAGAAATGCAAAACAATAATTTTAGTTGTGCTGCGTGGGTTCAAAAAAAAGATAGATACAGCAGACAGTCAAGACCAGAGCAAAGAGTGAACAAAAAGACATGCATGACAAGGAGCATGCACAGGGCATGGCATGTAAGAAGTGGCCGCAGAATGTAAGCTTCACTTTCTAATCTTTTTTGTAATTATAATGTCATTTTGATTAACACTGACTGGAAAATTTTTATGCAATCCGGTTAGTGAGGGTTGATTTCTCATCACCCACTTTTGTAAATCCTTTCGTTTTATTGAAATTTTCCAGTTTCCTATCAAAAAAAATATATATACGCCTAAAAGTTGTCAATGGTGAGCTTAGCTTGATCACCTGCCTTTCAACCACCTCTTTTCCCATCTTTTGCATTCTTTTATTACATTCCAAAATTAATCCTTTTAATATTCATTACATCTTAAACCTTTTGGTCAAACACAAACTTATTTAAGTCCAATTAAACCTTTCTTTCACATTAGCATGTACACTAGAATGATGTCAAAAAATAACACAGTGAGCAGAGTACAAGAATTAGTCGGGTGAGAAGAGAATACCCTAATTTGCTTGACTTTATTCAATTCCTCAATTCCATGTGTTTGGTTCTCAGCCTATCCACAGTCGGCGCAAATGTCAGAGGACATAAATTACATGCAGCAAGAATAAAAAGTCTTACAAGACACAGTATAAACCTTTGCTCTCTGCTCTGAGCTATGCTTTTCACAATATGCCTTGTGCTGCAACTTACCACCAGAACTCTTCACAGTCAGGAAACATCCAGCACTTCTTGCACACAACGGATGGAAAGTGGATTGACAATGACCATAGTTGCACTGAATTTAATGCAACAAAAATACTTTAACCATAACAATATTCATCAAAGCAAATATTCATTAAAAAAAAAGGAATACCCAACAAAACCAGTATCTGAAAGGAATATTTTTAACAAAATAAGCTAGTTTGACCTTCATACAGACACCATGCTTGCGACGGCAAATATAGCAAGAGCCCACCCCCAACGAAACTGTCTCCTGGAGTTCGAATAATAAAGAAAGGTAATATTAAAGATTCCAAATAAACAATCAGTAACAAGTCACACGAAATTGAATACTAAAATTAAATATTCATGCATACTATCAGTGGTAAAATCATCACTGAAAATTTTCACCTACCATTCCTTCCACTGGATTTTCTTGTCCTCTTCTGAATGTTGATTCAAAGACCCACTACAACATAACACATGTGGTAAAATTAAAAGGCTGCATATTTAAAATGAATAAGTACATTGAATTTTTCTCATAGATTAAACTTTTGAATTTCAATAGCAAAAACAACAAGGCACTTCCTCTAATGATAGAGATGAAGGAAGGAAGGAAGAAGAAAATAATGAAAATTTTAAAATCCATCAACCACAAGCGCTATCTTTGACAACATGTCCATATCTAACACACTACAAACATTGGAACTTGTTTGGTAAAGTAGATTTTTTTTCATTCAAAAATCGTAAGCCATTCAATTTTAAAGTCTAAAAAAAAAGAATTGGCATTTTGAATTACAAATTCTCATAACTTGAATACCGAAACAACAACTCCAACATGTGGTAATATCTACAGATAAGCCTATAAATAAATTATTTGTTTTTACTTTGCATGTTTCTCAGATGTCTTAGGATCTATTAGAGAACAGCTAAAAAACAGCTTTTTGCCCTTCTATTTTGAAAGGAACTTTCAAGTGGATTGAAACTAATAAGATTATTGAGCATTTGAAGGAAAGTTTAAAAAAAATTATAATTTTAAGATTAGTTTAACCAAATTACGGGGTAAAAAACAAAAATTTTGCTTTTCAGAACATGAGAAAACTCACCAAGGAAAATTTTGTGTTAATGGAGCTGTTTTTTGTCATAACTATAAGGAGATTGTTCTGCTAGCTTCTTAATAATCCCACATGCGAAATCACTTAAACACCATAATTTTTTTTTTTAAATGCCATCCTTGAGAAACCAGTTTCATTAAAAAAATTGGAAGTACAAGGAGAGGCCCCACACAAAAAAAAGACCTACGCCAAACAAAAGAAGCTGCCACACCAAAGAGAAAACTAGAAGAAATTTAGAAAAAGGGGTCCAATTGATGGTGATAAAAAAACCTATTGAAAATTATTCTCATCCTTCAATTTTTCTCTTCTCATCAAACTATTAGATGTACTGTGGCTATTCAAGCAATCAATCTTGCAAATCTACACTGACAATTTTTCTCTCTCTGTTCATCTTTGAAATAACTAACCCTCAAGTAGGAAGAAAAAGGACAGGATGAGATGAAAGAAGAAAAAACAAGGAAAATGAAAGGGGTGTGAATATAGATTAATTATGCATTTTTCAAGATTGCATGTTTAAAAAAAAGCAGGTTTCATAAAATTTCACTTTCATCAATTCACCTCTGCACAGAAAGCATGGACCCACTGGCCATCAGACGATTTCCTGAATGCACCAGTGGTGCCACCACATAGACCACATTCTGCAACAAAATATGATTTCTCGCAAAAATTGATAGGTGGAGCTCCAGAGCCACTTGATGTTGATAATTCTTCACATAATTCACAATACCATGGACCTGAAGATTCTTTAACAGTACGATAGCAGTCCAGATGTACAGCAACCTGCTATATAAAACAGTTAGAATCAAATGTAATACTTAATTTATTCGGAAACATGAAGCAAACGCATGGAGACCTTGCAACTGGAGCAGACTAAAATTGGTTTCAATATGGTCTCTGGCCGCCTGCAGATGTCACATGACCTGGCATGTTCTTTAGAGAAATCTGACTCTACTAAAGTCCTTGGGCCAGCAACCTTTGTAAGTGTTTCTTTTGCACGAGGCATCAACTAGAAAAAATTGCCAAAAGTTACGTTATTAATAACATCGCAATAAATTAGAACATCACAACGTAGCTAAGAGTCCAAGATTAAATTATAAAGCGATTAAAAAACCTCTCGATGTGCAGATTCTTCAAATGCATCTTTTCTGAATGATGACATTCTAGAGGAAGCAGCTGCAGCAGCAGTAGCAGCCGCTAACACGGCCTGTGCTTCCTTATGTCTTCTCTCTTTCTTGCCCTGCTTCTTTGCTTCTCTAAGCTCGCTAAAATACTGGTTTATAAGCACAGCATCCCATCTATAACTGCTTGCTTCATCAATCTCCTTTGGCAGACTCTTCACAACGTTACAGATTAAATGATCTAAGATAGCCATTGAAACAACAAAGTATCACAAAGAGGAAGCTTTCTTGTCTTTCTGTTTCATCTAAGGAGAGGAGACAGGTTTTTTTTGGATAAGAAACAATTTCACAAATGAAATTACAAAAAGGCTTCCAAAAGTTACAAAAAAAAATTGACGAATTGGGAGCAATTAAGGAGGGAGAATAATTACAAAAGGTTTTAGCTTTAGAAATCTACAAGGAAGCAAACCGAACAACTTGATCCAAAATATACACAGAGCTAAAAAACTCATGTTTGTGAGATTCTTCTATTTCTTTACCCCCAATCGGAGGAGACATAGGATAAAAAAATGTGTGGTAATTCATCAAAAAGTAAACAAGTGTAACACAAATAAGTATTGAGTTTTTTTACTTCAATTTGCTATTTATTTATGTTATTTTATTTTCCTTTTGTTGGGAGGGGAAGAGAACAGAAACAGACGAAGACCAACATATATGTCGAAGATTAGAACAATTAAAATACCAGTGAACCGACTTCTTGCAACTGCATTTACAAGTAATCTATGCTGAAAATAGATAAGTTCTCCTTCAATCTCATCTTCAGGAGACCTCTTTATAATTTGAGCTATTCTCTCATTGGCTAATTGCTTCATATTTGTTTCACCAGATTTGCAACGCATGTCATTGCACTCTAAATGCTGGCATTGGGGATCACAGCAAACACCAACATTCAAAGATGCTTGCGAACCTGAAATCTCTCTCTCAATCAAATCTATGAAGTAAAAAATTATCACAACACATTCAACACATAAAAGTGGCATGAAAGACTACCACTAGATCCCAGCACGGAGTTACTAAGAAGCATTCCATTCAGCATATGTGTCATTTTCTCTTCAATATATGGATGAAAATAAGAAGGGGACTCTCCAGCCTTCCTGCATATTAACGCTGAATATTAAGAATAATGTATAAAAAAATTGAAAAGAACTTCTCATTGAAAGAAAACCTACATTTCTACATGGATATGAAATAACCTGGTTTAAAAAATAAACCACATACCCGTGATCTGCATTTAATAAAGCATTACAGCCAGCAATGCCAACTTCTAAATGATCCCCTTTAAGCCTACAATTTGAGGGTTTCACTGTAATGCCTGAAATTATCTCCAAAAAAATGGAGAAATAAATTATTAATCAAAATTTTAGGTGTTAATAATCAGAAATATTAAGCAATCAAATCATCAAAGAGCAATAGAGAGCACAGCAGGTTGGGCAACAATACAAAAGTCAGCCAACTGCTTATATTTTAAACATCACATAAATGACTTATCCACAAAACATTCTCAGTCAAGAACAAGTTCCCATTTTTTAACCATGTTTAGTCTCCAATACCTAAGAGCTTGCAGTATTATATAAAACTACTCACTTCCTAGGAGAAGTATTAATGACGTTCCCTCCAGGCTCCTCCAAAGCCTTCATAAGTCATCTCTCAAGTACTTGAAAAGAATACAACAGCAACAAAATATCACTCCATATTTCAAATATCTCCTTGCGGTTAGCACAGCAGCTTCATTTATTTTTTTTTTAGTACATTACTCGATCCAATATTATCATCCACATTACCAGTTATATAAAATAAACCACACTGTAAATGAAGAACCTTTCATTCTTTAAAAGTGATTTTAGAACATATTCAGGACAATGTAACCAAAATGCAAACAATAATCAAAGGCTTCTACAAAATTTAAGAAGAAAAATACGGAGCCATTTTTTTTTTTTTGGATAAGAAACAATTTCATTGATGAATGAAACTTTACAAAAAAGAAGCCACCCAAATGATTACAAAAAATTCCTCCAGTTGGGCGCTATAATAGACGGAGAATAATTACAAAAGTTGATAAAAGGATATCAGTAACAAACTTTATAACATACCTTCACATTTTGGCAAAATCATTGAAGAATCCTGAAAATTATCACGCTTGTTTGAATGCTGCATGGTTGAAACACTATCACTTAGTTAAGGGGAGAATGGGGAAAAGCAAAAATAAAATCATTCCAATAAATTTTCATGTTATCGTGTTAAAAATATAAGCATCAACAAGAAGAAAAGCATCAATTCATGGCTAAATGTAAGAGGTGTGATATAACACAGCTTAAACATATATCATTGTTATATAAAATTCAAGGAAAATTATAACATCATCTTCAGCAAGATAAAGTTAAATACACTTTTTAAGTTTTTAGACAATAGAAATATCAAACAGGATTGAACCAGACCCCATTCTTGTCAACCCAAGCCAAGGACACCACAACTAGACAAAAACATCACTGAACAAACAGAGCATGTAAGATATAGACCATACTTTCTCTAAAAAAAAGATAGAAAGGCCATATAATATAGGGAAGAATGTCATACAGCACAATGCAAAGAAAAACTTAAACTAGTGACATAAATTGTACTTGCAATTTTAATACCAAGAGAGTCTCTGAACTCTCTACAATCAATAGGTTCAAATATGTAATACTCGGTGAATACTTTCTGAAGCCCCTAGACCATGGTTCTCTCTCTCTCTCTCTCTCTCTTATAGGAAACTGAAAATTCATTGGTAAAGAAGAGCGAACAAAAGAGGGTGATAAGAAATTGACCTACCAACGGATTACAACCAAAAAAAAAATCCAGTTGGCATTAATCAAAAGAAAACTAAAATTACAAAACGTGTTAGATAAAGAGGCAAGCAAAGACACTTTAAACTGAATAAGATCCCAAATTTTGTTCGCGGTCAAAGCCTATTTAACCACCATTTCCCAAGACAATTTGCTTTGTTCTTAAATTTAACCACCAATTCCCAAGGAATAAATTACACCATGGTATGGTTCACTTCAATATCAAATCACTCCAAAGTAAGAAAATAAAAAAATGATAAAAAATGTCACAATCAACACATTTACTCAGCCCAAAACCAACATATCCACAATCGCACATAGATTCTCCCTTCCTGAGCACAATGAACACACTACCTCTTGCAAGACCCAAATAATAGTGAACCATACAAAATGAGGAAATGATAAACAGTGAAAAATGACTACAAAACGTTTTTTCCCTAAAAAGCAGGCCATTAAAATGGTATCTCAGCAGCTATAAAAATGCAGCAAGTAAACAATGAACTAATTATATGGGACACAGACAAAAGTTCTCATCTACTTTGAATTAAAAAAATCAAAATCCACATATGGAAACAATCCGTCCATCACAAGTATCAAACAATATTCTTTGTGTTTTTTTTTGTGATAACTAGGTATCTCCTAACTTCTCAAGTTGTCAAGAAAAGAAGGCAGCCAGACAATGTAGGACAAACCATGACTTCCAGTAGTACCAATCATTCAGAACTCTAGAAAAAAAGAAAAAAAGCTCCACGACCCAAAAAGAACAGCAAAAAAACAATGTTGATGTGCTCAACCTTCTCACTAGCATCTGGGATAGATTCCTTATTTGAATCACCTGGTTCTTCGCTAGCATGTCGATCCAATGTATCAGTATCCATCACTGAAGCATGGTCACCTGAACTTTCCTCGAATGAACGTGGGATTTCATCACTCTTCAAATGGCTTAGATTGCTTTTATTTTTTCTTCGCGGTGTTATCAACTCATCAGTTATTGGATCTGAATTGTCAGACTTGAGTATTGATAAAGGGTCAACACGATCACCAGATCCAATAACAGCCTTGGATAAAACAGGCAATTTAGGTTTGACTCTCAAATTTTTCTGCAAGGTACCAATATGAGCATGATTTTTAAACCATCTGACAATTTTGGATTTCAAGTCAGGGCACCAGTTGTCGGCCTGCAGGATCAAAGTAATCGTAAGCAGAGGGAATTACTGAGAAGATGCTATTTTCAGGGGGGAATTCCTAATCTGTATTACCGTAAGTTTCGCACTTAACAAATCAGGTGATATACCAATTTCTGAGGCTACATCTTTAACATTGACTTTTCCTTGATCAATCAACTGCAAGACCGGTAGACAAACAACTTGAGTGAGACAACCCTAGGAAAAAAATTGTAAGGACTTGAACTACATATAAACGTGAGATAAAGATTGCCTTTTTCAAAATTGATGCAAACTTAAGAAAGTCAAGTGGGTTGACATCCTCAACTCCCGAGCTAGCCGACTTCTGTGTAATTGTATCATCACAGTCAGCATTGAACCTTGGGTCTGCAGATTCTATATCTTCTAATTCACCAGCACCCAAATTTTCAGAGTTGGTATCTGAAGCTTCTTCATACAGTAAAAGATTATCAATGTTCCTTCTTCCCACCAATTTCTGTGGTCTGTTAATTGACAATGTCACTGGAAGGTGGTTGACCACATATGAGTCACTGGTTACAGCTTCAGAATGGCCTTGAAATTGGCCATTGCACCTATTATCTTGAACCTCTGAGTGCTTTGAACAAAAAGCCCTAAGCTCAACCTGAAAAGAAGGAATACAGTTATAGATAATTCAAAAATGAACTCTTAAACAATACAAGGGATCACCGTATCCAAAAAAGGAAAGAAATGAAGTACGAGATAAAAGTGAACATAGACTAAATTTTAGAATGGGAATAACTAGCACTTACGTTATCACACCCATATTTTCCCCAGACCTCCATTCTATGTCTAGCCTCCCTAGCGCAGATCGGGTGGAACGAGGTTCTGCATGTTCCTAAGCGCAAGATAGCCATTAATAAAATCAGCAAAGATAGGAGCAAGAAAGAGGAGGCAGACATAAAAAGCAATCAGTTTGTTATATGATGACAAATTCAAATAATTTTTTACAAGACAGCAAACCCAAATTATAAAACTCATTTTCAAACATTTTAAATTTAATTTAGTTTGGCAGATGCCTTTCTTCTTCCAAAGTTAAGGTAGGTTTTGGGGAGACCACTGGTTTAAGTAAGGACAACCTAAGTTCAGATGTCCTTCACATTTATGCCCATGCAGCAGTGTTTGACATGAACTTTCCACTGGAACCTAAGTTCATTAACAATAAAAACGGTCGTCCATGGTTTCTCAGCTAGAAAAATTATTTTCAACTAGAATATGAAAGCTGAAAATGCTGCTACTTTACTATGTAAATTAGACTTTCATTTTCGGATCAAAGTTATCTCTACAAGTGCAAACAGCTTAATTAAATTTGTCCGAAACACCTAGATACCTAAGAAAATTCAGGTGCCTGCTTGATCACTTCAGCCATATATCATTCTATACCTTCAATCCAGTAAAACCCGAAAGGACTCTCAGTACCCATAGCAGCCCTCACTTGTGTTTAATTTTCTCAATTCTCCTTTGCCCCAATTCTATGAAGACTTTTACAAGTGTCACATAGTGTACTCCGAAAATATTTTAGAACTTCTACCATCTGCTAGCCTGTGTACATCTTTTTTAGACTAAAGGCAAAAACCATTTAGACTAATTTGTTGGCATCTATCACAATAGATATTTAGAGAGAAGAATCAAGAATTCTTGATGCTAGAAAGAAACCAAAAGAAATGTATAGGATACAGCTGGATAGCTTCCTTAAAAATCAAAGGTAAAAAGTCTATTATCCAATTGGAGAGTCTTTTTTGGGGTAATAAACAAAGAATTGGAGAGTCTTTTTATAATCTCTCTTGCTCTTATTGGGAGGAAACTTAATCATTCCCTCTTTTGAAGTCTGAAATTAATTTTTTTCACTCTTTAAGATGTTTTTTTCCACTTTTTAGAAAGTTTGGTTGGCTTGAAACAAAAGTATTTTTTAAGACAAAACAAGCCTTCCTTTTGGACACTTGGGATGACATCAGACATCTTGCTTCCATGTGGTGTTCTCGCTCCAATTCTTTCATAACAACAATTCTAGCTCTATTTTTGCCAATTGTAGTGCATTTTTGTAGCCTCCTTGGTTCGCATGGCTTTCCAATCTTTTTTATGTTTGTGTTCATTTCAATTATCAATGAAAAGTTCTGATTCCCATTAAAAAAAAAATATTACATTACAAACTGAGAGAGGAAGCTCAAACCTACAACCACATGGGAGAGAGCATTAATGCCTGGCAAGTTGATCTTTAGTCATGTTGGCACTCTTCATGATTTTATCCTTAAGAAAATATGTAATTTCCAACTTGATATCCTAATGATGTCTACATAACCTCAAACAAATCTTTTTCAAATACTTTAACTTCCAAAAACAAAGTTATCGAGTGCGCAAGCAGGTGGGGGAGGGGGGGGAAGAGGGGAGAGGAAGGGAAAGCAATCCAAGACCATACAACCAACCTCTAGGGAAGTAAGAAAAAAAACTCTTCATTTATTTCATACTTCAAAAACCTTCTAAATACTCTATACAAATGATGTTAGCAGATAAAATATATAAATGCACTTTTTGGCTTGAAAGCATAAAACTACTCAACTTAGTACAGCAGCATAAAGTTAACAAGCAAAACAAAAGCCAAACTCAGTAGACGCTAGTAGCCACGTAGAATGTGCTCCTGATGCATCAGCCAAACAGAAAAGGAGAATGGCATAGAGTAATGGAGCAATAAACATACCATGACTGCACCGAAGACAGGCGCCAAGCTTGACCCTGCATATGTTGCATATTAACTTTTTCCGGGTATCCTTTATTCCTTCCAGATTCATAATGGGCTCCATATGTCTCAAATCCTCAATGTATACCTCCGGCATCCACTGACTACAAAACAAATGAGCAAATTCAACAGAACATCCACTATCTGAACTCTTATGTACGGGTTTCAGGGCACCACCCTGCTTGGGACAGAGCAAACAAGGCTTCATGGAATCATCAGTGTCATCCCTCTGCCTACACCAAGCACAAGACCAAGACACATTAATTTTATCTTGTATGCCATAACACTTTTGGTGAACCACCATTTTACAACCGCCACAAGTAATTAAAGGATTTGACCCTTTGCCAGTATCACCCCTAGAGCATAAGTGGCATGAAGATGAATTTCCTTCACATGGAGAAGCAATCAAAACCTTCTCCAATCCCGCATCAACGCCTAGAAGCTTCCGCTTCTTTGAAGGCCGCTCTGAAGTTAAAGCCACCTTATTCCTACAACCTAAGAGCCATTCTAAGCCGTGAACAAAATCCGAATCCAAACAACCCAATTCTTCCTGAGGTAAGCCATTATCTTCAACCGGATCAATTTCCAACAAACAATCCTCCTCAACTTCGCCTTTAACAACTGCCTCATCCAAATTCCCATCACAAACTTTCTCCTCACCACCTACATTTGCTTCAGGAACACTACCCACAGAAGGAATCGAAAAACATTTCCTATCCACTAAACCACTAAAAGAAGACACTGCACGCAAAGCATCTATATCAGACAACAACAAGTCTCTAAAATAATCCTCAGTCTCAACCCAAATACTGGAACCACGAGACTTTTCACTCTGCCTAGAAGACTTCTTATCAGCACCGGAATTCGATTTCTTCTGCCGTTTTCTACCATCGGAATGTCTAGACAACAAGCTACCCAGCTTACTGGGCAGAGTGGTAGGCTTAGGCACACAAGAAGCGGAATTCTCTTCCGCAACATCGAACGGAGAGCGTTCACTTAAAGCTTTTTGAGCCTGAGAGTAAAAATCAACATTAACAATACACAGCTTCTCATTTGTTTCAGTCTGGGCCAAATGAATTCGGTTCGAAACTCTATTCACTGAACAAGGCCTCTCCTCAGTACCACAACCTCCATCCGCGCCCCTACCCATCATCTTCTTCCCCAGATGACATCGGTTTTTAGTCATTACCAACAAAAACAACGAATAATACCTCCACTAGAACAAGCCATGGTCAAAATCCCTAATTATACCCTAACATGACGTAAAAATGGACACAGATACAGTTTTCTAACCCTAACCCTAACCCTAATTTTCAACCTTACCGTGATTTTTTATCCAGATTCTATTGTATTCTAGTCTTCGATTTGCAGAAATTGAGGTACGTAATTAGTCTGATTCATGATCTTCTTTTTCGATCCCTTTTGTTCTGAATCAATGAAATGAAATGGAATGATTTTTTTTTTTTTTTTTTTTTTGCCTCCGCAAGTTCTGTTTCTTTTTCGATGGGGATGAGAGAGAAAGAGAAGGAAAGTTAAGAGAGAGAGAATCGCGTTTTTTGCAGGCAGTGAAGGCGGTGGTCCGTTTCTAGAAGATATTTTTATATCACACACAGAAGGATTTGCTACCATGTACTCAAAAACAGTGGAGCTGCGACCTCTATTTGCTCCTTATTTAATACGTGTCTTTATTTTATTGGTCACATGATGCAACTGTTTTATCTGATCATCCCCTTGCCACGGCCAATTTTTTGTCCTTTCCGTATTTTCATTCTTGTCAAATAATTCAATAGAACTTTTCAAAAAAAAATAAAGAAAAGAAACTCCTCGTGACTTCTTCTTTTTTTATCTTTTTATTTAATTTTTTTCATAACTTAAGCATTTCAATACAAAAATATCAACCTCGATTGGAATCTAAAAGGAAATTTCAGTTTTCACAAAAATATATATATACATATTTTTTTTCATTTGCAAAAACAAAAACAAAAAAGTTACAACTTTATTAATAAAATTAATATTTTGACCAAAAGAATAGAATGGAATCATCGCATCCATTTAAATGATAATAAAGTCTCAAAATCTGTTTCTTAAATTTCATCAGGGATAAAAAAGAAAAGAAATAGCTTAGTCTTCTTCTTAATTTTGTTTAGTTAAACTCCTTAGCATAGCCAGGGACGGAGCTAGTAATTTTTTTTAGGTGGCAAAAATTATATGATGCTAATTTTATAAATTTAGGGGGGAAATAGATAAAATATACTCAAAATTCAAATTTTCACCTATAATTTTACTACTTTTACATTAAAAATTCAATTTTTAAAAGAATTAGGGGGGCCACTGCCCTCCTTACTCATAAGGTAGCTCCACCCCTAAGCATAGTTCTCGAGGTAAAGTTTCGAGTCTCCCCTATCAATATTTCATGTTAAAAAAAAAAAAAACTTGTGCTCTTTGCATAATTTTTTTAGTTGAACTACCCTAGAAATCTTCAAACACCATGCAAAGAATCAACTAAGATATAAATATCAAGAGAAGCTGAAATTGCTGAAACCTAGAAAACTGAGCTCACTAGTATTGAATTCACAAAAGTATAAATATCTTGTTTGAGCTTATGAGTAACACGACATTTACATGAGGTAAATATAGCCTCCATCTCATTGATTAGAAGAGTCGAAATAGAAAGTTGACGATAGTGATACATATCATATACAATGTGACAACTTCAACCTCTGAATTCAAAAGTGCATTGATTTTCTCCGACTTACTCCGAGTGTGCAGTCCAGTAAATTAAACCACTACAAGAAATAACATTTTTAGCAAAACAGATCATAGACCGGACTAACACGCTACAAAATTAACAGTCACTATACTAGTTGGTGATCTTATGGACAGCAATGGAACATACCAAAGAAAATGCAAATGAAATAATTGTTCAAGGCAACAATGGTCAAAATAATCCAAGTGTATTTAGAAGCGCTTTCAGAACGCTAAAAAAAAGGCCCTTGTTTAACCAACTTTACTTATAGCAAGATTTAAAACATCGAAAATAGATAAGGTGGAGTAGAAGATGAAAGTTATTATATGGGTCATGCTCACAAGTCAAAATAAATAACATTCAGAAAGAACAAGACCGACTCATTTTTAACTGACTCGCTAGCAGAATGATTCAAAACAACTAGAGAATGTAGGATAAAAAAATATTATATGGTTGTGCAGAGCAATCCAAAGGAAAGGCAAATAGGAAAGACCGGGGTTTAAATAATAAAAAAGCAGAAGGGCCATTTACCTAATCAATACAAATACACACTGCAATATTCCTGCAACTCCTGTCCATACTGATGGGCCAGTTTTTACTATTGAATCTTGTATCAAAAGTCCCACCGATGCTGCTAATGAAACAAACGATACCACATATGCGAAGAAAAGCCAGAGCTTCAATCTGTTTAATGAAATATCAGTACCGTTAATTACGACAATATACTACATGAACATCAAATTTTCAACACAACCATGCAGTAGAAAACGAAAAATATAAAAAGCACCACAACAGATGGTCTAATTAATAAAAAGGCCTGCCCTATCTAGCTTTATGCTTAGTACATGGAATGTTTATAATTTCTCTTTGCTTATAGATCCACTTGACTTTTCACTAAGCATCAAGGTCTTCAATAATCTATCTAAGTAAAAAAATATCAGAAAATCAAAATGTACTAGATAGTTAATTCATTTATTCCTTACATGCATTAGTTTTGTAGTCTAGTAGTTATTGCTTATGTTCTATTCTTGTCAGGCAGATATCCTGAACATTTCCTACAAGCACGGTATCAAAACCACAACTTCTGCAACCACTAACGTACAGCAAAATAAATTTCATGGGGCTAGTATGCTGCAGCTAATACTCCTAAATGAAAACTTACCGATATCTAATCAGTGAAAAAACTGTGCTCGTCATTATTATCCAAACCTTTTCTTGTCACCTAGTTCCTCTGTGCCCTCAGTTTAAAATCAACATTCAGAAATTGCAGTTAAATCAAAGGCTGCTAAAAAAATGGACCAAGCTACAATTCTCACGACATTTCCTTGCTCTAATAAGTTGTTTACTGAATGATGCCACCTTCCAATAACTGATTCTCAAAGTACTAGGTTGCAGTCACACATAAGGTTTGAAAGACCTTCATACGAATATGACTGCTACAAATACTGCTGTAGCAACTCCGTAAATAAGTGTGTGTTTATGAAGTTCCCAGAAGCTAGATCTCCACTAGCCCTAATTTTTCTCTCCAAACAAATATGGCAACTAGTGAACTAGTAAGGAATTGTCGTTTGATGCATCTTAGTCCTAACATAGCAAAACATAGAAACGTTGGGTCCTGGGGAGGAATAATACATACAGAAAAATGAAATTCTCTAAAAATATGGAATATTGTTTTATATCAAAAGTAAACTGAATATTTCACTTTCTGTTGCTTACCTCTTCACTATTACAACTTTTATACAATTCTTTTAAGGGTAAAATGCAAATAAGACCCCTGTGGTCTTTTCAAAATACATGAACACCCCCTGTACTTTGAAAATGGCAAATCGCACCCCTGTGGTTCCAATTTTTTTCAATCAGACCCCTCCCCTTCAATGTCAATAATTTTCTTTTAGCCATGACTTCTTCGTTTGAACTCCGATTTTGATGATTCAAGATGTTTTGGAATCTTCATTTCCGGCTTTACATAATCGTCACTTTGAAACTTTGAAATCATCAATAACCAAAAGAGTTAACGATGTCAATCATACTTAGTGTTTCGATGTTAATAAAATCTTTTATTTATTAATGCTTTCAAAGTTTCAAAGTGACATATATGTAGAGCCTAAAATGAGGATTCCAAAACATCTTGAATCGTCCAAATCGGAGTTCAAACGAAGAAGTTGTAGCTAAAAGAAAATTATTGACATTGAAGGGGAGGGGTCTGATTGAAAAAAATTAGAACCACAGGGGTGCAATTTGCCATTTTCAAAGTACAGGGGGTGTTCATGCATTTTGAAAAGACCACAGGGGTCTTATTTGCATTTTACCCTTCTTTTAATGCAAATAAAAGTACTGTTTGTTTATTATCATTTAAACACGTCAATAACAAAAAAACCATGAAGTCTCATTTATGTTAGCCTCAGCACACACACTCTTTAAATTTTCTCTCGATCTCAACAAACACATGGGCATGCCTTTAACAAACTCACTCTCGCCTATTCTGTTATCCCACTCTGCAACTGCAACTCATTTTTCATTGAAGAGTGGGAGTTGTGGAGGGATTTACAGAATTGATCAACAGAAGATCAAAAAAAATAATCAATACATTAGAGATACTGCTCACACTATGGGAACTGAGTGCCACAATCAAATCTGCATTTTCTTATAACATTAACGAATAAAGTGACAAATTGCTAAAACTAATGCCTATTTGACTCTACAAGTCGACTTTTCTCCTTGACTGAGCTTATATTGGAGGGCTAGCAAACAATTCAAATGACGAGTGCTTCAACCAACCACGCAAAAGAATCACTCACAAAACTTCGATAAAAAGCACACACATTTCGTCCCAGACCGCAAAAATTATTCAAAAACTAAACCTAGTTGCATTCCATAGACAATTTCAAGTTGATAACTTCATCAAATAATAAAGATAGAATTTTGTTCTAAGAATTCGTAATATTGAAACAGAACAGGAAAAGAAACGGAAAGATGAAAATGACTCGCCTCCATTCGCCTTCCTCATACGGAGAATAATCAATGTCTTCTCTTCGAACGCAATTAAACATCAACGCAGCGAAAGAAGCAAATATACCTACAAACAATTGATCAATCAAACACAATAAACAAAAAAAACCCTAAGCACGATAATGCAACTGAATTAGTCTTGAAATTCAATGAATCAAAGAGAGAATAGAGAACCAGGGAGATAGTGAACGAAGGAAACAGGAACGGAACTGCAAACAACGGCGTCGACCCAAAACCACCAACCGGCGCCGAAAACAGCTCCGGCGACGCCTGGACCAAAGATTGACCACAATTCCCCCAAATCCATTGGTGTTTCGAGAAAGGTCGATTGGGGAAGAAATTGAAGGCTCTACTTTAGATCTTTTGGGGGTTTTTGTTGGGTACCTTTTGTTTCATCCACTATAGCGTTTTTCTTGTATTTGTATCAACTCTTTGCTTTTGATTCACCAACTAAACCAAGCTTAACTTGAGATTTTTAAATCCCTTTTTTTTTTTTTTCAACAACAAAAAAAATCAGTTGAAATAATTAAGAATTGGAAAATTTCAAGGGTATTTTTTTATGGATGATTTTAAAAATAACAAATGTTTGAAATATTTCAAAAACGTCATTTCTAATACTGAGATTCCATCGATCTGACTATGAGTAATAATTTAAATGTGATTTTTTTCAGAAAAAAACCATCATAGGAATAAGGGTGAGTTTGAGATCGGTGTCGTAGTGAGGAATGCATTACAGTCTATGTCCTTATTCATATAAGGGATTCCCGACTCTAATACAACATAGGTCATCATGGGAAATTGCTATGCTACATGCATAAAAAATTAACTTTTGTTAATAGTTTTCCATATAGTTGTTAATTTAAATTTGATGTTACATCCTATCGTTTTAATGCATGTGATAAGGTCTCATATTTTTAAAACAAGTGGTTTAAGAATTTAGTAAAATGTAGTATTAAAGTTAGTCAAACAAAAATGATGAAAGTTTAGATGGAAATATAATTTTTACGAGTAAAACTTTCAATCTTATGCACCAAAAATTTGTTACATTCACGATAATATATATATAGATCACATCCCAAACTTTTCTCGTAAGTTTAATTCTTTTAAATCTCACCCTAAATTTATTTTTTTCTAATCGATAAATGAAAGGAAGATTTGACAACGGACGTTTGAACCTCCACTTTCTCGACGTCAAAGAGTAAGCTCCCTCCAATGATTTAATACGAGAGATGGGTTAGTTACACGAATCCATAACTCGAAATCCATATAATGACAATCACATCCAATACATAACCGTTTCTTTTATTAAAGGAACATAAAAATAAAAACATCATAATTTTCACTTCAATAATAATAAGAAGACATGTTTTAAGAAAAGATGTCAAAACATCTATCAGTGAATGATGTGTTTCTGTGTCCGTGCATAAGTTGTCGTGGACAGATAAATCAATGTCGAATTCACACTCAATTCGAGAGAGAGACTGGTCATATTTAACTGTTTATTATCCTTCCCATAATTGCGGGAGAAACTGCCCTATACTTCACAGATCCTTTACTCACCAAGTTGTCCTTCAAATTTCCATCTTCTTTTCCTTTATAAAAAAAATTGATTGGAATTTTACAAAGGTCCAGTTGTTCAATAAAGTCGATTGACTAATTTATATTCCAAACAAGAATTCATGAATTATTTTTCATCTGAAAATTGAATAATAACTAAAAAGTAATAAAATGATGTAGAAAGGAATAAACTCTGATTCAAATTGTTCTTGTAGTAACATCATGTGAAAAAAATCAAAATGAACTCATCAAGTTAATACACTCTCTAATATAATTATAGGTTTGGGCCTCATCTCGCCTAAATTGTTAGAGTATACGTCAACATTATACGTAACATGGTAAATAACTTCTAAAAAAAATGCTGCGACGGAAGGGATCGTTTAATTGCTTTAACATTCACAACAAAACGAAAAGGATGATTGAGTGGGCAAAGGAAGATTAATCACTAAATTTAATCCTTCTTATTCATGTGTAATTAGTGCAATTCAATGTCAACAAAGTCTACGTTCTACCCAACTGTTCTGTAAAAGAGGTAAGGTAACATCCCAAACAATAAATCAATATACCGCTAAAACTAAAATTGAAACTTTTCATTCCTTTTTTTTCTTTCAAAGCAGCAGTAGTAACCCTTTTCTAGCAACTTTCAGAATCAAAACCTCTTCAAAAGTAAAGAGAACTAAGGACCAAAACAAAACTAAAAGATGCAATTTCAATTGCATCTTTCAGTGCAGGCTAAATATGAGCGCCTACCAACCCTCTGCACTGCCCATAAAAACTGCAAAAAACTCCCGCTGTAAAGGTTGGCAGGATTTCGGGCAACTGTAACTTATTGCACTATTTGAACTTTCAGATAGCATCCACCTCTTTCTTCCAACCCCCAACTCATCAGCATTGATTTTAAAACCAAGAAAAAAAAAGATTTAAAAAAAAAAAAAAAACTAACCCAACTGCCAATAAAGATTTTGAACATGCACTTATCATGGGAGGAAAAAGTAAATCAAGCTTCCGAGTCAGATGAGCTCACTTCAGAATTGGCTCCATTCTTGTTATTAGCATGAAATGCAGAAGGAAGCAATATCTTCGACTGCATGCAGCGGCCAACTTTTAGAGATGGCTTCAGTTTCATATACTGCAATCAGAATAAGCACATACGATGGTTATAACAAAAAATAAGAATATATAATTACAGTTAAACGTCAACTAATATAACAAGACCTCTAGACAAGATTCATGAAGTTAACAAGTCTCAATCTGAACATCATCCAAGAAAACTGCAGTAGAGTAATCAAAGAAATAGAAATAGCTTGCAACAAATTATAATTGTTTACCTCCTGATAGAAAGAACTGATCTCTTCTTCAGTAAGGCCTTCTTCCTCACCACAGTTCTCATCCCATCCAAGAGAACGAAGAAAAGCAACCTCTTCCTCATCTGGAGATTCTGCAGCAAAGGGGCTCATAGTTTTATCAACAATGTCAGAAATTGCCTGAACCTCTTCAGAACTACCACTATTTCTAGTCTCCAGAGCACCATTTTCAACAATACGAGGACTCAAGGAAATGTGATTTTCATCCCTTGTTAGTTCATTAGATTGGCCAACAGTAGGAGATTTCACTGCAGGTCGTGAATCTGAGAGGACAGAAGAAGAATTCATTGACGTTTTCTTCTTGATGAGGTTAAAGAAATCATTCCGACTCTGGACTTGCGTAAGGGATGGTCTTTTTTCCAAAGTTGATCCAGTTTTGAGATCTAAACTAGCAATCTTACGCTCCACTGAGGAAATATTTGAATTGTTTGGACTCCTCAAAGGACCTTGTGAAACTGCAGGTGCAAGAGCAAACTGGCTATTTGCTGCCATGCTGTTTGCATTACTAGTTGGACTCGAAACATCCTTTGATGTATGGGAGACACCATTTTCCCGATTCAGAACAAGATACTTCCCATGAGAACTCTTTTGAGCATCAGACTTCATATTTCCACTACGAGAGTGGTTGGTATGATGCACTGACAAAGGCTGTGGTTGCCCACCCTTGATAGCTACATTAAGTTCTCCAGTTCGTGATGGTAATTTGGCCTTTGATTTATCAGAAGAATTGAGAACCTACCAAGAAAATAAGTGAATGGTTATCTCAAGGAAAAGAAACAAATGCTAACCATTAAGTATAATAATGAGAAATATGTATTCGTGGAATGCAGGAATACAAGGTATGTTTAATGCTGAAATACAAAACTAATAAAGTCAATCTTGATCATAGAAGTTACAGTAGATACAAAGGATTATCAAATCTAAGAAATTAATGCAAAACACCAAACCAAAATAACGTATCGAAACAACTAAAATCCAATATCAGCCAGTTCCTCAAAAATACAACAAAAGAATAAATGAGCAAACTTTCAGAATAGAAATGCTCACTCAAGTTAAAACCGTGATTCTGGAAAAGGAGTCTAAATTTTGTTAATAAAGAAACTACTTTCATTCTTTGAAAAAGCATATTCAATCAGCCATTGCCTTCCTCCACTCCTAAGAAGTATAGGAAAAGGTCAATCAAAGATAATTCAGTCGTGAAGTAAGAAAACACATACATGCAAGTGGGCCCAAAAGCAAGTAATGTTATCTTCTTCCCAATATCTACTTGTTGCGAGTTTTCAGGAGGTGGTCAGCAAAAAAATACTATAAACAATTCTAAAAATTTCAAAATCATTATTTCCTAAATAAAAAGTGTATAGATGAAGAAGGAGCTCTCAGCAAACCCTTTCTGTGTGGCCACTGTATTTTTTTCTTTCAATTACCCATATCCTTACTGAAAATGTGAGTGTCTCATCATTTTTTCTAATAGAAGTGAGTGTCTCATCATAAGAAAAGGGAAATGCTACTATGTCAATAAATAGGTACGAGTACGAAGTTAACTGGCTCAATGTAAACGATTTGAACCAGAGAAACATTCCTCTGTGTAACAAATGAACACTAGTCTACAAGATGATGAGTAGGTTGATGTGAAAGGATCACTAAATGACAGGCTTCCACCCCAAAAAATACTAGCCTTTAATAGGTTATTATTAACATTAATATTAATATACAAGCAGAGTTTACTCACTCAATCAGCAAAAGAACCAAATGCTTCAAAAGAAAATTCACCAGTCACCAGGAGACTCAAAAGGCACACAAAATTTAAAAAGTGAACACATATAAGACCGATATTCTCATTTTGTAAATCGCTCATAAGCAGTTTTTAGATATTTGTAGGCATTAAAGTGTTAATTACAGGAAAGCAATTTTTCTTTACTCCATACATATGCAATATTAAACAACTATCAAAATGAGATAAAACCTCTAATCAAAAAAGCACATAACTATAGTCTTCAATATAAATTTAACAAACAAATAACTATAATAATCTGTACATCCTAACTCCTAAGCACATAATGCGATAGTAAATAATATAAAGCAACTGATAAAAGTAACCATCAGACATGTATCACTGATCCTAACTAAATAAGATTGACATCAGTTGTCAAGATAGCAAGTATTTTAATTTCTCTATAATGATGTACGAACTCACATTTTCATTTCTCAATCTATAATATAATCACACCAAAAAAAGTTTATTATTTAATAATACAGGTAGAAACAGGTGGGAACAATTCTCAAATACAAATATTCCATAATTCCATTAGCTCCTCTTACCAAAGCTTTCGGCATAGAAGGCGTCACTGGAATTAACTGCCTGGACTGTTTAATAGCCAGTTCCTCAAGCCTCTGTGTCTTGACAGATAACTATGAAGGGGGAAAAAGGCATGTTAGATCAGCATGAGTACACAAAATACAACACAGGAAGGTGAAGTAAAGTACCTCAGATACCTGTGGAGCAGTACGAGCTCGAGATGGAGCCTGCACCAATGCTGCAGCCATATTAAGCCCAGTCGTAACACTCAGAGGCCCTGATGCTGTTGTGGTAGGAACAGTTTGTTGGAATGATGACGACCCCGTGCTACTGCTTCCAATCATATTTGGCACCTCAGCAAGGGCCGAGGTCCATCCCTCTCCACCAATAGGCAAGGTTTGAACTGGTAAACTTAAACCAGGAGATGAAACTCTCCCGACATCTGATGCTCCTTGCTTTTCCTCAGATCCCACTCCCAGGGAGGGAAAATCCTTTTCAAATACAGCTTTATGAGTGTTGCTACCAACACTAGTTCCAGACGGCATTCCATTACCGTTGTTGTGACTGCTGTTGCTACTAGCTTTTGTCTCTGCTGCAACTCTTCTTGGAAACAACTCACCTTGATTCCTGGACACCATTGAATTGGAACGTCGCAAGGCATCTTTATCAATCCTATTGGAAAGGATCTTTCCGAGAGAATCGGGAGAGTCACGGTCCCAGTGATCACTATAGCTCAACCTCTCCTTTTCTTTCTCACGATCCTTGTCACGATGACCCCTGTTAAAACTACTGTAAGCATGTTTAGCAGAACCATTGCTCGAACTCCTTCGTGAGTTTGATGAAGATGTCCGGTCCAGAAAAGCAGAACGAGTAGTGTCAAAATCACCAGTTGTCTTGGAAGTTCTATTTCTCGAGTGAGCTAGAGAAGGGACATCTAAACAACAGAGAACATATGACCAAAGGAGTTCGATAGAGCGGCAAATTAGCATTAAGTCAGAACATAATTAATGAACATGAGGGGAAAAAAATAAGTACCTGAGTGGGAAGAAGATGACGCAAAATGGTGGTTTGAACTGCCCCCTCCAGTAATGTTTCCAGTATTTCTCAACCATTCTGGAGCTAATGCAGGTTCACTTCTTTCCATAAGGAATGTTGAACATGTTAAAAAAAAGAGAGAGAGAAAAACTTCTCACCTTTACTGCCCAACTGATTCCTACAAACCTAATTGTTCTACTGAGGAATGTAAAGAACCCCAAACCCCACTTTTCAGGCCTACCCTCTATTTGCACTGAAGGAACTAACTTTCACAGGTATCTTTGACTAAGAAAGGCACACCAACTGTACTGACCAAACGAATTTTAATCAACTCAATGGCACACCGAGCGCTCTCTGATAATGATTTGCATACGCCGTTTCAAAGATACAAACTCTGAAACAGGAGCAAACCCGGAAAATGGCTTGCCAAAGTGTTAAAACCTAAATATGGCACTAAAGATTTAATCCTCCTCCACACTGTTTGAGAAAGAAGCAGTCAAATGAGGTTATAAACCCACGAATTCCAAAAGGGATTCCTCTTTATCTATGTGCAAATCAATAAGAACAAAATTTCTGAAACGGGTGTAAAAACCAGAAGGCGAAAACAAAAGAAAAGAACAACAATAGGCCTCACTCTCTAGGCCTCCATGAACGATTAAAATGTAGATTAGGTCAGCAAAAACACGGTCAGAAAACCCTTATCTTAGCCATAATCGATTGAGAAGCGAAAACCATAAAAGGGTAATGAAAGTGAAACAAGCAAGTCTTAGACAGTAGATTGAACCCGTCAATTGAAAACCCTAGAGGGACCAAAAATTGAAAACCATAATCCCAAACAAAACAAAAATCAGAAACCCTAAAACAAAAAAAAACACCGAGTAATAAAAACTTCCAAGAAGGTCTTAAAGAACGAAAGAGAACATAACCTTGACGAAAACAGCTTCAATAACTGCCTCCAGTGAGGCTCGATTATCGGAAGAAGAAAAAGAATGCGTTTCGGAAAGAGAAGAGACAGTTTCAGAGTGAAGAAGACGGCAGATGAAAGAGATGGAGAAGAAGAAGAAGAAGATTGGAATGGGGGAAAATAGAGAATAGGGTTTTGGTTTTTGAAAGAAAGGAGAGAACGTGAAGATTTCTGGTGTGGGTGAAGGAGGAGGCTAATAGAGAAGGGAAGAAGAGACGGCGTACGTAAAAAAAAAAATCGTGTCTTCGTTTCGTTTTGGTTTTTCTTTGGTTTAACTCTCTGCAAAAAAAATCAAACAAACAAACAAACAGCAATTCCTTGGCTTTGCCTCCTCTTCTTCTTCTCTCGAGGGCTTTTCTTTTCTTTTCCTTTGCTAAATCCAAATCCCTTTTTTCTTTTTCTTTTTTTAATTTTAAAGAGATAAATTCAAAACTCTTTTTAAATTGGTAAATTGTATAGATATTATTATCACCTTAAATAAATCCTTTGATTGATTTAAGTAAATAACTAATTATCTTTAAAACTAAAAGGACAAATTTTAAAAATTTTATTTTTTTATTTTTTGGAGATATTACATCAAATTGGCGACGACTTCATGGGAAGGGAGTAGATGTCTGACTACTTGAATTATGTTTAACATTGAGTAATATGTGAATCGGTGACTAATTTATTATAAAAATATGTAATTCATTGTTGATCATTGGTTCAAATTTTATTGTATTTATAAATATGTTTAAAAATTGATATGTTCATTACCTAAAAATATGTCAAATTTACCATCATCTCAATAAAAATGATGTATTTATAAATATTATAAAAAGAAAAAATGAACGATGTTGTATTTATAAGTATTGTATTTTGTTTCTAGATTTATAATCACTTGTTTAAAATAAATTATATCAAATAAGGGAGTGAAGATGATTGAAAAACAATAGTTAGCTTTTTATTTGATATAATATATGGAAGAGTAGACTGTATTCAACAAACCTCTTTGATACTAATCTAGGTCACAATTAGGGTTGGCATTTTTTTAATTAAATATTAGTATTATTATTATATTAATGAATAATATTTCTTTATATTAATTTAGTGCTCCATTCGTTCTTGGACTCTCAGAAGATATAAGATTATTCGAAAAAGGAAAAAAAATATGAGAAAATCCTCTATTACCATTGCTGTGAACCAAATTTTTTTGGGTGTTGGGGGTTGCTTTCCTGTGACTCGGTGTATGGTACAATGTAGGTAGGCAACGTATTTCATATACCAGAGCCTTTTTTTCACACTTTGTATATTTGTTGTTTTTATATTATAATTATTGGATATTAAATTAACACAACATAATGTAACCTTCCAAAAAAAAAAATTAAAATTAGTTGAAAGTTTAATTTCTATGCTCAATTGTAGATCAATTTTATTATCGTATTGATATACTTGTATGATTAGGGATGATAAAAATCCCCATTTTGGAGAAGGTAGTAGACGACGGGAAAATTGCCTCTTCTTTTTTTTCTTGTGGATAGTAAGTATATGATCTGTTCCAACCCATCCCGGATTTTTAATACTATTTTATGTTTTTTATTGATGGAAAATATTAAATATTTTAAAAGAATTGTTGTTTAAATTAATAAAATATATATGCTATTTTATTATCGTATTCCTTTTTTTTAAAAATGGTTTTACATTTTGGTAATTACTGATTAGTAGGTAGAAATATGCTATTTGAGATAATTTCTATATTTTTATATAGAAATATGAATTTTTACGTTAAAAAAAAAATCAGAATTGATATATTTTATCCCCTTAATTGTTAAATATTGTTTTTATAATTTTTTTGTCTCACTAAAAAATATTTGTGAAAACATTCGATTTCATTATTTACACGTTAACTTCACCTTGAACTAAAGCATTAGATAGATGACAAATATATGGACTCAAAAAGAAACACAATCACAAGTGTTTTATTCTAAGACATTTTAATTTTACTTTTTTTAAAAAAAAAAATTTAAATAATACACAGCAAACCGGACAAAGGAAAATTCGTACAGACAACCATTTTATCTCCTACCTTATATCTATTCCAATTAATTTTTATTTTCTTGCTTTTTTTTATCATTGTTTTTTTATTAACATGATCTGGTGTCTCTATAAGATAAAGATTCAAATTCATGATGAGTATATCGAACCAACTATTAAATTAGATATCTATTAACAAACGTTTTATTTATGAAGTTATAGTTAAAATTAAGATAATCATTATAACGAGTTAGACTTATATAAGTCCAGCCAACGTTTGTCTCTCAATTTTAAAATTCATAATGAGAGTTTCAATTTTATTTTTTTTAAACGAACTTACCAATCTTCACATTTTCAATATATTTTATATTAATTCAGACTCGACAAATTCACTACACAATATTAACAATCCTGCTTAACAAAACTAACTGAGGAACGAAACATGTCTTTAATTTTTGTTGAAACAATCTCAGTTCTTCCACATTTCCCAAATTCATGCATCAAAAATTCCAGCCGCAATATATAAAATTAAATTCAAACATGGCCAACAAAAGTTTGACGGTTTATTAACAAACATGAATCTTCCCCTCAAAGACTCAAAATTAAATTACCCCGATTTTTCCAACAATTGACCTTTACTTAAAAAAAATAAAAGAAAATGAAATAAGTCGTTTCATTTGGGTATTTGACCATATGAAATTTCTTAATGTTTGGAATATGTTTTTTCTTCTCATTTCATTTGGCCATCCATTGCGTTGTCTCCAAGTTTCTCATGGGTCGCATGGGCTCACATTGATTTATATTTCTTTTAAACGATTTTTTTCTAATTCAATATTGGAGAATACTTGTGTTCTGACAAGTTAGGAGGATTTCTTATTGATTTCCTTATATGTTATATTCCTATTAGTTAAAAAAAGGGCAAAATGCAAAACACACCCCTGTGGTTTGAAAATGAATATTTATAGCTCTGTACTTTCAAAACTGTGCAAATTGACCACTTCCTATTACATATTTGATTTTCTTTTAGCCATAACTTTTTCGTTTGAACTCCACAGGGTGTGACTACAACGTAGAGTTCAAAACGAGAATTTCAAAATATCTTGAATCATTCAAATCGGAGTCCAAACGAAAAAGTTATGACTAAGAGAAAATCAAAGGTGTAGTAGGAAGGGGTCGATTTGCACAATTTTGAAAGTACAAGGGTATAAATATTCATTTTCAAACCACAAGGATGTGTTTTGCATTTTGCCCTTAAAAAAATAAGGGATAATTAATATATTTTTTATTAATTGCATGGGAGCCACTGATTTGCTTTTAACCAATCGAAAATAAACACATATGGAGATGAGGAGGAGCACTTCCTGACTTGTAATTTTTTTCTTTCAATATTACACTCTTTGATAAAGATAGTAAAATAAACAAAAGTGGCCCATACCACCTTTTAAAAAAATCATTACAAAACTTTATTCTTATCATTAATCCTTAAAATATGAGAAGTTTTAGAAACATTTTTAGACAGATTTATCTCTATCAGTAACTAACCAATATTCATAATATTGAAAGCTACCATAAATATGCAATTGAGTGTTAATTGATAACTGAATATATATGAAACGGTGATATTTAATATTTTTTTTTTAGTATTTAAAGAGTTAATACAACTTGTGTTTTGGGTTTTCTCACTCTCAATTTTTTTTTCCTATATCTTGAATTATTAAAAGAGTAGTTATGAAGATTACCCTATAATTTTATCGAAAAAAAACTCTTGGAATATTATATTTACAATTATTTTATTGAGTTACATATTATAACCATTTTAACTTCTCTCTCTTTTTGATTTTATATAAATAAAAAATAAACATGCATGTATTTTCTTTTATAACGTATATCTCGAATGAGGATTCCATGACATATTGAATCATTCAAATCGAAGTTTAAATAGATAAAATTTAACTAAAATAAAGCAAAGTATAAATTTTCATTTTTAACTATACGAGATGTATTTGCATCTGACAAAAACCAAAAAAGATTTATTTGTATTTTGTCCAAAAAATAATAATAAAACAGTCGATTAAAAACTGACTGTGTTATTAAAAGTATGAGAATGAATTAAAAAAAAAAAGTATGAGAAGAATGTAAATATTATTAATTACAATATTTATTTATGGATAATTTTTTTTGCTTGACTTGCACACTTTCAACGTGATAACTTATTTCTCATAATAGAACGATCCAAAAGGAAGAAAAAAAAACATTTATTATACTTTATAGTTTATAAACCCCACAACACAATATTATATTGATTTTTATTCCCATCCCTATAAATATATCACGTCCAATTTTTAATCCTCTAGCCTTTATTTTCTAATAATTAAAATTCGAGCCCCCGATCTTTTGAATATCCCTTTTTTATCCCACGCCGATTAAATTTTAACATCACAAGACCTCGTCTGTCGTCTACGTCCAACTGGGCCGGGCCGGCACTGCCATGCCCCACATTCCATATATTATATAAATATCTATGGTCCCATAATTTATTTAATTGAGTTTGTTATATGCTTAAATATTCATCTTGCTTCGGAAAACAAATGTGTTCATTTTTTTCTTTATTTTTACATGATTTATAAAATCACAAGTTTTTTTTATATTAAGAGAGGAGGTATCGGTTGGGTTCTGTGCAATCATGACGGTCTTTGCTTAATGTCGGGCTGTAAAGTGATAAACATTTCAAATTCAATCAAGTTTATGGAAGCCCAGGCAATTAAAGAGGGGTTGGCTGCGTTGGAGGATGGTGGATTGCAGGTTGTGGTGGAGACGGATTGTTTGGAGGTTGTAAAGTTGATTAATGGGATAACTACGGATCTAACTGAGCTTTCTTTTATTATTGATGAGATTAGATCGTTGGCTGAGTCAAAGAGGATTGCTTGTTTCAATCACGTTCGAATAAATTGCAACCAGACGGCACATTTTTTAGCAAAAATGGCTGCCAATAATAATTGGTCAGGTTGTAGGAATGGGCCCTTTCATTTTGGAAATTTTCCTTCTGTTTTGTAATTCTTTCCTGCTTTGTCCACGTTCAAAAAAAAAAAAAAAAAACAACGATGTTAGATATTTTTATTGATCGATTAGTTTAAATGAATTTAAGACACATGTTTAATTTACGTCTTTCTCGTGTTTATAATCCGAACAACTTAGTGGGATTAAAAAGTATCTTAACCCGAACCAAACGGAATCAGGAGTGTGCCTTTTATATTGACTTAGGAAAATGTGTTCAGTTTAGCAACACGAAGTAGGAAACAGAGGAAATAGTTAGGGAGCTAAGAGCAGAAACGTGGATAATGATTTTTAAAGCACTTTGGGGAAAAAAAGGTCAATAAAAGCACCGTCTTTTATGGGTACTCTTCGAGTGCATAAAGGCCAACAACGCCTCATTGGTTGTTAATATTATGATAATAAATAATAATAATTTTATATTATTCATTCCCAATCATAAGACATTTTTTTATGAAATTTCTAATTTAAAACTACCACAATTTACGTTTTAGATTTTTCGGATGTGCCAAATCAATTTCTTTTGAAATTACTTCCATTTGTCAAATTATTCCTAGCCACCAATCGATATCTGATTTGATTTTAGGAGGGGCATATTTTAATATGATAACATATAAAACCCAATAAATTTATTTGATTTTTTATATCAATATTAATGACTTTTCATATTGTGAGCTTAATCTATTTACGACTTCTAAACAATAAATTAATCTTCATTGTATAAATTTTATTTATATATATGTTCAAATTCAATAAAAATAATAAATAAATAACATTAAATAATTATGAAAAGGAAAAGAAAAAATAGTTTAACCTCTATATATATTTTGGTCTTTGAACTTTTATTCTTATTTTATTTTGACTTTTTTTAAAAAAGAATATATTTTTTAATCCTTAAACTTTACATAAACAATATATTTAAGTCTTTACCATTGATTTTTTTTAAATTTTAAATCTATACTATTTTATATGGCTTCAAATATTTGTGCACATAGATATATATTTCATCGAGTGGATAAGCAAAATAAATATACCACGTCTTATTAGTTAAATTACTTAATAAAATAATAATAAATGACCGATCTTATTTTTTATGAAAAGTTCGAGGATTAAAACAAAATATTAAATTTTTTAAGATTAAAATATAACATTTAAAAGTCTTGGGGAAATTATCAAGCAACGAAAATTAAGATTTACATATTAAGAATTAAAAAAAAATCTATATAAATCTTTATTGAATAGTATACATATATATGAAATAAAATTGGAGGAGTTGGGGGGGGGCACGTGCACCCCCCGATCCTTAGGTAAGTTCGTCTGTGCCACCAATTGTAATTTTTTTTGGGGAAAAGTTTGGGTTAGGCTTAGTTTTTAAAAAAATAACTAAAGAAAAATAAATTTCATCAATTTAACTCTGTCAACGAATCATCAAAAAATAAAACTGATGTTGATATTAAAAGGCTTACCTAGTAGTCAAATAACTTTCTTTTAATGATAATGGGTTCAAATCCATGCGTGGTCCACCTATATAATACTATCTTATGAGTTTTTTTACATCAAGTATTGTGAAATGTGAATAGTTTAATTATCCCATTGGATTTGTCATATATATATATATATATATATATATATATATATATATATATATATATATATATAACCACACAAGAAAAAAAGTCAATAAAATATCTATCTAGATTCTAGACTAATATAAACATAAACACTACAAAATACTTAGGTAAGAAAAAACCCAAATATAGTCATCAAATGAGAGAAAAAAATCACAAATTTTAAAAATTATGTTCCGAAGAGTAAGGATCTCTCAACTTTCAAAATTTGATAGTGAGTTAAAAGTATTTTTTTGTTTGGAAATATATAAAAACTACCCTTATAAAATAAATCAATAAATTAAATTTGTTTGAGACAAATACATAATAAAATAGTAATAAAAATGATTATTAATCCTATAAAACTCAATTGATTAGGCACCTATTCATTCTCTTAAAGTCAAGGCTTCGAGTCTCCTTCCATTTTCACGTAATATTATAAAAAAGAAATGAGTAGGGAGTGAAAATAGGGTTTTTTTTTTTGTCACTCCACATCCCTATGTAATGTAAATAGCTAGAGTAAAAGGAAAGTTTTTATTTTTTATTTTTACCCAAATCCAATCCAATCCAATAGAATCCGCGTAAGGCTGCGGTAGTAAGAGAATACGTCAGCATAGAATCCGACCAAAAACGAAACAAAAGAAGGCCCCTCCCTTAATTCACCCAATCGCCGTCGTCTTCTTAAAATCCACGTAGCCAGTACCGCGTTTTCCTCTCTCCTTCTTCATCTCTCTCTCTCTCTCTCTCATTCTCCGGCGTTTACTAGTCTCTTTTCAGTCTCCTTACTATTCCTTCTCTTCCCTTTCTCTCTGTTTTTTCCTCAATTTTGGAGGCTCTTCAATTTCTCCAAACCCTAGCTCTCTCTCTTTCTTTCTCTTATGATCTTTTCATGGAATTTGCTTCGTCGTCGTCTTCTTCCTCTTTCTCCTAATGCATCATTTACCTAAATTCTTCTCTCCTCGAAACCGTGATAAAAAATCATTCATGGATTCTTCATCTAAATCCTCTTCTAGAAAACCCAAGCTTGGTCGTGTTAATGCTGCTAAAAACATCGATTATGAACCTAGTTCTTCCTCCTCCGATGTTTCCTCCAGCTCTCTACATATTTCTTCTATGGAGTTTACTGATCGCTCAAGCTTCCGAATCGAAGGATTGTCTGGTCCCGACAATCTTATCCGTATTTATCGGAGTTTAGAATTGTCTGGTCCCGACGATTTTGCAATTTCCACTGCCGATTGGGAGGCTTGGAAAGCTCGTCCTTCTTTGGATCTTTTGCCTAGACCTTCGATTTACTCTTTGGAAAGCCCTAAGGTTGAGGAAGTTAAGGAGAAAGATAGAGAATTTGAAGATGAATCGTTTAATAGTGATATGGCGACGGTTAATAGTGATTTAACGGCTGTTGTGAGTGAAATTGATGAACCCTGTGTAGATTTAGGTGCAAGTTGTGGAGGAGGAGGCGGAGGAAGAAGTGGAATTAACGGTGTTCGCCCGCCTCCGGTACTTAAGCCTCCGCCGTCGATTCGGCTTCCGGTTATTGATCATACTCGCTCTACTTGGGACATTTTAAAAGATTTTGCTCCACAAGAGGATGAAGAAGAAGGTGTTAAACAAGATGAAGAGGAAGGGGGAAATAGGATCGGGGAGGGTGTAGAGTCAAATTGGGGTTCTTTTACGACTTCTAATGATGATGATTCTTCGAGTAGTACTACTGAGCCTGCTAATATTTCACCTAATATGAGAACGAGACCGATTATTACGTCTTGGAACACGGGTAAGCTTCTTGGGCGCGGTTCGTTTGGATCGGTGTATGAAGGAATTTCAGGGTGAGTTCTTAATCTCTTAAATTTGATCACCTGCTTCTTGTTACTTTGATTTCTCTGTGTCATTGAAGAATAGCCTTTGCGATATATTTGTTTGTGGTATTTTGAATCCTATTTCTTATCTTAATGAACTGAGATCTGGGAATTGAAATGATGAAAATTTTTTATTGCTCGAATTTCCCAACGGCAAGATGCCTAGAGAACCCAAATTTCGTTTTGGCCAGAATTCTCATCTAATTGCTAACAAATCACTTAAAAAGGGTGTCGATCTCTTTGGCAATTTTATATGATTTATGCAATTGGGGACCCTCCTTACAGGAATGAGTTCCAACTTAGTTATCACTTGTCAGTAAGTTCTCTGATGCTACTGTTTGAAGTTATAAGTTTGTCTTCGGATGTCTTTCATGAAAAGAGAAGGAACTTAAACTTGAGAGTTTGCTACCTTCAATGGCTACATATACTTGGTGTTCTATCTTTTTTCTCAAGTAGCATCTATCTCCGGCCAAAAGTTTTCTTGTCGCAGGAAGTTGTTTACTGTTTATTTCTTGGTTAGAAAGCATTCTGTCATTTGCATTATCTGATTTCTCCTTTCTTCAGGGATGGGACGTTTTTTGCAATTAAGGAAGTTTCATTGCTTAATGAAGACAGTCAGGGAAGGCAAAGTATTCATCAACTTGAGCAGGTGCGTTTTATTTTCTGTTCATAACAATATTTTCGTAATGGTGTAAATCTATTTTAGTCATGTCTCATGATACTGATTTTAGTCTGTTCGCAATGAAGTTTTGATATCCTCTGTTCTAATTCCGGTTTTCCTCCTTTCTTGCTTCTTTATTTTCCAGGAGATTGCTCTTCTAAGTGCGTTTCAGCATGAGAACATAGTTCAGTACTACGGTACACATACGGTACTGGTTTTTCTTTGCTCATTAACCACTCTTGTTATCCGCGTTTGAAACCATCTAGGTTCGGTTTTTTTTATTAGAAAAATAATTTTTTGAGTAAGACACCTAGATTCGGTTAAATAGACAAGTTTGTTCAACAAGATATTTCTGTCTTACTTCACTAGTTTTTTGCTCTCTTCATTAATGTTATGCTTATGGTTGTAACTGAGTATGCATTTGCAATATCTAGGCTCCAAATTTTACAGTCTTTTGATTATTGTACTTTTTGGCAACTCGACTATTAAATTGTATTGTATATAAAAGTTAATACTTTATTTGATACTTATTTTCAGGATGGCTCAAAACTCTATATCTTCCTTGAGCTTGTATCTCAAGGCTCCCTTATGAGTCTATATCAGAGGATTCCTCTTTTAGACTCCCATGTTTCGGCATATACAAGACAGATTCTGAGTGGTTTAAAGTATCTTCATGAGCGAGATGTGGTCCACAGGTGATACAAATGAGTCTATTATGTCATGCATAATGAATTATGCTTTTTTTGTCATATCTTAGCTTAATACAGCTCATCAAAATATTGGGCATCATGCACAACCATTTTAAATATAAAGCGGAATTATAAATATATCTGAAGGGAGTTTTATAATATGCTATTTATATATATTTTTAATGGAAACTATCTTATCTATTTTTTTAATGGAAACTATCTTATCTATTTTTTAATGGAAACTAATGAAAATGTGAATCTTCCTTTTCCAATAAGCCCAAAATTTTTGGGTCTCTTGTCCTTCCTTTATTCCTTTATTTTTCAAGCCCTCGTATCATTACAAAAACAAATAGAAACTTAGGAAGAGGGGTTGATTCATGGGTCTTTCTTTTTTCTTTTTCAAAACCTAGAGTCTGAACAAAAAGAGAGGGTTTCAGACATGACACCTCTCTTATTCTTATTCTCCTCATCATCTTTGTCTATTTATTATTTTGCTCACCTCACTCCTCACTCCCTCAACATTAGGTGTGCACCTAGTTGGCACCTGATGGAGGCACCTCACATCACCAGGTGAGGTGTCTTTGCTCAGCTACGGTGTAGCTCTTGCCTGGGTGTGCCTTTTTAAGCAGTGGATAAGGCAATAGGATAAAATTATACAGCAGCTACAATTGGCGTTTAATCTAATTTCTTCATTTTGTCATTAAAGGGATATCAAATGTGCTAATATATTGGTGGATGTGAATGGATCGGTGAAGCTTGCAGACTTTGGTTTGGCAAAGGTTTTTCCTTGATCCAATTAATGTTTTGTAGGCCTGGTTTGTTTTGTGGACCTCTTTCCTTAAAATAAATGTTTGTATTCTTTTCAGGCAACAAAATTGAATGATGTTAAATCTTGCAAGGGAACTGCGTTTTGGATGGCACCTGAGGTTTGTCTTCATCCTTAACAGCCAAATTAATAGACTGTCATTTTTTATTTTTTAAAGGAAATGGATGACTTTTCATTGATATGTGAAGAGAGAGGATTGTCATTTTTTCTAATGAAGCTAATGAACTTGCATTGGTGATGAGATTGTTATCAGGAGATAACAGAAAATGTTCTAAAATGAATTAAGAGTGCATTTTATGGGTAATTTGTTTCAAAGGGGGATTTTAGCCTGTTAACCATTTGAGGGTTGTATTATCCCCAATCCTGACAAAATGTGACTAATGTCTGGATTCTAGCTAGACACTGTTCATTTTGCCTTATTAATCCCTATATATTCTTAACTAACAAGACATCTTTGTTCATGTTATCTAGTTGCATGTTAGTGCATTGGTTTTGATAGTTCTATAAAAAAATGTTGATCACTGTCCTGCTGTGATTTATGCAGGTGGTTAATGGGAAGGGCCAAGGATATGGTCTTGCTGCTGATATTTGGAGCCTTGGGTGTACAGTATTAGAGATGTTAACTCACAAACTTCCTTACTCAGAAATGGAAAATGTATGGACCTTTACTCTTCTCTCCTTTTGATTTTTGTTGTTTCTTGTTTGGTTTGGTTTGGATTTTGTCAAAATTTCAGAACCGATTGGATTTTCTATTCATATTATACGAACCGAACCAAACCGTTCAACATTAAGAAACCGAACCAAACCAAACCAGGTTTGGTTTGGTTCTTGGACATTATTCTTTTTCTCTCAATTATTCTTAAGTACTTAATTTACATCATGCAAGTTCAACAAAATCTCAAATTAACTTCCAAAAAATTTAGAGTTAATTTTAATTAATCAAAATAACAAATTACAAATATAGACATAATGAAATTCTTAAAATCTTGTATAATTATATTAAAATAACAAAAAAAGGTTGGAAATTTTTTTTATTTTTTCATTTTATAAAGTTTTAATTAATATTTAAAAAATCAATATATTATATACATAATATGATATAAATTGGTTTGGCCATATGGAGGTTTAAAAACCAAACCAAACCAGGTTCAGTTTGAATTTTTGAATTGGCTTGTATTTGTTCACCCCTAGTTTCTTGTTGGATTTGAAAGTTCACAGTGAGAAACTGTAAGGCTGTATGTTGATGTTTTGGAGGGGTTTTTAAATTTCAGGCACTTTTTCTCTGTCCAAAAGGTCTTTTAACCACCGTGCTCACCTCTGGTTCCACCTTCATTACTCTTTTTTCTCTTTTTTGGCGACATCGTACTATATTGTTGCACTGTTTTATGCATTTTGTGAATTCGAAACTCTTCCTGTTTCTGTTGATAGGGATCTCTTTTCCTAAGCAGTTGATGGTATAGTTATTTTCTGCAAGTGATTCTTGCTCTCTATAAATAATGGATAAATTATATTGGTGTTTCTATATTTCCCTCGTTATTGGATTCCTGTTAATGCATCTTCCACACTAATTAGGAAGACAACATTACCATTGTTTGTAGGGTTCTAAAACCATTCTTCTTTCACTCAGCCTATGCAGGCACTGTATAGGATCGGAAGGGGTATACCACCTGCTGTTCCTGATTCTCTCTCAAAAGATGCACAGGATTTTATTCTGATGTGCTTAAAAGTTAATCCTTATGACCGTCCAAGCGCTGCTGATCTTTTATGTCATTCATTCGTGAAGAGACCGCATTCCAGTTTATCAGGGTCGATGTCTCCTTATAGGCCAGTCAGAAGCAATTAAAAGACGTTCTTGGATTAAACTGTGATATATGATAAGGTAAGAGTTTGAAGTTGAAAACTGCCTTTGTACATGAACCGGGGGGATCAAATCCTCTAAGTGGATGACTTGCTGAGGAATCAGGGCCCTGGTTTATGCTGGCCAGCCGCTGAAGACATTCGGCTCGGTACTCGTCTTCTGAATGTGTGCTGTAACTATTATTGGTTTAAAGTGTTGATCTTGATCTGCCTTGTTTAACACTTCAAAGAAGGAAAGCTATTTTGTTGGCCATAGGTACGATAATTCTAAGCTGCTTATGGATCTGGATCTAATTATTGTACTAAAGTTTCACGTTGTAATTGTTCATTTAGGTTGCTTTAGCTACTCGGATGTTTAAAGATCGATAGGTTTTGGCGATAAGGTTGTGTGTTGTAATTGTAAAAAAAGGAGGAAGATTAGCATTATTTGTAAAATAGTCTTGTATTTTAATGGTCAAGGTAGTTGCATATTTTTGAGTTGTCATTTTCTGTACTCTCTCTCTCTCTCTCTCTCTCTCTCTCTCTCTCTCTCTCTCTTTGTGCATTATTTTTGGAAGCTAGCCATGGTTGAGTGCATCCCCGATCCTGTCCCGTTCCGTTCCAATCTATATGGTTCTCTTTCTAATTTTCTTCATTGTCTAGTCTTATTTTTCATTTATTGACTAATGATTTGTTTTTTTTTTTTTTTTTTTTATAAATTACAAATATACAAATTTGTGTATCTGGATTGCTCTTAAACTATTATTATTTTTTGGTCAGTAAAAAACTAATCTAATTTATTAAAGAAGGAAAATGAATATAAAAAGGGTGTGGTGAGTGTAGTCATCTTTATCAGAATGGAAATAATTCTAAAAAAGGAAAACTGACTAAAATTTCTATTTGGTTCTACTTTATGTAAAAGTTGATCAACCGGCGGTCTGTTTCAATCAATTAATAAAGTATGGGTGATTATGAAAAAAAAAATCGTTGAAAATTCAATTTATTTATTTTAATCTAGGGGCATTTGCAAATTTAGTAATTTTTACAGTAATATTTATAAAAATATTAACTCAAAAAAATATGAATTAATTACATCAATAACCAATTTAATTCACTTAATTTCAGTTTTAATGGTTGTTTCATATTAATATCAGATTTACCCATAAAACACCATTTATGGTGGCGATTCTGGTGGATTCCGATTTCATTGTTTACCTTATTACCCTTTTATCTCTCCTAATAACTATATCTCATTAATTACATATCATTTAATTAAGGAAAATTTATCGGGGTATGATTCGTCATTTCACAATGTAATTTAATTTTTATGGTGGTGGTTTTGGGTAGTTTTGATATATATATAAAATATTGTGTTTTTTTGAAATAAACAACATTAATTTGTCTAATACTGAAATTAACCCAAAAAATATTTATAAATATAGATTTATTTATAAATAGAGATTTTTTTTCAGTGAATCAATGATAAACATTAAATTACATATTTTTACATTAAATTTATCACTGATACACACATTAATCACTGTTAATCATTGATTAACATAGTAAAAATTGTTATATATACGAATAATTTTATAATTGATATTTTTTATAAATATAGCATAAAAATCTACTACCAAATGAAATTTTCTTATTTTTAAATATAATTTAGGTGTGAGAGATCAAACCATCTGTTTAAAATGTAAATACATGTCATTTATCATTTTTTTATGCTCTGATCAGTAGATTTACAAACTTTTTATTAAATAGGTTGATTACTAAATATATCAAACAAAGAATTAAAAAAAAAATCAATAAACCACCCCTTTTTTTAAAGGGGAGGGCAGGCAAAAACTTTAATCAAGTAGTGGATAAACAATCTCTAGCTATATTGAGAATTTGGGCTCAACACCGGTCCAACCCATTCTTTTTTCTTTGTTGGATTTCAAGCCCACCATAATTATGGACTTCAAACGTGGGACAACGATGAACAAGCTGGCTGAGTCGTGCATGCCACGGAAAGGGGAATTTTCATAACTACCCCATTAGAAAAACTAGTTTTCAAATTTACCCTATGTATGTAGAAGTTATCAAAATTACCCTTAATTTTACACATGGAGGCTAGCCAATTAAAGTTAGTGAGATGACTATAACTAATCACGGGGTAAAAATGAAAGTATCACACGAGAGGGGGTATTTTTGATAACACACCTTAAATTTGGGGTAGATATGATAAAATTCCCCACGGAAAGGAATAATATATTTTATAAAGACCTAATGTTTTGGGGACTTTTTTTTGCAACTTAACCCCTTTTTAGAAAGTAATTGGGTATATATCCAAACGTTTAAAGTATTTGGCAAAATGTCCTTTTTTTGAAGTCGGGGGTTGAAGACCCGTCTTTATCTACGTGACGAACTTCAATCTACCAAATCTGACGTGTCTTTAATTTGAGAGAGAGAAAACGAGTGTTCAAATCCGGAGTTCTACTTTTTTTTAAAGTCGAGGGTTGAAGACCAGACGTCAACTAATGAAGACCCGACTTTAAGATTTATAAAACATGAACCATATTCTTCTTCTTCCCACGTCGTGGCCTGGTCTCTTCTTTTCTGACATTTTCTTTCCACGTCGTAACCTTCGTTTCTGCCATCGTCTGTGGAGGTAAGTTTTTCATGTTTTTTTCCTTATTTTAAAGCAATATACCTGTCATTGATCCTCATTTTCCTGTCATATATATGTTATGGCTGCCCATTCCAATTTTAATGGAGAAAATATTTGAACTGGATGGCTTATCTACATTTTTCATGTATCTCTTTGCCACGTTTGATGCCGGCTTAAAAACTCATCTAACCTTTTTTTATCCCTCTGCTGGCTTTCAACTTTGACTCCTCAAGTGGTATTTTTCCTTCTCGAATATCATCTGAAATGGCAGAAAACAGGAGTAAAAATACAAAAAAAATGCACATGGACAATTAAATTAATGGAAGAAAGTGGAAAGATATTGTTTTAAATAAGGAAAAAAATGAAAAGCTTACCTCCACAGATATGGCAGAAACGAAGGCCGCGGCGTGGGAAGAAGAAGAATACGGTTCAAATAAACCCTGAAGTCGGGTCTTCATTTATTTGACGTTGAAGTCCGGTCTTCAACCCTCGACTTTAAAAAAAAGCGAAACTCCGGGTTTGAACACCCGTTTTCTCTCTCTCTAATTTAGACACGTCAAATTTGGTAGATTGAAGTTCGCCATGTAGATAAGGACGGGTCTTAACCCCCAACTTAAAAAAAAAAGGACATTTTTCCAAATACTTTAAACGTTTGGACATATACTCAATTACTTTCTAAAAAGGAGCTAAGTTGCAAAAAGTCCATGTTTCGGGTAGCCACTTTTTAGCCTATTCTATCAAAATATAGTCATGTTTTTTTATATTATAAAATATAGAAACCAACATCATTTTCTAATTTTTTTTCATACCAATTATACCCCTATTTATAATCATTAGCTATAAATCTAGATTTCTATGCAAACACTACTTGTTAGGTAAAGGTGAAAGATTCAATGGTTTATGTCATTGTAATTCTGGATTTCAAGGAATGTCAAATCATTCTCAAGCAAGATATCAACTTATCTCTTTTTATCTTCCCTTCTTTTCTCATATTTTTTGAATTCCATTTTCCCTCCTTTTTTGCTAATTTTTTTTCCAGATTTCAACATCATATATCTTACTCCATTTTAAGGTACAACAAACTTTGGCTTTAAAGTACCATTTTTAATTCATAACACTTCATCTCCTTCGTTTTTTGTTAAGTTTTTGGTGCTTCGAATGTTTAAGAATGACTATCAGTTGTAAAATTCATTTTTATTCTAACTTGAATGGGTTTTGAAGTTTCATCATCTGTTTTTTTAAAGTTTTGTTCTATTTTGCATTTGTTGTATCGATTTTACATGTGTGTAGGTTTTTGTTTATGTTAAGTACGGTGGTTATTGGAATATTGAAAAAGAGTTTGTTGGTTTTTCATTGCAGCTAGTAGACATCTATTGTATTATTGATTATGAGGGATTATGGATTTCATAGAAGAGAAGATTGACATCCTTTTTGATGTCTACGTTTTTCATATTATCGAGTTAGTATACAAATGCAACATTGCGAAATATGTAGCTTTGGATAAATTTGAAGATTTTACATATATTGTAGATTGTCTGATGTAAATGATTTAAATTGTTCCGTTATTATTGAGTATGAGACTAGTGAGATGGAGGTTGAAGAAGATACAAATATTCATATTGATATTGTACAATCGGTACCAGATATTCTACCCAATATAGATGACAGAGACGTAGTACGAGATTGTTGTGAGATGGAAGTGAAATCGGTTTTAAAGGGGTCGAAAGATAGTCCTAATAGTAGACAGTACATACAAAACATGCAGTTCACAAATCTATCGAAAAGTTTTTTTTGTTGCAATCTTATTTTATCAATAGAAAATATTGATTATTGTATGCCAATTTTCTATACAATCAAAATGTTTTGAAGACAATATACATACAATACGAGATACGATAGGAACCTTATATCAATAGCTACTCATAATGATATGTCCAATTATACACGAACGTACAACTTGTACAGTATGTCATATAGTAGAACAAAATATAAACTATTCCAGATAAGACAACACCTGTGCCACTGAAGAACAGACGATACTCTGCGTACTCAAAATCTTACAACACAACTAAAATTATATCGACTTTTCCCAAATAATGTATCGATTCGAATAAAGAGTAATTTACGCCCAAATTTCATGTAAGTTCTTAAATAGCCGCCATATGCCAGCCTAAATTCATGTTCTAAACAATCCATAAACGCAATAAAACAAAAGGAACTCAGCAAAATTTGTAAATAATGATGAGTGTATTTGAAGAAGAGAGAAAGAAAATCAAAATATGGCCATTTGGTCGAAGAAAAAGCAAGAACTATATAATGTTACTTACATTTTAAAGAAGGAAAAAAAAAGGAAATAAAACTGAATAAAGGAAAGAAGAGGGAAAAATTTCGAAAGTAGGAAGAGGGAAAATATTAGAAATGAAATGTGAGGGAAAAATAAGTATTAGTTTGAGTGTATAGGGCGACTGCCATGATGTGAGACAATTACTTTTCAAAAAACTAATGGTATTAGTCTGACATATATAGTGCGTACGTACAGCTGCCATGATGAGACAATTACTTTTAAGAAAACTAAGGGCATAATCAGTATTTTGCCTATCTTCCCCTCTCCTGACGTAATTAATGTGGTCATCAACATTAATTTTCGTAAGTAAGGCTATGTAGTCTTATTTTATTTAAATTTTTAAAAGAGGTTATTTCTATGAATAGCCCTTTATAAAAGGTTATTTTAGAAAGCAGGTTCTGCTTTTAGAATCTGACAGTTATCAAAAGTTTTATAAAATTTCATAATACCAGACAGTAAAATTAGTTAGGATTTTGTAATAAGTTGTTGAAAATAACCCCAAACAGAGCCATTGAGTAATGTTTTGTTTTACTTATTTTCTTTAAAATTACAAATATACAAATTTGTGTATCTGAATTGCTTTTACACTATTCATATTTTTCTTTCAAAAAAAAAAAACTATTCGTATTTATTTTTTTGATTAAAACACTAATCAGATTTATTAAAAAAGGAAAAATATATATAAAAAAATGTGTGGGTGAGTGTAGTCATCTTTCTGATAATGGAAGTAATTAAATTAAAAGAAAAAGAAGAGAAAACAGTTAAATTTTCTTTGTAGTTCTATGTAAAGGTTGAGAAACCGGCGGTCTGGTTCCATCAACTATTAAAACATAGATAATTATTAAAAAAATCATTTAAAATTCAAATTTATTTTTTAATCTTTTAACCCTCTATTTTTAAAATGATTTAAAAATGTAAATATGTCATTTATCATTTGTTTATGCTGCAGATTTACAAATTTTTTATTAAATAGGTTGATTACTAAATATATCAAACAAAACAAAGACTGGAATAAAAAAAAAAATTCTATAAATTACCCAATTTTTGACAGGGAAGGGCAAAAGAAATTTTTAATCAAATATTGAATAAACAATCTCTATATCTATATTGAAAATTTGTAGTGGGTGGTTTTTTTGTTTTTTTTTAACATCATCTTTAATTTCATTCCTTTACGTGGTCCCACATTTGAAGGGCTTGAAATTCAACAAAGAAAAGAAAGAATGGGCTGGGCCGATGTTGAGCCCATTAGTTGTGTACGGCCCCAGCTCAGGCCCATTTCCATGTGCGGTGCGGTGGTCTAGAAAACCAAACCAGAATTCGATAGTATATCAACATCGTGACTTCATAATGGCGTAAACCGAATCTCCATTTCCATACAAAAACTAAACCGACGAAAGAAAGATCCGATCCGATCCCAATTTGAGAATTGGATCCTTCTTCTTATTCTTCTTCTTCTTCTTCTTCAGACCGAGATTTTCCATTTCCCTTTCAGGTTTGCTTCAATTCTTCTTCCGATCTCATTTTTCGTTTCTAGAGGATTTCTTTGTTAGGGTTTTTATTTTATTGTTTATGATGTATTAAAGGATACGTTTTTATTGTTTTTGAAAAGCATATCTCTCTTAACAAAATAAAATAATAATTTAAAGGAGATGTTGAACCTTTATTATATGATATAATAATCATTATTAGTATCGTTAACTCTATGGATAAATAAACAAATTAATCCTAACCTTATGGCTTAAGCCTTTGAGATTTCTAATAGTTTAACATAATAGGATGGGTTAGTCTAGTGGCCACTACTTAACTAGCATATTATCCTACGAGCTTATCCTACGAGCTTATGAAATATGACGTATAGTGTTGTAGGGTCTTGTGTTTGTCCCATAAGATTTATCGAGGTGGGTGCAAGCTAACCTAGATATAAAACAAAAAATGGCTGGAATTTATAAGTTCAGATTTGGTAATCATAATTTTTTTTTGGATAGGAAACTGAAAATTTCATTGAAAAAAAGAGTTACAAAAGTGGGTGATAAGAAATCAACCCTCACTAATCGGAAAACAAATTTTTTTTCCAATCAGTTTTAATCAAAAGAACATCATTATTACAAAAAGTTTAGATAGAGAAGCTAAAAGTGAAACTTTAAAGTGAAACAATCCCCCAAATCTTCATCATCTCATGCTTTTTGTTTTGAAAGACTCCCGCATTTCTTTCCAACCAAATCTCCCACGGAATGACTTTAACTGCCAAATCCCAAATCCATTTAGCTTTGTCCTTCAAGGGATGTCACATAAGTAGAGACATAAGGTTTGTCTTGGGACAATTAGTGAAGCACCCATTCAAACCAAAATTATGCAGCAACTAAGTCCTTTACCCGAAAATTGATGGTTATGAGTGTTACTGTAAATGAAAGACTAGCATTCTTTGGGCCGATATTTGTTTAATTTTTTACTTTGTATCAACATTGTTCATATATTTAGTGTTGAATCTATTGATCCAGAGGCTCTAACAATCTAAGCTTTTACTTTATATATTAATGCTATATAGATATTTTTTAAATTTATTATTCAAGTGCGTCTCGCTTCACTAAGGCGACGCCTCGTTGTCGCCTCTCTTCTTGAAGGCAATCAAGGTGCCATTGCCTTGGAGTGCGCCTCTCGCTTTGAAAACACGGCTTCCGGAACAAATTGCATTTCTGAATTTTAGCCATATACCTATCGGCTTGGGAGTTTAAAATTCCTTAAGACCCAAGGTTACCACCAAGAGGAAAGGAAAGTAACACAACAATCACTCACTAATAGCATATAAGTATAACCAACCATAGGTTGGCCTAATGGTCAAAGGGCTTTCTTTAAAAGTATTGAGGTTACGGCTCAAACCATGTGGCCACCTACCTAGGATATTATCCTCAGAGTTTCTCGACACTAGTTGTTGCAGGATCGTTTTGTTTTCTTGTGAGATTAGTCCTGATGCGTGCAATCTGGCTTAGACACTCACATATAATATTAAAAAAAATAGCACATGAAAAGATATTAGCCTGATTGTATTCAGCTCTTTTGATAAAGAAATGATACTGGTGATAGAGATTTATATAAGTTTAACTTCAAACAAAGGCCTCTTCAAACACCCTTATGGCTTTGAATTAGTTCAGGACTCTTAGATAGTCAAAGGCCAAATAAAGAAGGTATATTTTTTTTAAACTCTTCTAAAAATGATTCTGTTAAAGCAATTTGCCACCATGACAAGAAAAGGTGATGAAATGTCTCTTTGCAAAGACCCTAGGGGCAAGAATCTTCCATCTTTGTTTACCATTAATGAGGATGGAGAAGTTAGCACTGAAAATGCAACCATTGATGGAAGATCTTCAATTGTCTAGTTAATTTCAGTTCTAGAACTGGCTATTAGAAAATTTTCTTTTAGATTATTGTCTAGGGATGAACCTCAATTATTTGAGGTGCGTTGTATAAATCATATTTTGTGGCCTCTTCTGGTTGTTTTACATGATCACCCTTGGTGTATGTTAGTATGAATGATGGATAGTTGATAATTTTGTAACGATTTATTAAATCATTTTTCTCCCGGGATCTATTATTTATCTGCTGTATGATTTAAGATTAAAACTATTTTTATAATTAGATGCTTACGGAGACCTTGACATGAAGAATATCATTATATGGTTTGTGCTCATCATGATGTTAGAACACAACTAACTTCCACTATTAAGATTGATCTGATGCCCCAACCTCCCTCAAATGATTTCAGGTCTAACTAGTGAATGGCTAATAAAAAGATGCAAAGCAACTCTGATTCCCGACGGTCTAGGGCAAGCTCATGTGTGTTGCCATCTAATCCATTGAAAGGGGCTAAAAATGTTAATCTGAAAAAGAAATATTGTAAAGGATCAGAGAAGAAAGAGTGGGAAGATGCAACTTGCTCAGTCTGTATGGAGTTCCCTCACAATGCAGTTCTTCTTCTTTGCTCCTCATATAACAAGGGTTGTCGGCCTTATATGTGTGCCACTGGCCGTCGATATTCCAATTGTCTTGATCAATACAAGAAAGCCTATGCAAGAGTACCATCAACTCAAAGTCCAGAACAATTGGATCTGTCAATGGACCATTTAAGCTTCAATTTGGATGTAGGGCAGCCCAGTGAAAAGGTTGAAGCACCAGAGCTGTTATGTCCACTTTGTAGGGGACAGGTTAAAGGTTGGACAGTCGTGGAACCAGCACGGAAATATCTTAATGCAAAGAAGAGAAACTGCATGCAGGATAGTTGCTCATTTGTTGGACGTTACAAGGAGCTGAAGAAGCACGTTAAAGCAAAGCACCCATGGGCACGACCCCGAGCAGTTGACCCTGTACATGAAGAAAAATGGAAGAGATTTGAGCACGAGAGGGAGCGAAGTGATGTGATCAGCACAATTATATCATCAATACCTGGAGCTGTGGTGCTAGGGGATTATGTATTAGAACCCAATGGAAGTGGCTTTTATAGTGATTATGATTCTGATATGGATGAGAATGCGGATGATGATGCTTTCTTCTCCTTGGACGCATTTGGTTTTCGACGGAATGGTGGTATGCATTCTAGTAGTAGGTATCAAAGGAACTATAACAGGTTGGATGAGATTGATTTTGGGATGCATCGTGCCGCCGGTATTGTTTCTACTTCCACTGGTGCACCGGGACGTGGTTTTCGCAGAATTATATTTGGAAGGTCGAGGCGACCGAGACATAGAGGACCTAACAGAACCTCTTAACTTATTAAATAGAAACAGGAAGGGACAAGTGGGGGTCATATAGTGGGCGTAAGCTTTTATTGAACTAGAACATGTAAATTCTTTTGAGACTTTTCCTGTAGTAGTGTAGGCTTGTGGTGATTATTTCGTCCCGTACAAATTTGAAGGTGATATACCCACTTTGTTCAAGTTCATGTTTTTCTCAGTGGGGGTGGGGGTTGAGCCCCCTCTTCTAAGTTGCTTTGATTTGTTATCCATTTCATTGGTGCAATTTGATTGATTGACCAAACAAAATCGAGATAATAGAGCAACGATTTTATTTGTTCATTTGTTTTGCGCGTGGAATTGTTAGCATTTCAATTTTTTAGTGATTCTTCGGGCGTCTTGTTTTTTGTTTACTTTATATTGAAAGGAATTTGTTATTTGCTCTATGGTATTTTTTGGATATCTCGCAATTCCTTTTTTTATGCGAAGAATAATACTTGCCTCTTCATCGGTCTTACTTAATTTTATGTGTAATAATTTTATTGATTCATTATTATTATTAATTAATATGTGAGTTTCATTAATATATTTTGTCTAATAAAATTATGACACATAAAGGTAAGCAGGTTTTCTTATCATCGATAAGGAGGCAAATCTTATTTTGCGAAATAAGTTTGTAGATGGCAAAACATGGAACAAGCCACTTTTGTTGAGTTTACGGAACCTCAATATTTAGCTGTTGTTTAATTTTTAAAAATAATATTTATTAGTGAAACGGAAAAAATATTTTCAGTATTTAAATGTTTTAAAGAATCATTGACTTTTTCCAATTTTTTTTATCCAGTCTAAGTATCATCTAACTTTTGACCAGTGCTTTCAATCAGTTAAAAGTGATTTATCATAATTTTCTCTCTAAAATTCACTATTGAACTTTGTGAGGGAGATGCTATTAGGAATGGGGATGAGGAGGGGATGGGGATGGATTGGTTTGCAAGGTGCAGTCTTCCCATTCCTCGACCCCAATATAAAATTTTAAGAGAAACTGCATAAATTACTCATGAATTATAAGATTTGTAATAGTCACACTCTCGAATTTTTAAATTGAGTAATTTACTTTTTAAATTTTGAAAACTATTGAAACTGAACTTAGAAATTTTAATTTGATAAATTACTCCTTTTAAATTAAAATATTAATTTAATTATATGAACATTCAAAAAAAAAAAAAAACACACACACACAATTCTATTTGATTCAAAACATTGTGCTAAAAAACAATGACATTGGAAGCTGCAATAGCTATTCAGTTCATTAGTTTCAAACCCAATTGACTGAGAAATTAAAAGTAAATTTTATTGTTTCCATTAACGAAACTAACTCAACAAAAATAGTGGATCCCTTACCAATTGGCCATAAAATGAGCACCCAATATTTTTCTTTTTCCATCAATTTTATCATTCATTTTCTCGATCTCTCAATCTTTACAACCCTTTGATAATCCTCCCAATAAACTCTTCAATTTCACCTGAAATAGAAACACACAATTAATTATTACCCCCAAATTTCATATTAAGAATAAAATTATATATTAAGATAAAAACAATTAAGGGTAATGAAAATATTTACAAATAAGGAAGATCCTGATTTGTTATTGCCATTGCTGTCATGGAAGCATCTAGGTCTGCATGATGATTGATCAACTACTTCTGTTCTCTCTTCTCTCATTACACGTTCATACCTCCATTGGCTTCTCGATCGCTCCAACGTTCGTCTCGACGACAAAAGCCGACGTGTTACCGGTGTTTCCGATCTAATTTTCCATTTCCATTTCTGTTGGCAACAAACAAAACAATATAATTCTCAGTTTACGTACAATTTCCAAATGCATGAAAAAAAAAAAAAAAAAAAAACTTGCCTTGGGTTTGGTTCTTGTCAATGGGATTTGAGAAGAATTAGCAATATTTCTTAGATCACGAGAATAGGCAAGGAGCTGAGCCTTGCGATCATAACCCTTTGATTTTGAATATTTTCCAGTTTGAATAATAATATTATTATTATTATTATTCTTTTTCTTCAATTTCATGGGATCATCAAAATTTAGATGGGAATGATTTCTTGAAGGTGTTTCAACATAGGCAGTGATGATAACTCCTTCCCTTCTCATTTTTTCCTTGTTCTTTTTGATATTTTCCATAGCTTGATTTTGATTTTGAGAGAAATTGATTTTTTTTTTTTTTGGTGAAAGAATTTTGGTATATAAAGATGGAGAGTGAAATGTAATTGTTGAAATGCTAACTTTAGATGAAAGCTATTTAAACAGCCAAGCTAACTAAAAAAATGAGACATTGCTTGCTTTGTAATGCTATTGTTACTTGGGCTTGGGCCTTTGTGTGTTGGGCTGCAACAATTTGGGCCTTTGGGCCTTTGTGTGTTGGGCTATATATGATTGGATGTTCAAGGTTAGATTTGGTCCTAATTCTTCTTCTTTAGAAATCATTCTTGTTTACTACACACTACCAAGTTGAAATTGGTTTTAGGCCATTGATAATTTAATAGGAAAATTGAAGATCCAAATGTAGAGTTAAATTATATAAATTTCTGATATAGCTATTTTCATAGTAAAATTGGAATAACCTAGTTTAAAATTTAGGATTTTTATGACTTTACATAAAAATAACCTAGTTTAAAATTTAGGATTTGTGGCAGAAATTAAGCCTCATCAATGGGCCGGGCCGGGCCGGCCCGGCCCTTAAATGAATGGGCTTGGGCCGGGCCCGGGCCGGGCCTGGAAAGCCTGCTCTATAAATGGGCCGGGCCTGGCCCGGGCCTGACTTAAAAGGGTAAGCCCAAGCCCAGCCCACGGGCTTGGACCCATGAGATAAAATACGGGCCGGGCCGGGCCTGGCCCGTTTTTGCGGGCTTGGCCCAGCCCATTCAAATTTTTATGCATTTAATTAAATTTCCATTAAATTATTAGTTGTATTTTTAAAAAATTATTTTTAACTTTTTAAACTTAAACTTAACTTTAAAATGATGAAAAAAAAAAATAATTTAAATTTTTACTATTAAATTATTTATTTATATTTGTTCCTATATGTTAATTAAACTTAAATTTAGCTATAAAGTGATGATGTTAATTTATTATTTTGTTATTATATTTTTTTTTTATTTATACTTTATTTTATATGGAATTAAACTTTTTAAATTAAATTTATTTATCATTCTTTTAACTTAATTTGACTATATACATTTTTTTTTAATTTAACTTAAAAAGAGACAAACTAAAATGGATAAATAATAATGATGAAATATATTGATTTCACCAAGAAATAAGATTTACATAATTGTTTTTCGAGAAATAATTTGCATCATTCCAATGTAAATACATCCCAACTAGGTTGCCACCTACTTATATGCATAAATCATGTGCAGTTTTCTCAAATATAAAATATATTTATATATATTTTATAATTTTTAAAATATATATATATATATATATATATTTTAAATAATTTTTGAACGGGCTTTGAACCGGGCTTAGGGCCGGGCCTCGGGCCGGGCCTGATGGGGGCCCTATGGATAAAGCCCGCGGGCCGGGCTTGGGCTCAAATGCACGGTCCATATCCAGCCCATTGATTTATAGGCCGGGCCGGGCCTGGCCCGTCAACCGTTGACTTACGGGCCGGGCCGGGCCGGGCCCGGGCTGGGCTTGGGCCGGCCCACGGGCTTTATCCATATGATGAGGCCTAGCAGAAATTATCCTTTTAAGGCTCAAAATAAAAATAGAAAATCCAACTACTAAATTAGGAAAAAAAATGAAATAGATTTCTGATTGATTTTTGGTGATAATAATCGTCTTAAATATTATCATCTATTTCTTTGAGATATTAAATCAAATCGGGGAGGGGAGACTCGATTCTTCGACCTCATGGGGAAGAGAGCAAGTGTCAAACAACTTGAATTATGTTCGTGTTGGTAAATATTATCATCATTTAAATATAGACTACTAAATGCTCATTACAAATCTTCTTAAAATTAATAATCTTTATCAATTTAGGAGAAAATTATACTCTCTGAATAAACCTACTAGAAATTGAACGAGAGAATAGAGACTCAAACTTAATCTAGTTCAAAGGATTTTTTATCCACATTATGCAATCTATTATATTATCAGGTGAAATCGTATCCCAAATATATGATTCATCAAAATTTTCATGTATACAATTTTTTTCATTTTTTTTACTAAGTTCAAGGCCATATAAAAATTTGTCACAAAATATCTCCACTTTAAAATATAAATACAGAAGTGTGACTAAACGATGCATTGAGATTGATTAAAAATTAAAAGAAGTACAAAATTGTATAATAGAATGTGAATATTAAAACAGTATGTATATATCCATTTATTAAAAATGCATATTGTATTTCTCTGTCGGATTAAAATTCCTATAATGAAAACTTAATATGTTTTTGGCATCGTTGTTGGTCAATGGTTGTCGGATTTTGTGAGTTTAAAAGCTGCAAGAATAATTTCTGGGTCGGTGAATATATTGATTTTTTAAATTTCGAATAAAAAAAAGTTTTAGGTTAGGATTCTGCATCAAAGGCAAGAAACAAAATGTACGTGATTCTACTAAATAAATATTATAATTGTGGTGTTATATTATAATTATATATCTGCTTAAACTTTTTTCTATCGTATTATAAATCTAAAGCATTGTGATTGAGATTCTGTTTTTCTTGCTTAATGAGTTCATTTCATTATGTTTAACATTAATAAATCTATAATATTGACAAGCATCCATTTATATATACTAGTTTTTTAGATTGTATTTTTTAATATTTGATAGAACACCTATTTATTTATTTTTATAAGTTTCTTCCATCTCTTTTGAATTTTTAATTTAATATTGATTAAAGACTAGTGTGTTTATAGGGTATTCATCTTTTAAAGTACTATATCATTTTGATCACCCATTATTTTTTAAACGACTTTAAACTTTTATTAAAGATGTAAGAGATCTAATTAAAGAGTTGAAGATAATATTATTGGAATAAGATAAAAAAATTGAATTAAAAACTCATAACGAAGAAGAATTTTCACACAATAATATTGTTAAAGTCAATGACCTTTCAAATACAATTTTTTTACAATATAAATAGTGAATTATTATCTAATAAACCATTAAAACTTTATTAATTGAGAGAAACAATAATGTTTAAGCTATGAGACATAGCAAATACAAAAACTTGTTTACAATAAAGACTGTGAAACATGACAATTGAGAGAAATTTGAACCATATTTTTTTAAGGAAATAATTATGTTATATAATCTCAATATTAATTATGAATTGTACTTTATTTTTTTAGAATAGATGTATCAGGGTAGTTTTTCACCTCTCAAAGAATATCTGTTTGTTTTTTTATAGTTAATTTAAATTTTTTTATGATAATCCAGAAGAATCTTTTCAAATATTATTTATTATTTTTTATGATTAATTTAAAAATATGTATGATTTTTTTTTAATATTTAGAATGATATTTATTATAATTGTAATAATTTATTAATATGTATAATTTTTTTTTGTTTTTTTTAATAATATTTAGAATGATATAGTATTATAATTTTGATCATTTATATTATTTAGCATAAATTGATATTTAATATTGAAATTGAGGAATAGTAGTAGTTTAGATATTTACTAATAGTGGGAGGGTATTAGTGTCCAAAAAAAGTTTCTCCCATTTGGCACACTTTTTAAGTAGTAATAGATAATAGATTTATGATAATCAAGAGTCTTTTCAAATTTTTTTTTTAATATTTAGAATGATATTTATTATAATTGTAATAATTTATTAATATTTATAATATTTTTTTTTGTATTTTTATAATATTTAGAATGATATGTATTACATAGATAAATCATTTATATTATTTAGCATAAATTGATATTTAATATTGAAATTAAGGAATAATGGTAGTTTAGATATTTACTAATAGTGGGAGGATATTAGTATCCAAAAAAGTTTTTCTCATTAACACACTTTTTAAGTAGTAATATAATATATATATATATATATATATATATATATATATATATATATATATATATATATATATATATATATATATATATATATATATATATATATATTATTTAGCATACATTGATATTTAATATTGAAATTAAGGAATAATAGTAGTTTAGATATTTACTAATAGTGGGAGGGTATTAGTATCCAAAACATACCTTTTAAGTAGTAATATATATATATTTTAAATTTTTTGATGATATTTATAGCTGATTTTCTTTTAAGTTTTGTTAATATGTTTTATTCATTTTTTCCTTTTCTTTTTAATAATATATTGAGATGCGTTAAAGGAGAAGAATGTTGAGGTTATATCAACCTAATTAAAATGTTCAAGTACATTTTTATCGATATTTTTTTATTCTTTTAATTTGTGAATTTATTTTGATTTATGAAATTTATTTTGTTATTTTGGAATTTTTGAATTGGATTATTTGTTTTAATTTGATAATATTTCATTTCAAACCATTTCTTTATTAAATCCGTTAGTCCATACATTTTCACTTGGTGTTTAATTCTTTTTTAAAGATATTACATCAAATTGGGGGAGGCGAGACTCAATCCTTCAACTTCATGGAAAAGGAGCAGGTGCTTATTCACTTGAGCTATGCTCGTGTTGGCAAAAACAAACTAATCCTTAATATTTTTAAAAACAAACTAATCCTTAATTTAGTTATGATAAATTATGATATTTTTACATTGAAAATTTAGTAATTGGTTTAATATTTTTTTTGTCATAATCATAGTAATTATTGACGGATGTATTCAATATTTAATATATGTATAATTATTTAAAAAAACAGGGTAAAGTACCATTTTAGTTCCTGAGTTTTGGAGGTCATATCTATTTGATCCCTGCGTTTTCAATTTGTGTCTAAGTGGTCCTTGCGTTTTAGATGTTGTGTCTATTTGGTCCCTGTGTTTTTAATTTGTGTCTAAATGGTCCCTGAGTTTTGGATATTGTGTCTATTTGGTCCCTAGATTTTCAAGAACTATTAGAAATAAGTTTAATTGGTCCTTAATTTAACGTAACTGTTAAATTCTTACCAGATTATTTACTAACGCTGAGATAACATGTTTAATTGGTCAATTATTTCAAATCTTTCATCAATCTAGGCCTGAAATTTGACATAATAATTAATCTCATGTCAGTATTTTGGACAATTAAACATTTTATGTCACCATTAAATCGATATTATGTTAATGAGTTAATATATTAAGGAACAATTAAACTTATTTCTAATAATTCAGGGACCATTTAAACACAAATTGAAAACTCATACACTAAATAGACACAATATTTAAAACTCAAGAATCAAATAGACACAAATTGAAATCGCAGGGACCGAATAGACACAATATTCAAAACTCAGGGATCACTTAGACACAAATTGAAAATGTAGGGACCAAATAGACACGACCTCCAAAACTAGGGAAATTTCATTGGGTGGCAGATTTTTATGCAATATTTGTAAAAATATCAACTCAAAAAAGTATTTGCAAATATAGCAATTTTATCATGTTTATCAGTGATAAACAGTGATTTATATGTTTATCAATAATAAACTTAGTATAAAAATATGTAATTCAATGTTTATCACTGATAAACCTGATTAAAATTTGCTATATTTGCAAATATTTTTTTTGAGCTTTTATTTTTACAAATATTACTAAAAAATTTGCTAGATTTGCAAATGCCCCCAAAACTAAGGGACCAAATGAGTACTTTACCCTAAAAAAAAATTTTAGTTACAAAATTATAGAATTTTTTTGCTATGTTTGCAGTCACCCTTTGTATCTTTATAAAATTGTTTTTTCTAATTTTTTTTTTATTAATACCATTATTAATGTTACGACCAATGTGAATTTAATGACTGATTTAAAAGTTGAATTAAAGAAGTAGAGTAAAAATGCTAGAGGTAGTAAAATCAAACTTTTAAACGTGTAAGTAATTGAAATATGTACTAGTCGACATTTTATTCAAATAGAGAGATTTCATTTCCTTCCCTACCAAGTAGGCAAGTACCATCTTTCTTCCTCTTTTATTTATTTTTTATATTTTCTAAAAACTTTTTTTTTCTTCTTTAACATCTCAAGCTCTAGCTTGTTTTTACAAAAAAATTCTTGTGGTTGAAATATTTTTTTTAGATATATCACATTGAATTGAGGTAGGTTAGAGTCGTATTTTCATCTTATAAAAAAGAATATTAATGACTAACCGGTTAACCTTATTCAAATTAACTCAAATTTTAGTTCAACTGTCAATATCTTCGATTGTTTAATCTATTAACATCTTTTCAGATACAAACAAACATAATAAACATTTGATATAATACTATAATGAAACGTAAAAATCCATTAGATAACAAACTATTGGATATAATCGCAATAGAAGATCTCGAAAGGAGCATATGATTTTATAAACTAAATTGTGGTTTATAATAATTAGGCTTCCTCTTGTTTTTGGCCGTATGAATCTATGGATCCCATTGAACTTTGACAGCCTATCTTTCTGACTACAAAGAGAAAAGAGAAAATGACTTTAGAGTTCACCCAAAGGCCAATTGTGCATTTTTATGTAACCCTCTGAGTCTCAATTAGCCAACTTTCAATTTGGTTTTTTGTTTTCCAATTTTGGTTACCACAACTTGGCCCACAGAAAAACAGTTCTTTCTGTTTTTGGTTTTTGGTTTTTGGTTTTGGTTGGGTAGTTCAAGCCAATGCCGAACCCTAAATAATGAAATCTCACTATATTTTGATCATTGTCTATTGGAGTTCCCATGCGCCACTTCTCAAACCCTGGCCTCAAACCACCCTTGCCCCTTTTTTTTTCTCCATCTTTGACTCTTCAAACTTTTTTTTTTTACTTTTGTCTTTTCTTTTCCTTAAATAATGCAACTTTTGTTGATTTATGTGTTCTATTTGCTATTTACCAGCTGGTCAAAAAAATTAAAAAAAAAAGAAGAAGGAAATTATGTCTCCCATCCCACTTGTAGGCTTGTAGCAGCCCATACCCATTAATATGTTTTTATGAGCAAGTATAATATATATATATATATATATATATATATATTATACTTGCTCATTTCTTTTGTTTACTAAATGGATGCCATGATTTTATTCAGGCTTGATTATCTTTGAAGTCGTTTGGTAGTCAAGTTTAAATGGTTAAACAGGGAGTTATTGAGAAGAGATTGTTAAACAAGAGGTTGTTAACACTGTGTTTAGTTTGTATAAAACAGTGAATTTATTAAGTGTAAAATATGTTAAAATTGTGAAAATAAATAGGTTTATTAAGAATGAGGTTAGTTTTGAAACCTACACTAGTTAGGGTAGTTTACTCACTACCCACACCTGACAACCAAACAGCCCCTTAGGGATTTAGCTCAGGGTTCGTTTAATATGCATTTGTCTTTTGATTTTATAATATAGGATGGAAGTTCATCTACATTTTTAATGAACTCATTAAAATTCATGATTTCAACACATTTTACACTAATTTAAACTTCAAAATAAACTTAACAATTTTAGAATTAACAAACTCAGACTTAGCAACTCCGTCTAAATCACAAGCTAAAAATCCCATAACATAATCTAGAATTTGGAGAAAGGGAATGTATGTAAAGCTACATAAACTAGAGAACTAAATATCTCTCTATCTTGAAAATAAAAATAAAAAATCTGAGGTTGGATAGTGGCCATCTACGAAGATAAAGATTTTTTTCCCTTCTTTCAATTAATTTGAATTAGAGAGATCCAATGAAATTGACAAAAATTGATAATTGTAACCATCAAACAGATGGATAGAGAGAGGTTGATGGGTAGTACTAGTACAGTATGTCCTTTGAAATGTTAGACTGCCAAATTCTGGTGGTGATAAATTGGCAAAGTTAAAAAATAAAAAATAAAAATAAGAATTCAATTTGATAATGTGATGCTCTTTCTGGTCAGTCTCTGTTTTTCCCATCAATCATTTTCCTTTTCTTTTCTATCCTTTTCACTCTTTGCTGTGTGTTTTTTTTTTTAAACTACAATACAAACAAACTGTACTATATAAGTTACTTTTTTCCCAATTGTTGTATTGTCGACAAAAATAAATTGTTAAAAAATGTTCCCAATTGTTGTATTTTATTTTTTACGAGAGATAAAAAAAAAATAAAAATCTAGGCCTAGTTAGATATTATTTTTAACTATAACTTCCCCTTTTTTGAACCAAAATTCAATAGGGTCATTTACAAATCTAGTAATATTTTTTAATAATATTTATAAAATTGGTGGCTCTAAAAAATATTAATAAATAGGGTAAAATGCAAATGAGACTTATGTGGTTTGTTTCAAATGCATGAACACCCACTGTGGTTTGAAAATGATAAATCATACTCCTGTGCTTCTAAATTTTTTCAATCAGACATTTCCCCTTCAATACTAGTAATTTTCTTTTAGCCATAACTTTTTCGTTTGAACTTCGATTTGGATGATTTAAGATGTTTTAGAATCCTCATATCAGGCTCTACATAAAAGTCTTTTTAAAACTTTGAAATGATTAATAAATAAAATAGTTTATTAATATCAAAATACTAGGTATGATTGATACCGTTAAGCGACCGTAGCGTAGAGAATCAAATGAGGATTCCAAAACATCTTGAATCATCTAAATCTGAGTTCAAATGAAGAAATTAAGATTAAAAGAAAATTAATGACATTAAAGGGAAGATGTCTGATTGAAAATTTTTAGAAGCACAGGGGTGTGATTTGTCATTTTCAAACAACATGAGGTGTTCATGCATTTGAAACAAACCACAGGGGTCTCATTTACATTTTACCCTTGTAAATATAACAAATTTTGTTCGGGTGAATTACTGTTAAACATTGAATTACATATTTTTTAAACTAAGTTTATCACTGATACACACAAAAATCATTGTTAATAACTTATTAATATAGTAAAAAATATTATATTTACAAATAGTTTTAAGTGATGATATATTTGTAAATATTGCATCAAAATCTGCTACCCAATAAATTTTTTCCAATTCAATAGAAGATTTGGATGGTTGTCTCATAAAAACTGTTTATTTTACTTTATTAAACCACTCTTTTAAGGGTGAATCTACATATTTTAATCAATGAGATATGTCCTGGTTTACCATTTATTTTTTGTGTAAGTATATTTATTCCTTATTTTTCATTCATAAAAAAACGCCAAATGAAAATAATTTTTATAAGAGAGTCATCTAAATAATCTTCAACTTAATTTTTGTTCTAAAGAACAAAAACTTTCATTTAAAAATAATATCTAACTAGACCCTTGATTTTTTTCCATAAAAAATATATGGTAGGAACATTTTTTTTTATAAAATAATATACTAAAAGATGTATACTTAATTTTCTCGTAAAAAATATACTTACTTTCTAAAATTATAGATTTATAAATACTGACTCTAATTAATACAAGAGCATAAATATCTTTTAAAGGTGGTAACAAAACAATACTCAATTGTTGAAAAAATGTTCCCACATTATATTTTTAACCAAAAAACAAGAAAGATCAAGATTCATGCTTACAAGAATTAAAATGAATTTGTCATTTAATTTTCAAAAAAAAGTTTTTCGTATAAACATGTGATACAATTTCTTGATTTTTTTTTTAATATTATATCCAATCAGAGAGATGAAACTCAAAACTTTGACCTAAAAAAAAGTTAACTATAAAAATAGCCACTTAAGTACAAGGTTTAACACTTTCTAACCACATCTCCGAAAATAAAACTAAATAGCCACATGGAGGAGAGAGAAAAAGACTATTTTACTAAAAATCCCTCATACTATTTTCCATACACCCTATCACACCAGCCATATTTTTCAAAAAGTCTTTATCTCACTTTTTTTTTCTTTTCTCTTGTCTCTCCCACAAATATGTATTATACGTATAAGTAAACACTACAAAATATGTGGGCACTACCGACGCATATATGCGTCAGGAATGCCTAAACTACACGCCGACAATACCTTCGCCGGCGTAAAATCTACGTCGGTATTTACGCTGATAATTACTTGTCGAGTTTGCCCCTTTTTAGCATCCCCGACGTGATATTTTGCTACGTCAGTGATGTTTTATGCAACCCCGATGTATCATATGGCGCGTAAAATTAAATGTCGGTGTTAGCTAGGGGCATTACCGGCGCTATGGCGCCGACAAAGGGCTCCAAAAAATGGTAAAAAGTATGAGCATTGCCGGCGCCATAGCGCAGGCAAAGGGGGTAAAAAAAAAAGAAAAAGAAGGGGATTGCCGGGGCCATAGCGCCGACAAAAGGGGTAAAAAGAAAAGAAGGCGTATTGCCGGTGCTATAGCGCCGACAAAAGTGGTAAAAAAGAAAAGAAAAAGAACCAATGTACTTTTTTTAAAATTTTGTTCGTTTTAGGCGCCTCAAATGCCACCTGTTTCACTATTAAATTTTATTTCATATTTCTTAATCACCAATATCCAGAATAACAGAGAACTAAAGTAATTTTTTTTATCATTAATATAAACCATGAAACTTTCTCAATAAATCATCACAAAGAGAACAAAATTACTAATATAACTAAAGTTTAACACAAACCACGAAATATCTAAAGTTTTAATACAAACAAGAGTACTACAATAACTAAAGAGTTAACAAAATACAAACATCCTAAGCATCGTTACTCCCACCTCCATCTTGAAACTTTCTCAAGAAATCATCCCAAGCTGATCGAAGTTTATTAGTTTATGCATCACGTGCCAAAACAAGAGCTTGAAGTTCTTCAGCTTCTCTATCACGTGTCAAATCACAAGCTCGAAGTTCTTCGATGGTACTGAGGGCCTCTGTTAGTTGTGTTTGGACAATATCCACTTGTGAATATACACTCGATCTCGATGAATTACAGGACTTTGGGGGAGGTTTAGGGCCCCTGCCCATACCTCTCCTATAGCCTGGCCTATGACCCAACACTTTCTCTATGGCATCAATATCAATAAGAGGTGAGGTTATTGAATCAATTGTGTTTGACCCAACTTCAGCACTGACTTGTGGAGGTTTTTATGTATTCTTTCATTTGTTTCTATACCAATAAAAAAAGATGTAATGATAAAAATGTTGTGTTATGGAAAACAATGACACTTTATATAAAAAAAAATACTTACATGGTGTTGTTTGTCCTCTTCGCTAACCCAAGTGTCTGGATCGTAAGAGTGTTGTTTCTCCCACACATCGACCCATGTAGTTTCAGGCTTCTCTTTTCTCTGAAATGTTCATATAAAATGTTTATACATGTTAAAGGAAATGAAAATTATTAATAATTAGTAAGTGTGAAATAATATTACCATCTCATAATGCATATTAGCATTGGATTTGGAGCCACCCTTGTGCAAATAAGGTACCGCCGCTCGAGAGTGACTGTTTTGCTCTGATAGTTTCTACACAAAAAGAATATCATAAATTTATTTTCATTCAGAACTAACTACCAAGCATTACAAGATATGTTTTACTTTAAATTCTGCAGATTTCAATTTAGAGAGTAATGTCGCTCATTCATCGTCACAATGCACTCTTAGATGTCTCATGCGATCCGCTTGCTCTTAACCACATAATTAAATACCAAAAACAATAAATTTAAAATGAAATAAATTGTTCATTCATATTTTCAATTTATTGTTTAAATAATTTATAAAAAAAAGATTGAATCAAAACATATTAACAATACCTAGAACACACAAGATATAGTCAATTTGAAAAAAATCCATATTCATAAAAAAGTAAAAAAATTCTCAAATCTCCAATCAATCATGTATTGTGTAATAATTTACTTCATAGCAACCAATTTGTAAATATTAAACAATAAATTTACAACAAAAACACAAATTTAAACAAAAAAAAACCCTCAAAATCTCTATATTGATAAAATGAAAAAAATCATCTCAAATCTCAAATCAATCGCGTATTATGAACCTAATCTACTTCATAACAACTATATACTAACAATTAAACACTAAAACTATAAAAAAAAGCCCAATTTTTTTAAAAAAAACCTAAACAAAAAAACTATAAAATCTAACAAAATACAAACTATTTTAGTAAAATATACTATAGAAACGTACCTAAAACGATGGATTATGAAAATTTCGACTTTTGAACGGAAGAAAACGGTCAAGATTTGACCAAGATATGAAAAAAAGAAAAAAAAAACCTTGGGGTTGTTCTGCGTCTGCAGCTGGGAGAAAGGAAAACAGGTTGGGGAAGAAGAGGGTCGGGGGTAGGCAAATATAATTTTTTTAAGTTCCATAGCCGACGCACGCTTATAAAACCATGCACCGGCATTGGGCCGGCCCATTGCCGGCGCATGGCAAGCCCAGCGCGGGCATTGGGCCGCGTTGACTTCAATACTGGCGTAGAGAAATTTTGCGCCGGTATTGAGCTACCATTTCTGGCGCACACGGTGTGCGCCGGTGATGTAGCCTTCAAGGACCTATTGCCAGCACGATGTGTATGCGCCGACAATACTGATGCCGGTAGAACTCCGATTTCTTGTAGTGAAATAAAAAAAACATATTAATGGACAAAACAAATATGTATTATACGTAATGTATAATGCCACTAACATGATGAGTAGGCTATCTTATGTATATTACGTACATATAAATAAAAAACATATAAATGTACAAAACATGCCTGAAAAAGGAAACCAAAAAAAGAAAATGAGATGAAAAGTAAAAATCAGTCGATTCATTATAGCTACAGTATGTGTCAAACTGAGTTGGTACAGTACATGGTGTACGTCCCACATATACTTTTAAGGGTATTTTGGTATAAGAATAACATTGAAATCTGAAATACGGCTAGCAATTGAAAAAAAATAAGAGAAGTGACTATTTAATGATTTAGACTTTCTAAAAGTAACTATTATTTACATTATCTTAAAAAAAATAGTAGGTACCATACCAGTTGAGTTATGCTATGATAAATTCTCTTTTTATCATTTATTGTTTTATTCGTGTGACAATATTAAAGAGACAATCATGGGAATAGCCACTTTTTGCCCCTTTGTTTCAATAGATAGCCACCCTCTTTATTTTTTGAATAAATAGCCACTTTCAGATTTTCCATCCCCAAAATACCCTTTTGTATATTTACCAACCCTTTTTTTAATAAATAGCCACAAGTGTACAGTGTCTGTGGTCATACATTTTATACCAAAATCGAAATGATGGTTTAGTGTGATTGATGTCTTATCAATACTTTATGTCAGATTTGTTTTTGATTTATAGCCATACTTTGTGTTTTCTCAAATTTCAAGGAAAGTATTGAATCTTCTCATGTAAGTTTTATACCTTTTGTGGAAGGTTTGTTCCAATTTTTTTTTTTTCCGAAAATGGCCACTCTCTTTTAATTTCTCCATTGTTAGTGTATCTTCCTTTACCAATCGAAGCATGAAAGGAGGTTTGTTTCCCTTTTTTTATTTTCTGTTGTATTTACGTTTTCAAGTCTATATCCAACTTCATAGATCATTATGTTTCTCTGTTTTTAAAGATTTTTCAATATTTCAGTTTTTGTTTATACATAATTTAATGCCATCAATTTTACAGTTGTACGGTAAATATACAAGTTATACCAATCATATATGTTGCACATACCAATTATACGTTATAAACACGTTATAACACAGAACTATCAGAATACATACTGTATTAGTTTTAATTAGATTATACCACACAAATATGCAATATTAAAATCCCACAAGTACAAATTGTACATATTAGTTGTTGAAATTACAATAACAGGAAAACGGTAACTGACAAAGTACTAAATGTTCTCCAAATTTCAATGCAATGTTACATCATTCAAAGTTTTCTCTTCTTCGCGCCTCTGGCGGCTGACCCCCGCCCCCGTCCCATTTTTGGAATCCACCACTGATTTAATTGGCGCGTTTTCATCTCCCTCATCTTCATCCGGTAGTGCCGGCGTGATGTCTGTTATCTTGTTAATCAATATAATAAATGAAGTGTACATAATCAATGTATAATTTGTATAACAAAATCACCAGTACAACACAAACAAACAGTGTACAGTACAAATTATCTAGAAATACTAACGCAATACGTACAGTATAATTGGTATAAGATAAATCTACGTACACTCCATTCATTGTATACACAACCAACAACCTAACATATCACAAAAACCCAAACACTGTCTAAATGTTCGAAAATAATATAAGCAGAATGTGACAAGTATATTTGGTATAATACACATCTCAGTACTTAACTCGTATTTTAATACTAGATAGAATCATTATACTGGGCATACACTAACCTGATGTTTTGATCCTGAATTCATTCAAGGTTTTTTCCTTTTGGACCACCACCATCCTGCTTTTTTCCCGTTGTAGTGGCCTATTACAAAAACCCCATATATTAAGAACAAAGATGTTGAAATAGCCATGCAAAAGTTAAAAATGTAAGTGAAATTTCATTTTTGGCCACAACCGGATGAACACGATGAACCGGATGAACACGATGAACTAGAGAGAGAGGGGGGGGGGGAGAGAGAGAGAGAGAGAGATGTTGAAAAGTAAATTTTCTTAAAAAATGAATTTTCAATGCTAAAGGTGGTTTTGTGTTTCTTGAGGTGGCTATATAGTGAAAAATTGAGAGAACACGATGAACCAAATGAACCTCAAGAACACGATGAACCGGATGAACACGATGAACTAGAGAGAGAGAGAGGGGGGGGGGAGATGTTGAAAAGTAAATTTTCTTAAAAAATGAATTTTCAATGACTAAAGGTGGTTTTGTGTTTCTTGGGGAGGCTATATAGTGAAAAATTGAGGTGGCCATATCTTGAAAACAAAAGATGGTTTTGTGTTTCTTGAGGTGGCCATTTCCTAAAATTGAGGTGGTCATTCTTTGAAATTTTATGAAAGGGCAAATGTGTAACTACACATCTCAATAAAGTAAAAAAATGGCTAAAAACTGGAATTTAAAATCTAGTGGCTATACATTGATATTTCAAAGAAAAAGTGGCTAGAAACCTAGTTAACCCAATATTAAAATATAATTCATAAGTATATATATATACAGATTTTTTAACGATCTCATGAAAAGTACCATTCATGATCATGTGGGAAAAAAAATCTCTCTCACACACTTTCTCTCTCTCCGATTTCTTGCCTCGAGTTTGATATTTCCCATATTTTCCATTGCTGTTGCTGACATATAGTGGATCTGTGCGATCATTGCTGTATTTTCATGTTTTCTATCCTAATGTAAAACAGATGAAAACTTGTAATAGGAAAATTATTTACTGATCATTTAAAGCAATTTAAGAGATGGAATCTTCTCTCCATTTGAAGAAAATTTGTATTTGATTTTAAGAAATCTACATATTTGCCTTACATTTTGTCCCTTCCATATTATTTAGAGAATTATTCCCCCAATTTTACTTCTCCAATATGCTCTTGAATGGTCACCAATCATTACATTATTAATTTATTTTGTTTATATATAGAATTTACATTAAATCAGGTAAGAGGAGGTTCCTATTTTAAAATTATATTTATAAATATAATATTTTTTAAAACCCTCGTGTGAATCTGTAAAATCAATGATTACGTATAAAGTGAATTTGTGATTACATGGATGAAATCCTAATTTATAGTGTGAATTAGTAAAATTAGTCATTATATATAAGGTGAATCGGTGATTACATACACGTGCGAATTTGACTGATTCTTATATATATGTGTACCCTATTTTTTTTATAGATATTAGATCTGATTCTTATATATGTGTAAGCCCTTTTGAATATTTGATTTTGGTTTTTGAATTCTTATATATTTTGATCCTGTAATTTTTGTCCTTAATTTTTTTAATATTAAATTCATCATTTAGTTCCTAGGTGATAATCAAAGTTATGATATAACATTTTTTATAATACAAATTAAATATGAACATGAAAGTTGGATGATTAAAATTTAGATTTAAGTATTAAGTACTGTAAATAGTAAAAATAACCCTTATACGGATCGAACACAGGGCCGGTTCATATGGATCCAAACCCACGTGAACAATTGTCTAAGGAAGCTAATTCTCATTAGGCCATCAAAGGGTCCACAAAACCTAGTTTTGAACTAGCCCAGCCAAGCAGCCCACGATCAAAGGAGTATAAAAGGCTCCTTGATCTATCCCATAAAATAAGCGCACAAATTCCTAAACCTACATTCTCTCTTGCGGCGCAACTCTACCTACCACCACCTAACTTAATCATCGGAGGGTCCTTGGCCGATACCACACCGGTGCCCTTTGATTGTCTTTGATTCCGTTTCAGGTAGACATGACAAGAAATCAACACGTAACCAAACGTGCTCAACTGTGTGGGAAGAAATATCCCATACAAGTACTAAATTATAAAGTAGTTAAAAATCTAAGGACTATAATAAAACTTTTAAAGCTTTATAGACTAACATGGGGAGAGAAAAAAAAAGATATAAGTTAAACCACCATATAGGTTACGTAAATATTTCCTTTTAATATTTTTTCATAACAAGTTAAAATAGTAATATATGCCTTTTAAAAATAATTCTTTTTCTTTTAAATTACTCCTAGAGCATAAAACTAAAGATCTAGTCTTTATATTTTAATGACATTTGGTATATTTCTTCGTTTGAATAATAGTTTTTAAGAAAATCAAATAATTAAATGACTATTTTTAAAATATGTATTTAAACCTTAAAAATAATATATATATATATATATATATATATATATATATATATATATATATATATATAATGACTAATATTTGTCATAGTTTCTAATTTAGCCTATAACATTTGAAGTTATAATTTACCTTTTCTTTTATTAAGTTCAATTTAGGTTTACCAACTAAAATATAACGTGACATTTTCTTTTTTACCAATTAATAATTATATTGAACACCTGAATACTAAAAGGGATATAGCATAAAATATATTTTTTTTAATTACAACGTTTTTCTTTTTCTAAAACATAGTCAATATTATTATTTTTATTGCCACAGGTGTCAACATCCATCTTAATCAGAGCAAGAAAATTTGTCACATCAAAATTTTTTTTATTTAAAAATATAATGGCAAGGACTAAAATTAAACTTAATCATTTATAAGGGGCTAAATTAGCACATTTGAAAAAAAAAGAGACTAAATTAAAAAAATTCAGATGTTGAGGACTTAGAAATAGAGGTAAATGTAAGAGATCAAAAGTATATTTTAATTAAAAAAAAAAAGATGGGACAGTAAAATTATCAAAAAGGGCTCTTAATTAATTTGGAAATAAAACTGATATTTAAGAATACTGCATTATTATTTAAATAAGAAGAATATGACCTCTATGTCATTTGTTTCTTAATTAGATTATCATATGGAGTCACACCTATGTTTTTAAAACTAATTAATATATTATTATTATCTCATTAATAATTTTATGTAACCATTTATTTATTTATAACTATCCCTCTCTAATTACTTTTATAGGTCCTAATACGGTAGGGGGAGAGAGATTCATTGGTTGGGATTAAAATTAGCATTACTTTAGGAATCTAAAATGAATAGATAGTGATTAAAGTGAATAATAATCTATGAAGTCTATGATCTAGACATGTTATTTAATTTAAAAAAAAAACAGGTAATTTAATCTTAAATAAGACAGAGCATAGAACAAAATAAGATTAATTTTTGCCGTACAAGTCAGCCAAAATATCTGATGAAAAAATGAATCCATTGAAAATTTGAAAATAAAATAAGACACTTTATAATAGTTTAATTAGAGTTTTTCTAAAATAAAGTAAACCCAACAGTCTAGCCTTAATATATTATCTTCAATTACTTACTTGGAAACCTATTTCCGAAAAATTCCACAAATACCCCCAAAAAATATCACATGGAAAGAGAAGTATCTTCTGAGAAGGAGATGGAAATAATATTTAAAGCATAAAGTAACAAAATAAAAAAGCTTTTTTCAAAATCAAATCAAATATCTTTCTCAAAATCTTCCATCCGTTTAAATTATATAATTTTTTTTATAATATTAATCGAATACTATAACCTAATCAGCCACAAAGGATAGAAAATAAATCCAATGACTTTTATGCGTCTTAAGTTTACTTTTACATAAATTACTTTGAAAATCAGAATTAAGGGAGATTTGGTTGAGTAGCTATAATTAGTAGTGGAATTTAATGGGTGGTGGAAACTATGGGATTTGCATAAAAACAAAAGAGGAAGAAATTTTTTTGGTTGTATCTGAGGAATAATCTTGTGGTGTGGTGTGGCTCAAATGGAGTCAGTGACCCACAAGCCCATTGCCCGCCACACGCACAGCAAGGATCAACCGACGCCTCTTTCTCTGCGCCAACACCCTCACACTGTACCAAATCAAGTGGCTGCCTCTTCCTTCTTCTACATTCTCCTGTTATTCGTTAGTCTAGTATTACACACAAGTTATGGATACGTCAAATATTGTAAAGCCGTGTGGTTGTCTGTGAAATTAGTGAAGATGCATTTAAAGTGACCCGGACACTCACCATATACAAAATTATATATACATAGTATTACATATGAAATAAAGAAAAAGTAGTGTTTCTTTCTAAAATGGAGAATGATAAAACTTACCAAATCAATGGGTAGAATCTTTAACTTACCTCTCTATAATTCTATGGGGTTATTTATAGCATATTATAAGAAATTCAGCCATTTTTTTCAATAAGAAAAATACTTTATCTTTTTCATCATGATTAACATATTTTTAATTAAATCATCTGTATTATAATTAATAAATATATTTAAGATAAGAAAGCGGGTCAAAATAGATTAATATACTAAAAACTAAAATTTTAATGTATTTTATTTTCAGTTATACATTACAAAAATCACTATCTACTTCAATGTAGATCTATCTCTGAATATAATATGAGATTCAAGATACAAATAGAAATCTAACCGTAATTAGAATTCTAGATGATAATATAGATTCACAAAAGAAAGACAATATCTCTACTATACCATAGAAAAAATGTCAAATCAGTTTAAATTTAAAGTAGACAATATCATATTAGTGTAAAGACACAGGTTTAAGTAGGGGTGCAAGAGGAACTGAACCAGAACCGAACCGTCTCTTTACACTTATATGATATTTTCTATTTTAAATCTAAACTGATTTGACATTTTTTTTTGTTCTTTTCTTACACTGATATGATATTGCCAAGAACCGGAACCGAATCAGATAAGAGGCATGTGGTTCCAGTTCTTTTTTTAAAAACTTATAAGATTATCAATTCGGTTCCGGTTCGTGTCATAAAACGGGTAGAGAAGCACATCCAAACCCTTAATACAAGGAACTGTAAGGGACGAGTTTGAAGAAAAACAAGTCCCAATAAGGAATTAGAATCGAACCGGGAGTCGATTACATACCAGTTCAGTTCGTAACCGGTTCTGAACATTACCGATTCCGGTTCTTTTTTTTTTTTATGAATTTTCGTACGAGTTCAGTTCTGATCCTCGGCAAGAACTAGAGGGAACGAAACCGGTAATACCCCTAGGTTTAAGTAGTAAGTATTGTTGCCCAAACGACATCGTTTTTAACAATCCATTGGAAATATTTCTCTCAAAATATAGAACCCATGGGCCCTTTTCCTCGACACGTCTCCTTTCACAACGCCTATATAATCCCACCTTCTCTTCTTTAACTCTCCCACGACCAACTTTACAAAGAAAGTGAAGGTAGCCAACCCAACCATATATAAAATAAACTCGTCCTCTCTTCTCCCGGAGACTAATCTCCAATGGCGGCTTCAGTAGAATTAAACCGCCAATTCGACCTCAACGGGCCGGTCGTCGTTAGAAATTTCAAATCCGGTCCAAACCACCGGTCCGACTCACCGGTTCGTGGCGGCTGTAACTTCCAACCCACCTTGGAATTCAACCGTCCCTTAAAACGAACCGTCAAGATGGAAGAAAACGATGACGATGACGATGATTCGTCAAGCGAAGAAGAAAACGAGAATGAGAATAAACTTCGTGATTTAATCCAAAAGGGTATTCGCGAGCTCGAACCATCAATCATCGATCCAAGAGACGAAGGAACGGCAGATTCATGGATCGAAAGAAACCCAGCAATGGTCCGTCTGACAGGAAAACACCCATTCAATTCCGAAGCACCATTGAACCGACTCATGCACCACGGCTTCATCACGCCGGTCCCACTCCACTACGTACGTAACCACGGCGCGGTTCCAAAAGGAAACTGGGCCGATTGGTCCGTCGAAGTATGTGGGCTGGTAAAAAAGCCCATGAAATTCAGCATGGCCCAACTCGTCAGCGATTTCAAATTCCGCGAATTCCCAGTCTCCCTCGTCTGTGCCGGAAACAGAAGGAAAGAACAGAACATGGTTAAGAAAACAATCGGTTTCAATTGGGGAGCCTCAGGAATCTCGACCTCGGTTTGGAGAGGTGTTTTATTACGTGACGTGTTGAAAAAGTGTCAGGTTTTTAGCAGAAAAAAAGGTGGTTTGAATGTCTGTTTCGAAGGAGCTGAAGATTTGCCTGGTGGGGGAGGATCGAAATATGGGACGAGTATTAAGATTGAATACGCAATGGATCCAGCAAGAGATATTATTTTGGCTTACATGCAAAATGGAGAGAAATTGACGCCTGATCACGGGTTTCCGGTTAGGATGATAATACCTGGATTTATTGGGGGTAGAATGGTCAAATGGTTGAAGAGGATTATTGTTACTACGAAAGAATCAGAGAATTATTATCATTATAAGGATAATCGAGTTTTGCCTTCTCATGTGGATTCTGAGCTTGCTAATTCTGAAGGTAATAATAAATAACTTTATTTTATTTTGTATATTAAGGTTAAGATTGGTTTAATTTTTAATTTAATGGTTAATTTTTTTTTTTATTAATGTAGCATGGTGGTATAAGCCGGAGTATATAATAAACGAGTTGAATATAAACTCGGTAATAACGACGCCAGGTCATGAAGAGATTCTGCCGATTAATTCGTGGACTACGCAACGTCCTTACACGTTGAGGGGCTATTCTTATTCCGGTGAGTTCTAATATTTCTGTTTATTTTAAGATAAAAACAGATCTCTCTCTGTTTTTTTTTATTGAAATGTTTTTTTTTTTAAACTCGAATCTTGGATCTTAAAATAGAAGAGGAGATACTTGTACTCATGTTATTTTATTATATGTTAATAATATAAAATAATAAGAATATATCATTTCCGCGTAATTAGTTATTACAGAGTCGGGTCATTATTTTACATCTGTCTTATTTTTATTTGATTATTTATATTATAATTAATAAATATATAATTCTTATAGATGGTAATTTGTTTTTAAAAAACTCACCTACCCTATCATGAATAGCATGAGTTTTTTTTAAAAAAAAAGAAATACAGTTCCCAACAATATTAATGATAATTTTTTTATATTTCTTTTAAGGTTGTATTTTTTTATTTTTAATAATATATGGGGTTATGTGATTGGGCAATGAATAGGTGGTGGAAAGAAGGTGACACGTGTCGAAGTAACAATGGACAGTGGAGAGACATGGCAAGTATGCACATTGGACCATCCTGAGAAGGCAAACAAATTCGGAAAATACTGGTGTTGGTGTTTCTGGTCTGTTGAGGTTGAAGTTTTGGACTTACTTGGTGCTAAAGAAATCGCCGTTCGTGCTTGGGATGAGTCTCTCAACACCCAGCCTGAGAAACTCATCTGGAATCTCATGGTAATTAATCATCCTCCTCCTCCTCGTCGTGATTTTGCCTCGTGTTAATATTCAAACTCACACATGAGGACGGTGTTAAAGAATATATAAATGAGTCATTTCTAATTAAATATTTGGTTATTCATTTCAGGGAATGATGAATAATTGTTGGTTTCGAGTGAAAACAAATGTATGCAAACCCCACAAGGGTGAGATCGGGATCGTCTTCGAGCACCCAACTCTTCCTGGGAACCAATCCGGAGGATGGATGGACCGGGAGAGACATCTCGAGATGTCTTCTGCTGAATCCAACCCAACCTTGAAGAAGAGTGTCTCCACACCTTTCATGAACACTGCCGCTAACACATACTCCTTGTCCGAGGTCAAGAAGCACAACTCTGCCCAATCTGCGTGGATTATCGTCCACGGTAATGTCTATGATTGCACTCGCTTCCTCAAAGACCACCCGGGTGGCTCTGATAGTATTCTCATCAATGCCGGTACTGATTGCTCCGAAGAATTCGATGCTATTCATTCCGACAAGGCCAAGAAACTCCTCGAAGACTATCGGATTGGCGAGTTGATCACTACTGGTTACGCGTCTGATTCCTCTTCCAATTCCCCCAACACCTCTTTGCATGGTGCTTCTAACCTCTCCTATTTGGCTCCCATCAAAGAAGTTACACCGAATCGACGCCCCGTCGCTCTCATCCCGGGAGAGAGAATCCGCTGCAAGCTTATATCCAAGACTTCAATCTCGCATGATGTGAGAGTTTTCAGATTTGCATTGCCTGCTGAAGATCAAGTTTTGGGGTTAGCGGTCGGGAAACATATATTCCTATGTGTCAGCATTGATGGTAAGCTTTGCATGAGGGCCTATACTCCGTCGAGCACCGTCGATGAAGTGGGATACTTTGAACTTGTAGTGAAGGTTTACTTCAAAAATGTGCATCCTAAGTTCCCTAATGGCGGTCTCATGTCGCAATATCTCGACACATTAATGCCAGGTATGGCGATTGAGGTGAAGGGCCCACTGGGACACATAGAATACAATGGACGTGGTAACTTTATGGTTCATAAGAAACCAAGGTTTGCTAAGAAACTAGCAATGCTTGCTGGCGGGACCGGGATAACGCCGATATACCAAGTGGTGCAGGCGATTATGAAGGATCCGGAGGACGAAACGGAGATGTTTGTGGTGTATGCAAATAGGACTGAAGATGATATTTTGTTGAGGGAAGAATTGGATGAATTTGCTAAGCAGAATGAGAGACTGAAAGTATGGTATGTGGTAGAACAAAGTGTGAAGGAAGGATGGGAATACAGTTTAGGGTTCATAACGGAGAGTATATTGCGAGAGCATATTCCGGTGGGATCCGATGATACTATGGCTCTAGCGTGTGGACCACCGCCGATGATTCAGTTTGCAGTGTTGCCGAACTTGGAGAAAATGAAATATGATACCAAGAATTCATTGTTGATATTTTGATAATGCAAACAGCCAGGGATGAAAGTGATTCGGTGAATTGGTTAACAATTCTTTCTTCAAAAACTTTGAAAATTGAAGGAAGATCAAAAGGAGAAGAAAGGGAATTTGTTTGAATAAATTACTAAATTAGGTGATTTTTTTGTTTTAAATTGATATTATATGAATAGTGTAATGTTCTAATTATTATATTGTAATGCCAGATTTGTATATATACAATATAATGATTTTGTAAATAGTGTTCTTTTCGTATTAACAAGTTTGTTTCTTATATTAATTGTTGCCAACATGAAGATTATTTTAACTAAAGAAAAATATTGAATAGAAAATAATTAATATTTGAAAACCGTTTTTGGATATTAATTATTTTAACTTTAGATACGAGAAAAGAAACTATACTACCAGGTAAGAAGTTTTTATAATAATTGATTGAATAAAAATAAGACGTATATGAAAGGAAAAGACGAGTATATTTTGATATTATTGTAGTTCATATCACAATGATATTATTCTTCAGGAAATTGAAAGGACAAGTGAAAGGGGGAAAACGTTAAGAAAAGGATGAGTGCATGTTTAGTACGTACATGGTGGTATATCTTATTCCAAAACAGACTCCAAGTTTGTAAACTTCACTATGTTTTGCCAAACCTAGCTAGTAGGATAAACTATGAAAGTTTTGATTCGAGTATATATATTTGGATAATTTTAATTAAAATATATTTTTTGCCTTTACTATATTTTTTTAGATAATTAACATTTTTTCTTCTCTATTTGGAGTCTCCTATCTCAAAACAATGAGTATAGATTGAAAAATAATCTTAATTATTATAAAAAATAAAAATATATATTTGGCCAAAACTCTGTTATTCACCTTTTTGGCCTGGTGCCGCTGCAGTTACCACTGGGATTTAAGAACAAATTTAAAAATACTGGCCGATGATATGTATGATTGAACTTAAAAAACAAAATAAAGGATTTCATTTTTTTTTTATTGTGATACATTTTTTCCCCTTAATTCTTATTTTAAAATAATTATTCACAAGTATAATAATACATTTTTACAAATGCCTAAAAAAATATTAGGAAGGGCTTGAGAATTTATTTTAACGCGATCATCACAATGTTAATGTTATTAATTAAATTTTATACTCTTCTCTCTCCTATTAATATTATACCTCTAATTTAATGGTTAAAAGTGAGGAGTACTGTTGTTATATGATCATTACACTAATAAATACTCAACGGTTTGATGTTGAATAGTCATGAAGAAATTATTTAATATTTATAACTGACTACAATATGTTTCCTCACTTGTACTAATTAGATTTATAATTTTAATACCTAATCCAAGTTTAGTTTAGTTTGTTACTTAAGTATATCAATACTCACTCCATAATAAAATTAAATATTCAAATCTCAAGAGAAAAAAATATACCGATGTTAATAAGAGAATATCATACACATGAATGAGTTTAAACATTAGATACTACAATAAATCATATGCGATAGAAAACTCACGAAACAAACCGTGTAAGAATGGGCAAGGAAAGTACGACTGTGGAAGAATGAAGTCGCCGCGTCCAGGAGCCAAAATGACCCAACAGGCAAGCCAGAGCTGACGTTGTTTCGTGAACTCAAAGGTCAAATTGAACACCTTAACCTCTTTTTCTTTCCAACATCCTCGGACCCTACTTTCCTTTTCCCGCTATTATATTTTTTTTTGGCGGCGCAAGAAATTATTTATATATTTATTTAAACTCTCACTTGGAATATTCTCTCCTCATTCAATAATGAATATTCTACTATTGTATTTATTAATCATAAATTTTGTTACTTTTTAATTTATAAAAGTGCAGAAAATCACTAAATTAACTTTCGGTAAATTATTGGGTAAAATATTTTTTTTTACCTTAATTTGAAGCTGGTGTCTTTGGTCCTTGGCTTTTCAATTTATATTTATTTTGTCTCCGAGTTTTGAAAAATAAGTAAATTCGATACCTATTAATAATTTTTTCATTCATTAATGTAAATAAATATGTTTATCGATGGTTGTGAAACTAATTTTATAGACCAAATAAATATTATTTCTTAATACCTGAGAAGGAAATAGATACAAATTGAAAATTTTGAGAAAAAGAACGGTCAATTCCTCCTTAATAATATTTTAGGTTCAATGTAAGGAACTTTGAATTTGAAAAGGTCGATAAAATTGGTGGAAGGTCGCCTACTTGTCCTGAAAACTAATTGGTAAAGAGTTCTTTGGCTTGACTCGTTTATTATTTTGGGCATTAATTTAAAATAATGATAGCCATATATTATTTTTAATGGGAGAAAGAAAAAAAAATTCACACCATTAACAATATATGTTTTATATAATTAATAACTATATAATATTTTATATTTAACACCAAATTTTGTTTGAATTTGATTTGATTTATAATAATTGGGAAAAAAAAAAAGCTTTGAATTCTTCCCTACAACATGGAAATGGCCATCTCCCAAGATATTGGGTGGAGCAATCACTTACTCAATTTTGGCGTATTTAATGTCTTTCCTTTGGAGAATTTTAATTAATAAATAAAATATAATATAATATAATAAAAGGTTAAGAGAATGCTTGCTCTAGTTGATACGAGGCGGCCACTATATTGTTTGTTAATGTATAATATTTTTTACTCAATAAAGCGCTTTGCATTAAAAGAAAAAAAAAAGAAATATTTTTTTAGTTAGGTTGAATGATGTTTGATTTATATATTAAAAAGTTATCTTCATCCAAAATCCATTTGATAATTATCAAAAGAGAAAAAAAAATCCATAACATTTTTTTTTAAATTAATATTTTTTTACTTTTATATTTTATGTCCTCAATAAAGAAGGGAGAATTTTAATTATAAGGAGTGGATTTTCACCACCCTATTAGATATACTATATAGCAATTTTTATTTAAAATTTATTTTAAATCCTATTCAAATTTAAAAACTAAAAAAATTGTTAAAAAATATCGATTTTTTATTTTTCACATTTAGTTGTGATTTTGCAATTTTAACATAGGTTAGTAAATGAAATAAAACAATATTGTAATAAATAAATTTAATTTTTAATAGCAGGAAAAAAAATCGACTAGATTAAATTTTTTTTTTTTTTTTGCTATACCATCATTTGTTCTCTCCATTTATAAATAAATAACCTACATTAATAATGGACATCACTATCAGACAGTAAATAAAATGAAGGGCTATGGAGCTTTCGTCTTCTTCTTATACAAACGTGATCGAAGTGTTTTGTCAAAAGAAAAGGCTTTTTGATAATTCAAGTCATCCACGGGTGATGGGAAATGCATGAAATTTTGATAATTCCATGATTTAACTGTCTATGATGTCGCATTTTTCTTTGTCTCTTTCCAATTTATTCAAAATAAACAATTGGTTCATTTCACAATGTCAATTTATTCAAATGTAAATGTTCAATTTCGACAAATCCTATCAAAATAATCTACACATTTTCCCACAATAATAAATGAGAAAACTATTTTTTAACTATGCAATTCTATAAATGTAATTAAATTCCAAATAATATAGTTTACTATTTTTTCTTAGATATTCCAAAAAAGTTTATAATAATTAGTATTTGGTAGAAACCAATTGTAGCTACCTTTAGATTTTTAAATTAGGGAAGAAGTATTTGGAGATTAATTATAAAATGCCTAGGTAATCTAATATATTTAATCAAATTGTAAATATGGAGATAATTAAAAATTGGTTTAAAGTGCTTTGCTTTTTAAAATTACAAATTGCTTATTAACAAAAGGGCAAAAAAAATGCATATTCCATGGAAAGTGGTGGGAGTGCCTTCGTTTTCAATATTAAAAAAAACATAAAATAAAAGTGACTTTTCAACGAAGAATCTTGGACAAAATATCTAAAGCTTAGTGGTGTAAAAAGGGCCTAAACAATTAGAAAAGATATTTAACTCAACGATCACAAAGACAAATATTTCTTTCGATATTGTTAAATCATTATTTTATTAATTGGTCCCTAGAAAGTTTATTAAATCAATAATCAATTCAAGGAGATGACGTAATTGATCTGGAAAAAGGCTGGAAACAGTTTATATTTGATGTGAAAGGGGAAAAAAAAACTTACCTAGTTTAGAATTTTTTTTTTCCCCAAACATGGTATATGATCTTGATGTTTGATCAATTGACCTGTAAAATGAGTAAGTTAAAATCATTCATTTGTATGATATCAAAATTATTTTTTTCATCGTTTAAGAATTAAGTTTCAACCAATAACAACTAATGTGTAGGTTACTTATTATTTAAAAACTAATTTTATATACTTTTAACACTCTTAGAACTTTCTGTAAAATAATATTTTCACCCAGAAACATTATCGTAAAATGAAAAATACAATTAGTCAATTCCATTTGTAGTCAATTGGTCAAATATTAATTTTAATTGGGTGAGGAGAATAATAAATTCTTCTGTTCATGATTTAGGTGAGATATGAAAGTTGGCACTAACACAAGTCACAAGGTAAGGTTTTGTCTAACATCATACGAAAGAGAGAATGATAGAATTGCCCAATAGTTAATACAATATGGTGAGAAGGTGAATGAAGTTGGATGGTTATATACTATTTTTTTTTTTTTTCAAGGCAATTATATATATACTATTTTGAGTGATGCACAAATAAGGAATTGGAAAATTTTTGTGTAATTGAACTTGAGAGATTGATAACTCGTAATTATCACGTAATTATTAGTATTAATATCTCTAAAATAATTAAAATATGAGTAGTAATTGATTTAATTGTCTAAAATATTGTTAATCACTGAATTTTATGAACTTAGGCGAAAACGACGCTCAAGTCAAAATTAAAACGAAGAAATTATGCCCATTTTAATTTTCAGACAATTCATAGCTGCAGTCACGCGATTCGACGACAGTGGCTTATTGAAAATACGCATCCCAAGCCAAAAACTCAAGAGTGGGCGTCGCGACGGTGAAGACTCGTGGCTACGGAGACAAGATAAAGGAAAAATAAATAAATAAAGGGCTGTTGTAGTTTGATGACGTCAACGCACGAAGGGAAAAGTTGACGTCAACGCGCACATGGTTGGGAGATAAGGTTGAGCGACGTGTCACTCAGTTTGTGGCGACAAGTCGCTCCATCTGGACCAAGGAAAGGACGCTGGCAGCTAGGGATGGTAAAATTCCCCTCGGGTTTAGGGCCTCGCAGGACCCCGACCCTATAGAGGCGAGGAATTCCCGTTTTTTAGGAATAGAGTGGGAAATTTCCCTCGGGTAGGGGTATAGGAATACATCCCCGCCCTGCCCCCGACACCGAACCTGATTTTTTAAGAATATCTTATGTATTTTGTTTACTTTTATATTTATTTATTGAAAAATATATATAAAATATGATTATATTAACTAATAAAGTGTAAAATGTTTAGTATTATGTTTTCTTTTTGACTTAAAAATGTATATTTTAAATTTATATTTCTTTTTAAATAAGAATTAAAATGTAAAAAGGGGTCGGGAATTTTCCCTGTGGGGAACCCGATCCCCGAACCCGACCCCAATTTTTTGATTAGAAAATCATAGGTTAGTGTATGAGGATTAAAAATCTCCACTGGTTATGAGATGGAAAGTGCATCATCGAACGCGGCTCGACTTGGGAAGACGGCACGTGTGTGACTCCAGAGACATGCAGAGGTGGTTCGGTGGCTCGGCTTCGTGGCGCTGCTCAGGGATGGATAAGATAAGATAGTAGATTTTTATCTGATTTTTAAATATTCTTACCTATTTAAAGCCCCATTTGATCCCAATTTCACTATCCCTTCTCTCCCATTTTTCTTAAGACTTTTAGGTAGTTTTTAATATATTTTCTAGTTAGTTTTCTTATTATCTATATTTGGTTTATGAATTTGTGAGGTTTCGCTCTTAATTTTATTCATATTTTTTCATGCTTTCTCTTTACATATTTTATTATTGATTAATTGTTGTGCATAGTGGTATGTTTAATTGTTAATTTATCATATCTCTAATTAGAATGTTAAATCCGTAATTATTTAATTGTTCTAATATAAGTATCATAATAATATAAATTAATTGGGGATATTTCTCTGATCATGTTATGAGATGTTATGATATAACTTAAATGAATTGATCGTATCGTATTTGTTAGTTAGAATTGAGTTATTCTCTTTTTAATGTTTTAATGAGTTAAATCTTATTATCGTATTAGGGTTATCTCTGTTAATTAGAGAAATAGTCAATGATCGTATCTTGGTTATTAAATAGTTAAGAAAGAGCACTAATAAGTTGTCGATTGATTTTGGTGACTTCCAATCAATTTAGAAAAGAATTTAGGAATGCATGTTGATGAATCAATGAACCATAACTGAGATTATACCTATAGTTAGAAGCTTTTCTATTTGATTTCTTATTCTTTTTAATTTGTTTTCGTTTTATTTTCAAAACTCAAAACTTCCAGTTTTTATAACTTTAATTTAAATTACTCATTACCAGTGGAGATCGACCTTACTCACTGCTACTATAAATTTCTAAATTCCAAGAGTAATTATTTATTTTTGGTGGTTTTGACACCCATCAGAGAGATGAATAAAAACAATCGTGTTGAGTCACAATACATATATTATATTGAATAATTTCTCGTGTCGGGATCAAAAGAAAGGGTAATAGACTAGTTCTTGTTAGAAAACCTCACACTCTTTATACAAGAAAAGTAATAACTTTTTAAAAATATTGTATACAAAATAGAGGGAAGGAGAGGAGAAATTCTTCAATGATCTAGCAATGAGGCTGTTTCCATATTTGATGTTTTTCAATTTTAATTTTACTTTTCTAAACCATTGACCAAATGGGGCAGCCAGAACCTCCAAATGAAAAGTTTGATTTATTTTTTATTTTATTATTCTTTTCTCAAAATATTTTTATTTTTTGGTTTTAAAACCAATCAATCCAAGAATATATATATATATATATATATATATATATAAAAGTTGCCTAAAATTTAATATCCCTTAAATTTTTTTAATTCACAAACAATTTTTATTTTAGGAATCATCCAATATCAATTTTAATTATATATTTTAGGAACTATGTAGATAGAGATATATCCTATACAAGTCAGGTACACAATATATTTTTTAATAATTAAAATTTTATCACTTTATTTGATATTTTACATATTAAAGTTTTCTCATAAAACTTTACAAGAAGTAAATTTTGGCAATATGTATATCTTCAAGGGGAAGACAGACAATCATCCACAAGAATCCTTAATTCTATGCCATGTTTTGGATGTTATATATGTCAAATTCTCTTGAATTATTTTATTTTAGTTTTTATATGGTTATATGTAAGCATCTGAATCTTACAATTTTTATAATTGACAGTTTTTTTATTATTATTAATCACTAATTAACAAAGTAAAAAATTACTATATTAATAAATAATTTTAGATAATTATATATTTATAAATTCTCCTTCAAATTTTGCTACTTGGTTAAATTTCTCTAATATTAATAGGCTTACTTCTCTTTCAAAATAGCTCGACAAGCCCTAGAAAGTAAAAGCCCAATGAAAGATCCATAATCAATAATCGGACTTAACTCCACTTAGATGGGTTGAGCCCAAATAATTACGGAACGATACTCGGCCCAGATCCAAATTATACTGCTCGTCTGCCTTCCGCCCACGGCCCATGAGGTGATTGGAAATCTAGATTTCGTACCCTATTTAAAAATAAATGATTATTATATTATAGTTAATAAATATTTATGAATGATTTTTTTTTTCATCTATGCAAAAAGTAATAAGGGTCCGTTTGACATAACTTCTCCTAAAAATGTTTTGAGTTAAAGATTTTAAAAAAAAAAATACTAATTAAGTGTTTCATCTAAAAACACTTGAGTGAAGTATTTTAAGTGAAATACTTGTTTATGAACATTTTTGGAAGAATCACAAATCAAGTATATTCTCCAAAAACACATTTTAGTATGTGTTTTTAGAAGAAACACTTAATTAATATTTCTTTTACATTGTTTAATTCAAAACATTTTTAGGAGAATCTATGCTAAACAGACCCTAAATTACCTAATTTTCGTGTTTAATCTAGATGTATTGTATTGGCATTGATCGAGGTCAAATAGCTTGGGCCAATTACAATATATAGCTAATTAATTTGAACTTTTTAAATATTATCCATTGAGGACATGCTCAAAATTATAATAGGTCGAAATGACAAAAAAGTCCTAGTCTTCTTCGTTTCACATCGGAGTCGTTTGTTTTCGAGAGACAATAATTGAAATTGATTTGTAGTTGTTCAAAATTGAAAAGTTGTTCTTATGAAGAAATGTCAAGCAAAAGCCTGTTAAAAAAAAAAAATGTCAAGCAAAAGCTGCCATTGATGATGGGTAAAGGAAGAATAAACCAGAGAGTTAGGGAAAGGAAAAAATGAAGAGGAAAATCGGAGAATTGAAAAGAAAAACACGTCTAAAAAAACGCAAAGAGTAATTAGGTAACAGTATCTACCTAAGAAAATTTTCATTGGCAATAATTTTAAAAAATATTTATAAATATAACCTTCTTTTAAAAAATAGTTTAATCAATAATTTATTGATTATCACTTAATGTGATAGTTATATATCAATCATTGATCGATAAAAACTTAAATATTATTTTTGTTTAGTTATTTTAAAAATTATATTGACTTTCAATAATTTATCGAACTATTTGATTATTTTTCATTATTATTTTCAATGAACTAGTCTTTTACCACGTGCGCCGCACATGTTATTCGTTCTAAATATAGAAATATTTAAAACTTTAACATATTTTTTATTTGATTTTTCTATGCTTTATATATCTATTGTGAAATAATTTTTATTTTATTAAATTTTTAATTATTAAACGTATTATCATATTTTATTTAAGATTTAAGATTTAAATTATCAAATTATATGTTTCATTATTATATTACTAATTCAATGAATTATATATGTTGTTGCTTTTTTATTTATTTAAGATAATTTTTAAAAATTTTTAATTTTAAAATTTATACTACCAAATAAAGAATAAACAGTTTGTTCACTATATATATATATTCCATTGTTTTTTAGTTAATTTATTCATTTCTGGATTATTGATTTCTAATATTAGTTATAATTCAAGTAATTATATTAGTGTTTTTTTATTTAAAAAAAAAAAAATATTTCTTATTAAAAAAATTTAAAATTTCTTTAAATATTATAAAATACTATACCCTTACTAATTCAATAAATTATATTTTCTTGTAGTTATTTTTTTCATCTTAACTCTTTTTTTTATCTTATTTATGAGAAAATTATAAATATAAAGATCAATATGCAAAAAATGTCACTTTACAAAATAAACCTTTTTTTTTTACAACTCCAAAATTTATTTTTTTAAGGGTATATGAAATTCTAAAAATGTAAATGGTCATTGAATAGAAAGTGGAGAATAAATAACAATGACATATTTAATAATTTGGTGATTGTAAAAGGGTATATATAATGATATATATAGTAATTTCAAGATTTTAAGAGGGGTAAATTATCTAAAAATGTTTCTCAAAGATCTCACCTTTTATATATTAAGGATTGGTTAGTTTTTATTTTTTATTTTTTTAGTCAATAAATTAATGAATTATAATTCATTAAATTATTGAACTATAATTATGCTATTTTAATAATTTTTAAAAAGTTCTAATATTTCAATAATTAATATAAAAATATGCTATTTCAGTAATTGACTTTATGTTCTATTAAGCAAAGAATGCATTTAATCGGATAGAATCACACCAAATCATTTTATTCATAAAAATCTTCAATTAAACATTACATATGAATAACACTCCTTATAATTTAGGTATTACAACAACATGAAATCAAACCTTTATTCTTCATATTCTCCAAACAAATTAAATCTATACTTTCCATCATATTGATAGGAAATTACATTTAGAACACCAGCAATGAATTTTTTATATCATAATTCATATTCTTCAAGATCGGCTTCACTGTCAATTCAATCATCGCCGGCGGCCCACATACCAAAGCCAAAGTTTCCGACGAAGCCGCCGGAATATGCTTCTTCATTATACTTTCTCCAATATGTCCCACACTATATTCCCATCCTTCTCTTATACTCTCTTTCACAACATACCAAATTTTCAATCTCTCATTCTTCTTAGCCCATTCATCCAATTCTTCCCTCAACAAAATATCATCCTCAGTCTTATTTGCATACACCAAAAACATCTCAGTTTCATCCTTTGGATCCTTCATAATGGCTTGAATCACTTGGTAAATCGGAGTTATCCCGGTCCCGCCCGCGATCATAGCGAGTTTCTTTGTAAATTTAGGTTTTCCATAAACCATAAAGTTTCCTTTTCCATTGTATTCTTTGTGACCTAATGGACCCTTTACTTCGACCAGTGAACCAATTGGTAATGAGTCGAGATATTGTGACATGAGACCGCCATTGGGGAATTTGGGATTCACATTTTTGAAGTAGATTTTAACCACAAGATCAAAATATCCCACTTCATCAATGGAACTAGTTGGAGTATAAGCTCTCATACAAAGCTTACCATCAATAATTGCACATAAAAATATGTGCTTTCCAACTGGTAACCCTAGAACTTGATCTTCATAGGGTAGGGCAAATCGAAAAACCCTAGTATCGCCGGAGATTGATGTCTTTGACATCAGCTTGCAAGAGATCTTTTCACGAGGAACAAGCGCGATTTTTCGAATTGGTGTTGAAGAAGATGAAGAGTCAATGTCATCAGTAATGATTAATTCCCCAATCTTGTACTCTTCGAGCATTTTCTTGGCTTTATCAGAATGGATAGCGTTAAATTCTTCCGTGCAATCGGTACCGGCATTGATGAGAATACTGTCAGCACCGCCGGGATGGTCTTTAAGAAAAGGGGTGCAATCGTAAACGTTTCCATGAACTACGATCCATGCAGATTCTGGTGAGTTGTGAGTTTTAACTTCGAACATGGAGTAGGTCTTTGAATTAGATGCCATTGTATGTGAAGAAGGGTTCTTCTTTACGGCTTCTGAAGATGTTTTGATCAACTGGTTCTCCTTTTCCATCCAACCGCCCGACTGGTTTCCGGGGACGGTTGGGTGGCGGAATACGATTCCGATCTCTCCCTTTAGTTTGCATGTGTTTATTTTCACTCGAAACCATGTGTTGTTCATCATGCCCTATAAACCAATTCAAAAAGAAAAAAAGGAAAAAAAAAATCAATAAATTAGATTAAAATACTTTTCCAACCCCAGCCCTTTTATTCAATTTTTTATTTTTATTGCCAACATGAACATAACTCAACTGATTAGACACTTATTTCTTTTTCTTAAGGTTGAAGGTTGGAGTCCATTTTATTGTTTCCTTGCTTTTCTATGTTTATTTGTTATTATCTTCTCTAGTCATGTATTGACATGTGGATATTATTTCTCTTTAAAAATAGCCTTTCCATTTTCCCTTTTTCCGTTTTTACTTCTCTTTCTTAAATTGTCAAGTAAACTACGTTGAATAATTGTCACGTTATTTAATTAGTGGGATCCAATATACAACTATACAAGCTGAATTTTTTATTTCTTTAGTCTTTTTAGGGTCCGTTTAGTACAATTTCTCCTAAAATGATTTGAATGAAACTTTTTAAAATAATATTAATTAAGTGTTTCATCTAAAAACACTTGAGTATACTTGTGTTTTTGGAGAAAATACTTGATCTGTGATTCTTCCAAAAATGTTTATAAACAAGTATTTCACTTAAAATACTCCACTCAAGTGTTTTTAGATGAAACACTTAATTAGTATTTCTTTTAAAATATTTAGCTCAAAACATTTTTTTTGGAGAAGTTATACCAATCGACCCTTAATTTATGTAATTAAGATAATATAAACCCTTTATGTTATAATGATTAGAGTGTTAAAGACTGAAAAGTGTAAACACAAATTGGGAAAAGAATTACCATGAGATTCCAAGTGAGATTTTCCGGTTGGGTATTATTGGTCTCATCCCATGCACGGACAGCAACCTCGTGGGCTCCAAAGAGATCCAAAACCTCAACCTCTACTGACCAAAAACACCAACACCAATATTTTCCATACTTGTTTGGTTTCTCTTTGTGTTCCAATTTACACAATTCCCATGTCTTTCCACCATCCAATGTTACTTGCACACGTGTCACTTTCTTTCCACCACCTTTTAAAAAAAAACATAATAATATTCAAATCATTAGTATAATTTTATGTTAATAAAAAAAATCATGTTTTTTTTTTTATATTAATTCTAAAAACTGACCGGAATAAGCATATCCCTTCAACGTGAATGGTGTTTGAGTAGTCTGAGGGTTAATAGGCAACATCTCGTCATGGCTCGGCGTTGTTATCACTGAGTTTATGTTCATCTCGTATATCACATTCTCCGGCTTATACCACCAACCTAAATAATATGGAAATTTTTATGGGCGTCAAAATTTTATCCGATATTTATAAATACAAGATATTTTTTTTAGCGTAATGAAAGGATAAACTATTCATAACTTACTTACGTGTCATAATTCTAATTAGTGGGAAGAGAAATTTTATATATAATTAAATTATAGTTAATTAGTTACCTTCGGCGTTTGCTAGGTCAGAGTCAACATGGGAGGGAAAGACACGATTATCCATAAAATGATAATAATTATCAGATTCTTTATTGGTTACTATGATTCTTTTCAACCATTTAACCATTCTTCCACCAGTGAATCCAGGAACAATCATTCTCACAGGAAAACCATGATCAGCTGGCAAAACCTCACCATTTTGCATATAAGCTATTATTATATCTCTTGATGGATCCATAGCCAACTCTTTCCTTATACTTGTTCCATATTTTGAACCTCCACCACCTGGCAAATCTTCAGCTCCTTCAAACCATACAAACAATCCTCCCTTTTGACGGCTAAAAATCCCGCACCGTCGCAGCACGTCTCGTAACCGTACACCCCGCCACATCGATGTCGATGTAGCGGCCGCACCCCAGTTGAAACCGACTGTTTGTTTCACCATATTTTGTTCCTTCCGTCGGTTGCCGGAGCACATTAGTGTCACAGGAAATTCAACGGACTTAAATTCATTGACCAATTGGTCCATTGAGAATTTAGTTGGGCTTTTTACAAGCCCACTTACATCAACTGTCCATTCGGCCCATTGGGCCTTGGGAACGGCGCCGTGACTTCTAACGTAATGAAGTGGAGTTGGCGTTATGAAACCGTAATGCATTAAACGGTCTAACGGCGCTTCGGCGTTGAAGGGGTGTTTGCCTGTGAGACGGATCATGTTAGGGTTTCTTTTGATGCCATTATCAGCCGTTGCTTCGTCTCTAGGATCAAGGATCGACGGTTCTAATTCAATCTTGCCCTTTTGGATTAAATCCTCAAAGTCATTCTCGTTTTCTCCATCACTAGAGGAATCATCATCTTCCTCAACATTGAAAGTTTTGATGGGATTAGGAAGAGTAGATTTGAATGAAAATGATGGGAGAAACCAACCACGGATCGGTATGGCCCCGACGACACCGTTTAATGGTGTGTCGAATTGGCCGAATTTTAGAGTTTCTTTAGTGATGGCAGCCATGGAAAGAGAATTAATTTGTTTTTGTAAAGTAGTGAGAATTAGGAAAGGTTTTGAGTGTGTGGAAATAGAAGCCAGTGATGGGCTTTATATATACCTTGAGAATGGGAGATATTATTGAATCAATGCTGGGAATTGAACACGCATAAAGAAGAAAATTATGGCCAGTTTGATAACCTTCATTGTTTCCATTTCTTGTTCTTATTTCTATTTCTTGTTTTTTCTTCCTGTTTTTTTTTTTTAAAAAAAAAAGAGAAACAGAAACATATGTTTCTGTTTTAGCTTTTCTAGAACAAAACAAAAAAACAGAAATGTGTTTGAAAACTATTTATAATATATTTTATAAGTCAAAATGGGATAACGTAATAATTTATCAATGTGTTAAAAAATTTGAAGAAAAAAAGAAATAAGAAATAAGAATTTATTTTAAAAAAAATTCTACACAATTTTGGGAAGTGTTTCTAACAAAAGAGAAACAAGAAACAAAAAGAGTTACCAAGTAATTCAATTTCTTAAAAAATAAGAAATAAAAACAAGAAACAGAAATTGAAAATGTTACCAAATAGGTAATTTAGTTTCATTATTATATTAAGGGATCTTGGCAATATGTTGTTTGTGTAACTGTGTGTACATGAATATCTTTTCCCATTTTTCTCTTTCATTGATTGTTTTTTTTGTAAAAATTCATATTCTTTTAAAAAAAAAAGTTAAAAATTAATGCGGTACTAAATTATAATTAAATATAATGTAAAATACAACTATTGTATAAATTATGACTTAAACTCGTGACATGAACAATATGTCTAATGATAAATAAATTATTATGACGTAAACATAAAAAATATGAATTTGTCTCAAATAGCATAAATCTACTTACTAATTACTAAAATGTCAAAATTATTTAAAAATTACTCAAATAACATAATTATAGTTCAATAAATTTATTGAACTATTTTTCATGGGTATTTTTAATGAATTGTTTGTTTTTTGCTTTTTTAAGTTCAAGTTGAATAATTTATCGAACTATTTGATCATTTTTCATTAATATTTTCAATAAATTTATTATCTTCTTAACTTTTTTAGTTCAATAAATTTATTGAATTAAAATTATGCTATTTAAGTAATTTTAAAAAGTGATGACATTTCAATAATTAGTGTATAAAAATATGATATTTCAGTAATTGCATTAAAAATATATTGTAAAATTATCTACTTAATTTTCAATAAGTATTGTTAATTGAACAATGACACGCACGGCAAGATTGAACAATTTTGAAGTATTTCTCTGTCAAAATATTGTTGATTTTGAACATAACTTAGCATCCAAGCCAAATTTAACTCGATCCAATTCCAAAGGTATGAAAACTTAAAAAGAAAAAGTCCAATTTGAATCCAAGGTCAAGGTCAAGCTCTACTAGATTCATTTCCTTTATCGAAAATGAATAATATAATAAAATTATTATAAAACTAGTGATTTTTTTTATTTTTTTTTGAAGTATAAAACTAGTGATTTTTTAATATCATGACTTTCACGTAAATTAATAATGCTCAAACTATAAGGGTTTGAAAGAAAGTATTCAATTGCTAGGAATATTCCTGACATTTGGCATATAGATTTGAAAATCATAATCTATACTCATTCTTCTCTTTATTTTCACATATAATTTTCTCATTTATAAAAAATACCCTTTATTAATTAAAAAAAAAATTCCGTTCACATCTATCGGGAGAAACTCCTACTTATTTTCTAATATATCTATTTTTATTAGATTGAAAAAAATACGAGACATACATATTTATTAAATATAATATAAATGGATCAATGGAAATATAAGGGAGTAAATAGTTTTTAATGATTATTGTATAAGTTTTATTCCAATTAAAAATATAGTTAAATAGTTGGATTACTATTTCTTCCTTTCATATAGAAATGAAGAACATTTGAAAAATCTAGTTTGGTGAAATATTCTTTTAATTGAAGTGTTTGATCAAAATAAAAGATTTTTGTCCTAATTATTATTATCATTTTGCAGATTCGTTGTTCCTATTCTACTAATTATTATTGAAGTGTTTTGTGATGGAAAATGCATGAAATTTTGTAAGAAAAAAAGAAATATCCCTAATAATTCCATGATTAAACTTTTGCATGCTGTCGCATTTTTCTTTGTCTCTTTGACAATTTATTCAAAATAACCATCGGTTCATTTCACAATTCCAACTTTTCAATTTAAATGTTAAATTTCAACAAATCCCAACAAAAGAATGTACACATTTTCCCACGATATAAATGAGGAAACTATTTGAATTACAATGTAATTCTACAATATAATTAAATTCAAGATGTTGATTACGTTTGTACTCATTGATCATATTAGTTTGGGATATGTATTAGAATAACCACTAATAGGGGTTAAATAAGAGTAGCTAGCCACATACTCTCAATTTAGAGCAAATAGCCACAATTTTAAAATATGGAGAGAGAAAATATAATGAAATTGCTTAAAAAAACCTTATTCTTTTTTTTTTAGACTTTAATGCTAGATTGTAGGCACGATTTACAAGTTTCATGCATTTATTTCTCCCACAATCTCTTTTCTCTTCCATCTCCTCATTTTACCATTCCACCATATTCCATCTTCATCTCCATTTTCTTTCCACGTATGAATGATTTTTGGGAATTTTTTTTAAGTAAAATCTCAAGAATCTTGAAGATATGAAGCATAAAAAACCTAAAATCTATGAAAGGTATATTTTTTTTCAAAGCTTGCTAAAAAAATTGGTTTTTTTAATTTTTTTTATTTAGATGGTTTTGTGTTTGATATTTCCTAGTTTTTTTCTCTCATAAATTTGTCTGTTTTTTTTAATATATTGTAATTTGATATATCCTGATTAAGTATATTTTATACATTATGTATGTAATACAAAATAGTCACGTTATAAAAAGTTTTAATTTTTATGTTACACATTATACGTACTGTATAAATTATAAATTGATTTATTCTCATAAAATTTTTTGGTGTTTTTTTTTGGCATTTATTATAATGTGATGTGTCTATAACAAGTATATTTTGTACATTATGTATGCAAGACAAATAGCCAACTTATAAAGTTTGTTAATTTATTTTTTTTCAATGCAGATTAAAAGCAATTATACTATCGTACATTATGTACATAATGTACCATTTTTTCTCAAATTTAGTAACGAAGCGGGAGACAATTATATTATGTAAAAAATAAATGTACAAAATGTATCTATTGAATGAAAATGCATTATAAATTGAATTGAAAATCGGAAGACTAAAAGAGATAATCATAGAAAATTAAACCAAAAGTTCCATAAATCATGAGATACCATTTAAAAAATGAAATCATGGAAAAAATATGCATTACATTACAAAATTTAAAAACTATAAAAATGTACAAAATGTACTATATGTATTATAAAATCTAGAAAATGATATACTAAAAACGGAGAAAAAAAGTGACATTTTAGTGTTTTTTAAAAAAGAAAGAAAAAATATATGTTTGATACATTACAAAGATAAAACTATAAATAATGTACAAAATATACCACATAAACTATAAAATCTGGATATGTATTAAAAAAATTAAGAAAGTGATGGATGGTGTTCTTAAAAAACGAAAAAAAAAATTGAAAATTAAATTAATAATTATGAAGAATGTGAGAAGTTAAAATATAAAGAAGGAAGATTAAATTTAAAAATAGAAAAAGAAAGAATATGGGAAGTCTGTCTTGGAGTTAACAAAAATCTTGAAAGAGCCATAAATGACAACTAATGCAATTAATAAGGGAAATGATAGATATGAAATTTAAAAATAAGAGAATCCTAGATGTGACTATACACTTAAAAATTGAGATATGTGGCTATTTAATAATAGAGAGCAGTGAAATGTGGCTATCTAATTAATTAACTCTATTAGTTTCATAAATGAATAAATATGACATAATTTTCTATATTTTATTAGATATTCCACAAAAGTTTATAATCATTAGTATCAATTGTAGCTAACTTTATATTTTTAAATTAAGGAAATAATTATTTGGAGATTAATTATATAATACCCAGGTAATCTAATATATATTTAGTCAAATTGTAAATATGGAGATTAAAAATTGTTTAAAATGCTTTGCTCTTTAAAATTAAATTTATAAAATTGATATTTTAAAAATAACAAAAGTTATGAAATTTTAAAAAAATAGTATTTCACATATTAAGATCCTCCAATCTTGATGTAATCTCATTAAAATATTTCAAAATATTTATTATTTTTAAAATTATTTAAAAAATATATTTTTAAAATTATTCAAAAAATATGATTTCAAATTCAACTCTAAAAATTACAAATGGCTTATCCAAAAGGGGGAAAAATGGATATTCAATAGAAAGTGATTAGAGTGCCTTCGTTTTCTTTATAGAAAAACATTAAATAAAAGTGATTTTTCAACTAAGATAACATTATATAAAAGTTATTTTCAACTAAGATTCTAAAGCTTAGTGGTGTAAAAAGGGGCTCGTCTGCCTTGCCGCCAACGGCCCATGGGTTGATTTTGTACAATCTATTTATATACTTCTATACTATATTAAAATTTAAAAGGGAGAACTTGTTTAATTATCCTTTTACCCCTCTTCAAATTTTAATAGTATTTTAAATAATATTCGAACTATCAAAAATTTATTACATTGATTATTGAAAAATTATTTTCATATATGTCACACTTTCATGTTTTTTTTGTTTTTTTATATCCGATTTACCAGATATTCTATTAATTTAATGATATATCAGTAGTGTCAATTTACAATAATAATTTATCAGTAATGTTAATTTACAACAGTAATATTAAATTTATATCATTTAATTATTAATTTAGATTCATTTTGAAAGAAAGAAGTGGAGTTTTGGGTTAATAGAAGAGGATAAAGTTGAAGCAGTTTTTCATTTAATTATTAATAATCAAGTTCAAGAATTAGGGGAAAAAAATAATTTAATTATTAGGGATTTAAATTAGTAGGTATATGAGATATCGCAAATATGTTATCATGGCTTTTAAATAATTATAAAAAAAATATCATATATGAAAAAATAGAAACATAAGATAAATAAATTATTATCATGTCAATATAAAAAAAATATTGTAAAATAGCTACTTAATTTTCTATAAGTATTTATTGAGATTTATGGAAGAAAATATGCATGTTAGTAGATTTTGGCCACGACCGTAGGTTTTTGGTCCAGGGAAAAAACCCAATAATGGGCACAGCTACGGAAGGAAAATATGTCAACATGTATATTTTCCTCCCTATATCTCAATAGTATTGTTAATAGAAAAATGACACTTCGAGATTGAATAATTTTGAAGTATTTTTATAATATCTATGTTAAAAAATTGTTGACTTTTGAAACATAACTTAAAATCTAATAAAAAATTTCACTCATCCAATTCCAAAAACAAAAAAGTCCAATTTGAATCCCTCTACGAAGATGTTGCCTGTGAATAGCAGCTGTCTACCAAAGATTCCTAAGTCAGATACGTTTAGGGGGTCAAGGTCAAGGTCAACTAAATTCATTTCTTTTATCGAAAATGAATAATATAAAAAAGAGGCATTTACAAATCTAGTAATTCTTTTGTAATATTTGTAAAAATAAAAACTCAAATTTTTTTTATAAATATAGTAAATTTTAATAGGGTGAATCTCACCATCATCAATGGGCCGAGTCGAGCCGGCTCGACCTAAACATTAGAAGGCTCAAGTTCGAGCCCAACGAGCCTATACTTTTAGTCAAGTCGAGCCGACTTAGTTCAATTTAAAATTTTAATGCTCGCGGCTCGATTCATAGACTAGGCTCATCGAGCCGAGCTTGGGTCTGGCTCGTTGAAGCGAGCAAAGCTCGGCCTATCATATGAGTTCTTTTTTGTATTATATTATATCAAAAACCAACGGTACATAACTTTCAAAAATCACTTTTTTTAAAAAAAAAATCAAGTGTTAACAAAATTAACATATTAAACTTATTATTTTAAATAGCAAAAAAGAGTGAAAAAATCAATATATTAAACTTATTTTTATTATTATTGTAAATCTAAAAGGAAATGAGGTATATTATTATTTTTTATTTTTAAATTGGTAATAATATAAAATTATATTTAAATAATAAATAAATATTGTGAGTTTTATTTGGGCCGAGCTCTAGTCGGCTTGTTGGATCGGCCCTATGAAGGCTCAAATAAGCCGGGCCCACGAGCCGGCTTGTTCAAAATAAGGGAGACTTATATCCAATCCAAACATTTAACCAGTCGAGTCAAGCTGACACGTCAAACGTTGACTTTCGGCCACGAGCCGAATGATGATGGTGAGGTGAATCAGTGATAAACATTAAATTACATATTTTTACATTAAGTTTATCACTTATACACATATTAATCACTGATTAACATAATAAAATTACTATATTTACAAATAATTTTTAGAGTAGTTATTTTTAATATGATATATTTTTAGATTATAAAAAACACGAGACTTACACATTTATTAAATATAATATTAATGGATCAATGAAAATAAAAGTAAGTAAGAGTTTCTAATAATTATTGTGGATATAAGTTTTATTCCAATTAAAAAACTAGTTTGGTTAAATATTCTTCCAAAAAGTTTTCAGATGTGATTGAAGTGTTTTGTCAAAATAAAAGTCTGTTTATCCTAATTATTATTATCTTAAACAGATTCGTTGTCCCAATTCTATTCTACTCATCTACGAGTGTGATGGAAAATGAATGAAACTTTCTATATTGTTGCATTTTTTTCTTCGTCTCCTCACAATTTTTTCAAAATAAACCATGGGTTCATCTCCCAATTCCAACTTTTTCAATGTAAAAGAATGTACACATTTTCCCACAATGTAAATGAGAAGACTATTATTTTTTTTACAAGGTAATTCTATAATGTAATTAAATTCAAGATATTAATTACTTTTGTAGTGATCATATTAGTTTCATAAATTAATAAATATGATATAGTTTCTATATTTTACATTAAATATGTTTAATCACCACCGGACTTAAAAGTTTAAGCTAATAGATAATGATAAATTTAATCATATATCTCAATATTCCCCTCACATGTGAACTTAGATATTTATATAACACCCAAACATGTAGAATACTAAGGGGATGAAACGTTATCACAGAGGTTTGAACTCATGATCTCCTGTTTTGATATCATATTAAATATGTTAAATCACCACTAGACTCAAAAGGTTAAACCAATAGATAAGAATTAATTTAATCATATATCTCAACATTTTATGAGATGTTCCACAAAAGTTTACAATATTAGTATTTGTTAGAAAATCAATTGTAGCTACGTTTAGATTTTTGAAATTGAAATAGGAAAGAATTATTTGGAGATTGATTATTATAATGCCTAGGTAAATGTAATCTAATTCATATTTAGTCAAATTGTAAATATATGGATATTAAAAATTGGTTTAATTGCTTTGCTTTTCAAAATTTCAAATATCCTTAATATATAAAAGTGGGGATGTTTAAGAAACATTTTTGGACTGCTATACCCCTTTTAAAATCTTAAAATTACTAACATGCCATTATATATACCCTTTTAAAACCTTCAAATTACTAAAAATATCATTGTTATTTATACTCCACTATCTATTAAATGACTATTTACATTTTTAATAAAATATTTCTTTTTTTTAGATAAATAAAATATTTCTTGAAAAAGAAATTGTCAATTTTATTAAATAAATTCCTTGCTTTTTATTGTTTTCACAATAACAAATTACAAAATAATTGAAAAATCAAGTGCAGCATATGAAAATGAATTTATTGCTTAAATTTATCACCAATTTATGAAAAATAAATTATATTTAAGTATTCAAATATTAAATGATTTAATAAAGGTGACGATGCTTTAATTTTAAAAAATATTAAAAAAAACCTAAATTGTTTTAAAAAAATAGTTAAGATTAAAAAAACAACTACAACAAAATATAATTTATTGAATTAGTAACGGTATAATATTTTATAATATTTAAAAAAATTTAAAATTTTAAAAATCAGAGAGAAAATATATAATTTCTTAAATTTTAATTAAAATTAGAAATAAATAATTTATAAATGCAAAAATGAACTAATTTATGTATATAGTACAAACAATTTATTTTTTATTTGGTAGTATAAACTTTAAAAATAAAGAAGTTAAAAAACCGCCTTATTTAAAAAGACATATAATTATGTGAATTAGTAAATTATACCATAATTTAAATATTAAATAGAACATAATAATATGTTAATAAAATCATTTCAAAAAAGATTTATAAACCATAGAAAAATCAAATAAAAAATATGTCAATCTTTTAAATATTTCTATGTTAGAAAAAATATAACGTGCGACGTACGTGATAAAAGACTAGTCTTATTCAAAAGGGCAAAAAATGGATATTCAATAGAAAGTGATTGGAATAAAAGTGGCTTTTTAAAGCTTAGTGGTGTAAAAGGGACACATCTGCCGTGCCGCCCACGGCCCATAGGCTGGAGAAATTAGTGACTGACTATCTAGATTTGATTTTGTACCATATTTATAAATACTAGATTTTAACGAGTTTTTTTTTTAATTATAATTATTATATTTTTTTAAAAATCTATAAGAGCTATTATGGTTTAAAAATATTTTTCCATATCCTCTTAATATATAGATATAGAGATAAATATAGATATAGAGATATTACATTTTAAAAAAATTATGATATATTTCAAGTTACTAATATAAATTTAACTTTATCCAACAAAACACATGAAACTTTTTTTTAATTGATAGAAAAAATGCCATTGAATTATCAAAGGAGATAATTTTATCTAGAAAATAAATTTGTCCATCGAGAAAACATATGAATGCACTTTTATATATAGTATAGATAAAAGTAATTAATACATCTGATTTAAAATATAGCAAAAATTAAAGAACTAATGCTTTTTATTTTAGTATTTTTTAAATAGGGTAAATTGCAAATAAGACGCCTGTGGTCTTTTCAAAATGTATGAGCACCCCCTATACTTTGAAAATGGCAAATCGCACCCATGTGGTTTCAATTTTTTTCAATCATACCCCTCCCCTTCAATGTCAATAATTTTCTTTTAGCCATAACTTCTTCGTTTGAACTCCAATTTGGATGATTCAAGATGTTTTGGAATCTTCATTTCCGGCTTTACATAATCATTGTTTCAAAACTTTGAAATCATCAATAACCAAAAGAGTTAATGATGTCAATCATACCTAGTGTTTCGATGTTAATAAAATCTTTTATTTATTAATGATTTCAAAGTTTCGAAGTGACATATATGTAGTGCCTAAAATGAGGATTCCAAAACATCTTGAATCATCCAAATCAGAGTTCAAACGAAGAAGTTGTGGCTAAAAGAAAATTATTGACATTGAAGGGGAGAGGTGTGATTGAAAAAAATTAGAACCACTGGGGTGTGATTTGCCATTTTCAAAGTACAGGGGGTGTTCATGCATTTTGAAAAGACCACAGGGGTCTTATTTGCATTTTACCCTAAAAAATATTTTATACAATAATTCAACTTCAACTTCGATAAATAAGAGATAATATATTATAATAATATAATAATTAATTGTGAGTGGTAATTAATTGTTGTAGTGGCAGATTTTGTAATTTCATAATTTATAAAAGAGCATAATTGTCCTAAAATGTTTTTCAAACTTCTCCACTTTTATATTTACTAGTCTTTATCATGTACGATGCACGTGTGTATAAATCTTTATTTTATTTATAAAACAGAGTTTTAATAGATAATATATTTTAGTAATATAATATTTAGATTATTGATATATGTGATGTACATAAAATTTTGAGTTTTTTTATTCTTTAATAAAATAATGTTTAAGTTTGATTAAAATTGTCTGAAAAATATATGTGTAGGTGAATTTTTTATTAGTTTTTACTGGAAGTAACTATCAAATATATGTTATTTAACTTTTTACTAAGTTTTTAATTAATATTTTATTTCATGAATATAAAAAATATGTAATCTTACGGTAAAAAATCACTCAAGTTCACATAATATTGAGATATTTTAATAAAATAAAAAATTTATAAAATAAATTAATAGTGGTATATAAATTAATGTAAGACAGTAGTTTTTAGAAGCTCAAACTTAATAAAACAATATAAATGAATTTTAATTTAGAGATAGTAAATAATTTTTTTTTATTCTAAGTCTTTCAAATTAATCAATCTCTAAGTTGCATTTTAGAAATTCAAAATTTATAAATCTAATTGTTATAAATTTGAGATTTTCTCAAGGTTGTTTTTCCTATTTGATGAAATAATTTATATAAAATTTATCAGTCAATCTAATTAATTAATTAATTTAAATAATAATAAAAATATACATTAATTTAAAAAAATAATATATAAAAAAAATAGAAAAGGCAATCAAGGCATCCACCCTCTTCCATAACCAAAAGTCTCAGGCAAAATTGATACAGTAAAGGGAAAAAGACACTTTTGGTCCCTGAGTTTTCATTTTGTTTACCATTTGGTCCCTAAATTTTAAAAACTGACATTTTAACCCCTGAGTTTTCATTTTGTTTACCTTTTAGTCCCTGCTGTCAAAATTCCATTAAATACTTAACAGAAAAGTGATGTGGCATTAATATATTTATTTTGTTTATGACGTGGCATATTTTAATTGAGGTGTCACTTTTTATATGTAGAATTTAAATAAATATTTTATTATTTCATTTAGCCTCTCTCTCCTCGTATCCTTCTCCTACAGCCTCAACCACCGTAAAAAAGCCAAACCTTTCAATTTAAACCCATAAATCCCAAATCTCCATTATCACCACCACGAAGCTCCATTCTGGCCAATCTATCCCCATAAATCATCTCATATTTCAGAAATTTGACAATAAAAATACTATAAATTCCATAAAATTTATCAAACAAAAACTCCAAACCCAGATTTGGATCTTCCTCAAATCAAGAAAAATCATTTTCAAGAAGGGACTTGAAGCATACAAGTTTCGATTCACCATGGACGAAGCACCTAAGAGTTTTAAAAATAAGTAGCACCACCGAATAGATCCTTGAAGCACTTGCTTTATTAACCATGGATGAAGCATCTGAGAGTTTTATTTTCAAAAGGGGACTTCGCATGAACCACATCAAATTTCAAGGCACCGTTTGAAATTTCATGAACCTTCTCATTCTCTCTCTTCTTACACTTTCTCTAACCTCTGTTCATTTTCTTCTCATATGAAAAAGCCTTAAGAATCACAAAGAAAAGGGGATCTTAGATCAGAGGCAATACCCACGCTTAGAAATCAAAGGTGAAGGCGAAATTTCTTTGGAAAAAAGATCTTCGATTTATATATTGGTCGAATTCGAAACACATAATAAAAAAATTAAAATTAAGGATCCTTAGATCTGTATAAGAAAAGGGAGTTTGCTAATTATTAGAAATAATTTAATTCGACTTTGGAGATGAAGTTTTGTGGTTTCAGATCTGAGATGTTTAAGTTTTTCCATAGATGGAAGCTTCATGGGCGACATTAATGGCTGTTTTACGGTGGTGGTTGGGAGTCAAGGAAGAAGATGGTAATGGCAATGGGTAAGATGAGAGAGAAAGAGGTGGAGAGATGAGAGAAAGAAAGTATATTTATTTAAATGACACTTAAGAAACAAAAATATTAATATAAAATTATTAAGCATGCCACATCATTTAAATTATGACACATAAGCAATAAAATCAATATATTAATGCCACATCACTTTTCTGTTAAGTATTTAATGGAAGTTTGACAGCAGGGACTAAACGGTAAACAAAATGAAAACTCAGGGGTTAAAATGTCAGTTTTTAGAACTTATGGACCAAATGGTAAACAAAATGAAAACTCAGAGACCAAAAGTGTCTTTTTCCCTACAGTAAACATTGCATATATTTGTTTAAATAAAATTAAAATTATATGGGAGATAAAAAAAAGTTGACTCAAATGAAAACAAAGTGAAATATAAGGAAAGATTCGAAGGAGATGAAAATCATACACATAATTGAAGGGAAGAGGAAATCTTGTAAGAGTAAAAAAAAAATCTATCTTGTAGACTCTTGGGATATAGTGTCTGGCTTTCCATTGTACTTTTTGTATTTAAAAAAAATATTTTTTTGGGAGTTTTGAAATATGATTAGTGGTGTTTTAATTGAATTGTATTTTGGGAGTTTTGGAATATGATTAGTCTTGTGTGCCATAAAGTAACTAAAATTTTAAAAAGAAAAACAAAACTGACGTCAACGTAATTATGGGAGTTACAAAATTCAAGACAAATATAATTTTCTGAATCCATTAAAGGTAATAATGTAAATTCGAAAAATATTGAGGGGTAAATGAGGGGGTTTCTTCAGAAATATTGTTATTTAAAAAAAAAATTCCTGATATATGGGGGGAGTGAAATTATTTCCAAAACTAAGGTAAAGCGTCTGTTCAACAGACGCTTTGTCCATGTGGCACTAAATCGTCTGTTGAACAGACGATTTATGCTGACTGGGCCCTAAATCATCTGTTCAACAGACGCTTTGTAAAAACCGGTTGAAAAACGTCTGTTGAACAGACGTTTTTGCTTCTTAGCCTAAAAGCGTCTGGTCAACAGACGTTTTTTCTTCCTGGCCTAAAAACGTCTGTTCAACAGACGCTTTAGACCAGAGGGTTTTTGAAAAGCGTCTGTTCAACAGACGCTTTAAACCAGAGATTTTTTTTTTTTTTTAAATTTTCCAAGTAGCCAACATTTTTTTTTTAATTTGCCCAATATTTCCAAATTAGTCCAACTTCGTACCTTTCCGGCATAAACCGTATATCTCAGAGAGGTCGTATTTCTTTGGGTTGGTAGTAATGAAATGGTTTCATTATCTAAAATGAAGAACATTTTAAGTTCCAAATCATAATATACAAAATTTTAATATAATATATAACTAAATAATGTGATCATAATAAACTAAATAATGTAATTTGAACACGTATGAATGTTATGTAAAAAAACAAAAATCATCTAAATAAGCTAATGAGTGCCGCAGGAGGGAGGTCTTCTATTTCGAGTTGGGTTTCGTCTTTGCTGTGGGTGTCTCTGTTGTTGGCGTCCTCGTAGAGCTCGAACTGTGGAAGGTCCCGCGGAAGATCCTGCCTCATGATCATAACCGCCCCTAATAATGTGAGATCCCGAAGTCGGTATGAAAATGGGTGAAGAAGGTTCTGAAGCGGGAGGCGGTGATGGAGAACGGGGTGAAGTACCACCTGGCATCATGTCATACTCCCGCTCAATGTCATCAGGCATATGGGGGTTTTCTTCAGTACGTCGTCTTACCCTTGGCACAACCGATGCATTTGGCACTCTATATAATTGTTGCATCTCATCAACCATGGCCAAATATTCATCACATAATTCAGGGATCTCGCCAATGTCCGTCACAGCTCGAATGCGTGTAAATCCAGACGCCTAAGATAGAAATACGAGACATTAGTGATATGTTGAATTACACTAGTGTAAAAGAAAGAATAAAATCATTACCATGGAGCCAATAAGCTGTCCCCTAACGCGTCAAATATCGTCGGGTGATAGTATTATACCATGCCATATATCCCGCATCAACATCTGGGCCGCCATCAACTGGATCACCTCGAAGAAGATGATCCCGACGAGATAACCACTCCTCAACATAGTGAAAATGTTCACTCCTCCAATCTACGACACGAGTCCGAAGATCCATAGCGTGCAAACCTCCTGGGTTAGTGTTACATGGTTCTGACACGACCTGTATGAGGCCAAACTGTCGCATGACCCTAGAGGGAAAAATGAACTAGACTATGCTGAAGCATATCAATGGAGCTTCTGCAGACCAACTATCCTGACCGTTACAACAGTATGCAGGAAAACCGTCCAAGATAGTGGTATATGGCTCCCAAATGACCTACATAATCAAAAGGTGATCGTCACTTAGTATAAAAAGTGTTGATAAACATTAATGTATTAGTTTAAACTTGCGACTTACCTGCTCTGGCCGTAGAAGATCAAACATATATCGATATTGGACCAAAACATGAGTGGGAAGAGCGGTGACGCAGAAATCATCTGTCCATCTACAGAAAAATACCAAGTTAAGTGTTTGAGATATATAAAAACAAATAGAACTTCTAAAACAACTATACATACCGAGAGCCTGCAGACGACCAACTAACTCATGATCGCGAGTGTGAGTACGCTGAGGGGCTATCGTAGGAAAACGATCCCATGCCCAAACCTGAAGTAAGACGAGTGGGCCAGCAATGTCCGAAGCATCTGAAAATGAGGCACGGCACATCTGTCTATATAGTCATGCCAAACATGCTGACCCCCAACTCAGTCCTCCGGCAGCATCAAAATCCTCTAATAATTGTAGAAACATTAGATGCACTAACGTATTAGATTTGTCAGCAAACAGGAATCCACCGATCAGCTCCAAGATGTAAGCACGCGCATATCTAGCTATGGTCACATAGTCTGCATGACGTGGCAAACTCCTGAATGTCAAAGATAGCCATGTCAAACTAAGCCTGGCTCCATGTAAATGTTGAGGAGGTGGTATGACCCCCAATAAACGCTCGCATAACGCCACCCAATTAAGACGCGCTCTGCCGGTCACAAGCTCTCCATCTACTGGGAGACCAAACTGGACTGTAACGTCCTGTAGTGTGATAGTGCACTCTCCCACTAGTAAGTGGAATGTGTGAGTCTCAGAACGCCACCTCTCCACTAATGCAATGATAAGACTCCAATCTAAGCGTATGAAACCTAAAGTGGCCTCACCATAAAAACCTGACGCTCGTAGATGTGGCTCAATACGAGGATCTATAGGTCCAATAACACCCTCCCTACGTCTACAATGGAGGCTGACCCCAGCCTCATTATCCCAAATCAATCGTGAGCGATGTGTGGCCTGTAAGTGTAAAACAGACTCATCCTGTGGCCCGGGATCCATATCCTTCAAATATAATAAAAGACATGTATAACTATCAAGATTAATATAATAAAATACATGAAAAACTCAAATTTAGATTACAAATACAATCAAATTACAAATACTATGAAATTTAAATTACAAAGACTATCAAATTATATTCTACTATCAAGTAGTTTTAACAATTACATCATAACTAGGGTGGTGCAACAACTTGTCTCGAAGGACATTTTCTTCTATTATGACCTTCTTGCTTGCAAAGGCCACATTGATTCTTCGTGCCTGGTTCTCTCCAATCCATCTCATTTCGAATTCGTGTACTTTTTGGTCTACCAGGTTCACGCAATTTCGTCTTATCAGGATGAATAATGGGAAAGTTAGGATTTGGCCATCTTGCTTCATGTGGAATCGGTTGGAATTGGGGAGTGTAACACTTGCAAAACTCGGATACTAAGTACGTAGGCTCAACATATGCGCAATAGTCAAGACGCCACTTAGAACACGCGGCAATGACATGTGAACACGGAATGTCATACTCTTGCCACTTTCTACACGTGCAAGTGCGCTCATTCAACCTAATGATTTGTTTGTTCCCTCCTTTTGAATTAAAGTAATGATATCCTGTTCTTACTTCAAACAAACCGCTAGCTCTATCAAACATTTCAACATCATGACTTGATGCCCTTGCTTCATTATGCTCTACTTTATCGAGAGCATACTTACAATACAAGACATGTAAATCTCCAACCAGTCGACATATTAAAGAAAATTACTGACAACATGACAATGCTTACCTTGTATACGTTTGCCCGTTGTCAAGTGCACTTCTCAATACATCTCGTTGTTTGATAAAGTAATACACGCAACGATAGTATGTGAGTTGGACTAGTGCGGTGATAGGTAGCGATCGAGCCCCTTTTAGAACACCATTAATGCATTCTACAACATTGGTGGTCATATGTTCATACCTATACCCACCGCCATGTGCTTTTGTCCACTTTTGAATTTCGATATTGTTAAACCATGACAAGCAATCCTTGTTCAAAATTTTAACTTCCTCCATCCACTTCTCAAATTTATGAATCTGACTCTGACTCGCAGCACGATAAACTAGATTTTTCAACTGCTTACTTTTGAACTTCTTGTTGAAATTACTGACAACATGTCTCAAGCAAAATCTATGGTGTGCCAAGGGTTCCGCCCAACCATTATTCGGGTCATTCACGCGGCTATGATACCGCATGTCGATCCGAAATCAAACATATGCCCTCTCTTTGTGTAACCCTAGTTCTCAAGTGATACGAAACCACCCCCATGTGTCTTTACTTTCCTCACCAACAATAGCCCAAGCTAGAGGAAATATGTGGCCGTGGAGTCAATAGACGTTGCAATCAATAATTTCCCCGTATACTTAGCATATAGGTGTGTTCCATCTATTTGAATGACAGGCCGACAAAATTTAAATCCTTCTATAGACAGCCCATATGCCCAAAACACACATTCAAAAATTTTATGGTCTCTCAAATTAGTGTTCCCGAATCTCCACTCAACCTGAGTCCCGGGGTTTGTTAGTTTCAAAATATGCATCCATTTGGGCAACAACTAATACGATTCTTCCCAATTCCCGAACACTCTCTCTATTGCTTTGTTTTTCCCTCCCCACACTCATTGGTAGTGTACATTATATCCAAAAACACGCTTCAAGTATGCTTGCAATACTACAATTTTTACACTTGTATCTTTTTTCACCATATCACTAATTTCTATGGCAATCAATGTCAAGTCAAGTTGGGGGTGATCTTGAGTTAAACGTGCATAAACACAAGTATGTGGCCCGACATACTGAGTAATCTCAAACAACTGGTGTGTCTTCTTTTTAATACCACGAAGTCTCCACGGACACTTGTCAGCCCATTTCTTACACCTAACAGCCCAAATAGCAGGTGTTGACTCCGTTACCTCAAATTCATGATTTTTTTTATGGAGTAACGTTTCACTTTATGTTTTAAATCTTCTTTACTTCGACATAAAAATCCTTTATACAACTCTTCATCACTCCCTATTACTCCAGGACAAGCAATCAGGTCGTATTCGGGGATAGGGTTCATAACAGTCGTATTTAATTCTGAGATGTAGGTGAGGGGGCTTCATATTCAGGACAGTCTAAATCTATACCCTCGAGTTCATCATCTATCAGGGTACTCATATCAATGAACTCGTTTCCGAGACGTATAACTTCAAACTCACCAAAAGGTAACGTATTTTCAACTTCGTTATTCTCACGTAATTCATTTGAGGTCCCTCCAGAGCCACTACAAACAACATTTGGATTGTCATGAATTGAAACTTGAGTGTCACGGCCTAATAAGTTCTCATCTCTACTCTTAATGGACACATAAATATCTATCTTATTTGGAGGAGGTAAAGCAGTAGCGAAGATGAAATTCAAATTTGCATCATTACGGATAGGGAAAGAAGAGAATTTAGTTGATTCATCCGATAATTGGGTGGGATATCTATACACAATCTCTACTTGGATGGTTCTAATATCAATGGATATTGTCTCACTCAATAGTTCAACAAAACCATTAAACTTAATCCCATAGTCCATTAAAAATCCTCCACATGGGGTTGGTCATATTCTATTCCTTCCAAACCATTGACCACATGACCATTGGCATATACGACAATTGCAAGAGTTCTTTCTGTCATTATCTATACAAGAATAATTTATAAATTTCAAATCAATAAAATTACTCAATTCATCACAAGATCAACATAGCATTGAGAGATAAGATCAAAATAAACTCATTTAAATCACATTTAAGTTCATTAGAAGATCAAACTTAACTTTCACATAATTTTAGTCTATTTCATCCAAACTCATTTACTTTGGAAATAAAAAACAAACCCAACATCAAAATACTCAAACAATGCTCACAAAAAAGGGAAGATTTATGCATTATTATAACCACACCGGAAAATAGCTCACAAAATGAAGACAAAAAGAGGAAGAGTTAGTTATGCATTTTCACAAATGACCTATCTATACAATTTTAACAAAAAAATACAACTAGCTCACAAAATTAAGCAAAAAATTGTTTCAATCACAGATTATATGAAATGAGAGGACCTAATCACGCCGGAAAATAGAAATACCATCAAATTTCAGATTACAACCAAAAACCCCCCAAAAACCATCAAAATTCGCTATTTTTGTAAAATCCAAGAGTTACCTTCAATATTCACGTGATTGTTGACGAATCCAACCGAAAATTACCCCTTCTGTCAACGAAATGGTAGCGCCGACTAGGAGAGTGGTGGAGACGAGAGGGAGATCGAGAGAGAAAGAAAATCTAGGGCTTGCAGATCTGAAATGAGGAAGAAAGGGTGTTAGGAGGCTTTTGGATCGGATGTAAAGCGTCTGTACAACAGACGCTTTTACCATTTGAAGCAAACTCGTCTGTTGTACAGACGTTTTTGCTCCTTTTTTAAATAAATCGTCTGTACAACAGACGATTTTAATACTTTTTAACTAAATCGTCTGTACAACAGACGATTTAGTGCTTCCACCTCCCCGCCACATCATCCACTCAAGTCCAGCTATTAAAAACCACAATATTTTTGGAAATAGTTTCATTTTCTTAATATTTCTGTCAATATTTTTAAAAATAATAATATTCCTAAAAAAAATCGGTAAATGAGTTCTAAAATGTTTCTAAATTATCTAGCCTTTTATATAGTAGGGACAAGGATATATTAGAGATAGAGATATTACATATCAAATCACTAATTATTATTTATTAAATAGATGATTATTATGATTATAGATAGTCCATCAATATTCCAGCTTTTTAATAGTTTCTTTTTCATTTTATCTCTATACAAAAAGAACGTAGGGTCTGTTTGCTAACTTTCTCAATTTCTGTTTTTTATTTCTTTTTCTCATATTTTTAAGAAATAAAGTTATTTAGTAACTCTTATTATTTATTGTTTCTCTTTTCTTTTTTAAGAAACTTTTCTCAAAATTGTGTATAAATTTTAGAGACAACAAATTCTAGTTTCTTATTTTTCTTTCTTGTTTCCAATTTTTTGCAATATATTAATATATCGTTACTTTGTCCCATCTTGACTTTAAAATAATATACATCATCCAAAAATGAAATTGATATAATATTTTTGAATAATTAATTTTAAAAAATAATTTTCACATAAACTTTTTTTTTTCAAATGAGAAACAAAATTAAGAAACAGTTACCAAACATGTTTTTTTTCCTTCCCAAAAACAGGAAACAAGAAAGAGTTACCAAACATGTTTCTCTTTCTATTAAAAAAAACATAAACAAGAAATGAAAAATAAGAAATAGAAATTTGAAAGGTTATCAAACGGGGCCTAAATGACCTAACACTTTTATTTATAAAATCAACCAATATTGACTAAGATATTTAGGTCATTTTCATAACTACCCTCATAAAATATGAAGTTATAAAAAATATCTTTATATTATTAGAAGTTTCCAAATTACCCTAAAAATAGTTATCGATTGCTGATAATAGGTGAGACTTTCGTATAAAATATAGGTAGCAAGTGCCAATTAAAGGTAAAAAAGGAACTAAAATTTTAATTCGGGTAATTTTGAAAACCATACTTAATTTAGGGGTAAATATGATAATTTTTCAAAATGTTAAGATCATATATATTTCATTATAAGGATCATAATTTATAAACCTATGGACATATATATAATTTTAAAGAGAAGACGCATATAATTAAAAGTTTACTTATCTATTGATAAAAAAAATTATTGATATACTTTATAGGGTAATTTTCGTAGGCAATGATTTAAAAATATATTTTTTAAAACAGTTTAATCAATAATTGATTATAATATTAGATTTATTTATTGAGAAGAATGATAATCACTTAATATGATAACTATATATCAATCAGAATAAATTCGTGATGGACGAATTCATTAATTTACTATATTTTCAATTCTTTTAATTAATGCTATATTTTAATCACCGTTGATACATAAAACTATGTTATTTATTTATTTTTTCTCTCCATCTTAAAATAACTTGTGGATTCTTTATTTTGGCTATTGATAAAAGGGATTTTTTTTAACAGTGGAGGTTTGAACATTAAGGGGTTATTTTTAAAATAATTGTAATTTATAAAGATATTAGTAAAATGTTGTATATTTGAAATATTTTATAAAGATATCTACAAGAATTTGTTTAAAAGTTTACAATTTGTCCAGGTCAGAAAACCCTAATCTCTTTTTCTTAATTGAAATACAGTTTTTCCAAAAAAAAAAAAAATCTTTATTTTACAGCCCTGTTTTATTTTTATGGATATGGTCAAAGTACATCTCTCTCTTTCCTTTCTCACGCAATCTCAGCCTGTTTTTTTATTATTATTATTATTATTATTACTTATTTTTTAATTGTTTAGTCATTTACAGTTTCATCATGGTCCATCATGATCCGGCTTCTTTAATCGCTCCAAGCTCATCGATCATCACCGACCGTCTCGCTTGCGAGGGGATGTTAGAGTTTATAGAAAAAGACAATTAGTTTATTTTAGTATATTTATTTTTGCCTTTATGTTTGTTATTTTCCTACGAATCATGTAGTGACACATGTGTTTACTATTCCTATATAATGAAAGTTTGACCTCAACACAATTATGTTGAGTCTTTCCATTTCCCATTTCATTTTCCTTTTGCTTCTCTCTATCTCTAAAATTGTCAAAACTCACTTTTGTTTGCGGACATTAGTTGAGTTAAGACATTGTGTAAATTGGAACTCTTTAGAGTTGAGAGAGCTTGTTGGAAGTTGTGAGGTCGATTATATACTTAATGAACTTAGGAATCTTCTCATAGCATTACTTTTCTTTTAGTTTCTTTCTACTCATTGGGCTTAGTCTCATGTTGCTACACATTTTTTTCAGGTAAAAAGAAGAAGAAAGTCAGGCATTGATGAGATTCGTGAACGGTGGATGGTTGGTGTGGTTTTACATGCCGACATTTTGTCTTTCATTTATTAGTAGTTTGGATGTGATTAAAATTAATAATAGTCGATACATGTTTTATCGAAGTTTTAAACTTTTTATTTGATTGGATATTTGTTGAGAATTTATTAGTTTTGTTTTGAAATAAGATTGATCAATCAAATTACTAATGACTTTATGATTAATGAAACGAGATGAGTTTTTGAATATTAAATTATGCTTCCACTGTGTATTTGAGAATTTTCCATGTTTTGGAAATTTGGGACTGTTATAATATTATTTTAATATTTTTTCAAAAGTACATTTATATTAAAAAGTATCCATCATTAAGCCCCTCACAATGATAAGAAGGGAGTTTTTGTTACTCCACGCAACTTTTTGTATTAAGGGGCAATTCACCCATGCTCTTTTAGGAAATATGTTAAACGAATTTTAAATACTTAAATATTATTTTGGTTGAATTATTTTCAAAATTATATTGATGAATATCTTACCAAACATTTATTATATAAATACTTTACATTCTATGACATAATTAATTCATTTATTCGGATGGTTAACTCATAATAAATCATTTTATTCATAGATATCTTCAATTAAACATTACAAATGAATAACACTCCTTATAATTTACTTATTACAACAACATGGAATCTAATCTTTATTCTTCATGTAATATCTCAAAAAAAAACCTTTATTCTTCATATTCTCAAAACAAAAGCTATACTTTCCATCATATTGGTTGGAAATTACATTTAGAACACCAGCAACGAATTCTTTATATCATAATTCATATTCTGCAAGATCGGCTTCACTGTCAATTCAATCATCGCCGGCGGCCCACATACCAAAGCCAAAGTGTCCGATGAAGCCGCCGGAATATGCTTCTTCATTATACTTTCTCCAATATATCCCACACTATATTCCCATCCTTCTCTTATACTCTCTTTCACAACATACCAAATTTTCAATCTCTCATTCTTCTTAGCCCATTCATCCAATTCTTCCCTCAACAAGATATCATCCTCAGTCTTATTTGCGTATACCAAAAACATCTCAGTTTCATCCTTTGGATCATTCATAATGGCTTGAATCACTTGGTAAATCGGAGTTATCCCGGTCCCACCCGCGATCATCGCAAGTTTCTTTGTAAATTTAGGTTTTCCATAAACCAAAAAGTTTCCTTTTCCAAGGTATTCTTTGTGACCTAATGGACCCTTTACTTCGATCAATGAACCAATTGGTAATGAGTCGAGATATTGTGACATGAGACCGCCATTAGGGAATTTTGGATTCACATTTTTGAAGTAGATTTTAATCACGAGATCAAAATATCCCACTTCATCAATGGAACTAGATGGAGTGTAAGCTCTCATACAAAGCTTACCATCAATAATTGCACATAAAAATATGTGCTTTCCCACTGGTAAACCTAGAACTTGATCTTCATAGGGTAGGGCAAATCGAAAAACCCTAGTATCGCCGGAGATTGATGTCTTTGATATCAGCTTGCAAGAGATCTTTTCACGAGGAACAAGCGCGATTTTTCGAATTGGTGTTGTTAATTCTTTGATTGGTGTCGAAGAAGATGAAGAGTGAATGTCATTGGTAATGATTAATTCCCCAATCTTGTAATCTTCGAGCATTTTCTTGGCTTTATCAGAATGGATAGCATCGAATTCTTCCGTGCAATCGGTACCGGCATTAATGAGAATACTGTCTGCACCGCCGGGATGGCCTTTAAGGAAAGGGGTGCAATCGTAAACGTTTCCATGAACTACGATCCATGCAGATTCTGGTGAGTTGTGAGTTTTAATTTCGGACATGGAGTAGGTCTTTGAATTGGATGCCATTGTAGGTGGAGAAGGGTTCTTCTTTAGGGCTTCTGAAGATGTTTTGATTAACTGCTTCTCTTTTTCCATCCAGCCGCCGGATTGGTTTCCCGGGACGGTTGGGTGGCGGAATATCATTCCGATCTCTCTCTTATTTGGTTTGCATGTATTTATTTTCACTCGAAACCATGTGTTGTTCATCATGCCCTATAAAACCAATTCAAACAAATAAGGTTAAAATACTTTTCAAATCCCCTCTAATTCAATTTTTACTAAGAATATAGAAATTATTAAATTTATGTTAGTAAAAAAATTAATTTTTTTAATCTAGTGCGTGATTTAACATGGTATAAAATACTGAAGTTTCAAATTTTTGCATTCTTATTTTCTTGAGGTCTCGTGAAAAAACATTAAGTAACTATGTGGAGTAATTGTCGTGATATTTATTTAGTGTGGTCTGATGAATAATTTTACTACCTGATTTTTTTTAATGTACATGTTTAAGATATAGAGGATACCAATGATTTAGAATACTGTTGAGATTTTTTAAAAAAAAGTATGAGAATGAAAAGTCTAAACAAAAATGGGAAAAAAATTACCATGAGATTCCAAGTAAGATTTTCTGGTTGGGTATTATTGGTCTCATCCCATGCACGGACAGCAATCTCGTTGGTTCCAAACAGATCCAAAACCTCAACCTCTACTGACCAAAAACACCAACACCAATATTTTCCATACTTATTTGGTTTCTCTTTGTGTTCCAATTTACACAATTCCCATGTCTTTCCACCATCCAATGTCACTTGCACACGTGTCACTTTCTTTCCACCACCTTAAATAAAATAAAAACATAATAATATTCAAATCATTAGTATAATTTTAAAAAAAAACAAAAACAAAGAAGAATTATGTTAATAAAATATTTTGGAAATAGAAATTTAATGACTAACCGGAATAAGCATATCCCTTCAACGTGAATGGTGTTTGGATAGTCTGAGGGTTAATAGCCAACATCTCGTCATGGCTCGGCGTTGTTATCACCGAGTTTATGTTCATCTCATATATTACATTCTCCGGCTTGTACCACCAACCTAAATAATATCGAAATTTTTACAAGTGTCAAAATTTTATCCGATATCTATAAAAAAATAAGATTTTTTTTTGAGTGATTGAATTATAGTTAATTAAGTTTCAACCTTCTCAGTTTTTGTTTTTTTTTTATTTCTCTTTTTTAGAAAAATAATAAATATTTCTAATTTCTTGTTTCTCATATTTTAAAAACATTTAGAAAATTTAAAAACAATACATTCGAGTTAACTAGTTACCTTCGGCGTTGGCTAGGTCAGAGTCAACATGGGAGGGAAAGACACGATTATCCATAAAATGATAATAATTATCAGATTCTTTATTGGTGACTATGATTCTTTTCAACCATTTAACCATTCTTCCACCAGTGAATCCAGGAACAATCATTCTCACAGGAAAACCATGATCAGCTGGCAAAACCTCACCATTTTGCATATAAGCTATTATTATATCTCTTGATGGATCCATAGCCAACTCTTTCCTTATACTTGTTCCATATTTTGAACCTCCACCACCTGGCAAATCTTCAGCTCCTTCAAACCATACATACAATCCTCCCTTTTGACGACTAAAAATCCCGCACCGTCGCAGCACGTCTCGTAACCGTACACCCCGCCACATCGATGTCGATGTAGCGGCAGCACCCCAGTTGAAACCGACTGTTTGTTTCACCATATTTTGTTCCTTCCGTCGGTTGCCGGAGCACATTAGTGTCACAGGAAATTCAACGGACTTAAATTCATTGACCAATTGGTCCATTGAGAATTTAGTTGGGCTTTTTACAAGCCCACTTACATCAACTGTCCATTCGGCCCATTGGGCCTTGGGAACGGCACCGTGACTTCTAACGTAATGAAGTGGAGTTGGCGTTATGAAACCGTAATGCATTAAACGGTCTAACGGCGCTTCGGCGTTGAAGGGGTGTTTGCCTGTGAGACGGATCATGTTAGGGTTTCTTTTGATGCCATTATCAGCCGTTGCTTCGTCTCTAGGATCAAGGATCGACGGTTCTAATTCATTCTTGCCCTGTTGGATTAAATCCTCAAAGTCATTCTCGTTTTCTCCATCACTAGAGGATTCATCATCTTCCTCAACATTCAAAGTCTTGATGGGATTAGGAAGATAGAATTTGAATGAATTTGATGGGAGAAACCAACCACGGATAGGTAAGGGCCCGACGACACCGTTTAACGGTGTGTCGAATTCGCTGAATTTTAGAGTTTCTCTAACTATGGTAGCCATGGTTGAATTGGAAAGAAGATGGAAAGAGAATTACTTGGGTGTTTTTTTTACTTTGTTTAGTAAAGTAGTAAGCAATGGGAAGGTTTTTTGAGTGTGTGGAAAATTGGAAGCCATGGATGGGCTTTATATAGAACCTGAGAATGGGAGAAATTATTGAATAAATTATGGGAATTGAACGCGCATAAAGAAGATCTAGAGAGAAGTCAAACATTAATTCATGGACCCTACTTGATTTTTTTTTTTTTTTTTTTGTAAGATTTAGAATTTGTTTAAGGGATCTATTTTGTGTTATTAAAAAAATAAGAAAATTTTGTAAGGGTGATACTTCTGGGTATAAGAGGTTATCTTTCTATCTTTATGCTTTGCTAATTTTTGAAAAGTTTTGAAAATGATAATGATTTGTTTTACATTTTTTTCCTTTTATTTATGTGACCCAAATATTAAAAAAAAATTATATTTTAAATGAATTTCATATTAATTAAAAGGGAAATTTCATTGGATGGTAGATTTTTATGTAATATTTGTAAAAATATCAACTCAAAAAAATATTTGTAAATATAGCAATTCTTACAATATTTATCGATTATAAACAGTGATTTATATGTTTATTAGTGATAAACTTAGTGTAAAAATATGTAATTCAAAGTTTATCACTATCAGATCAAAAATTGCTATATTTGCAAATATTTTTTTGAGCTTTTATTTTTTCAAATATTACTACAAAAATGGCTAGATTTGTAAATACCCCTAATTAAAAAATATATTATATCAAGGCAAAGTTTTTCTTCTTCGAATCTTGACTTTCATTTTGTTGACCCTCCTGCTTCTTCTTCCACAACAACACCTTTTTCCCTCCTAATAACACAATCGCTCTCGTAATCTCTCTTCCATTAAGATTATTATGATGATAAATCTGTTGTTATTGGAGATTGAGTTTTTTTTAGAGAAAAAAGGAGTTTGATTTAACCACTGAAATGTTTAGCTCTAGATGTAACCTAGGATTATCACGTTAATTTGGATTTTCATTAACTTGTGTGTTAAGTTTATGCAAACCGCGTAAAAGTTTATAGTATATAAAGAAAAGTTAAAAATTGTACTAAATTATGTTATAATATATTGTATTATACAAATTTGTATATTGTATAAGTTCATGACTCAAACTTGTGACATAAAAAAATATGTAGAAATATTTCATTCCATCAAGGGATTTAATTTTCATTCCCTCAAAAGAAAAAAATTAAGGAAGAGAAGATTTATATTATGAAAAAAAGAAGTAGGGTTTTGGGTTAAAAGAAGATGCAGAAGACGATGGAGTTGGTGCAGTTTTTTTTATTTAATTATTAATTCTTAAAATCAAGAAAATTAAATTTAAAAAAAAAAAATCTTTAAATTATCATGGACTTAAATTAGTAGTATATTGTACATCTCAAATAAGTTGACATGACGTCAACACGAAAAACCAACCATGAGGTCGAATGTTTCGAGTCTCCCCTCCCCCAATTTAATGTAATATCTTTAAAAAAAAATTCAAAAAGTTGACATGACTTTTAAAGAATTAAAAAAAAACCTTATCATATAAGAAAAATAGAAACATAAAAAAATAAATTATTATCACGTCAACATTAGAAAAAAAAAGGGGCAATTTGGATCCCTCTACGAAGAAGATGTTTCCTGTGGAAATGGAGCCGCATACAAAGAATCCTAGGTCAATTATGTTTAAGAGGTCAATGTCAGGCTCAACTAGCTAGGTTCATTTCCTTTTTCAAAAATTAATTATATAATAAAATCCAATTGTTATAAAATTGAAGCATAAAGTTAGTGATTTTTAATTACACAATTGTCACGTAAATTAAAAATGCAGAAACTACAAGGGTTTGAAAGAAAGTATTCAATTTGCTACGTATGTTCTTGGCATTTGGCAATGGCATGTGCATTTGACAATCATAATCTTTACTCATTCCTCTCTTTATTGTCACGTAATTCTCCCATTTTCAAAATATACCCTTTGTTAATTCGAAAAAACTTATGTTCACATCCATCGGGTGCAATCCGTCTTATTTTCTAATGCGATCTATTTCAATTAGATTGTAAAAAATATCGAGATACGTATACTTATTAGAAATAATATGATATGTTATAAATGGATCAATATAAATAAAAGTAAGTAGGAATTTCGCTAATAACTAATGTGAATAGTTTTATTCCGATTAAAAATATAGTTGAATAGTTTCATTGCTGTTTCTTCCTTTCCTATTCCTATTAAAAATGACGAATGTTTCAAAAATCTAGTTTGGTAAAGTGATTTTTTAAATAATTTTCATAACAAAGTTAAAAAAACACTATCCTATTCTTTTCAAGTGTTTGCTTTGTTGTATTATAAATAATCATAATTTTTTAATATATAATTTAAATGTATTATATTTTCAAAACGGTATTAATTAACTAATTAGTCTTTGAAACAAAAATTCAAAACAATTTTTAATCCACCAAAGCCGGAATAGACTTCATTAAAAAGTCTTTAAAATCAAACAAATAAACAATTAAATCAAATTGGTAATAGTCTTGAAAATCGACTGACTGGATCGCTTCCAAGTTCCCACAAATTGGTGGGTGGATTCCATTTTAATTTGCTCAAAGAAATTTTTAAATCAAGGAAAAAAAAAAAGTTTAGTCAATTAGTTAACTGAACATTTATTTCAAAGTAAAAACTTTCTTTAAAACAATTTTGAGAACAAAAATAAAGGAAATAAAAAATAGCATTCTCTTTTTTTATTTTTTATTGTTGTATATTAAATAAAATACTCACATATAATTAATAATTATTTTTTATACATAGTTTGATATAAATGTGTTATATTTTTAAATTTATTTATTGAGAACCTTGAAAAAGTTTTTAAAAAATGTAATTGTTAAATAGAAAAAATATTAAACAAACGTTTTGTAGAATTAGGCTAGTAATTCTGGAACATTCACCCATGCAACTTGGAATCAATTGACCAATTTTAATAATGAATATTTGAAAAAAGCAACCAAAATTATCCAAAAAAAAAAAACTACTCCAATTTGTAATCTAAAAATTGACTGACCAAACCGTTTCCTTCAAATATGTCAATTATTCAATTTGAATTTAAAACGGAATCATTAAGGTTTCCCACCAATACTACAAAAACTCTCAGTATAAACTTTCGGTTTTTAAAAATAAATTAGTTACCGAATAGTAGCTTAAAAAGGATAATTAGATAGTTTTTCCTATTATAATTATTGCAGGAACTAAATCTTCAACTTTTACCTTATTTCTTATTAATTGTATGATAATGTAATAGCATAGTTATTAGCTTGAAAAAACAGAGGAAATTTCACGGGCATATTTTGATGCAATATTTGTATATATATATCATCACTTAGATTATTTATAAATATAACAAATTTTTACTCTGTTAATCAATGAATAACAATGACTAAAATGTGAATGAGTGATTATCTATTTATAAGAACTAGTCTTTTACCACGTGCATCGCATACGGATGCACGTGATATTATTTCTAATATAAAAAATATTTAAAGATTTAATATTTTAGGTTATATTTTTCTATGCTTTATAAATTTTTAATAAAATAAATTTTGTTTTACTAATTTTCAATTATTAAACATATTATAATGTTCTATTTAAGATTTAAATTATCGTACTTTATAAGGTTTAATGGATTATATGTAGTTGATTTTCTTTTTATTTGATGTGATTTTTTAATTTCTTTATTTTTAAAATTCATACTTCCAAATAAAGAATGAATCTATATATTTCTTATTTTTTTTTAGTTAATTTATTCATTTCTAGATTATTTATTTCTAATTTAATTATAATTCAAGAAAATATATTAATTTTTTTGTTTGATTTTAAAATATTTCTTATTAAAAAAAATTAAAATTTATTTAAACATTATAAAATATCATACATAAGAACTTAATTTTCAACTATTCTATAATTTGATGGTGTGAAAGTAATAAAAAGCCAAAATTTAAATTGACTATTTCTTATTCATTGAATTTACAACTCCAAAATTTATTTCTTGAGTATATGAAAAATGGCATGCAACTTGAAGATAAAAATGAATTTAGTAGTCTAAAAATATAAATGTTCATTTGATAGAAAGTGAAAAATAAATATCAACGGCATGTTTAGTAATTTTGAGATTTTAAAAGGTTATATATAATGACATGTATAGTAATTTTAAATTTTTTAAAAATGTATAATAGTCCAAAAATGTTTCTTAAACATCCCTCTTTTTTTTTTTTTTTGATATTCAAACATCCCTCTTTTTATATATTAAGGATAAAGATATATAATTCAATTTAAATCACAAATTAACCAACTCAAAATTTACTATATTTACAAATATTTTAAAGTCATGATATTTTTATAAATATTATAGAAAAAATTGTTAGATTTACAAATCCCTATATTAAATAGAGAATGGTTTAGATTTCACTCCAACATTATCATTAACTATAAAAAAAAGATCGTCAATGAGATTTAGTCTAATAATAAGATACTTATATTTTCTTTACCAAATTAAACGTTCGAATATGTGTATTTACCCACATATTATATAAATATATATATAATTATACCTTATTTCGTAAGTTACAGATTTTTTTGAAGAGTGAGAGACTTGAGTTACAGATTTAGACTTGGTAAGAGACGAAATAAAATTCACACGTATGAAATTTTATATACAATAGACGTGACCACTAGCGAAAATTTAATTATGACATAATAAATAATTCAATAACGTACGAATCTATGTAATGAAATATATATATATATATATATATATATATATATAGCACTAGCAATGATGTGTTTGTCAAAATGTCAAATAAGTGTTGAAAAAGTCAAAGTCAACAAATCCAAGATAATTAATTAAATCATACTAAAGGAAAGAATATTTAATTATGTCTCCTAATTATTCTTAGAGATAAATGTAAAATACACCCCTATATTTTGGGTTTTTGTTAAATCATACTTCTGCACTATTTTTTTTATTTTAAAATACCTCTCCACTTTAGGAATATTGTAAATCACACTCTTCTATCGATTAGTTTTAACAAAATTCAGCACATCTATATAATACGCATACCGCATGTTCCAAAATCATTAAAAATTTCGAAAATTTTAAACATTTGACTGTGATTTATAGATTTTATATCTTATTAACATGAGAGTTTATTCTAAAATTTCTACACATTTGTCAAAAAAAAATTGTTATTTTTCATGAAATTAGAATACATGACATAAGTAAAATATAAATGTATCTCAATTTCGTTAAAACTAATCGATTGAAGGGTGTGATTTGCAATTTTACTAAGTGCAAGGGTATTTTAAAACAAAACAAAAATGCATGGGTATGATTTAACAATTACCTAAAGTGCAGGGGTGTATTTTGTATCCATCCCTTATTCTTAATTTTTTTTTAAAAAAAATAGATGTTATATCAAATTGAGGGAAGGAAGACTTGAACTTTCGACCTTTTCGGAAGAGAACAAATGCCTAACCACTTGACTTAGCTATGATCGTGTTAGTGTTTGTAAAACAAGTAGTCGGCTTTCCAAAAAATTTTTTTTTTTATTAAAATTCAATATTTCACAAAAATGTATATATACAGAGTACATTCAATTTATAGTCGTCTGTTTTCAGTTTAGAAATAGTCTTAACTTTCCTTAATCAAGGAACAATAATGAATTAAAATTAGTTTACCATTTTCAAGCAGTAAGGATAAAACTACCCTAGTTCTTCAAGAAGGAAAACAATTTTTTTTTAATGGATTTTTCATTATAAGAAGTAACCTAATGACTAGTCAATCGGATAATATTGATTATACTATTTTTCAACCATTAAATAAGGGCCGTTAAAAAAAGGCTTAATTCCACCAATAATTTTAATAAAATAGAATTGAAAATATGTTAAAAAAGATTAAATTTACCTAACACAATAATTTAAGTTTTTAGTTAATAATTCACATAATTGGGTATTGTTCTAATATATGAACCCAATAAATAAATAAAAGTTAAATTCTTTAGTAACCTCAAAGGCAAGGTCAATCTGATTTTTTTACAATGTGTAATCTCAATAACATTGTTAATACACTCTCAAATTTTTAATTGCAGAAGTGTTACTTATCTCAAAGAAATAATGATGACAACTCAAATTTATTAAATTAATTCACATAATTGGGTATTGTTCTAATAATTCACAATAATTGGGTATTGTTCTAATATATGAACCCAATAAATAAATAAAAGTCAAATTCTTTAGTAACCTCAAAGGCAAGGTCAATCTGATTTTTTTACAATGTGTAATCTCAATAACATTGTTAATACACTCTCAAATTTTTAACTGCAGAAGTGTTACTTGTCTCAAAGAAATAATGATGACAACTCAAATTTATTAAATTAATTTTTTTTAATATTACATTAAATGGAGAGGAGAATTTCAAATCTACAATTAAAAACAAAACAAAAAAATACTAATATCTAACTAGTTAAGTTAATCAGGTTAACAAATCAAAATAATTATAAAACCAAAATTAAAAATACAACTCAAGAATTCCCTATTCTACGATGGCGAGATTCGTATTTTAAACTAATAAAAGATCCGATAATTAAGCACTGTAATATATAGTAAGAGCCTTTTCAAGAAAATCAATTCGGTTTATTTTTGTGTATTTGATTGGCTTCCTCGCCTCTCTATCACGATCTAGTGCCATTAAAACGTGTTTTTAGTGTTATTTATCAAAGATAATAAGATACATGATTTTGAAGATGAGCTATCTCAAAAATAATATATAAATAAATATTAAAAAGATTTTAAAGATATCTAAAACTCCATACGTAATCTCATAGTATGACTGGTAATTCAAATGTGCTATTTAAACATGTATCATTCAAATATTTTTAGAAGGAACACAAATCGAATATTTTTTCCAAAAATATTTAGTTGTACTTAGCATGATAATAATTAGAATTAAAAAAATAGTTAATGTAATTTTAGATGATCTAATCAATTAAGAAAAGAAATTTAAGTATATATTGCCTTGCCGTGGATGTGTTCATGTATTAAAAAAATAATTAATTAAATGGCGTGTCCTAAATAACAAATTTTAATCATTATTGTCTTTATCAACATGATTTGTTCTCCTTTTCAAATGTATACGACTATTTAGACTCAAAAGCCTATAACATATTGACATTAACGGGATTTTTTAAAATTAATTTATTAGATTATGTATGAAATATTTTCATTTTGTATATGTTGGATAATTAACACATTAACCGAACTACTAAAAAATCATATTCGAGTAGGAAAACATACGTGGAAGTTTATTCTGGTTTAATTTATGAATGAATCTACATCCAATTTGTTGTAATAACTAATACACGATTCGAGTTTCTTTACAAGTTAGTAAAACCAAAGAAATTGTAAATAAAATAGCATATGAACCATACAAAAAAAATCACTTTCATCATATTGAGCATAGTAAAAAAAAATTGAAATGATTTTATTGTATTAATTGAGGTCAATAGCATTTTATATAGACAAAAAAAAATCAGGTCAAGTAGAGTTAAAAGAAAGATTTACTTCTAGTAAAACTATACCTGGAAAGATAACGAATGGACAAGAAAGATAAGAATAATCGTCAAGTTTTCGCCGCGACAATGAAGAAACGGGCATTGAGGTGTGAATTCTCACACTTACAGTTATATGAATAATAGGTTTTACCATCTTATTAAGTAAGTTTTATGTTATTATATAAAATTTTATGAAATGGAGCCTAAATTATTAATCTTCATTGATGTTGAAAAAAAATATCTTCATTTGTGATGATATAGGTTTAGTTTAATAATTTTTTTGATTGTATTTTTACTATCTATTTACCTTGAGTAAATATTCTATACTTAAATATAAGGCTTGTAATTCATTTTTGGAAATCATTCTTTTGTTAATAAATTTCGGTTGTGCCTTTTCTTACTCATGCTCCACCAATTAGTCCACATTAATTTAAAGTAGGAAAAATCGGGCAATTTCACCTTTGCTTAAATATAAATAATAATACAAAATCAGATCTTCATTACCAAATTTAACATCATTAAGATCATATTCAACATATTACATAACAAACTTACTCACACGAAATTCACATGAATAATTACATAACATACTTAAACTAAATTTTTCACAAAACCTTATGAATTATTTCCTTCTAATTATAGCATTCATATTAACTAACAACAAAGTACACCTTTAAAACAACAGCAACGAATTCGTGGTATCATACTTCAATTTCTCCAAATTCGGCACCACCGCGAATTGAATCATCGGCGGCGGCCCGCAAGCAAGAGCCAATGTATCATGGGAACCTGCCGGAATATTCTCTTTCAAAATACTCTCCGTTATGTACCCTAAGCTGTATTTCCATCCTTCCTTCACACTTTCTTGCACCACATACCAAACTTTCAATCTCTTATTCTTCTTAGCCCATTCATCCAATTCTTCCCTCAACAAAATATCATCCTCACTCCTATTTGCATATACCACAAACATCTCCGTTTCGTCCTCCGGATCCTTCAAAATCGCTTGAATGACTTGGTATATCGGCGTTATCCCGGTCCCTCCAGCGATCATGGCGAGTTTCATTGCAAACTTAGGTTTCCCATGAACCATGAAATTTCCCTTGCCATTGTATTCTATGTGTCCCAATGGACCCTTTACTTCTATCGCTGAACCAATTGGCAATGAGTCGAGATATTGTGACATGAGACCTCCATTAGGGATCTTTGGATTCACGTTTCTGAAGTAGATTTTTACTACCAAATCGAAGTATCCAATTACATCAACACTGCTTGATGGAGTATAGGCTCTCATGCAAAGCTTACCATTGATGGTAGCACATAAAAATATGTGTTTTCCCACCGGTAGCCCTAGAATTTGATCTTTTTTTGGTAGGGCAAATCTGAAAAGCCTTGTATCGTGAGAGATTGATGTTTTGAATATAAGCTTGCATGAGATTTTCTCATGTGGTATCAATGCAATGCTTGGAGGGGGAGAAAAAGATGAGTTGCGGGATGTCTTGTCGGAAATCGATAACTCGCCGATTTTGTAGTCTTCGAGCATCTTTTTTGCTTTGTCAGAATGGATGGCGTCGAATTCTTCCGTGCAATCAGTGCCGGCATTGATCAAAATGCTATCAGCACCACCCGGATGGTCTTTTAGAAAAGAGGTGCAATCGTAAACCTGGCCATGAACGATAATCCATGCCGATTCCGCGGAGTTATGCCGTTTAACATCAGACATGGAGAATGTTTTTGAGTTAGGGTTCACAATAGGTGAGGGGGGGGCATTGATCTTTAGGTTTTCTAAAGAGGAATTGATCATTTGTTTCTCTCTTTCCATCCATCCATCGGAATTGTTTCCTGGCAAAGTTGGATGCAGGAATTTGATTCCGATGCCTTGCTTTTTGGATTTGAATAGATTTATCTTGACTCGAAACCAAGAATTGTTCATCATGCCCTGGAAATTAAAAGCCAAAGTCAAAAATTATTTACTAATATAAAAAGAAAATTCAACCCTAATGACATTTTCTTTCTCTATTTTAGTTAGTGACTTTTTTAAAGTTTATATAATAAAAAAGGTCAAAGTAAACGGTGCGGCAAGTCGATAAAATATTTATGAGAATGTATTAGGTATATTAGATTATCTTATTACTATAAACTTATTAAACTCTTTGTGTTCTTGATTAATTAAATTGGAGGGATGATTTAGACCCCATTTAATAATAAATTTATTTTTTTTGTTTTCTGTTTTTAAATAGTAAGCTTGCAATTTGTTCATTTCGCTTCTCACATTTTTTTTTAATTAATTTTAAAATCTTAACCAAATTAAAAAATAAATCATGAACTCAAATCCAATGTGATTTCATTATTATCTAATATTTCATCTGGATTTATTAGAATTTGACACGTGTGAGATTATCATAGGATTAAGAAATTTTTTTTTTTCCCACGTACCATGAGATTCCAATTGAGCTTCTTAGGCTGAGTATTGCTACTCTCATCCCATGCACGGACAGCAATCTCCTTGGCTCCAAACAGGTCCAAAACCTCCACTTCTAATGACCAAAAACACCAACACCAGTATCTTCCATGTTTACTAGGTTTCTCAATGTGTTCCAATTTACACAACTGCCAACTCACTCCACCATCCAGTGTGATCTCAACACGTGTCACTTTTCTACCACCACCTATTTATTTTAAAAAAAAAACATTATTAAATAAACATTTTTTAAAAACAAATATAAATAATTAAACATGAGATAGGTTCAATTTGGTATATTTAAAAAGTATTTATAAATAAAGTTATGTTATATTTACAACTGTGTTCTAAAACTGTTTTTAAAAATTGTTAAGAATACTAAATATAAAATGATTTATAAAATTGTGAGTTTTTCTTTTTTTTTATTAATTGATTTGGAGATAGAAATTTATAAATATTAAGCGAAAAGAAATATGTTATATATATAATAAAACTAGAAAATAAAGCTCACCGGTATAAGCAAATCCCCGCAATGTGTAAGGACTTCTTGTTGTCCATGAGTCAACGGCCAACATTTCGTCGTGACTTGGACTTGTTATCACCGAATTTATATTCATTTCGTAAATCACATATTCTGGTTTGTACCACCAACCTACATAAAATATTATTATTAAAACAATATTTATTTATCACAACCCCAATTTTCATACGTGTCTTAGGATCCGTTTGACATAAGTTCTCCTAAAAATGTTTTGAGTTAAACAATATAAAAGAAAGGAAAATTATGAGTGGTAGCCAACTTTTGAGTCTTGTTTTCATATATGCCACACTTTTATGTTTATATCATATTTACCCGTTTTTAAATATTCTATTATTTTAATGATATATCATTGATATAATTTTACAACAATAATTTATCAGTAATGTAAATTCTAGTATTAAATTTATATCAGTAATGTAAATTTACAAAAATAATATATCAATTATAATCAATTTTTCATAAAATAATTGTGGGTTAATTATGTTATGGGTAATTTTGATATTTTTCAATCTTTGTGGTTTTTTTGAAAACTGAGACTCGATATTGGCTATATGTGATAATAGCCCTAAAAGAAAATACTAATTAAGTATTTATTCTAAAAACACTTGATTACACTAATATGTGTTTTTAGAGAAAATACTTGATTTGTGATTTTTCCAAAAATGTTTATAAACAATATTTCAAAACACTTAATTAGTATTTCTTTTAAAATCTTTAACTCAAAATATTTTTAAGAGAAACTATGTCAAACGGACCCTCATTTCTATTGGATCGAAAATATAAGTATATTTGATCCAACAGAGATTAAATAGATACGAGTGAGTAGGTAAGTATTATTCTGTTAACGACATACCTTGAGCATTAGCCAGGTCAGAGTCAACATGAGAGGGAAGAACACGATTATCCATAAAATGATAAAAATTATCGGACTCTTTATCAGTAACAATAATACGTTTCAACCATTTCACCATTCTTCCACCGGTAAATCCAGGAACAATCACCCTCACCGGAAAGCCATGATCCGGCGGCAAAAACTCCCCGTTTTGCAGATAAGCCAATATAATATCCCGGGTCGGATCCATCGCCAATTCCTTCCTAATACTGGTAGAATATTTACACCCACCACCACCAGGCAAATCTTCAGCTCCTTCAAACCAAACATGAAGAGCTCCTTTTTCACGGCTCAAAACGCCGCATCGCTTAAGAACTTGTCGTAACGGCACGCCTCGCCACAGCGACGTGGAAGTTACGGCTGGTCCCCAGTTAAAACCAATGGTTTGTTTCATCATGTTTTGCTCTTTTCTTCTATTAGCTGAGCAAACGAGAGTTGCTGGAAATTCAATGGATTTGAATTCGTTTATCAATTCATCCATTGTGAAAGTTGATGGGAATTGAACTAGACCAGTGATTTCAACGGTCCAATTATCCCAATCGGTTTTCGGGACTGGACCGTGGTTTCGGACGTAATGGAGTGGAGTTGGAGTTATAAAACCGTAATGCATTAGAAGGTCTAGTGGTGGTTCAGCGTTTAATGGGTGTTTTCCGGTGAGACGGATTAAGGACGGGTTTCGTTTGATACCGAAATCCGGTGTTCCTTCGTCTCGTTCGTCGATTATCGACGTTTCGAATTCGTGTTTTCCATTTTGAATCATGTATCGAAAATCAGGTGTTTTTTCAAAGGAAGTAGCCATGGAATTTTGTGAAAAAGATAAAGCCATCAAGTTAAAAGGTTTTGAGTTTGAGTTTGAGGAAATTAAGGTAGATGAGGTAGGGTTTATATAGGCATCCGGGGAAATGGGGTTTTTGAAAAATGTTAATATTTTAATGACAGAAAATAAAACTTGCCCGAATTGCTCCTTCTAAAGTCTAAGCTACCTAAAAGTCGTAATTATTATATCATTAAAAAAAAATCAGTTGAAGATTTCTCAGTGTGATTGAAATTTCAAACATTACGCGTCATTTATCTAATTTTTTTTAAATTAAATATAATACTTGTGAGCTTCTTATGGGTTGCAACCAAAGTTCCGCATGAATTAAAATTGAGAATTATTGTTTGTTTATAAGAGATGATAATATTTTTATTGATATGACATATTTTGATTAAAATCAAGAGTAAAGTCATGTGATTAAGAGTTAAAATGGACATTATATCAATGTGAAGATTTTATAGAAAGCCTAAACCATGTACAAGGAATCTTCGGGATGAACTCCAGAGACCCTATTTGTGTTTTGGAACTCAATCGACAAGTGGTGTGTACTAAAGAAAACGGGATAACCTAGATCGATTAGTATTAATAATGTGGGCCATCCATCTTCAAATCAATTGATAATGAGAGGAGTGACCCTTAGACTTTTTAAATGTTGTGAGTTCCTTGCATCTTTCCGATGTGAGATTCTCAACCATTAGAATTAGAGATTGTCATGAGTTTAGATCTAAAATAGATAATATCATATTAGTAAGTAGATATTATATTGGGATTTTTTAGCATATAGTATTATAAATATTAGAGAGACCAATCTACCCTTTTTTTTTAAAAACAAACATCTACGGATGACTTTCCAATGAAAGTGGATTGTATGAACTGTCTTGTTTAATGGTCTGACCATTCAAACAAATTGATTTTCTTTTGGTTGATGGACCATTAAGAAAACTAAGTTAAACAAATGCTGCAAGGGCTTTGAAGAAATCAGTGCATGCATGTATGTATAAAATCATATAATATAAAGTCATAAGAATTAAAATATAGATTTCACCCAACTTGATTAGGCCAGTTGTGAAATCTCCAATTTTGATGGAATAATAAATATATGTTGAATTTAAACAAAAATTAGTAATTCCCTCCACACTAGACACGGCTTAGATCATAAATAACTCCTATTCAGAATTATTGAATATATGTAATTGTTTTATTCTTTTTACATCTATTAAAATTATACGTGGAATAATCACACTGTAATAATCACATCACGTAATTTCTCGTATTTAAGAAGATAACTTTTGGGAGAAGTTTTTTTTTTTATCAAACAGTTTTTTTTTTAAAAAATTAAAGTGTTTCCTTTGAGAGCGCTTTTTAACTTTTTTTTTTAAATCTTTAATAACTTTTTTAGTCATGAACTATACATCATTGTAAGTTAACTCCATAAAGAAACATCAAGTTTTAAAAAAATGTTTTTATTACTTAATATATATTTTTCTCTATTAAATGTCAATGTCAAACATTGATCTTTAAGTTAATTTGGATGATAATATACTAATCTAATTTATAGGTCAATCTAAAATACTTAGTATCATTCAACTTTTACTTGGTCTATATAATAGAATCCAAGGGTATAGAGGATAAGATAAACTTGTGTATTTTCTAATACTTGTGACATTAAAGCCCAACTTCTTACATATGTTGCATGAATTTCTATTTAATATACTATATACAAACCTAATCTATATGTTGAAAAATATATGATTAAATTTAGTTTTACCCATTAATTTAAATTTTTGGGTCTTGTGGTGATTTAATATATTTAATATGGTATCAGAGTAAAAAGTCTTGATTTCGACTGATAATATTACTAATTAATTTTTTTTCTGGCCTAAAGCTATACATTTATATGGAACATAATCATTTAATCGCTAAATTTTGATGTTCTCAAATATTTATGTTTTAAAGTCAATCTAATATTTTGCCTAGTATCATTCAATTTTTACTTGGTCTATATATTAGATTCCAAAGTTGGAGATTAAGAGATAAACTTAGGTATTTTCTCATACTTGACATCTAATCCCCAACTTCTTAATATACATAGCATGAATTTCTATTTTTCACTGTATACAAAAACTCATCTATTAAATATAAATTAAACAAATATTAATTTCTCAAACTATGCAGATTAAAGGCCCTTTTAAATAGGGGGGTTCATTTTCTCCACGAGGACCCACCCCGAAAGTGGCGGGGAATCCCCGTTTCCAACGAAGATGGGGATAAAAAATTCCTTGTTCTAGTTTTGGGACGGGGACCGGGAATGTCGTCCTCATTCCCCCCCCCCCCCCCCCGGTTCCTCGATTAAATCTCTGAAAATAATATAAATATATAAAATATTTTGGGGCATTTGCAAATCTAGCAAATTTTTTAGTAATATTTGTAAAAGTAAAAGCTCAAAAAAATATTTGCAAATATAGCAAATATTGATTGGGTTTATCAGTGATAAACATTGAATTACATATTTTTACACTAAGTTTATCACTGATTAAACACATAAATCACTGATAAACATAATAAAAATTGCTATATTTACAAATACTTTTTTGAGTTGATATTTTCACAAATATTGCATAAAAATCTACCACCTAATGAAATTTTCCAAATATTTTTATATTTAAGCCCAATCCCTATATTAGCCCAACTCTTCTACTACTTTTATTAAGCCAAAATTTCCTACTAGTTTTATTAAGCCCAACCCAATCCCTTAAAATAAATATAAAATAAAATAATAAAATTTAAGGTTTTTATTTTAAAATTTAAATGGGGAAAATTCCGCTAAATTCTCCGTTCCCCATAATTTTCCCACGGAGAATGCATTCCCCGTCCCCGCCCCCGCCCCCTGAACACTCCTACTTTAAAGGTCTCTTTTCTTGTTAGGGTTTCCTTTCTACTTTTCAAGCATTATTGTAGTTAAAAAAAAAACATTTTAGGTCACTTGATAAAAAGAGTTACCAAGGTGGCAGCGAAATCATATGATGACATCATATGCCATTCGTTAGCTTCCAATATCTCGACCTTAACTTTTTACTTTTCATTATTTTTCCAAGCCACAATATTTAGGAAAAGACTTGTCCATTAATAGGTGAGGAAGAACCTATTGACTCTTAGGGAAGGTAAAATTATCTGTGGGTTAGGGTCTTGTAAAGCTTGTTCCTATTTTATAGGGGTTAGGGTTAGAATTAGGATTAGAGGAAAATTTTCCCCAATTTATTTTAGAGTACAGGGTTGGGAATACATTTCCCGCCCCGCCCCCAATATTTTGATAATATTTTATGTATGTTATGTACTTTTATCTTTATTTATTGAAAATATATATATTAAATAATAAATTATAAAATATTTAGTAATGTGTTTTATTATGTATATTTTAAATATAAATTTCATTTTTATATTCCTTTTTTAAATCAGAACTAAAATATAAAATGGGAAATCCGATCCTCGAACAGCGAATCTCTGAGCCCACCCCAGATTTTTTTATTAGGGGATATGATAGTATATGGGGATTAAAAATCCCTGTGGATTAGGAGATGGGAAGTGCATCCCGACTCGCCCCGCTCCGTTGTCATCCCTAATTGACTCTCCTACGTTTTCAATCTTTATTTAATTGAATTATGTTGGTGGATTCATTATATTTAGTAATCTAATATAAATATGATACGAATGATAAAGTATGAAAGTAGAGAGAAATTCTCGTGATTAGTTAGAAGGGAAGTATTTTCTTATTTAAATATAATTCAACGTCTCTCCCACTTAAATACCAAAGTAAGTATATAATCGATTGAATTTAAAATGAATCAAACAATTAAATTTAGGGGTAATTACAAATTATATCTTTATAACTTATTAAATTTATAAATCTCAGAGAGATGGTATGTATTCAAAAAATGATAGTTTTCAAAACATGAAATGTGATTTACAAATTAAACAAAAAAGAATCATTAGGGAAATTTGGAAATATAGTAAATTTTATTGCGTTAATCAGTGATTAGTAATGATTAATGTGTGAATCATTGGTTCACTTATTATAAAAATATGTAATTCAATTCAAAATTTACTATATTTTTAAAATTTAATATTTTTATAAATATTATAGTAAAATTTGCTAGATTTACATTCATCCTAAATTATTATGGGTGGGATTTATAATTATCTCTTAAATTTTCACTCATTGTGACCAAACCATCTTAAATATAAATTCGTCAAAAGTATAGAATGGAGATTAGGTAGGGACGAGTCAAGTGATTTTTTTTCTTCCATCATATAAATTTAAAGTTTTTTTTTTTTTTTTATCTCACTTACATTATAAAATATATAAATTAATCCCACTCAATATATTCATATCTTATCTTTCTTTTTTACTCCTTTTTTATCTTTCAATTTCTTCTCTATTGTATAGAGTAACCTACGGTTCTCGAAGATTGAGATCACATACAAAAAGAAAAGAGAGAAGTGTTAGATGTAACTAATTATAGTTAGTTTGTTATTTACTTAGTTACATTTTAGTTACTTTTCTATCTTTGTATAAATACTTCTTCAAGTACAATAATAAAGTTAGATGATTCATTTCTCTCTTTTAGACTTAATAAGAAGAAATAAGAGAAAGTAAGGTCTTTGAAGAGAGAGAAGCATCTTTTAGTGGGAATAAAAGGCGAGATTAATGACTGAAATTTTTGAAATTGTCATCATTGTTTTATGCATGAAAATGACCATGATATCTATAATTCTAAAAAATTAAGATTAAAATTTTGTATTAAGTCAATTCTTTTTATTTGAGCAAAAACAAATCAACTTGATTTGATTTAATTCATATATTATATGGTTCCAACCCAAAAATTAATCGAATCAAAACTGATCAATTAGATGAACCGCGTGAGTTTTTTTTTTTTTTTTAATTAATTGTTTTCAAGCTTATTTATCTATTTATGAAGAGTTTTAAGCTTGATTAGTGTTCTATTCATTAAGAAAATTTCAACCGTTTTGGATTTGTTTGATATAGATTGTTGTTTCAATTTCTTGTTTTTGAAAAATTGAACATGTTTTATTAAGATTATTTTTTGTTTTGTACCCAAAACTTTGCAAACGCCCTTGAAATTCTAGTTAAATTCTGAAAACTACAAAAAAAAAACACAAACTTCTTTTTCCTTAATCTATAAGAGAACTAAAGTTTGATATAGCATTTTGATTGATCAATTCTCAACTATTAACCCACTCGTCTATTACTAAATTGTTTTTTTTATGAGATATTATATCAAATTTGAGAATATGAGGGTAAACTCGAACCTTCAAACTTATAAGAGAGAGCATCTTAATCTTAATTAGTTGAATTATATATTATTTTTATGAGTATGATGATATATAAATACAAAAAATTGGTGATTTTACAGCCTGAGACTGACGCACCAAAATAAAAACTTCCTACTCAAAAAAAAAAAAAAAAAAAAAAAAAAGAGATCATGGTCAAAACACTAGACAAAGCTAATAAAGCGAAACAAACAATATAAAAAAAGAAATTTAGTATTTAGATAAAATTACCATATAAATAAGGCGTGATATACAATCGCATTACCTGTAAACCAAGTTCTGTTGAATATAATATCAAATGAGAATAATAAAATACTTTCCTTAAAAAGAAAATAGACAAAGTCAGTCTGGTCAACTTATAAATAAAACACACTAATTAAAGAGTAATTACTAATTAGTTTATTCGTTGTATGCATCCAACAAAACAGTAATGTCTTTTTATAAGTAATTCATTAAGAGCCGTTATCTGGCTTTTACATCTCTAATTTCTTTAATGAATGGGTTAACTATCAAAATAAGAAAAAAAAGATGATGTGATTGTTTAGAGAAATGTGTAAGGGTATTTAAGTAGTTTTGTTGTATTCACATGGTTATTTAACCTTATTTATGGGAGAGTGGGTATTTAGCCTTATTTGAATCATGTTGTGGCTATTTAGTCTTATTTGAGCCATTTTGTGGCTATAAATAGCCACAAAATGGCTCAAATAAGACTAAATAGCCATGTGAATGCAACAAAACTACTTAAATACAACACATTTCCCTAAGCAATCACATCATCTTTTTTCTCCTTTTTCTCTCTCCACTTTTTCTCTCATTTTATCCTTTCCACCGTCTTCCTCCTAGCTCTCTCCATTTTTTCTCTCTTTTAAGTATATTGTGTACATAATGTTTATAAAAGCTTATTCTATACATAATGCCCTATTATTGTTGAACATATGTTATGTACTATACGTACTGTATGTATTATATATTGATTTACAAGTTATTAACCCAACTTTTCTTAAAATGTATATTAAGTATTATCTATACAATTGGTACAATATGTATAGTAAATCGTGCCAAAAAGTCTGCTTCATTAAAAAAGCAAAAAAACAATTTTGTCAAATTAGCTGCACTGACGGATGTGACAGCTGCAGTACCATTCTGCTTTTAAGAATAAATTTGGCATAAAAAATCAAAAAGTGACTGAAAAATATAATTATAAGAGTGGTGACTATTTTTTTATTCAATAAGTCAAAATGTGATTATTTTCTTAGTTATCTCTTAATGAATATGACAATAGATTAATTCATTTTCTGGTCTAAATTTATTTTAATTAATTAGCTTATCCTAAATAGAATTTGTATATCTTAAATTCTTAATATTGAAATATGCCACTAATAAATTGTAATAGCTAAACATTGTTGGAAATATTATTTATTTAGCATACTATTAAACTCATATTTAATGGATAAGGTTTTTTTTAGATTTGATTATTAAAAAATAATAATAGCAATTGTCAAGTGTGCCAAATAAAAAATGCTTAAAATATCTAAGCTAGATTTTGTTTTTATTTTATTATAAAAATTAATACTCTCAATTAACGCGTAAGATAATATTTAATAAAATCTAATTATACATCAAAATCAAATCACAGTCAATAATATAATAAAAATATATTTTATATTATTTAACATAGAAAAAGAGTAAATCATTTTTTTTATGGATTTACCTGTTCAAAATAAACTTGGGGATGATAAAAAATAATAATAATAATACTTTGAATAATAAAATAGAACAAGTCATAATCTTATGCAACTCGTTGGTTGATTTGACTATTGAGATTATTACACTGCTAATTAGGGCTCGATGACGGTCCATAGAGGGAAGTGGGATCAAGATGGGCTGGGGTCAACTGAAATTTGACTTTTTAATATGGAATTTCATAATTAACCTAAATCAGTAGGTTATTATCTTTTCTATTTCCGACATGTCTTGAATTTCAAAACTAATCTTTTATTAAAATATATCTCGTCTTTTATAACATCTTGTTTTCAAATAAGGAGTATTTTAATAATTTCTAGTATAAAATATTTTTCTTTTTAGAGAGTGGGTTAATGATAGATTATAATGTTTAGTGTTTTGCCACGAAATTTAGCATATTAATCGATTTGTCGATCTGATATCTTTTTTCAATATTCAAAGTGGTGAGATGAGGATTAAATTATTCTTTTAAAAGTGGAACTACATAGACTATATCTTGATTGGCTCAATCCGATACTAGAATTAAAAGATATGACCAAAATATAATTTCAAGAGTTACCTCACACCTCCGCCATGTTATGTTTTTTTCCCATCTCACATCTCCCAGTTGCCGAGCCCCAATTTTAGACCCATAGCCCCACCTAATCCACTACCCAATACCCCTTACTTTCAGATTCATATAGCCCCAACCTAAAGTCATAACCTTTGATCCATGCTTAACTATAAACTTTTGACCCTTGACCCATCCTTAAACCGAATTAGCCACTAACCCAAAGCCTAAGTTTAATTAATCAAAACCTTTAATTTTCAGTTTAGTTAAAATTAATCGGTAGTTATTTATTTAAAATGTGATTTGGTTTGGTTATGTTAGTTTAGATAGTTTTAAGAATGACGAACTTCTATCTCAAAATTAATTGGTAATAAGAGAAGTGGTCCTTAGAATTTATAAACATTGTTAGGTTATTTCATCATTCTAATGTTGGATATCTATCATGCCCTATCGAGATGTTGGCTCTTTTGGGTTTACTATTTTTGTTTCTGGTCTTATTTTTAGATTGGATGCTCTTTTTAAGGTAGTTGGGTTTTGATACCATATTAAAAATTATAGAGTTCCATCTTAATATCAATTCATAATGAGAAGAGTGTTCTTTTAGACTTTAGAAAGAAACATTGTTTGATTGTTTTCTCTTTTCGATGTAGGATGTTTATTGGATAAAAACAGAAAGGAAAAAAAAACCTAATTCAAATATGAAGTTTTGGATAAGAAAAAAAATATAGAGACATTTACTTATGTAACCACTTATTAAAACGTAATTCCGTAGATGGTTAAAACAGGTAGTTACATATAATATAATTTATTGTAATTTTTTATGAAATGATTATATTTGTAATAAATTTGAGGATCGACGGCCCGTTATGTGAAGTACCAAAAAAAAAAAAACATTAAATGGGCTTTTCCCAGGTGACTAGTTTTAGGTCCATTATCGCACTAAATGAGCTTTTTGGAAAAGCCCAAAGAATAGTTGGATCTCTCTCTCTCTCTCTGAAGAAAATCTCACTTCCGATTCGGTTCCAATCCACCGATCAGCCTCGCCGAGACGGAGATGTTTGGAATTCGCCGTGTTCTCGGAATTATCACCCATTCTGCTCTTCGTTCTTTCCAATTCTCATCAGTAAGTTCAATAATTTTATCAACTCTTTAATAATTGTGATATTTTTAAGATTTTTTTTATTTTTTGGAGTTTTAGGGTTTATGATATATGAAAATGAATGAATGAATCCGTTTACATGATATTTGTAGATCGAATCGATTCATATAAAAGCAGGATTGGAGATTCCAGATAATAAGCCTCTAAAATTTGCGCTTCAATACGTGAATGGAATTGGGCGATCGAGGGCTAGACAAGTTATTGCTGAGCTTCATTTAGAGAATAAACTCGCTAAGGATTTGACTAAGAGAGAACTTGTTGATCTTGCTGATGAACTTTCCAAGTATATGATTGGACATGAGCTGGTAATTCCATTAATTTCCCAAGTTAATGCTCTGTTTGTTCATTTTAAATTTTAAATATTTCAAATCATGAGTTTATTTGAAATAAATTCTTTTGTTTTTCTTTTTTTATCGATCGATAAAGGGGAGGAGATTTTGATACGCAAAACGTAGGGACTAAAACCGTGAGTAGTGTAAAACGTAATGACTAAAACCGTGAGTAGTGTAAAACGTAATGACTCAAAATTGTATTTTACCCCAATAATTTTATATATTATAGGATTTAAGTTTGAAAAAAAAAAGTTCCAACCTTAAGTTTGAGTTAGTAGGATTTCGTTGTAACCAAAAGAATTATGAATTTTCGAATGATTTACAGTTGTTAAAACCATTTGGTGTTGCAGAGGAATTGTGTTAAGAAGGATATAGCAAGGTTGCAGGAAATTCAATGCCACAGAGGAATTAGACATAGTCAAGGATTGCCATGTAGAGGGCAACGAACAAAGACAAATGCTAGGACCATGAAGGCAAAGCATGTTACCGTTGCCAAAAAGACGAAAGCTCCGCGATGAACAAATGGTTCTGCCATTCCTCTTCTCTTGTTTTGTTAATTTGTGAAGCTGGCTTTGCACATGAACCAATTTTGCTAAGAATCTGATTGCTCTTAATGGAGTTAAATTATTAACTGATGACGGATTAGTTTTGAATACATATGTGATCTCAAGATTTATTCCGAACTTTTTCATTTTCACCCAGTTCACTTGAAATTTTGAATGATGAAGGATAAAAGCTCTAAAAACGTTTCAAGTTGATTCAACGAGGTTTTTGTATATGTTGTAAGCTTTCTTTGAACGAATGGAAAAACGCTTGATCAATTGGATTGGCTGCCATTTGCTTGGGATGTTGAATTGATGATGCCCAGAATTCAGATTTATTGAAGTAACATATTAGAAAAATATAGTAGTTTTGGAATATAACTTGTTTCTTGAAGTGTATTTTCTGAAGCCTATTGTTTTTTTCCTTATATTCTTTAAAGAAGTTTCAAAATCTCTCTTATTTATAAAATGAAAAACTCTCAAAGTGTCAGACTCGGCATCAACTAGAAATTTCAATTGGTTAATTTTAGCACAATTCGACCGAAACGTACCAATTAGAGATTTTAGCACAAGATCGAAGGTTTATCTAACATTTGTTTCTCCAATTCGACATAACATTCACTATGGGTGGTTCAAAACTTTTTTTTTAATTGTTAACCAAAAAGTAGAGACATGATAAAATTACTTTGAATATGGAACTAAAACTCTCTTAAAAAATATACTTCTATAGATATCGTGTCTAGTTAGAAAAAATAAAAAATAATAATAATGCATCAAACTTTTACAGAAATATCACTAAATTTAAGAGGAGGTTCTTATTCTAACAATTTCAATTAAAAAAAGGTAAAATGCAAGAATGACTCCTGCATTTTCACCCAATTTTAAATATGACCCCTACATTTTATTTTTTTCAAAATACACCCCTACACTTATCAAGAAGCCATCATTTATTAAAAAAAATCATTTATTTTAACATTGAGTTACAATTTTATTCTTTTTTTTTTTTTTTACATTTTAATAGAATATTAATATTTATTAACCTTTTCAACTAGTATTGGGTCAAAAAGTTGGGACCCACAATTTTTTAAAGTTTCGTACTAAAATTTGTGTCTGATTCGTGGTTTGATTCTTACCTGATTTGATTTGTAGCAGAACGAAAAGCATAGGTTAGATGCTATTGTAAAAATTTTGAAGAGTAGATTGTTATTTTCAAAGGAGATGGTAATTTTTCTTAAGTAAATATTGGGGGTCCCAGTTATTTTTACCCAAGGTTAGTCATAAAGGTTAAGAAATATTAATATTCTGTTAAAATGTTAAAAAAATGAATAAAATAATATTTCAATGTTAAAATGGATGATTTTTTTAATAGATGATGGATTCTTGATAAGTACAAGGTGTATTTCAAAAAAAAAATGCAGAGGTCATATTTAAAATTGGGTGAAAGGGCAGACGTCAGTTTTGCATTTTACCCTTAAAAAAAATATAAGAATACAAGATTCAAAAACACCAATTATGTACAAAATGAATCTTATTGGGCCAGGCCAGGCCCAAAAAAAACTGACTGATTAGGTGGCCTTGATCCAAATCTGTTGGAGCTGGAGAAGATAAGGTGACGACTGAAATCTGAGAGACGCTTGGAATCGAGTTTTCGTAATGAGGTGAGGTGAGGAAGAAAAGGAAAAATTGAAAATCAATGGCACAGAGTTTAGCAATGCCTGTATCTCCTTCACTCTCTCTTCTCTGCAATGGTCGAAACCCTAATCCTCTCTCTATCTCTCTCTCCTTCCCCATTTCAACTCCTCAGGTTCTTTTTTACAACTCCTTTCTAATTTCTCTTCATTTCGTTTCTTCAAATGTTAAGCTCCATAATTTCTTGCCAATTTTTATTCTGCCAACTTAGAAATAGCTTTAATTGAGTTCGAATTCTCTTGATTTCAGATTCTGTGTTTTTTAAAAAGATTATATTTACTTTTACCCTTTTGCCTTTTCTTCTTTTAGTTTCAAATTCCAAATTCTAATTTGTATGGATTATTCTTTTATTAGAATTTTGCAAGTGGTAATTTGAATTAGTGCCCGTTCGGGATAAATTTTAAATGTGTTTTTGAATAGACATTTTAAAAAAGCTATCCCAAACGGGCTCTGAGTATTCTTGAATAGCATGATTCCTTATTTTTGTTATGTTCCTTTTCCATATATCTTTTTTCAGGTTCGTGGTCTTCAAATCACATGTGTTCGAGTTGGAGGAGTCGAGATACCGAACAATAAACGAGTTCAATACTCCCTTCAATATGTTCATGGAATTGGCCGTACCAATGCCAAGAAAATACTGTTTGATCTAAATGTGGAGAACAAAATAACCAAAGACTTATCCGAGGAGGAACTCATATCCATCAGAGATGAAGTCTCCAAGTATATGATTGAAGGAGATCTGGTCTAGTTCTCTCGCTGTTGATTGATTTCTTTACGTTTGCGACAATTTGTGCTTACAAATGTGATTACTTTCGTTTTTTTGCAGAGGCGATTCAATGCGCTTGCCATTAGGAGACTAAAAGAGATTCAGTGTTATAGAGGGATTCGACACATTCAGGGATTACCGTGCAGAGGACAGCGAACGAAGAACAATTGCCGGACCTTGAAGGGTAAGAAGGTTGCTATTGCAGGGAAGAAAAAGACTCCTCGTTGAGTTTCTTTGTTTTTAATTGCATGTTCAGATCAATTGTAAAAGCCTAATTGTTTTGTTTTGTTTCAACTGAGGAACTGCATCAGCTTTCTTCATGGAAATACATTTTCTTGCCAATGTCTTCTGTTATTGTTGCTGTGTTCTTCTACTTTACTGAAATGCCAATCCTCTTAAAATGCTTAATTCTGTTTATTTTTGTAAAATTTAGGAGTGATTTTATCATTAACGTAGCAAATCATTTAATATCTCCTCCTCATAAATCTTGGTTCTTCCTGATAATTCTTAAAACGTTTGGGTCTAAATACAGAACAAGAGATTCAATCTTCAATCTCATGAGAATGGAATAGATTTCTAACCACTTGAACTATGTTTGTCTTGGTTATAAAACAACATCACATTCAATATTGGTGTATTGAATTTCTTACCAACTATCCATTGAGATTTTATAGGAAAAATATAATTTCTTTTATTTTAACATATTTTATTCCTCTTCCTCACCTAATAAGATTGAACAAATCATCTTTATCTACACAAATTTTAGTTCTTTATTTTTACATATATGGCTTCATGCATGCTTATCAAACAAAAACAACCATTGTTTTTTTAAAAAAAAAAAAAAATAGTTTTCATTTTGTCCGCATAATTCAAAGATTAAATTGTTTTTCCATCTCTTTCTAAATGTAAATATTTAAGAAAAAACAATCATTTGATTTATTTTAATTTAACATATCGATATTATGAAATCACGGCCCAGAAATGTGTTCCAGTGATAGCCATTTCTCATCCTCTCTCTATATAAGCTTTCTTCCTCTTTTTCTCTCCAAGTATTCTCTATCGGTTTCTAAGCATCACAATTCACACTATCTTTCGTTCTCTCTCCCTTCCTCTTCTATTCTCTCTCTCAATTTCAATTCATTGAATTTTAGAAATAGCTGTTAACAGAAATCATGACTTCAATTATACCTGATGTTTCGAGGATAATACTGAATCGTTTGTCACTTCAAAACGCACGCATATTTCAAGGAAAATATTGAATCGTTCATTGCTTCAAAACGCATGAATATGCGACATTGGTTAGGAGCCACGTATAAATTCGGGTTTTTATTAAAAGAAAAAAAGTCTAACAAACTAACTAACAAGTCTTTCAAATTACTTGAGAAAAGAGAAACAAAATAACCAAATTATATAAAAAAGCTTCTAATCAGTATCTGATTAATAACTTATACTATGTCAACATTAAAAAAAAAAAACCGATAATTTTCCAACGTAAAATCAATCTTACACAATTAAAGAAAACACACTGAAATATTATAGCACAAAGTGATCTAAATTCATACAAACATCACCATCATAACAACATATATCCCTAATCTTAAAAAATAAAAATAAAAAAACACACAAAACTCATGTTTTCAATTCACCCCAAACTGCTGTTGCCCAATGTTGGACAAACCATTTGCCTAGGGAGACAATGAAAACACAAGTCACAACCAAACTCTTCACATTAAACTAAGGAAAAGAAAAAACCTAGGCAGCTAGCTAGCTAGATATAGACTTCATCATCATCAACCTCCATGTGTAATGGAGTTTAGAGAGTTCCAAATGAGTTTATTACAAGCAAAGAGACTGGAGTTGTGTACTTCCTCCTTTTGCTCAATGGCAAACCTTCCTCAGCGGCTTCTTCGGAGGCCTAGGTATGCGTTTCCCGAGACTCATCGCCTTGTAACGCCGATTACCATCACTTGCTGGAGCTAGCATCACGGGCAGGTAATGATCGCAATGACACCAAAATATTTTGTTCTTGAATGCACTCTTCAAAGCTTCTCTTCCCTAAAAAAAAAAATCCAATTTTTAAGAAGTTTGATGAGAGAAAAGGTACCGTCAATTGCTCAGAATGTGTTATCAAATGGAACATGTTCTTCAAAAACTCTCTAACTTACAATCAACACGAAAGGAGCAATAATACCTAACCAGTTTATATTATGCTCGTGTTGACTATTATTACCAACGCAGATTTCGCATTCATTAAAAATTTCAGTAAGTAGAACCAAAAGAATTAAGGAAACCTGTATCTTAGCGGCTGTGATCTCACATATCTTCTTATTGACGTTAACATCCCACTTATAATTGTGATAACGCCTATAAAACTGAAACGCCGCGTCCGAGCTAGTGAAGTTCACGAACGCATAACCTAGATTCGAAACTCTTCCTTCATTCCAAAACCTCCTACAAATCCAAAAAAACAAATTCACACCATCATTATATGAATATAAAAAATTCAAAACAAAATGGCCAACTTGTTATGGAACATTTTTGAAAACCCCACCTGAAATCCATTGGCAAATAAACAAAATCATACTCAGAACTGCTAAAATCAGACTGAAACTCCTTCTTCTTGTTCACCATTAGACAATATCTATCAAGCAAGTACATAATATCCTCCCTCCTGTTCAATTTCCATCATGAATATAAATTAAATAATGATTTACGAAAAATGCATTGGCAAAAGTGAAGCATGGATTTAATCAATGAAAATTAATTGCAAAAATAAATATCATGTCACAGAAATATTCACAAATAGGGAGACAAAACAACAAAAAGGGACAAAACCAAAGAAAGTGCGGCTAATTAATAAAACCATAAAAATTCTTGAAAACATTGATTTTGTATTGTTCTAATTTATTCCTTCCATGCCAGACAACAAAAGGATGGAAATGGATAATCCCATAACCCATTACCTCTTGTTTCTCAAACTTACTCCTTTTCCCAATAATACCATAATTCAAAAACCAAAAAACAAAAAACAAAAAACTGATTTTTCTCACCTTAACTGATTAGGAATGTTCTTGATCATGACAGTAGTAATCCCATTGGGAGTGAAATTATCAGAACATTGACTGATTTTCTCAACCGGATCGTTACTGATTTTTCCCTTCTCAACCCATTTCAAAGTTTCGATTTTTTTTCGTGGGTTATTAGAAAAATCAACGTCCCTATTCATCAAGTTACTAATCCTCGGCTTAAACTCCATATCCGAGAGCTTCTCGACATGAAAAGCTCCATGGCCAAAACCCAGTTGATGGAGAGGCAAGATCTTAGCACCGCAAGAGCTTAAAGCAGAATAAGAATCGATCTGAAAAAAACACGGTGCACGTGGATAATACACATGCACCGGAGCCGCCGGAAAAGGCGGTGGAGGTGGAGGAGGAGGAGGAGGTGGATAGAGAAATGGTTGGGCATTTGGATTTAAGGGTTTGAAATAAGAATGGAGATTTGGTGAAGAAGAAGCCATGAGAAGATAGTGATGAGGAAGGAAGAAGTAGAAGGGAGATTGAAAGGGAGGAATCGGAGAAGAAGAAATAGGGTTTGTCATCTCTTCTCAGGGATAGCTTTTGGGGTTCAGTTTTTTTTTTGGTGGGGGTGATGGAAATAATGAAAATGGTGAGAAGGACAAAGACAAAGACAAGATGTCTAATCATTTTAATGAAATGTTTCAGTTTAAACTATAAGACAAACCAAACCTCCCATGTTTTGGCGGCGTTTCTTGGAATTCAGACCCTTTTTTTCTTCTTCTTTTACAGTTCCTTCGTATACTTTTTTTTTAAAAAAAAAATTTGGTGTATTTTTTTAAAACAAAAGTTTAAAATATACATTTTGATTTGCTTTGTTTTTATTATTTAAGGTCCCTTTAAGATATTTTTAATAGATAGTTTAAAAGTGTTTAAGAGAGTTTTTTTAATAGTTATTAAAAACACTAAATTTTATCTCAAATGAGCATTTAATTTTTACTATCTAAAATTTTTTAGCGTTTTTATCTTTATTGATATTTTTTCTCTCGATATTTACATCATATTGGAGAAGGAAAACTTGAATATTTGAGTTCAAGAAAAGAAAACAATTGTCTAACTAATTGAATTATATTCTGATTGGCATTAATATTTAATAGTTGAATGTTGATATTAATATTGTATAAATCATTTTTCTAAAAGAAATGTAAATTATTGATGTTTAATCTCTATAAATTATTTAAATTAGTATAAGGTATGTATAATAAATTAGTGTAAAATATGTTTATAAAATAATAACGTGTTTATTGAGAATTATGGATTTAGTTAATCATTATCCAAAATAAAATAAAAACAAATGAGTGTGCAGTCAAATCGTTTTCCAAAAGGGACTTCATTCATTTATATTTAAATGGCTTAAGGGATGATTTGATGGCCTAAATCAACTCCCTTTTTGAAGGAAATATATATATAAATGAATGAAGTAATTTTATAAATATACTCCTAATTACAACTTAATCGAAAGTAATTTTAGAAATCTTTACCATTTAAGCGAGTTTACGTATTAAGGAAGGAATGCCTGGCATTTTATGTTTTGCAAAAAAACATTGGGAAAATTTAGTGGATAACAAGTTATAAAAATTAACAGATTTTTATTATTATTTGAATTAGTTATTGAGTGTGATAATGGTAATAACTCTGTATCATAATAATTAATTCCTAGTAATCATTATCAGGGGACATATTAAAAAATCTACTATATTTATAAATACATTCTAAAAATGTTATACAATATAATCAACATTAAGGGTTAGATTAGAATAGTGTAATTTATAATTCTACTTATTATAAATATAGTTAATTAAAAAATATTTTTAAGAGAAAATTATATAAACCACCCATGAACTATATGGATTGTAACATTTACCCCTTTAAACTTTCAATTTGATTAATAAATCCCCTTAAACTTTATTAAGTGTTAAAATTGGACTCAAAAAATCTTAATTTGTCAAATAATTGATGTTTAATCTCTATAAATTATTTAAATTAGTATAAAATATGTATAGTAAGTTATTTAAATTAGTGTAAAATATGTTTAAATTATAAAATAATAAGGTGTTCATTGAGAATTATGGTTTAGTTAATCATTATCCAAAATAAAATAAAAACAAATGAGTGTGCAGTCAAATCTTTTTCCAAAATTGTGAACTAAAACACCATGTAAAGAGGATAAAAGGAACTTCATTCATTTATATTTAAACAGTAATTTTGTTTATTTATTGATTTTTTCAATATAAGGTTACTGACATTATTAAATAAATATACATTGAAATGAGATCATATGGCTTAAGGGATGAATTTGATTACCTAAATCAACTCCCTTTTTTAAGGAAAAATATACCTATTATATATATATATACTCCTTACAACTTAATCGAAAGTAATTTTACCATTTAAGCAAGTTTACGTATTAAGGAAGGAATGCCTGGCATTTTATGTTTTGCAAAGAAACATTGGGAAAATTTAGTGGATAACAAGTTATAAAAATTAACAGATTTTATTATTTTTGAATTTTCAATTTGATTAATTAACCCCTCCTCAAACTTTATTAAGTGTTAAAATTGGATAAAAAATATTTTAATTTGTTAAATTACCACCTTAAAATCATGTAATTAGACCCTTAAAAATCATCACAGAGATGAGTAATACATCCTTAAAATAAACAAGATATGAAAATATGAGATTAGTGAAGAAATTATCGTCAACCATCACGTACATTTCGGAATTGGAGTCAAGGACAGGGTTTAATGTGGAATAGGCAATCAGAGACCAGATCCCATAGAGATTTCATAAAAACAATAAGTAAATTAATCATTAAAAAGGGGTAATTTGATTGATTAAAATTATATGGGACCGATTTTAATATTTTATAAAATTTAAGGTGTTAATTGATCAAATTTTAAATTTAAAAGCGTAAGTGTTACAACCTCCTTACTTCAGACTGATTTATCCAAATTTTCATATTTTTAATACATAAAGTATAATTTATGAACTCGAAAATAAAAAAGAAGGAAGAAAAGATTAATTGAAATGAAAAGACTTATGTGGTCTTTAGAGACAGAAAGACAAAAGGAAGAAATGGAAAAGAATAGAGAGATGGGATGGGGATTTGAGCCTACTCACTCACTCATCCATAAAGTTACCATCAAATCAATTTCAATGGCATATCGTAAATAGAAGATACTACTTCATATGTAGACCTCTCCTATTTTTCTTGGGCAATCATTATAGTGAATTCAGAGTTAACAATAGATCGATTTGATTTCTATTTAATTGTAATTGTAATTTTAATTATTTTGTTTATGAAATTAGACTAAACCGTTTAATAAAAATATGTTGAATTGGACCGAATCGGATACCTTTTACTCTCTTGTTTTACTAGATTATGCTTAAATCCTTAATTTATATCATGACAGTTTTAAAAATATAACTTTCAAATATTATAGAACTAATTTTAATTCATTGAAAAAACAAATAGAACACATATTACAAGATAATAAAATTCATAAAATTATGTTATAACTATATAAATATAAAAATATAGAGTTGGAAATTCTTCCTACTCTTTTATTTTGTTAAGTTTTAATTGATATTTAAAAACTTAAATTTAATAATAATTTGAAAGGTAGCTTTTAAAGTCTCGATCTAGTGGTGCCTTGACATGAAATTAGGGCATGAGATCATTAATTTAAAATCCTATATCTTTAATTTATTAAATTGCATTTTATTAATAGTGTATATATTTATATCTCGTGTTAATATTTGAATAATATATTTGGGAATTATTAAAAATAAATAAATTTATTTGAACAAAGGACAGAAAGCTTGGGTCTATTGTTATTTTATCATTTATGAACTAAAACAATAAGAATGCAACTTATATTTCTGTTTATTATTATCGAATAAATTTAGAAATAGCAATTTTCAGAGTCATTATCATTTATCACACGTATGTATAATGCTAATTTCATGTCAGATATATGAAGCAAGTTTATTATAGTTAGACGTTAAAAGAAAATCACCATCAACTTGCAATAAAAAAAAAACTTTGAAATGGCATTTAACAAAGGAATATTTTAAATCTAGTAAATTTTTAGATGATATTTGTAAAATAAAGTCTACTCTCTTGAATATATTTTAATATTTTAAAAATTGGACTTATAGAATATATTAGTTATAAACAAATCATGTAATAATATATCTTCACGTTGTTTTTCTTCTTACAAAAATAAAACGTTAATCATTAGTTAAAGCATATAGTTTCACAATCAAGAATGTGATTCAATAACACTCACACGTAGGTAAAGTATGAAACTCTCTCTCTCATAATCATTAATAAATATTAAATCAATTTTAATAATTAATAATGAAGAGAGCCTGAAATCACGTAGACCGATAAAGATTTTTTTTCATTTCGAATTAAATATCTTACATTATTTATTTAATTCCTTGTTTTTTTTTTCTTTCATTATCTTTCTTTTCAAATATTTAAATATTAAAAAAAAAAAAGAGGAATGGGGAAGAAGGGTTAATCAAAAGACAAGACTTGTTGATAAACCCCAAACTAGTATTATCATTATACCTAATTACCCTATCTATCCTATCCGTATGCTATTTGCTTCCATTTTTACAGAAAAACCAAAACCAAAAACAAAAAACAGTGTAAAAAAGAGATGTCTCTGTTTATTTTTACCAAGTTTCCCATTATTACACAACCAAACAAACTGTATATCTTCTGTTTTGTTCTGTTCTTTCCTTCCTTGAGATACAAAAACGAAAAACAAAAAAGTTTCTTCCTTCACTCTTCAGCCCTTAAAAGCAAAGCAAAGCAAAACCCTAATCTGTTTTTACTTTTTTTTGCCATATTCATGGAGCTGTGATCTGTCACCAGTTTTTTACATTGTTTGGGAAAACATATGTTTGTCTTTTTCGTTTTCTGGTCTTTAGGGTTTGACCATTAATTTCCTTTCCTCTTCCAATTTTAGTTTTAGACACAGTGATTTATCAATGTTGAGGCTGAGTTTTAAGAATGGAAATAGAAACCACCCTAGGATTAGCTATTAGGGTTTCTGCTTTTCCATTTGCATACAAAATGTGAGGATACATTTTTATTTGGTATCACTGCCAAAATACCAAAATTATGCAATTTGCAGATAAGTAAGACAGACTGGGAGTAATGTTTGATTGTGTTTGAGAAAGTTGATGAGAGACTTTGATCAATAAAGGACTTCTTTCTAAATTTGTACCCTGGATTTTTTTTATTTTTTTAAAAAAATATGTGTTCTTGTTTACTAATGATAATGATAGACATTCGATTTGAAAATCAAAGGCAAATGAAATGGGTAGTTTTAAAATGGTTGATTGCCAAAAAAAAGCTAAAAATTTCGAAATTAAAAAAAAAAAGAAAAAAAAAAGGCCTTTTTATTACATTCATTATAGTAAACAATTAATGAATTTTCCAAAATAGTAAAAAATTAATAAAATTTAAATATTACTGAATTCTAATTCAAAATATCTCACTAAATATAATATAAAATAATAATGAGATTTTGTTATTATGTCATACAAGAGAAGAGAAAAAAAATTCATTAATTAATGAAAGAAAAAAAATGTTTTTTTTTAAATAAATAAAAGTTTTACCATATTTAAAAATACGATAGAAAAAAGTTCTATAAAATTATAAAATGAAAACGATTTTTTTTAAAATTATTGTTACTATTTGTATGGAAATCGGAGTTGAAATAATTACTAGTGATATTATTTATTAATATTAGGAATGATTATCCATTTTAAATTAATATGAGAATCAGTATTGATATTTATTTACTCAATTTAATGAGTCTCACGTTAATTTAATTTAAATTGGATCTACAAAATAACTATGGTTATGAAAATTGATTTCTAATTTTAAGTGAATATATATTTCCATTAAATTTTTTTTAATCTTTATAAAGATCAAAACATAAATACATGAGAGTTTAATCCCTTTCTAGCCAGGGAAATGAACTTCAACATCTAACTCCCTCCTAATAAACAAAAAAATTAACAACATAGGAAAGCAAGAAATAATAAATCTAATAAACAAGATTTATTGAATCTTTTGTTCTTGAAAGTATAAATATGAAAACAAGGCTCTTGAATATATAGTTATTTAAATTTTAATATGAGACAATTTTTACAGGGCTCCTTGAAAAGAAATTATTCGATATGATCATTATATTTTGTGATTCTCCCATTTTAATCATTAAATTTATATAGATGACGTTCTCGTATAAATGATATTCTCTGTCATATTAAAAATAACCATTAAATTTATATAAATAATGTTCTCTCGTATAAATGATCTTCTCTATTATTTTAAAAATATAGATCAAATAGTTATAAAAGGGATAACACATTTTAGCCCTAGTTTCTCCTAGTTCTTCTGAAGCGCAAGTGTGGCATCATTGATGTGACAAGAGGATATGATGAGCAATGAGTAGATATTATGGACTTTTTGAATCCCCTTCCAAAAGATTTCATTTTTAATGAAAAAGTTTACTAATTTCTATAAAAATATTTGATAAATAATGCAATTGATTAGACTAATGAGGAGGATATTTGTAACATGATTTAGGAAGTTTGAAAAGTGCATAATTTGGAGTTATGTCTTGTCTTGAGACAAAAAAAATTATACACTGCCAAATTAAATATAAGATGAGTTGAAGATTTTCTTCTTCCTCCTTTGGTGTAAGGGGAGTAATTTAATTAATGCATTAAAAATTAGATTAGATCTATCAAAACTTGTTTATGCATATTCTGATGGCTTTTTAATATAATCATAATAATATTTATCAAAATTAATCCAAATTTATTAACATTGTTAAATTTAAAAATATTAATTGATTTAGTAAAGATAATACTATAAAAAAACAGTGTCACGGTTGTTTTTTGTTTATTTGTTAAAAAACAATTAGAGAGAGAACGAGAGAGGTTGAAACAATTTTTTTCCTTTTTTTTTAGTAAATTTCAAGGATTAAAACTAAATTTTTGAAAATTTAAAGACTAAAATGGGGGAGTGAGAATCAAAGTAGATTTTAAATCAAATATAATTATATCAATTTTACACGGGCCATAAATTATATTCTTTGCCCATTAATCAATCCAAATTATGTAAATTAGAGTTAGCCCAGAAAGGAAAGGCCTACTCTAATTTCTCTTCCAGACCATGAGTTAATATGGGCCAAAATTCTGATGAAGTTCGATCCAAAACCATTCCACTTCACTAAAAAATTAATCATTAGTTATATTTAGGATAAATTACACTTGTTTTTTTAAGTTTATGGTCCCTAAATTTTAAAATGTTACAATTTAACCTTTAAATTTTCTTCGAATTTCAAAAAGTTATCATTGAACCCTTAAATTTTATGAAATATGTCTATTTGATCTCCATCATTATTTCTCCATTAGCTCAAAAAACTAACTATATAATACCGATGATGTTACAAATACATCATTTATATGACTAATGAGCTAAAAAATAACGATAACTTTCAGTTACTATAGCTGGAAAAAAAAAATTTAAGGCCAAACAAACCTATTTCGTAAAAATCATGGGTTAAATTGAAGTATTTTAAAACTTAAATACCGAATAAAAATCAAAACAAAAATTTAAAGGACTAAAATGCAATTTACATTCATTTTTTAGAAAATTATAAGTAGTTCTTCAAATTGCATTCTCAAACAATTCCTGAATTTTTAAAACCAAATTTTTTTCTTCAATCTACACACTCTATTTCAGATACCAATCTCCAAATACACTATATGATTGCTAGAAGAAAATAAGAAGATTTTTGTTTTTTTAATGAGAATATCAAAAATTTAATCAGATAAGCAAGTGCAAAATGCAATGATTTAGAGCTTAATATCCCACTCATTTAGTGGACCATTGAAGGCAATTGGGAATGGTGGTGGGATCTGTTAACTGCAGCTTCCATATGGTGTTGGTCACCTAAAACTTAAGCATTGCCACATTTTCCAATATCACTTGGCTAACCACACAATCCATCATCTCATGACCCAATTAGGATCAGATTTTTTGTCACTAATTAACTAGACTTAAGGATTCTGCTTCAAAATTATGAAGAGGCCTGATTTGAGATGAAAATCTATGATTATCAAGATGATATCATATCTCAATACACTCAAACGAACATCCAGTTAAATAATGATGAGCCAAAAAAAAAAACTACAATCTTAAGGGAGCATATTAAAGATGTCACATTAAATTCTTGAGATGGAAAAGATGATTACTGAGAACCAAAATATTTTTTTTATATTTTTTTAATAATAAAATTGATAAATAATGCTCAACAAAATAATTGCATTATTTTTTAAGCAATCTTTTATCAGTGGTTAGTTAGTTGATGTGGGGTTATTGTGTTTTCCCCATGAGAAACCTCCCCACAATGCATTATCTTCCCATGTCTCTTTCTAACTCATCATTGCTTTGGTTTTGTGGTTTGTTTCTTTTTCTATATAATTATTATTAAAAATAATAAAATAATAGAAATTCTGGGTCTCCTTCAATCAATCTAGGACGGGCCTCCATTGGGTTGGGCCCAATTCAAATGAAACTGTGGAGGGCCATCAACACGTTGTTAGAAAATTGAAAGAAATGGTTTTAAAATATATTGTTGGTTTTTTTTATTCTTATTAGGAAAATAAGACATTTTCCAATTTTCTTGCTTTTGGTAAAATTAAAAAAAAAAAAAAAAAAAAGAAGAAGTTAAAATATATGTAGAGGGTAAAACTTATACGTAAAGTATTGTGTTTTGATGGGTCGGGGCTTCGTTCGTTAAGGACATTCGTTGACCAATAAAGCTTGGTCAAGATAGACAGCTCGAAGGTCCATTTAGGCCTAATCTGCCTAGTAAGTTAAGCCTAATCCATATGATTAGCACAACCAAAGCCTCACGGTCCAAACCATGTGATGGTTATATAAAGCAAGATGTTAGGTCAAGTCAGGTATGTATGAGATCATTCACCAACCATTACACTGATAAGATTGTCAGAGGGTTTTTTGTCGGTACCACACCGGTGGCTTTCAAGATTAATATTTTTCTCTCTTTTTAGGTAAGTCGGTTAGCAAGATGACAGTGTGTGTCATCACGTGCTCAATTATATAAATTCACCTCTACAATATATATAGAGATTTGCTGGATCAAAGTAAATATTTTTTATATAAGATGTATTAACTTATCAAACAAATCTATTTTGAAAGATGATTTACTAAGCAATCTTCTAATAAGTTTAAAAACAACTCCTTTTAAAATCATATATTTAGTAATAATGACTTAAGTAAATAGTCTAATCATTTTCAAAGTACTTAAAAAGTTACTAACTCAAAGATTAAAACAACTCTCCCACAAACCAAACATATTTTCACAATAAATTTAAAAAACTATAATATTTAAAAAAAAAAAAAAGTATATGATATCCTTGCATCAATCTAGTAAAGTGACAACTCACAAACACTAAGAAAAGAAAAACATAAAACTATTTGTGATGAGTAAGTTGTCAGTAAGATATGTAAGGTCCCCCAAAAAAAATGAAAGAAGCATATGATATGATCAAGCACTTGGCCTTGCTTTCTTCTTCCTCCTATCCATGTGCTTCATCTTCCCCTTTCTCTTTCAATTTTCCTTTCAAAAATCATCAACCACAAATCAATATTTCCTCCATTTCTCTCTCTCACTCTTTCTCTTTGTCAACTACTCTTTGTTTCTAATTAGATTCTCCAAATTATTGCATTTCCTTTTCATTAATCCAAATTTAAGATACCATATTTCCCAATCAAATTACAATAAGATGATACATACATTACGTCACCAATATAAAGATTTTTTTTTCTATTTATATCCATGAGTGTTCAGATCAGTTTGCATCTCGACTAATATGATGAGACAACCATATAACTCTGACCACACTTTGCATAGGGAAACTCTTTAAAAAATATCCTATGTAGGTAGTCACATATGATTTGAATCTATATGATCTTCAAACTCTAAGAAAAATCTTTTGACTATCTTTTGACTACTGAGCCAATCCATAATTAGTCCAATTAAAAGAGTAAAATTTCTTTAGATTTTATATGAAAAATCAGTCTCTTCATTTAAGTTAATATCCCCACACGAGTGTACCTTCTTCTCTAATCCATATACCCTACATATTTTGGGACAAAGAAGACAAGATCATGTTGATTAAATATTTTGTGCTTTTTTTTTTTTGGTGTTGGAATTGTTTGGTTAATTAGCTAATTAAAGGAAATAAATAAAAAGAAAGGAAGATAAATGGGTTCAAATGTTCCCTCTTAATGGAACCTCATGTTGGCAATGTTTTTAATATGTTATCTTTTCCAATTTGGACAGCTTAGTCAAGACTAAGAATTGTATGACAGTTCTTTTAAGGTTCCATTTTTTTGAGGTAATTAATCAAGTTTCAAATCATAATTTAATGAATGTACTGAGTCAAACTTTTCAACCTGGCCACTGCTGGCAATTAGATTAAATAGTTTTTGTCCTACTTAGAATAAATCAATTAGAAAGGCTAAATTATAGTTTTTTTCTCAATTCAAACTCTAACTATTTTTAAATTTTGATATTAAGATTTTAGAAGTTTCAAACATAGCATTCAACTTTTTGTTGGTTTCTATTCTTAATCAAGTTTTAGATATAAAGTTTAAAGGTAAAGTTAAAACGTCATATATAATTTAAGAATAAATTAGAATAGATGCAAATATTTATAGTATATAAATAGTTTATTTCCATTGTTACATTTCTAAGTGATGTTCATTGATTGATTGAGTCCATTGATTTTGCCTTTTTGGATAAAAGTTGAAGCAAATAATAAAAAAATTAAGAGCAAAATGATAGAACTTCCACTTATAATCTTTTTCTTCCCAACATAATTTGTTTAAGACAACAAAGAAACAAATTAAACTATAAAAAAAATAACACTCAGAAACTTGATTAAGAAATTGAAAAAAAAAAAAAAAAAAACTTGATTAAGAAACTGTTTTAATTGCAAAAGATGGGCCCTACCTGATTTTCTTCTCATTTCTAGTGCAATTTTGCCAAACTGGGCCACAGTTTAAAATTTGAACATAAAATTAAAAGCTAGCACCTCATAATTTGACATGATTTTCAACTTTATTAATAAATATCATCTTTTTCTAGAAAGTAAGCTTAAAAATAGGTAAAATGCAAATAAGAAGTTGTGGTTTTGATTAAATGCATGAACACCACAGGGGCGGAGCCACCTTATAGCTTAGGGGGCAATAAAAATTCAAACCCCTCAATTTAAAAAAAAAAAAATTTTTTGTATATATAAATAGTAATATTGTAGGAAATAAATTGAATTTTTACTGTAATTCATCTATTTTGCATTCGTATGAACTCCGAGTTTAAACGACCAAGTTAAAGTTATAAGAAAGTTAGTTAGGATCAACTAAAACCACATTATTTTTAACTTATTAATAAATATTTAACTTTACCTAGGAAGTGGGCTTAAAAAATAGTTTGGTAGAAGAGCAATAATTAAATAAATATATTTTAATATATAGTTATAGAAAAAGTGAGTAATAAATATAGCATTAATAAGTAGTTTGAAAAGGAAAAGACGGTTCCCCAGAAGACAAATGGAGAAACCCAGATGTTGGAGATAAAATGGACTTTTTCCCAACATCAATGGCCGCCTCCATTTATGTTGAAAGATGACCCCATTTTTATAGCCTCAAAAAGTCTCTCATAAAAAAAGTCTACTTCTCCATTAATTCAATTAAGCCATTTTGAGTCACAAGTTTATTTCTAGGTTATTACTATATTATATCATTTTTTAAAATTTACGGGTTTTTTTTAATAGATTAAAGGAGAGGAGACTTCACCCATTAAACTCTGCTGGTTAACTTAAATTTACGAGTTTACTACTGTACAAAGATTTTTAAACATTTCTTCATAAACATTAAGATAAGTTTTTAAAATTCATATATCAATCATAAATTATATAAATTTAGATTTATAATTTTAAATTACATAAATTCAGACTTCTTAGTCGGTAATCTAAACGTCCCTTTTAACTCTTCTTCTTATTCAATTGAGTCGGTTAAAAGTGAATAAAGGTACGGTCATTATTTATGTAAATAATTGAGTCATTTATCGAGTCTTTAATTGTGTTAGGGTCCATTTCTTTTGCTTCTTTTTTACTTCATAGCATTTAATTTGGATGGGATTGTGATGATTGTGATTGTTTGTGAATGTAATGTTATGTTATTACAGTTTTCTCGTTGCAATTTGATCCCACAATTATGGAAGGCTTCAATTTTATTTTATTTTTTTCTGAGAAATGAATGGCTTCAATTTACGAGAAAAATATTCCACTTATTGATCAATTAATGAAGACAATTTGTCCCTCCTTTTGACTTACATCCAATAAATTATACTTTTACCTCTTTCCTTGACAAGTGGTATTAGAAGGAAGAAAATATGGATTGATATTAATAATAAAGGTTTAGTTTTATTTTATTTTAGTATAACTTTTTTTTTAAAAAAATTGTGTTAATTTGGTTGTTTTTAAAGTTTTATTTTAATTCATGTACCTAGATTGAATTTTATTAACCGTTCTTTTCATTAGTGAATGATGCTAATTTCAATGAGAATTATAATATTTTATTTTTTTTAAGAAATGAGAATTATAGTTAAATATTATCGAAGGTTAACATATCAATATGAATTTTATTAGTGATGATGATTTTTTAACTTTAAAGAACTATAGTTTTCAAAGATTTGTTTGAGTACCTAATATGATATATAATGGGAAAAATATCATTATTATTAGGATTAATACAAATTAACCAAATGCAAACAATGGGTAAAATGTAAAAATTAAAAGCATCTTTTAAAAGAGTAATAAGGATGTTAGTTAGAAGTTGGCTTCATTTTCTATTTATATTATTACCATTGATTTTATTTTATTTTTTTGTATAAATACTCTCTCACTATTCATTGTTAATATAATTCATCACATTGTATTTAGCTCTATCTTTCTACTTTCTTATTTAATATGGTATCAAATGTAAGAATTCAACTCTCTCATCTTTTCCTAGATTTCACTGCCTAAATTCGAGATGGGAACAAAATCATGAGACTCTACTTAAACTCTTCACGTATCATATAGAACAGAAACAATAATTTCATTAATTTTTTTATTATTTTTATTTGTCTGAGTTTATTATAATTATTTAAAAGTAATTTGATCAAATGTGTTTTAACAATAAAGTAGTAGCCTTTTGATCTATAGCCATAATAATTTTTTGTTACAAGTCAATTTAAGATCGCCAATTGGGTTAGAATTAGAATGCAGTGATAAAAACTCATTTAAGATCTGTTTTTAAAAGTCCTCATTATGATATTTTTCGATTAAAAAAAATAGTAAAGATTTTGTGGTGACAATTGACGAATCACGATCATGTTAGTTTTTTTTCATGTCTTGTTGTGATCAACCTAATAGATTTCTTCTTTATAATGTAGTGGTCTTAATTATAGCTTTCTAAAAAATCTTGTCTCTCATAAATTCATAAAATATCTCTCAATCTAAAAAGTAGAGCAATCTTATGATTTCATCAATCGAAAAACAAATATATTTAAAAAATTTATAAAGCTTAATTATAATTAAAATAATTATATCATTAATATATCTTATAATATTTTTAGAAGTTCAATTTACCACACTCTAATATAAATTATGTTTAATTTTATTAAATTGATTTATTCTAAAATATAATAGACAATAATTATTTCAACAGCTATAATAATATCAAACTGATAATATCTCTCACTAAAAAAAATCAAATTCATTTTTTTCTCTCTCATATTTTGCCAATTGGGAAATAAACTAGTGGGTGTGTAGCTAATATAAGTGGTTGTCTCATAAGAGAAAGTTAATCCAATGAACAAATGGATGAGAAGATCTTGTTTGCCATTTTTTTTCCCTTTCTTTTTTATATTTCTTCCCCCATATGAGTTGTCTTCATCATATTCTATAAAAAGTTTCATGATCAAAGTGTATTTAACCATATAAATTACAAATGGGCCCCTGTCTCCCTTCCTTGACTATGACTTCTTTACAATCTGAAATCACTCTTTGGGCATCATATTTTTTTTATTTCCCACTCTTACCCTTTTGTTCATTCATGACTCTAAAAACTGTCAAATTTCCATCTTTAGATTCATTGCTTTTTTCTCCCTTCTTAATGCAATGAAAATAGTATCATAGAGATTCCATTTTGAAAAGTCTCTCCTTGTAATAATTACAACTTTATTCAGTAATTGTAATAGATTTCAAAGGATGTAAATTTAGAAAGATATAGATTTTATTGCATGTGATCAACTTTCATGCAAGAAGATAAAGTCAGTAATAAATAGTTTTAAATCTCCCACGTTATTATTGAATACAACATCTTCATTGATATGAGATTTCTAGATAGAACCTTAAGTAAATCTAGAAAGCCGAAAGAACTCAAACTCTATAATTATTGGGTTAAGACAAATTTAATCATTGATAGATTCTCAACTCTCCCCTCACGTGTGAGTTTGGAGGTGAAATATGAATAAATAAGGAAATATCATTATAAAGGTTGTTAACTTAATATACATCTCGTACTCTAATATTATATTTTAAATCATGCATCATTAGATCTAAGAACTTAAGTTATTAGGCTAAAACAAATTTAATCAGTTACATATTTTAAAGAATAATCATAAATCAATCTATATACACATTGAGAGAAATCAAGAATCCCATGTTGTTTTTTTGTTTGTCTCATTTTATTTGTTTTTTCTTTATCTTTTTTTGTTTCCCCACTTTTAAGGCATGCAATGCAAGGGAAGCTAGTCAAATTCTCAGCTTGCAGGCCTACTTCAATTGCGCATATATTTCATATTCTGGATTTTTGTGCATTTAAACGTTTGAAATTTTCTCTCCTTTTCTGTTTGTCTTCCGAGAAAAAGAAAAAGAAAAGAAAAGAAAAGAGAAAAGATTGATAAAGGTATGGGAGAGGGGAATCCTTATCCAAATCCAAATCCGGGTTTTATGTATCGAAACTTGATACCAAAATAGAACTAGTTTTACTTTACTTTTCGATGTTGAAATTAGATTTTGAATTCTCTCCATTTTCTATTTTTTAGAAATAAAAAAATAGTTAAAGTTTAGTAATGATTTAATGAACAAGTTTTATTTAATATTATTTTTTCAATTTGAGAAACTTGTGAGCACGTCGAGACAAGAAGACCATTCCCCGATGCATGCTTTCCAATTAAACAAAAAAAAAGTTATTATCTATGTTTTTATATGCTAATTTGATACATATATTTTTATAATTTATAATTTTTTTTATATATAATGTAAGGTGGGGGATTGAATCTATACCCTCTCTTTTGAGGTAGGAAAGTGTAGGAAATTATTTTAAAAAATTCATAACTTTGTTTGGAATGAGATGAAATTGAAATGAATTGATTTGATTTGATTTTTTTAGATGATACTTAATAATTAGACGAATGTGATTATTTTACTATTATGTTATTTTAATTGATAGAAACTTAAAACATGAAAATGATGGGTTTATATTTTCTGTCTTTTAAAATGAATTCTCTATAATGATGCCGGATAAGAGAATTCATTTAAAATCATTTATGATTTGAAATTCTTTAAATTTCAGAGGAAATAAACACAACGTTAGAGTTGAGAGGACATGACTTATCACTAAATTGATCTCAATTGACTATTCATGTAAATAATTAAATGTTATTCAATCGTCTTTATAGTTATTAGTAAATCATGATAATTTTTATTAAAATTGGCATTGGCAATTTTTTAGTTTGGATATAAAGTATTAGGGTGAGGATTAAATCACACTCTTAAATGTGGAATTACATGTCTTAACTAATGAGGTATGTCCTGATTGACAATTAAGTCAATAAACTCGAGATAATTTAATAAATAATAAACAAAAAATATCTAAAATAAACATATACAATGATTAAAATGAGTCTTAAACCCATAGATCAAATGATAAAATATAGATATCAAATACGTAATTTTAACATTTGAAAAATATGATGGGTGATAATGACGAAGCTGGCTTTGGATCAAACAAGTGGTCTGTGAGTGAATGAATTAATAGGTTAAAAATAGGCATAGAATGACTTTACAGGCCAAGAACCGTTGACTTCACTCTGCAAAAGCCTGTTTCTCTTTCGAATTTTAAATGCACCGCTCAAATAAATAAATAAAATAAATACATTTCTTTCCCGTTTTTATTTTTTTTCTTACTTGTATAAGTTGGAGTATTGTACATTTTAGGACGTGTGGTCCAATTTTAGACCATGATTGTAATAATGTCATAATACTTGTATTCAATATTTAAATATGACATAGAGTGAAGCGAATAATTTAAAACTGATATAATTAGGAAGGTTTTCAAAAATGATATTTTATAAAATAGTAAAAGTTTTAAAAAATATTTAAGGACATATCTCAGACTGAGATCTATCAATCTGGTCGAGAAAATATTTCAAAATATTTGTTATTTTAAAAAAAAAAAACTCATAAAAAAGAAAGTCAACTTTTGAAATTTCCCTATAATTATAGGGTGATTGTTTATTTAGTGAAACTCAGATAAAATATTTTAAAAATAACCGGTTAAAAACAATTAAGAAATATGGTAAAATAAATATACGTGTCATGCAATTATTGTAAAAAGAAAATATCATTATTATCAAAATCAATGGATGATTAACAAATTAAAAAAAAAAGTTCTCAAAGAAGTAAGGTAGTCATTTAAATTTCACATTATTTTATTGAATTGGTAGAGGAAATAGGATGATTATTGAGATAAATCACAAATCACAAATCACAGAAAGAGGATAGAGCACTTAAAATAGAGAGAGAGAAAGAGACAAATAAGATAGATAGATTGAACTTCTCACAAAAGCATAGAGAAGAAGGTCAATTTCCAGAATCAAACTCCCATGGGCTCCACCACTCCCCCCCTCTCTCTCTCTAGACTTTGACCAACATTTGTCCCAATTTACATAAGTAATATTATATCTATCTTATACAATTTATTGTTATATGGGCTATTCATATCTTATACACAACGTACATCGTTAATGTCAACGAGATGGAGAGAAATAAGATCATAGGAATTAATTTTTATCTCCACCAGTCACCATGAAGATTATATGGTTGAGGCTAGACATGACCCGATCTCATAAAAATAATTAATAATTTAATACTTAATATGTGGTCAATTATTCAGATTGAAAATTCGAGAGTATAATTATTATAACCAAATATAATATAAGATAGTTGATACAATTTTATAAATAAAAAACTTCTGACATTTTAATAATTTTATAAGACTTATTTTTATATTGGCCATTCATATCTCATAGACAACATGGCTTACAACATTAATAAGAAATGGGTTCCCACCACGTGGCATGTACATTATTTTCATTTGAACTTGACAAGACATAATCTTACAAATATACTAATTCATTTTTTTTGAAAGAAGTTGCATTGTAATAAATAAAAATGTGTGGTTCATGAAAATTTACAACAACAAAAAAATAAAAAAGAAGAAAGGGAAATAAGCAAAGAAGGCAAAAACAAGAAAAGAGAAGGGCATCTTTCTCTGCTTTTGATGCCTTAAGTCTTCCTCATGCCCTCTGCCATAGTGCCTTCTCTTTCACTGCAAAAAGCAAATAAGGCAACCAGCCATTGCCCTTACCATTTGGATATTGACACTTCCCTTATTCTCATCAACAAAAAGTGACCTTGAGAGACTTGAATTGTCATAAAAATCACTATCAATAGAGAGATCCAATGGGTCTTTTCTGACCAGTTTTTTTAATTTTCTAACATTTTTCACCTGAATTTAAATAAATATTTCATATAAAAAATATATTATGAAATTCAATATATTTCATTCAAGTAATTTTTTTTGTACACTTTTTCTTATTCCAAGGTCCCCCACACCCCTTTTTCTCTTCTTCCCTACTCTCAAATCCCCCTTTTTTTTAATATTCTCTCTGGAAAATATTTTCTAATCTATCTTTCAAATCTTCACATTTTCAAAGGTTTAAGAAAGGAAAAAAAAATCACCCCATTAGAAACCAAAGAGAACATGAGGGAATCCTAAAACACCAAACTTCCCTCTTTCTCCACCCTCTCCCAATGGCTGTGCTGTGCTGCTCAACAAAATCAGCCATAAATATTTTGCATTTTCCAATGCCAAGCTTTTTTCCAACTCCTTGCCCTGCAAGTGGTATTTGAGCTCATGCAAGTCTTTCTTGTAAGCTCCCTCACCCATCGGATTCTTCTGGTCGATACCAAATTCGATTGGTGATTTTTGTCGATCGGGACGATAGTTACTACATCCTTTTTTTCAACTGTCCTCGATAAATATTCTCCCTATAAAATCTCGGAATCTTTTCGAATAGAGCTTTGGATCGACTGCTGATATAGAGGTGGAGTCAACTTGTAAGGATTTGTATGCATGCTCCAATTTCTTGGAGATATCGTAGTCTTGTAAGATGTCAATGATCCCAAAATATAAGACGACTTCATAGATTTCGCCACTCCTTGAAGGGATCAATTGGCTAGTCCTACCAGGTGCATACTGATCGAAGTCGCTCCTCCGAGCCATTCGCTCTGCTCTTGCTGGCATATTGGCTCCTAACCTAATTAAAGGTTTCCTGGTAAGGAAAGATCAGTGTCAGATAAATTAAAAATGATTGCCATAAGTGTTTCGAAAACGAAGATCAAATTGTTTAAATGATTTTGCAAAAAGAAAGATGTCAGTAAACAACTAAAGTGAAATATCCCACAGGCATCAACACAAAATCATAAGCAGGCTGATTGTAGATATACCCCACAAACTGCTGTCATCTAGATCTCTAAAAAACCACCCATCAGAAAGGCAGAGGAAATACCACCCACTTTCAATTATTTGAAGGAACATGATCATATATTCAATGGCAGACATTAAGCAAAACTTCAAACTTATCATATAATGAAGATAGAGCTCAATAATAACATGTGCTGAAGCATAATAATCTAAATGATAAGTTCGTAATCATAACAATTATGATGGGCAAAGCATGAACAGATATATACCATTGTAGAAAGTTTCTAGAATGCTCCCATTAAGTTCTAATCGATTATTCAACCTAGTAAGTCATAGTGTTAAATAATCAAATAAAACCAGGAGAAATGGCCATAAAAACTTACTGGCCAGCTAAGACTCGATCCCTTTCCTGCAGCTCTGCTTCAAGAAAACGACAGCCACGCATATACTTTTCATTCTGATAGGAATCTTTATAACCTGCAGATAGCACAGGTATCTTTTAACAATCAAATCCTCCTTCATACAGTTTGCTCGTGACAATTAAATCAAAATCAAAATATTACCAGATCGCAATAGAAATGGTGATAATCCCATTTCGTCATATCTATTTTCGTCACGGAAATGAAGACCAACAAGGAGACTGTAATCCATGATTCTTTCAGCTTCCAAGAACTCACAGTCTCGGTTAATTTGCCTGTCATAGTTAATATAACATGAGTAAACAGAGAAAGACAGAGCAGGCTTCAGAAAAGGATGTGTATATTTAGAAAGTTGAATCATTACTTAATAAACTCCTGGAACCGATTTTGCTGAAGGCGAAACACAAAATTGAGATCAAGGTCCTTCAGCGTAGTGGTTTCATCAATTTCTCCCACAGGCTTATCTGTTGTTCGTCCATGAGAAGATCCTTTCAGATCAAAACGTCGATGAATCCGGTATTCGGAGCAGAATAAGTTGCCCATCACAATAAACCGTGTCTAGTTTTCAGAAAAAGGTTACAGTTAGATACAACGCAAATTAAACCAATAGTACATCTTTTTTTTTTTTTTGATAAGAAATAGTACATCTGGAAAAGCATAATAAACTGAATCAATCAGCAATACCTTTTGCCCACCAATTGGTTTCACACAGTGTACACCGAAGAATTTTGTCACAAGGGAATTCTCGTATCGACTAACATGTTGATAATAACTTGTAAGCATCCTGATGAGAACCTGAAAATGAACAACTAAATTTCAGATGCAATCAACAATTCTCCTCCAACATATTAGGCCACATAAGAAGTGAACTAGATGAAATTAAAACACTACAAATTATCCAGTGCAAATCAATATCATAAGGGCAACAGACCTTGACTTCCGATTTCTTCACTGTCTTTATGATGAATCTATCATCCTGGGTTAAGTAGAAGCAGCTTCCGCTCTTCCCTGGAGAAGAAAGCTCTCTTAGGGCGTCATTTCCACAAATAGCTAGCATATAATCGGCAGGATCAATTCTGAACAGGTCCCTCAATCGTCTGAAATAAGGACAATAGTAGGGTAGAATTAGTCGCCAACTAATTCGAATAAAGATTCCAGCAACAAAAAACAGAGACAAATTTTATGGATTTAAGCCAGAGCCATAAAATGAAATTGCCCAGGAACAACAAGGATCAAACTGAACAGAAACCGCAGTAACATGAATACCTGAACACCAAGGGACAGTAATCCTTCCAACGAAACTCTACGGATTGATGTGGGGGCGTAGTCTTCGATCCTTCGGCTGGAAATCTCGTCCAGAACTTCTCCTTTGGATCAAAATCACTTGACTTAAGGTCTCGCATTATCGAAGTGTGCTTCCCTACCGAATGCCTAAACAAAATCCCAGTAAAATCCAAATCAAGACAAGAGCAAGGAAAAGGAAAAAAAAAATTAAACCAAAAAACAAGAAGCACCCATTTCAGCTAAAATAAGGTAACTCATTCAATTCTTACCTAATACCCAATTGGAGATTGAGCATCAATTCATAATTCTTATGCCCTTTAGATATAGTCTGCCCCGGTTTCTTTGCTTCCTCCGAATGACAACAAGGACTCCTCCTAAACTGTCTAATTCCGTCTCGATACAACATCGAAGCCTCGACATTATCGAGTATATCACAAGTAATATCCCCAGCTTCACCATCAGATTGCCATATACAAATCCTGGGAAAATTCCTCTCTCCTAAACTCCCTCTAGCACCATTATCAACAGAAGACCTTTTCCTCATTGTGACACTCAAATTCTCAGTCTCAAAACACCCATTGTTATTACTCAACAACTGTTGTTCTTTCCCATCTCCAGAAAAATCACAACTCCCATCAAACAAACTAAAAACACCATTTCCTTTAGGAACCCCATTTTCCCATTGACCTTCATAACGATTCCCATTAGCCCAAATGAAAACCCCAGAACCAAACATCAACCCATTTTTCCATTCCCCAACATATTCATTCCCATTTTTCCAAACGTAACGACCATGACCATCTTGAACATTCCTTTTCCAACACCCATCATAAAAATCTCCATTTGCATATCGTTTTGTACCATACCCATGTTTCCGATCCGCGACCCAAGATCCACGATAAGTATCACCTTCGGATCCAATAAACGTACCCGAACCTTCCATCCGACCCGATTTAAACTCACCTTCATAAGTAGCTCCAGAAGGCCAAGAAAACTTCCCTTTTCCAGAAGCTTTACCTCTCTTCCATTCACCTTCATACATACACCCATCTGTCCATAAATACTTTCCCGATCCATCTGGAACACTTCCTAAACAAGTTCCAATGTAAAGATCTCCGTTGGGTAATGGTTTCTCTACGGCGGTGATATCGTCGGAAGACATAGAATCGACGGCGGCGGCGGTGGTGGTGGTGGTCGGAGGTGAGGAAATGTAAGTGGGTGTTACCCTTCGTGAACTAGCTTGAGATCGGGTTCGATTTACAGGCATGGTTTTGTGGGTTTCTTTATCTAATTTCTCTTCATCTGATTTCTTCTTCTTGTGGGTGTTAAAAGAGATGATTTCGTTTGGCTCTTCACATAACAAAGCTTCACGCATTTTATCTCTCATACATAACCCAGCAAAGGAAATTATAGTGTTCTTCAACGAGTTTTCTCTCTCATCAATTTCTCTGTGAAGGCTAGAGAAGCTAAACAGGGAGAAAGAGAAAATGAAGTAAATAAAGAGAGAGAAAGAAGAGAGAGAGTAAAGGAAAGAGGAAAGTTAGTATTTTTTTTTTCCTATACTTCATCTTCTACTTCTATACTACTAATACTGGAAATATACAAAATACAGATTAAGAAACAAATAAAAACTTTCCATTTTATTTTATTTATTTATTTGTTATTACTATAGTACCCCCACTAGCCCTTTTTATTATTTTATAATCCACTTTTTTTTCTTTTACTTTTTACACAAATTGTATAATTCATTATCATATATCATAATTATCAAAATAGTAACTCCTTTTTTTTCTAGCAACGATTTTGTTCTTTACGCTTAATAATTTTTTTTTGAGATATTACATCAAATTTAGGGGAAGGGAGACTCAAACCTTCGATCTCGTGAGAAGAGAGCATGTGTCTAACACTTGGGCTATGCTCGTGTTGGGTTCTTTATGTTTAATAATTATTATTTAATAAGTTGTTGAACTACTTTTTTTTTATAGTTTTTCAATTTTGATTATGAATTAATAAATTATAGCAAATGAGATGTAATGTCAAATATTTTATTTCATTATTGAATAAGTTTTTTTTATTATTTGTTGATAATTTTATGTATAATTGGATTGATATCTTTTCAACTATAATAGTGGAATTGATATGATGTGTTTTTTATTGGTTTTTATTATATAGTAAGGGAAATTGAAATTCTAAATTAATGAGTAATTATAAGCGTTTTATCATTAAGTTCTAAATAATTCAGACATATAGATCTACCCATTAAATAAATGGAAGAAGAAAAAACCATAGTTTTTTTTAAAATAATTTATGAAAAATGAACTAAGAATTCTATTGGTACACTATGTAAAATTTAAAGAATAAAACATAACAGTTTCGTCTAAAAATAAACATAACAGTTTAAAATTTTAAAAACTTAATAGAATAAATATAAAAATTGACCAACATAAATGATTTAAAATTTTAAAATTCAATAAATAGATCACATTCACATGAGACAAGACATGTCATTTATGTTAATAATAAGCTGTTTCAATTATTATTGAAAATTAATAATTGCTTTTTGTTATTTTATAAAAATAAAAAAGAAGTTGAAAAATAGCCATCTAAAATATTGAGCCTTTTACAAGAAAACATTTTTTACTGTAGATGAAATTAGTTGTCAGTTGCCCTAAACTGAAAGTGAAATGACAAGAATACCCTTTTCGTATTGACTGCGAGATTTCACTTCCCCAGAAGCTACGGCGTTGCATCTTTTGTTTTGTGTATTGCGATGTGAAGCGTCCAGGACGTGAAGGGCAAGGCTAGGAAATTAATTTTATAACTTGATCTTTTGCCCCTCTATCTTCCTTTAATTACATTAATGCCATGACGTTTTCATTTAGTTTTTTTTATTTAATTTTATGACATGTGAAGGTAACCTCCTAAATTTTCCCATTCTTTCATCAGTTTTTGTAGTGAATGTCTAAATCTTATATTATAAGAAAATTTGTCAGTTTTTTTTTTTTACCTTTCATTCAATTTTGTTGAGAGTTTTTTAAAATCAAGATTTGGGTTTCTTTAACTTTTTATGAGTTTTAAGATTGTGAAAATTAAAACCTTTTAGGTTATAGAGTTTTTATGGTGAATTATAAAGTTCTTTTTTAAATTATGAAGAATTTTTGAATCTCCTAGTAGATAGATTTATTGAATTCCTGGTGGATGATGAATAAAAATGATTCAATCTCGATATAATACACTATCTATCCAATTTCAATTTTAATCTTAATCTCAAAATTCTATAATTATTGTTATTTTTTAATGCAAGGGTAAGAGTATATAGAAAACCCCATTCTCTTCTTCTTTAATCTATTTTTATCAATTACCCTGCCATGCTTCTAGATTTTATTTTAGAAATTGTAATGTAGTAAATTGGTGGAATATAATACTACGACTTCATAGAAATTGTAGCTTTAATTATTTATATATAATAAATTATTTAAAGAAATGTATCCCCCAATGTCTTACTTTGTTAAAATATATATATATATATATATATATTTTACTAAGTAAATAACATAAAATAATCGATACAATATATTTGTAATATGCAATCTATTAATTATTTAATATTTATTATCAATAATATAATTCAACAGTTATTTTCTTTAATATTATTATTAATTATGAAAATAAACAGATAAATTTTGAAATCGAAATTTAAGTTTTGCCATTTTAGCAATTGGTCGTGATATTCTTTAAGTAAGTAAATAAATGGAGAAAAAAAGTCAACAATATTTTGAATTTCTTTTTTCTACTTTCCTGCCCACTTAATTATTTATTTTGCTGTTATTGTCAAACATTATTTATTTATTTTTTCAAGAAACAAATATCATTTATATTAAAACTAAAAAAAAAACATAATATTTGTACTTTTTAATTTCTTGAGTTAGTCCTTAAATATGTTAACAAACCATATAGTTTATCACTTTAACAAATCTGATCTATGACTTATTTTAGGGTGGGGTGTAGATTAGTTCTGTTTAATTGATTTTAAATAAAAATGAATGTAAAATTGATTTTATCAACATGGAAAAAATGTATCTTAAAAAACAAAAGACAAAACACACGATTTATTCTGGAAAAAAAAAGTGAAATGAACATTTTAAAAATGGTTGACATATACACATACTGAATTCTATTTTAATTATCAAAATTAAATTCATTTATTACTTTTAAGAAATTTGACTTTTATATAAGCAAATCAACTATATTTTTATTGATCTTGCATTTATCATCAAAATATTCAAACACCCCTCATTTATATGAAAATGTTAGAAGTCCAAAACAAATAAATTTTCTTTTAAAGTCAACCAAATGAATGAAAACAAAATTATATATATATATATAACTAAAAACTAAAAATTAAGACTACGGTGGTGGTTTCCTCTTAACTATTCATAAGAGCATTTAGCAGCTGATTTTTTTTTTTTAATATGAAATCTTTCATTTGGTTTTTTTTTTAAAATGTCTCGTTGATTTTTTAAAATTTTGTATAACTAATTCAAAGTAATTAGCATGAAATGAAAATGTGATAATATAAATGTACATTAATTAATAAATTAACTAAGAAAAATACAAATTTTAGTATCAAATTTCATGAACACATGTCCTGATTAGTAATTAATAAGATTTCACAAAAACCACCTAATCTAATTTGTTTTTGCTTCCCTCTAAAATAATATAGTTTTTTCGTGCTTATAAGAATGAGTAGTTTATAAACACATGGTTTTGAAAAATCAATTTTCACCAAAACATGGAAACGAGAATGTGAAAATAAACCATTTCCATGTAAAAAAAATATAATTATAATAATAATTATCGTAACCAAGTGTCCTATTATAGAAAGTTGTCTTTATAATAATAGTTATTAGTCATAAAGTGTATGTTTGGTATGGAAATATTCATTTGGAATTTGTAATCGTTTCATACTCCAAAAGTGGACTGATGGCGTTCGATAAAAACCAAAAAAGCTTAGATAATTTTTTTTTTGATTATTTAGGGAGTCAATTGAGAGAATGAAGTTTAAAGGAAATAACAAAAATTAAGGCTCCCTAATTTTGATGATTAATTTGTTTTTTTTTAAATAATTAAATTGTTTACAAACAATTTTATGTAATTCAAACTTTTGAAAGAATAAATATCATTATTATATGGTACAACTTTAATATAAATGTATCAAATAACAAATTGTTTATCGTTCAATAGATCATTAAAAATAATTGTATAGTTGAGTTTTATTATTTATTATTTTAATTTTTTTATTGGATGGAATAATTGTCATCTTAATGAGTATTTTATTAAAATTTCATTGTTAATTTAGTTTTGATAATCTATTCCTAATTTCAATAAATTATTAAAAAAATAATCTATTATTTAAATACAAAAAAAATAATGACCATATCTAAAAAAATCGTGAAAAAAATTATCATTTGAAATGAAAACCAAATTTAAAAAATAAAAGTTATTTCTTAAAAATTACTTGTTTTAATATTTAAAATATAATTAAGTTATAAAAAACGATGCAATTGCACCAGTTGAATGATGGTAAAAAAAATTGTTTTTTTTTTAAATTTTATTTTGAATCATAATGTAAAATTTTAAACCACCAATATGTTTGTCAAATAGATAAATAATTATATATTGAAATTAGAAATGTGTGTACGTGGGCCACTTTATAAAAAAAACAAAAGTTTTTTTTGCTTCACTTAACTTTCTATATTGCTTATCTAAATTGTCTATGGCCTATGCGCTATGCATATCCGTTTATATTCGATTTCCAAAATTTTGAGAATTCTTATCATCAAACCATCTTCCTTTTTGCTCAATTTGCTACTTAATTAGTGATTAATCTAATTGAATCTATTCTTATAAATTATTTTCTATAAAAAAAATTGATTCTAATTTACTTTTGGCTACCAAGTTAAAAGATGCTCTTGCAATTTCTCACTCTATTTATAAATTAACAATATATAATTAAATCTTTAAATTTCTAGAGTCTTTTTAAATTAGCAAAAGTTTTTTTTTTTTTTTTAAAATAACATTTCCCCCTTTACCTAAAATAAGTGTGAAACTCAATCCACACAACTATTAATAAAGTACTATTTTAAAAAAAAAGAATTAGAAGTATTTATTATTTTTAAAAATAGATATTTAAAAAGTGATAGAGGAAATACGCTTAAATGTTTATATTGATTTATTTTTATCTATTGATATTAAAACCTGGTACCTACTATATGTGAATCCATGAGTTATCCACATAGATGAATGAAGTTTTTGTTCAACTAGTGAAGACTAAAATGATATTTTAAATATAGTTAAGATATTAAAACAAAATATTTAAAAATGAAAGGATCAAAATTGAATAAATATAAGAGTTTACGCAACCAATATAGGATATAAACTAAAATATATATTTTTTTAATCTTTGTATATGTATAACTATTAATATATAATTATTGATTTTTTTTTGTCTTCCGAGTATCATATTTTAACATATTATATTATGTTATTAAACTTTTTTTAGTTAAGAACCGAATAATACACTCTCTTTAAATGATGATTCTTTTAAATTTGTTAATATTACTATTAGACCATATTATTAAGTGATTATATTATAAAGTTAAATTATGAATAAAAACACGAAAAAAAAATATATTTTAAAAGTGTTTTCTAAATAATAAAATTATTACACTTTATTAATGTTGAGAATCTTATATCGGAAAGATGAAAAGAACTCATAAACTTTATAAAATACATAAGTTAATTGTTAATTGGTTATGAGATGAAAACTCGTGATATCTAAGAATTAATAAAATTAGTTTGAAAAATAGTTTTACCGATATTTTTTTTATAAAAAAAAAGGGCATACCTAAACAGTACCTAACATTCATATTCATTACTATAAACGAATTCATTTATATTTTTTAAACAAAAGAATTAGCTCACATTTTGAAGTTTTGTACCAAACAAGAAAAATCAATTTAAGTTGAATTCTCCTAAATAATTTCAATTATTTATTCATCATTTTTTTTTTTGAAGTTTTGTACCAAGCAAGAAATTCAATTGAGTTGAATTCCACTAAATAAATAAATTTTATTCATAAAAAAATGTTTTGAAATTTTGAGTCAAATAAGAAAGCTCAATTTAGTGGAATTCCACTAAATAATTTAATTGTTTATTTATCGAAGATATTATTAAAAAAAAAAATCCACAATTTCAAGTCGGCATGATGATATATAAAATGTCGTAATCTGCGGATGATTTACATTATTATCCAAAAACTAAAATATAGATATCAAATAACTAACATACTTATTTTAGTTAACAATTTAAATGCTCTGGACACGAGTTCGAATGTCATTGGTGCATGAGTTTATATTTTTAAAAACTCAATGACGTATTCAAGAAGAGTACTAAAACTATTTTTATTTATATATTTATTTAATAACCCACCCTTGCATGGATATTTCTAATATTTAAGAATCTTCATGGTCTTAAAAATATATTTTAAAACAGAAAATAAGAAAAAAATTACATGAGAGTTGTTCCAACACCACTCTCAAATTTTAATTTGAATAATTATATCCCTAAATTTAAGGGATGGATAAAACTTTTCTATTAGAAATAATAGATTTTTTTTTTTTTTTCAAAGAAGTGAGACTATGTTATAATTTAGAGTTTAAACCAGGATAATTATTGGGTTTGCGATCAAAGTCCAATATTGAGAGTTTTATATGGGTAAAATCTAAAGAAAAGTCATACGAACATAAGGCAATATCATTCTATGTGAAAATTATGATTTTTCACAATAACATATTAATATAGAGATTGTGAAGTGTCATCCCAATAACGATAATTAGAAAAAAAAGCTAACATAAGCATAATTAAATTAGTTAAGTATTAGTGTTTTACCATAAGGTTGAACGCTAAAAAATACAATTATAATAATAATAAAAAAACTCACTGAGTTACACTACAACAACGTTAAAAATATGAGATAAATGAAGAAAATATACGTATATAATAATAAAGTGAATTAAATTAGGGGCATTTACAAATCTAACAATTTTTTTAGTAATATTTGTAAAAGTAAAACCTCAAAAAAATATTTACAAATATAGCAAATTTTTGTCATGTTTATTAATGATAAACATTGAATTATATATTTTTACACTATGTTTATCACCGATAAACACATAAATCAGTGTTTATCATTTATAAACATGATAAAAATTGCTATATTTACAAATACTTTTTTGAGTTGATATTTTTACAAATATTGAATAAAAATTTGTCACCCAATGAAATTTCCCATTAAATTATAATAATTTTGTCATTCCATACAATTTAGAGGTAATTTATATAGTTTTCCGTACAAAAAAATAATTAATTAATAAGAAGAACTCACTTAATTTAAAAACAAACTAACAATTCATTAATTTCCCAATTAATTATTTATTTAGGGAGGCAAATGTGAAATATAAGAATAATTATATTGATTCTGAAGAGGATGTGGATGAGAGCCAGCCAGAGAGAGCCTTTTACAGTTGGACCACCCGAAGCTGAGCTGGCAATAAGGTGGAGCCCACATGTGAAGAACAAGGGACCCACTGCCCCACGTCTCTTTTCTAAATGACAGGTATGAGACACTGCCTACTGTACTCATTCTTTCAGACATTTCAACGAGAGTCCTCATCAACCCCTCCACGTGTCCCGTATCCGTGTCTGCCAAGTATCCGATTCAACCGCGAAAAAAATTATAATACTTTTATCATTAACTCCATTTGGGGTTGAGACTTAAAACCGTCAACCAATTTAATTGACCAAAATCTAATCGAATTGATCGGTTTAATTTCAGTTTTTAAAATTGATCAAATACGAAACGTATATGTATAAATAATATTAATTTTTTTAATCATAAAACCTAATTGAAATAGACAAAATCCTCTAAAAATTGAACTGAAACTCATATATATGGAACCCTTAAGTCGGTCATATGTCAAAACTGAAACTGAACCCGATTTTCAACTATAATTGGTTCAGTTTGCCTATTTTTAAAACATATAATCGGTTTCGTTTCAATTTTGACCAAAACCAATTTAAATCAAACCGACTCACCCCTAATTCCACTATTCATATGTTTTTTTAATAATAAATGTCATGACATATTGATATTATTAGTATATGTAATAGTAGTTTAGAATTTGTTCAATTAATACATAAATTTCTCTCTTGAAATGCATAATCACATGGATGCCAAGTGTCATTGTTCCAGAAATTAAAATGAGATTTGAAAGTATTAAAAAAATTATAAATTAGGGGAAAAAAGAAGAAGAGGGATAATATTGAGTTGAAATTATAGAAATAAAATGATGGGAAGTAATATTATTATGAGGGGGTAGTGGCCGCCCCTTTCGGACTAACCGAAAGTGCGTTGGTTTCTTTCTCTTTTAATCTTTATATATATATATATATATATATTCCATTGTTCCATTTCATAAGTAGACAAAGCTTTGGTCAAAATCATAAATTATATTCACAAACTCTTGGAAATTTTGAAAAAAATATCTGCAGCCATCAAAATTATTAAGGCATTTGAAGAGTATTTTGACAAAAAAAAAAAGTAGTCTTCTGTTTTGTAAAACAATAATATTTAGTTTGAAAATATATTTAGATAAATATTTATTTTTAAGAAAAAGAAAACGATGTAATTCTCTCTTCTTTTCATTTATTTTATGTCTCGTGTTTTCTTTTCTAAATTAAATTTATTACTATTCTTAAAATTATGGGTTCTTTTAATTACAGGTCATATACATGCTTTTAATTACAGGTCATATACATGCAATGACCTTAATTTTTACAAGCAATATAGAATTATAAAAAGATAGCTTTTAAATATACATCCTGAGTTTTTGTCACTCTATCAAATATATTTTATAATTTAACACCTCTTTTATATAATTAGGGGCGGAGTCAGAAATGTTTTTTAGGGAGACAAAGATGAAGAGGGAGGGGCACAAATTAGATGAATAATACTAACGCATTTCAATTTTTCACCTAAAATGTTACTATTTTTACTTATAAATTTTCATTATTTTAAAAACTGAGGGGGCAACTGCCGCATCCCAGCCATAAGGTGGCTCCACCCCGGTATATAATCTAATTATCTCACATTAATTTTAAGGATTAAAACCTATTATATTAACATTTTTCATTTTAAGTTGATAACTCTTAAAAGTTTCATTTTTACCCTCAAACTTTATATAAGCGTTTTGTCTAAAAATACCTCTCTTGGCATTTCTTCCCTCCATCTTTTAACAGAAACTAACGTAATATTATTTTACAATATATAATATTGAGCAAATACAGGCCAGGATTGTAATTTGATAATAAAATGTGATCCATATTTAAATCAAATGATAACATTGGTAAAATGATATGAGAATAATTGGGCTTTGGGCTTATTTGATCAAAAAGAGTAAGGAAAAAAAAATATAAGATAGTGCTTCCTAAAGTTCAAAGTGAGGGGATTAGAAAACCATAATCATCTCATCTACTCATAAGTAAAAAAATGATAATATAGTATTACGTGAGTTTATGATTAAAAAGAAAAATAGACAAAGAGATAACACAAGAGGCTAAAATAGAATATTGTACAAAGTTTATAAAAATAAAACATTTTTTATATAATTTATGAGATCGAATTAGATAAAAAATGAATATTTACGGATCAAAATAGATATTGAATCTTGCTTCATGAAAGATTTTCATTCATTGGAAATTGAAGAAGTGAATGTGAGAGTATATATATATATATATTTATTTATTTCTAAGATAAAAATGAATTGGGGGTGAAGACATATTTAGTGAAACATATAAAAAGGCAAAAATGAATGAATTTTCAAAGAAACAAAAAATTCCACCAACATATTTGAGTAACTTTTGAAAAAAAAAATGATTGAATTAAATTAGGAAAAAAAAAAAAGAAGGAAAGAATTTAAAAGAAAGGATTGAGTTAGGGTTAGGATTTGAGTGGTGGTGGAGTTAGTGTCGGTGAAAATCACACGCGCAATAAGAGGGAAAGGGAAGTAAGGAAGGAAAGAGGGCCATCAATATGAATTTGATGCCATGTGATAACATGTTTTTGTTTCAATAATAAGGCTAAGGCTTCTCTCCCTATTTTTCTATTTCATATGTTTGGTTTTGAATAAAGAGAGAGACAAAATGAGAGGACATCTCCCTTTTAATCTTATCAACTTTGTTTCCCTTTTTCTTTTTCTCTATTTTTTTAAACCAATTTTTCTTCTTCAATCTTTAAAATACCCCACCAAAAATAACCATCCAATCAAGCCATTAAAAAACGAAAAAAACTTTTTAAAATTTATGCCCAATATAATATAATATAGACTTAAAATATCTTAACTTTGATATTTATTCTGTTTTTGTTTTAATATTTTTAAATATTTTATTTTGTTTCTTAAACTTTTATATAAGAACTTGTTTAGGTCATTACATTGATTTTTCATATTTCAATTAATAAAAATATAAATACTTACATTTGATATTAAACCCAATATTAATGGACCCAAATGTCTATTAAATGTAATATAAATAAAACAATATATTTAATACACATATGTAAGTGAGAATGAACTCCTCTAGCTAGCGAGCAGACCGAGTTTTATTCTTATACCTAATATATCAGATTTGGTATATAACAAGAAAAGTAAAATACAACTTCATGTGATTGCTATGTGATATTTCAATTGAGATGTATTATATTATTTTGACTAAATTCATAAACCAAAACATAAGAAAGTATAATATATTAGTGTAACATTCAAACCATGATAGATTTACGAGTCATAATATGTCTTTTGTAGTTAAACTACTTTTCTTTTCAAAGAAGGAAAGTTTGATTTTCCACACCTTTTTACGATTGAAAGCTAAGAAACATGTTTAATGTAATTTATATTGGGATCATAAATAAACACAGTCAACAATCAGGGATTAGGGAGCAATATTTGACACTTTTGGAAGTCTCTTTTGTGGTTGGAATTTGAATTCAAGAAACCAATTTCTCTTCATCAAATCTCTATACCATCAAAGTATTGCTGATGAGGAGATGGTTTCAAAGTGTGAAACTGTTATATTAGATATTACTTTGACTATGCATTTTTCTAATCTGATTTCAAAATTCAATTGCCATATTTTGTTATGGGGTTCCTTCCTACCTATCTTCCAAACTCGTTTTCAATGTATTTTTTTAGGTTTTTTCCTACATATTTTCGTAATTTCTCCCTTTTTTTGACAAAGGATTTCAATCATAAGAGACGTGTGAAAGGGTTGTAGTTTCTCTCACAATTTCTTCTACCTTCCAACTTCCAACTATAATATAGCTGCCTTGGTTGCAAAATAAATAATAGTCCAATTTCAAATACATGACAAATATTTTCATTCAATTTTATTTTGGTCACCTTTATCATGATTTAGAATTTTCATTTGGGTTTAGAATTGTCATCTTATTTCCATTTAAATTTTAGTCTTAATCAAAATGTAAGAGTACACCATTCGTCACATAGGTCCTAAAACAATATAATTAGCAAAAAAAAAAAATCAAATTAGTTTTTTAATCAAACCATAAAATAACACATCACATATTCTCCACCAACATACATAAGTCCACACTGAATGTGATTGTTTTCATCAAAAATCAGAAGAAAGACAAAAAGAAAATAAAAAAAAATCAGCAAACATAGGCCATGACGGAATGCCAAATGGTCCAAATAGCCACCCTTTTAATATTCCAAAGGAAAAAAAAAGGGATTATTTATTTCATCTGTTTGACCAAAACGTAGGATTTTCACTTTATTAATCAAGTACAAAACTAGAGAAAAAATACGCCGTCTCATATTTATAGTATCAGCACAATGATATATATACATATAAATATATTATTCTCTATCTAAATGCCCTTTGGAATTTCGGTTGGTTAACTTGCAAAGAGGTCGTTTTCTGATTGGAAGGCTCAGAATTGATTTGACGGTTCACAAAATTTGCGTATTTTCTTTTATCGTGTCGAGGTCACCTATCCATCCATCAACAAAAATTCGAATAAAAGTGTTAGGGAAATGGGAGCGAGAGAGAGAAAGCACGCAGTGGTTAAATTAACGAGCATCTTGAATCGTCAATAAGGTGAGTACGGTTCGATTTGGTTCGGTATTGGGTCAAACTGTTAACCGAACCATTCTATTTGGTTTTTGAAAACCATGAACTGCTCGGTTCTAAAAAATTAAGAAACCAATTGGATTTAGTTCGGTTTGGTAATGTACATTTCAGTTCGGTTTTCTCGGTTTTGCACTTTAACTATTTTCAACAAGAATTTCCATGAGAAGAAAGATCACACAACACTAAAAAAATGTTTGACTGAGAACATAGTAGATCCATAGCCAAACAATTATCTGGAATAAATCTAATAACATACAAAAAGAATATTACTAAAAACTAAATATGATAACGAAAATAGTAAATTTGATTGGAAAAAGTAGTGGATCTGACTAGAAAATTAGTAGATTTGACAATAAATAAGATTAGAAGAAAATGATATTGAGATTGTGTGTGAGAGAAGAAAATGATGTTTCTGATACGTTGAAGACGTGAGATAGAAAGAGAAGGGAGGTGTCTGGTGAAGTCTAAAATATGAGAGATTTAGGGCTTTTGATTAGGGATAATTTTTTAATTAATTCAATGGTTTAGCCTAAATAAGAAAATATTTTTGTTATATTATTTTATATATAGGCGGTTCGATTCTGTGAACCAAATCAAAAGTACTCGGTTTTTAAAATTCTAAACCGAAATAAACCAAATATAGAATAAAGCCGGACCAAACAAGTTAGTTCGGTCCGATTCATCAGTTTTACGGTTTGTGTGCACATCCCTAGTCAGACTCAGAATCAGAACCCAGTATTATTCTGACAATATAATATATATCCTTGTTGGCGTTATTCTCACCCCAAAAAGAGGGCAAAGGCTTGTTCATATCATATAATGGTCCAATTAAAAACAATAAATTAGGGTGTAATCAGAGATTTCAGTTTGAAATGATTGATGTAATATATGGTTTTATATAAAATATATAACTGTCACTTTTATTTCTACAGATTGACGTGTAAAATAAGTTAAAAAATAACTCCAACTTTCTCCAATCCAACTAGATTTGGAAAGTTTCATTTTCTTTCAACTTTAATAGAAAAATGAAATTGATTTGATATAGTAGAAATCACCAAAAAAAAAAAAAAAGATCAAAAGTTGAGCAGAGGATATACATATTCAGAATATTTCTACAAATGCTTTCAACACTTTCCTCTAGAGAACACATGAGATGAGATGGGATGAGGAGCCAGATGAATGTGAGAAATTTTCGTTGATCCTTTTTTTTTTTTCACTTTCTTATTTTTAATTCTGGCAGTCCAGCATCTTCCATCAAATTTACTTGCTATATAACCACTCAAATGAGCAAGCCATTAGCTAACTCATCTGGCAAAAATATGTGAAAAAAGAATTGGAAAACCGACCATTAAAAAAAAAAAAAAACTATTTGACTCACTCACTCAAGTAGCGCATCATTAGGTATATGACCAAAGATATCAGGGCATGAATCCCATTTCCCCTGCTCTCTGGCTTCCCAATATCCGCCGATAAAGCGATATGCATCACTTCCTTTATCTTTGGCGAACCACCTCGGTTTCCATCCTTGCTCTTGCATTTTTCGAGCCTGAATTTCAAATGAAGCAACAAATAAGTTATTCTAAAACCAAAATTACAATGCTGCTAAATACCTAGTCATTATTGCTCAAGCTACATCGAGAATGGGTTGAAAAGTTTCCAAGGCACTCTCAGTAGTTTTATGAATTGTTGACTGCATTCCACAAGAAGATTTTAAACGGCTCCACAATTATTTCTTGGGGAATCAATTTGAAGTTAATATATTTTCGAGTAAACTGAAGAGAAAACACTTCGATTCTATGAATATATATAGAGAGAACAAAAAACAGTCCGTTTCCGGTCAGTTCCGGAACCCAGCACACACGTGCTGCCAGAGGAAAATATAAAATCTAACATCACCAAAATATTAATTTTAAAAATGAGTATAGTTATTATTCAAATAATATATATATTTTAAAAGCTCACTATAAGCTTGAGATCCTTGGAGGGGAGGGGGTATGCAACATCAGTTGACATACAGTGGAAATAGAAGTTACCTGCCGTTGCCGCTGCTCCAATCGCAACTTTTCTGAGTTAGCCATTTCATACTCTCCATTTTCTAAATACCTCTGATCAGGTCTGAGCCTTGAATCTGTTGGAGGCAACTTTTCCTGCAATATTAAAATAAATATTGGAAACAATTTAGTCTCATAAGTTGTAGCGAATTGAACATCATTTCATCTCAATTTTTATTAACAAAAAGGTCCAAAAAGGAGAGGAAAAAAAAACAATCCATCTCCTATAAGGCTTTAACCACCAAATAAAAATACAAGTCTAGTAGGAAAGGAAACAGCAATGAAGTCATCAACAAAATCACCTTCAAGCCTGGTGTTAGCTCATTCAAAGTGATAGCAAAGCGTGTGAAGTTATATCTAGTAGAAACTTTTGGTGGTTTGCTCCGCTTCCAGAGTAGGCGGGATTCAGGTATTGAATCAAATCCTTTTCCCTTCCTAGAACAGTCCCCCATCACATAATAAATGCTCTCATCCCATTTTCCAAATAATGTAGCCACCGTCTTTCCACTTTTATCTTGAACTATACCATATATCTGCACAAGAACCATGCTCCAATATCAGTCAACGTTAATAACCATTACACCATATTCTTTCAGTTGAAAAGAAAGCATCGAAACACATGGGATGAACAGGTTCCTCTCTTCACCATTAACTACATGAAAAACAGTTGAGTAATGTGATACAATCAAGTCAAAATCAGCCAGCCTACACTATTAGATTTAGAACTAGAATAACCTCCGTTTTCACACGTAACAAACGAGATCTCGCCTAATTATAAAGCGTCTCTCTTAACCTGTAGAACCAATTTGGGCCAGTTTGAACTGTCATAAGAAAAAAACTCACACATCAAAATGGTTTTCCAAAGAAAAAACGTGTATCGGCTAAAGTTTCCTTAATAAACTTTGGAAGATTATTATAAGAATCAGGCAGCACTATTCTCAAAATCACAATGTGATATGGAAACATTTCTATATCTTTACATAACATGGGCCTCTGGTTATCTCATTCCATCCTCTTGTCAAACGGGAAGTGTCCTAATCCTAATATTATAAAGTGAAATGGTATAAAACCAATGGTTCAATGCAGATGAATTATTCACATCACCCATAGACAGAATATAGAAACTTCATTTATTATATCAACAATAAAAATCCTATTCGTTTCAGGCATATGATAAAAGCCTATGGAAGAGTACCTGGTGTGGATTTCGGTCAATAATGGACTGCTCCTTGAATTTCAGCTTACACGAGTACTCATGATTTCCTTGTATACGCATTGTACCATAATGATCACAGTACAGCTTCCCCAGTATCAAGTTGTATATTGACGTCGTGACCTAAAAAATGTTTAATTTCAGCAATTCTATATACTGAAAAGGGAAAAACAAAATAAGCGGAAAACAGAAACAAATTTTTAAAAATTACAAAGAAATCGCTGGTGCAACACCTTACTCCATTGAAAGACTTCGCCGTCATCAAATTCCAACGTCAATACACCAACAGGATCAAGCTGAATTGAACGACCCCAAAATTTGCTTTTCAAATTGCTATCCCCCCAAAATTTCCACCCTTTACCCTCACAGTGGCATGCAACTACCATTGGATGATGGCTAACCTAACATGCAAAGGCAGAAAAATCTATACCGTATGAGAAGCAATTTCCCTGTCTTAAACTTGAAAAAAAAAAGGGAAAAAAAATGAACCTAGAAATCATACCTTCTCTGAGAAAAACCTCAGTCCCTTGTCTGGATAGTCAGCTTCATACGTTTCCCCTAACAGTGGATTGAATGGTTTGCAAATTCTTCCTTCTGTTGAAGCATACCCAGATACAGCAAATGCAGCCACATTAATAATCCTCATGAGGCTGTCCCCCTGAAAAATTGGTAAACAATAAACTATTAAAAAATCATCACCCGGGGGGGGGGGGGGGGGGCATGACAAAAGGTTTTCCTTCCTATTTCACAGTTTTCAGAAAGTCCTCCTTAAATTTCTTGTGGATCACAAGGAATTCACAACATCTTCCATGGAATCTGTTTATTAGTTGCATATTCAAAAGTATTAGAAGATTTGCACAGCATAGGATCATGAATCAACTTACCCTTTTTCCCCATTCATGTGCCCGGTCAATAAGGTATGAATACTCCAAATCTTCAAAACACTTTTGCAAGGAAGAAAGAGGCTCATTGAAGAAAACAGGAAGACAAATTTTAGTAAGATCTTTTCCGATGTTGTCTTTGATCATCGACCAAAGACTCACACCCTTCTCCTTTTCAACTGGATCGGGTAGTTTCTTACGTCGCTTAACATAAAGATAATTAGTTCCAACAGATCTTATCGATGGATCCACATCCTCCTCAGAATCAATTGAATAATTTCCTTCATCATCAGAAGAAAAAGAAGAGATCCTGTAATCGGATCCACTACTTTTGAACGAACTAGAAGATAAAAAATCCCGAGTATCAAAGAAAGTGTTCTCTTCATCATCCGTTTCTTCCTCTGCGGCATCAACTCTCTCATTGTCATCATCAGATTCACTTGCACTTGCACTTGCACTTGCACTTGCATCTGCAGCCAGATAGAAGAGATGAGAAAAATGGGTTGGGGGGGTGGGGAACCAATGAAGTCTTAAAAAATGTGATGATATAGGACCCATCAATCCCCTCATAGAACTAATGCTAATATATAAATTTGCTTCATGAAAACTCACCACTAAACTTTTCCTGCAAACCAGACAAAACTCTAGGATCATTAGACTGTCTTTGGCTCTCATCGACCACTGTGTTCTCCAAGTCAACCTTTTCTGTCTACGCAAGACAATGTAGATAGTTATTTAAGCAGAGAGCAGTTCAAAAGAAAATGTCAAATGAAAATATGATATGCAGAATCAGATAATGTTATATGACTGACCTTAAGATGGTCAGTCAGTGAACTTCTATCAGGACTCCTATTGTTATTGATTTGACTAGAGGTCTACTCAATGCTAACCAAAAATGAATTATTCATAGAAAATTAGAGAATCTAAAGCTAGAGAGAGAGAAATGTTAGATAGCAAATTCAAATGACTCAGGAGGTGCCCATTAGCAAATGGTCTACATGGATTAAGCCTCACGATTCTGATAGAACTTAAGGTTGAAATCCAAATTACACTAATAATAATTTAATTAGTCAACGTATAAAAATATTAAAAAAAAAAGCATACACAAAGAATAGATTTGTAAAACCTTTGAGTTTAACCTCAACCATTAGGCAAAGCAAACAAGAATCCAGTTAAAAACTTAAACCAATGTGCAGTGAGAAAGCACAAGAAGCAAGCAGCAGAAAACTTCACTATCATTTATGGAGAAACCTTGATATCAGAATAAAAGGGTACTTAGACAAAGAGTTTCAACTTTCAACTGCAAGTAGGTGACATCTCAAGGAAGGAATAAAATCGAGAAGTTCCACAAGTATACTTGATATCCACAAGAAATCATAAAAAAAAAAAAACCTATTCTATATAGGGCGCCAACGTCAAACCCATACATGTTGAACAAGTGCTTTGGAGTGTCCAATTTTTCAACATTTTGGACAAATTGAGGAACACACAAGACGCATGGGAGATCATTTTAGTAAAAAAATGGAAAAATAAAAAAATTCAACAACCAAGAAATATGTCAATAAAGTTACTGAGAAATAAATAAAAACAAAACCTGTAGAAACTTTTAGATGCTATTTCAAAATTTCAAATTCCTCTCAACTTCATATCAGAACAATCACTAAAGGGGGAGAGAATACACAACCTCCAAAACAGAGTAATTTCATGCCACGTCTCCCTAGTACTTTAATTAAAAGAGCACTAAACTCCAGCAGAAGTTCCAACGATAGGAGGAATGATCCGATTCTTATGAAGTATTCCAGATTCAGTTTCATGTACCTCTAAGTGCCGCAATGTGTCGATGAGTTGCCATTGCTTCTGCTTGAGAAGCACAAGCTGATTTTGCAGAGCTGCAAACTCAGTCTTCATAATATTTTCAGTGTCCTGGATGGCTGTTTCACTTACGCCCTCTTCGAGAAGCCGCTGTCTAAGCTTTTCAGTTGGAACAGACAAGTAGTCCATAGGTGCCATAAGCTCACTGTTTGAAATCCTTGGGAATAATTCCTTCACTGCTTGTAATGCCTCCATCCACAAAACTCGATCCTCACGAGTCTCCGCTCGCAAATGGAGTCTCTTAGTCCCGGTGAAGATCGAAAACCTCTTATCATCTGATCGACTCTCACGAATTGAAGAAACCTACCATAACACAATGTAATTGAACACATAACCTTCATGAAAACCAAATCCGCCACAATTGAAAACTAAAACTACAAGAAAAAATTCATTATCCAAGACGTCATGAATCATGATTAAACTAATAACGGATTATCATATCAACAAATTACCAAAACGAAACTGAAATGTTAAAACTCAATACAAACGAAACAGAATTAGTAAAAAGACCTTAAGATGAACTTCTCCAAACGGCTTGCGCCTAAGAAGATGTTGCTGATTCAAATTAGAAACTCCATTCTTATGCCTAGCAATCCTCCGCATCGATTCCTCGCCGATAACTTTCGATCCTTTCTCCGTTTCCTCACTGACAACAATCCTATCAGGTCCATGAATCTTATAATAAGATAAAACACCATCCTGTAAAACAAACCAACGCGGTCGCCAACCTTTACCATAATTCACCCATTTATATAGTATTCCACAAATTCCGTTACCGATTATATCATTGATCTTGACATCAACCGGCGGTTCTCTCGCCGATGAAAGCCTGCCAACGATTTCCGCTGCGAAAACACTCCGTTGGCTAAGACGTCCATTGTCGCTATTACTAAGACTATTTGAAATTCGATGAATCGGATCGGATCTAGAAGAGACAGAAACCGCCGGAGACGACGGAGGTATATGAAGGTCCGGCATCGGAGAGTGATCGGAGAGAGTTGAAACGCAACAGAAAGAATGCATAGGGAAACGGAAAAAGGATTAAACGGAAGGATCTGAAGAAGACGATGACGGTGGAGATGCATACGTGGCGGTGACGGAATCGGACGGAGGTTTCATTGATCGTTATTTAATTGTTTATTTTTTTTTAATTTGTTGGGAAGGGAAAATGGGAAGGTTTGCGTGAGAGAAATGAGAATAAGACGGTTTCTCGTATCGATAATATTTCTAGAGAGAGAAAGTTGAAACGGATTTTTATTTTTTCGCCGGAGAGAGACACGGGGCGGAAGGGAGTTTATATATGGGAAAAGAAAGGGGTGGAGTGATTAATAAAAGAGCTGGCTTAGGAAAGAGGAGGGGTTTTGTTAATATACGGAAGTGTTCACGGGAATAGAGTGGGAAATCGACGACGTGGGAACTGATGATTGGTGGATGAGTGGCATGCGTGTTTGAAGTTTTTATTTTATTTTTTCGGCTATATTTTTTTTATTCAATTTTCTTGATTTGATATATATATATTATATAGTTAGGGAGATTCAAATGTCTAATCGAGTTATACTCATGTTGACTATATACATATTATAACATTAAAGTTTGACTCGAAACTTCAGTTTTATAAAACGTAGATGTCTAATTATTTGAACTAGATTCGGTTTGAATACCGAGGAATCTGATAGGAAATGTACATAACGTGGCTGGGCTTCTAGCTTAGGACCAAAACGGTTGACCAAACTATTTACTTCCTCAACCCACCGTTTTGGAGTATAAAAACAAGCGTACGATTTTATAATGAAGTCAATTTATATTTTATAATTTTATTTAAGATGAGTTAGATTTTACTATTATGATGACAATTAAATTTTTGATGAGATTAAATTTATAATTTTTTTTAAATGAAAATGTTATGAAATCTGATTTTTATAAAACTTAAAATTACTTTTCATTTGATATATTTTTTATTTTTAGTGATATGAGTTCATCTTACTTTTAATTATGTGTGAAATAAATGGATTTTTTTCTTATATTGTTATGGTGAAATTACATTAGCACACGTGAAATTTCTTAACATGATCAAGGAATGCACAATTGACATGTCTATGTCACCTACAAAAATAAAGCTATGTCACCTGTGAGGTTATGTCTACATCTTCTGGGAAACTACGTCTACGTTATCTAATAAGACAGTATACGAGTAAGAAACTACAGTATACGAGTATTCAATCAAAAGACGACATGTGACATAACCAACACGCGACACGTCGTTGAGAAGCAACACGTGGCCCAATCCTGACGCGACACGTGCACGATGATTTCATCAACCTCTTCTCCTAAAAATAGGAGAAGAGGTTCATTCATTAGGTAATGAATTCTACGATAATTCTCTTTGGCACACTAACTTCGTCTTTAGCATTGGAGGGTGTTAAGCCGACACCACACCGGTGCTCTCTTCGTTTCCTGTGCAAATACGTACAGAGCTTGTCAACTACTCAGCAAATAGCCTACGCAACATCTCTAGTGCAGCGCACGACCTCCGACTCATCCCATACTTTAACTTTGTTGCATACGTAAAAGCTCTCCATTTTTATGCAACAACATATATAATTATGTATAAAGAAGAACATATGTCGATCCAGATTTAAATCAACTTAGATTCTATCTTAAAATTTAAAATCCCACACCCATGAGAAAGAGAAAAAATCATTTTGTTGATATTTTCATATGTTATATAAATTTGACTATAATTTTTAAAATATTTTCAACCAATTAAAATAGGAATGGTTGTAAATTAAACATGGTCATAGAATAAATGAAAGAATGGGAATGTTGCACTTAAGTTTGGCCTATCAAAGGAAATTAATTAAAACCTAACACCAAAACATGTGAATTATAAATTTGGTAAAAAAAATATTCAATATCAATTGACACCCAAAAGATAGAAACCGCGTAAACTTTAAAAGTTTGATTATTTAAATAGATTTAAAATACGTGTTAAATATAAATAAATAGAATTCTTATAATTATTAAAAAAAATGTTGATTTTGCCATTTATTTAAAATAATTAAAATCGGTAAATCAATTAAATAGTAGGTAAAAAAGAAATAAATGTTGGCTACTAATTCCAAAAACGGAAAGAAAGAAGGTAGCGAATAGGACGTGGAGAGCAGAACGAGGATTCCCAAGAGACAGGCAGGCAATCAAGAAAGAATGCGGATTACATTACCGACGTACATAAATGAGATACATTTAATCATAGAAGATTGAAAAATACTTCCTATTTTTATTTTTATTAAATCAAATATATTAGAATGGTTTATATATTTATTAATTAAAAGTAAAATTATACATTTTTCTATTTGATCCAATAGATATAAAATGTGAACAAAACTTGGCTGTTTAAAAATAAGCCGCCAAAAATGCTTAAAAACATAAAAAATTTGACATGTGGATGCTAAAAGAGAAAAAAAATAAAAAATAAAAAAAAATCTGCACACATGTCAAATTTTTTATGCTTTTAAGTATCCTTGGTTGCTTTGCCAAGTTTTGTTCATAAAATATTAATGAAAGTAAACATTTTTTATGATAAAATTTGAAGCTCTGGATTACCTCAACGAGAACTTCGAACTCTAATAGATTATTATTCGAAAAAATACAAAGGAGATTTTTTACTTTAAGTGAGTCAGTTTCCACAATAATCTGTCTTTGATGAAATTTAATTGCAAGAATCCGGCCCTCCTTAATTGTAAAGAGTTAAAATAGAATACTTACATATTTATTGATGAATATGAATTTATATTCACAAATATATGTGTCATATTTTTATTAGATTAAATATTTCTATCTCGTATATTTCATTAATATAATCGATATGTTTATTTAATAAAAAATATGATATATATACCGATGAGTATGATTTCGTGTTCACTGATAGTTATGCAATTATTTTCATTAATGTATATATTTGTAATATAAACGTGTGGGATAGGGAGTAAAAGGAGAAGCATGCATTTGGTTTGCATTGGGAAGCGTGTCCATAGCCATACCATACTAACGAGACGAGGTCAAGTTTCAGTACTACTCTTCTACTTCTGTAAATGTAGGCCTAGCCTGGCCAAGCTAGCTAGCTAGGACAAGCAGCAGGCGCAGTCATTTTGATTTCCTACATCTACTGCTACACTATTATACTATTAACCGTTACCAATTTTTATGCTTTTTCTCCCTCTCCCTTACTATGATTTATATATGGTACTACGGCAAAGGTAAGTAAGTAAGTAAGTAAGGTATCTTTATTCTTCACCGTACCCCTTTTCATAGAGAGTGACCTGTCTGTTTTGTTAATATATATTGCCAAAAATTGATAGTAGAATTTACTTTAGATTCTCTTTCCTTCGTCCACACCTTCCTTCTTTCATGACGTATTTGTTTCACGAGTTAGGAGTTGAACAAATTTAACTGATGTTTTTCCTCTCAGTTTTAAAACCTAGTTTGGTGATAACGTTGTTCATTATCATAGTTTTAACAAGTTCTTATTTAACATCTATGTCTAAATCCACGAACCAAACACGTTTTAAATTGGGCTATGGATTTTGAATGTATTACTACTTTAATCATGTTATATTAAAATTGTATACACACCAAGTAATTTATACATAATGTATGGTGTTTGATCAATCATATCTGATCTAAGAAAGGAGAGATATATAATTTTCGATTTGTTAAAGGTTTTTAAGAAAATATTTCTAACTTTATCTTCGTTAAGCATCTTATATATGAAAAAAATGAAATGAACCAAAAATAATGAAAACATCATGCATTACTTTTATATTTTTAAGAGTTCAAATCAGCCGTACAACAAATTAATTTATTTTAATCAAGCTCTTTTGTACACCACATTGTGATATGTTCTGCCTATGGGGTGAGAGTTGGGTTGAATTCAATCCTTCTAGCCTTTTTCAAAAAAAATAAAAAATAAAATAACCCTCATCAATTTTTTTTAAAGACATCGTTTTAGAATTGAAATATTTAGGGTATGAATTTATATAACGTATAATGATGTATGTAATTTTTTTTATTGAAAAGTTATTGTAAATTTTTAGGTTAAAATAATAATATAATATTAAAATGTCATGAAATCAAATACGTAAAAGACTTGTCCATGAATAAAACATGTGTGATTTTCATAGGAGCAATAATTCCAAGACATGGCTACAATATGTCTAATATTGATTTACTTATCATGTCCATCTACATTTAATTTCTTAATAGTCTTTAAAATTATAGTAAACAATTTCTCACGTGTAAAATTAAATGCCATATCTTAAAAAAAAAAAAAAAAAAAAAAACTTTATTGAACTCGTATGTATATCCAAAGATCTTGACGATATTTTCAACTAAAAAATTGACATATTTTTCCCACCAAACCAATAATATATGAATTATGAAGGTATCTTTTATATAGTGGGGATTAAATTTTGAAATAAATAGATTTTTTCAATCATTTTTCTTCAACTATAGCATTTTCACGTAGGATATTAATGGAAAGCAAGCCCCACGAGTCACGACCATGACCAAAAATGTCAAACCATGATATATGTTATTTTTATGTTTGGGGATTTATTGGGACCCTAGTAAAAGATAGGGTTCGCATGATTATATCTTAGATTTTGGAATCACTTTTTGAAATTACCTTAGGAAAGTAGAAAAGAACAAATAAATAAATGAAGTCAAATCGACCGTCTATTAATTCAAAGCCACCCATTTCATTTTTTTCACTATTGTTTTAGAAATTTTTTAGAAAGAAAGAAAATAAAATTGAACAAGGACAATCATGGTGTTACAAATTCTAAATTAGTCTACTGTCTCTTTTGTTCTTTTTGTACTTTATATTATTTTTTTTTTTATAAACTCAGTAATCAAATAAAGGTTAAATTATAGTTCTTATCCTCTAAGTTTGTTATTTTTTTACTGTGTTTTTAATGTAAAAGTTTATTTTAAATCCCTCGGATTTTTAATAATCTCAATTATAGTTTATTTAATTTTAACTTGAGTTTTAATAGCACTATAATGAGGACTGTATTAGCAAGTTATTAAAACTTTAATGAGTAAGATATTATTATTTTTAAAACAAATTACCAAACTAGGAGAGCACTTTCATTTTTCTCCTCCTCATCAAAACATTATTATTATTATTATCATCATATGTCCCATTTATGCTTTTTTTTTAAATATAGTTTTTCTTAGTATTATAGAAAAATAAACAAGTAATTTTTATAAATATTTATATATTTTTTATTTTTTTAATATGTCAATTAATAATTTATTATGATTAATGGTATTTACGTGAAAGGATCACAAATTCATACTAAAAATCTATTAAAGTTACAAATAATTTTTTAAAGGTCATTGAATTTCCTGAAAAACATTAAAGATTATAATAAACTCTCTTTGTTTATACTATTTGCGTTAGAATTTTTTTGTCAATATGGTTCCCATAATTACTATGCTAACCAAATCTACTATTAATCCAATCATCCAGAAATAACCAAAGAAAAATTAAATAATAAATTAAGTGATTTTTTGTAAAGATATTATATCACATTAGGAAGAGGGGATTCAAATTTTCGACTTTCAGAGAGGAATATGTGTGCCTAAAATTGGGAGAGAGCTTTAATCTTCTTCCAATTAAATCGATTTAATAGGAATATATATTTTAAATTTATTTACAAATCTTGAGAGAGTGCAAATATTAATAAACGATTGGAAAATTATGGATGGTTATATTATTTTACAAAAATGGTGGATGGTCACGTAACGAAAGCTACGATAGGAATATTCCATCTTAAAAATGCGCATGCATATGACTTTTATCTACAAATAAAATATCAATACAATTAGACTTAAAAAAGATTTAAGAACTTTTCATCAGCATATCCCAATATTCCATATCATTGTAATAAAATCTAATAAAAACATCTTAAAAGCTTTTTTTTCTTTTAAGAAAGACGTGGACTATTTTAATTTATAGAGTTGTGAAATCTAAGTATCGGTAAAAACTAGACATTTTAAATAAAAATTAAACATAAATCAAAAGATCGAATTTAAAAAATAACATTAAACGACTATAATATCATGGCTCTCAATTTATTATTATTTGATTTATGCAACTTTTTTTATTTTATTAAAATCGCACATATAAAAGAACATAAAAAGCAGAGTTATATTATGTCAGTCTCACCGAATAATTAATCTTCATCTTTTAATATGAGAATCTTTTGAAGATTATGATCAAATATAGATGAAAAAGACTAATCATATTTAGTCTATATAAACCTACACCCACGCCTATGGTTAGTGATAATGGAAAGGAAACAATAGGAAAGAAAATCAATTTAAAAAATATGTATTTTGGAATCTTTCACTAACATGAAATAATCATAATATTAATTCCAACCCCACCAAATGATAATTTAGGTGATCTTGACTCCTCTTTTGACTAATTATAGACATCACCATTTTAATTTCTCGATGAATCGACATATTTTCTACAACATTAAAAGAGCTTACTTTAGAATTTTAAAATAAAAAAGATAACAAAATTCAGCCTATATTGATTGGTGTATATATTACTAATATATTGAAAATATTATAAAAGCATATTCGCGTAATATTTCTCTTATGGCCTTTTGATTACTAGGTTTAAATTATTAAGCATGAGTTATTAATACTGTATTTGGTTTATACAAAACAGTGAAATTATAAAAATGAATAGATTTATTCCATCATATTAAGTTTTAAAATTGGAAAACAAACTCATTAGGGTTGTGTAATCCCAACTTACCTTAATTGTAGTTTCATAATAAGTATAAAATTTTATCAAATTTGAAGTGAAAAAGATAACCAATAGCGTCGTCAAAAAAAAAAAAAGAAAAAAAGAAGAAGAAGATAACCAATAGCAAATACACACGTGGCTTGTTAAAAATATTGATGGTAACAGATAATCAAATTGTTTTCTTCACATTGAGGAATCATGTGAAGCACGTGACAGGGAGGCTTTGTGACGTCACTTTCGGTGGAAGATGATAGGCTGTACCTTTGTGCAGAGGATTATCATGGACATTTCGTTGACTTTGACCACTTTAAAACGTAGCTACACGTGTCCGTCATATATTGATTCATCATAACTGTCAGTCATTATGAGGGTGAGATTAACAGTAGGTGACAGTTTTCCCGTTTTTTTTTTTTCACGATAATACCGGCTAGGTCCCATGATATCACATGCTAAAATTCACATCTTAAATCTCAAAATTAGTTAACAATCAGAAAGAATAGTTAATAATCTTATAAATCTTATTAGATTTGACCAAACATATCTATTCCCTTTCCTTGAGATGGAAGGTCGAGTCTTCCAATTTAACGTAATATCTAAAAAAAAAAAATCTCAAAATAAATAAAAATTTATCAGATCATAATTTTTTAGTGTTTATTTTTAACAATTAATTTACTATTTTAATATGTATTTTTTATATCAATTTAATTTTCAGAATAATTTATTCACTCTTATTAATTACAATAAAATGCTTTTAAAATGACAATTGATTGAGGTATCTTAAATCAACATATTTTTAAAATAAGATCTTTTTTTCAAGTGTTTTAAAATACGATTTTAATGTGAGCATCCGTTTAAAATTAGGGCTTCCATCATAGCATAAGTTTAATTTTATTTTTTATTAATTTTGTGTAGCATACGTTTCACTGAGATTTCATTTGGATCTTAAAAAAAAAACTCCCTTAATTTATGAAACCTGGACGAAACTATTTTTTTTATTAAAAAAATAAATAATTATAGATGTAAAAAGTACATGTTAGACAGACAATTCTTTCATGATAAAGTTTAGGAATTCAATTTAAATGATTTTTTTAAACTAGGACAAAAATGGATAATCATAATGCAAGCTTTCATTTTGAACAAAATCCACCTTTTATTTTAATTATTCACTTTAATAATATTTTAAATTTAGTAATCATTTAAGATTCAAAAATGATTTTGACGTTATACCATATTTCACATCTTAAATTAGGAAGTTTATGTTAATTGATTAATTAATTATTTACCTACAATTTCAAGAGGGAAAAAGTTGATTCAACTCTCATATCAATTGGGAATCATTACAACATTGCAGTCCCAATCATTAGAGTGAAAATCTATGCTTTTTGACTAAACTTTTTACAAAAATCCAATGATTCAAACCAAATTTTGAAGAGAGGGAGACAAAAAAAAAAGGCATGTGAAAGTAAAGTGTGCTTTAAAAAAAATGGAAATGAGAAAATAAGAGATAAAAGAAAAGCCACATAAAACTTACTCAAATTTTGAGTATTTTTTAAGATATTACATTAAATAAAGAGAAAGAAGACTCGAACATTTTGAGCTTATGAAAGAGAGCATTTACGAACCAAACTGATTAAATAGTATTATTAAAGACAACTATCCTTCCATAATATATAGATTTGAAAATGGGACAATTACTGAAATAACATATTTTTACATATTAATTACTGAAATGTCAGAACTTTTCAAAAATTACTCAAATAGCATAATTTTAGTTCAATAAATTATTGAACTAAAAAAATTAAATTTTTTAATGAATTTGTTGAAAATAATAATAAAAAATATCAAATATTTCAATAAATTATTGACCTTGAACTTAAAAAACCTTGAAACAAACAAATTCGTTAAAAATACATATGAAAAATAGTTCAATAATTAATTGAATTATAGTTCAATAATTTATTAAACTATAATTATGCTATTCGAGTAATTTTTAAAAAGTTCTGACATTTTAGTAATTAGTAGGCAGATTTATTCTAATTGAGACAAATTCTTATTTGAAAATAGAAAATTTTAAATTATAAATAAATGAATTTTAAATAAATAAAATGGAAATAACGAATAAGAGTTGTTCCCATTTCAATTTTTCATTCTTCTTTTCGGCGCCTAATCTAATCGGCATCTTCTTCGTCCTCCTTACCATCTTTATCGAAATCTGTGATTTTCTCTTTCTCTAATAATCCAGTTTGGTCCACTGCGTGATTACTGATTATGCTCAAGATCTTTGACTAATCAACCAGCTGCCTCTTCTTCCCTCTCAAAATGTGAGTATTCTTTTCCTTTCATCCTTTTACCATTTCCATTCCCTTTTGCTTTTTTTCACTTAGATTCTCATTCGCTTACTATTTAACTATGATTACCATTGATTACGACTTCTTTTTTATGTCGCGTTTAACACGCGAGAATGAGAACCGTGATTTGTTTTTAAGTTATAACTGTTGATTTACATATTTCAACGATTAACTTAGTGTGTAAATCAGTGATTAAAAATAATAAATACTAATCATATCGATAAACAATAGTCAAAATTTGTTATGTTTGTAAATAGTATCAAAATATATATTTTTTAAATTACTACATAAAAATTTGTAAATCATTAAAATTTTTCACATAAACATACATAAATGAAACATTGGAATGAGTTTCACAAATAATTTTGCCTTTCTTTTTTAATCTTAGAGGATTGAGATTAGGGAGATCACCTTAACTATGTCTTTATACCATTAAGCCACCTTATCCATTCTCATAATCTCATTCTCATGTATCAAACAACCACTTTAAAAGATTTATATCGTGATGATCATATTGAATAATTTTTGATCGCTTATGAAGTTATAATTGAGTTGGTTGGTTTTTTTAACATATAAATATAAATAATACATTAAACTGCCTTATCTTGATTACAACATATAACCAAATATTCGAAGACCATACTCTAAAACTCCCCAAAACGACAACAAAAAGAGATACCAATGGATTTTGTGACATAGTCGTAGGCGTTAATGTAATGACAATGACACCAACCAATCACATCATTCACCTCATTACATAACAGGACAAAGGCCAAAAACAGACAAAGGCCAAAAGCAAGTAACTGAGGCAAACTCATAATTTTGGGGAATTATGGCTTAAACAAAGCAGTGAGACAGTTTCTGGCTTTCCCCCTTTCTGCAGCTTTTGTTAACCTCAACAAGACAGAGAAATGGGTCAGTGAATACTGCATCAACATGAACATGAACATGAACCCCACTATTCGGTTGTTGTTTTATAACAACAAAATACTAAGTTGGTATTTTTTATATAGTCATCATCTTGCTGTTTTGCATGTGCCTTTGTGGGATGAAAGGGAAATCTTTCTCTCTTCTGATAGCGATCGCTTAACATGTGCGCCCGCAAACTTCCACAGAGAAAAAAAGAGAGAAGGATGGTGCCATTTAGCCAACTACAACAAGGAATAGACATAACCCCATTTTTCGGGTTTGACACTCCCTAAATAATAAGACCACACCTCGTCTTAGTATGAAGTAACTCATGATCTTATAAAACTTATCGAGTATCTTTTAAGGATTCCTACTTACAAGTGGAGATAAGTTTTTTTTTTTAAAAACAACAGATCATTTGCAACTGGGTTTTAATTCCAAGCAGCTGGCTGACAAGAAAGTGGCAGAAAATAACAAAAACGACATATTGATTATACTAACTAATTATGGTTGTGGGGACAATTTGATCAAGTGAAAATTGTCCAAATTTGGAAATCTTCAAATCCAATTAGATAAGAGGCGATAGAAAAATATAGGTCTGTTGTGAAATGAACCCATGGTCTCTGAATAAATTAGATGATATTTACAAGTTCTGTAGAGATATCATTGTTTTATTATAAGGAGTAAGATATCTTTTATCTTTTCTCCTATTTCAGAAACAAAGAGAATAATTGACCAAAAACAAAAGATAGCAAATATATCATGTCCTTAGCACATGATTCCATACAGCTCATAGCCACCTATTGGAAAGTGCTCCTCCTCACTCAAGTTTACTCTTGACCAGTCCTTTGAAAAAGTCCAAACTGTAGAAGAATAGAAAGATAATATAATCATCAGAGTTAAGGTTAGATAATTATTAGTTTTCTAAAATGTGATCTACAATCATTGCATTTGAAAGAAGAATTCAAATAGTCCAATTTATCTTGCTATTGATGCTGATATACTAGGGATTCTGAGCTGATGCATGCATTGCAAAATCATTAAAGTACATTCATTTCAACCACTACAGAAACAGTACATCAACAATCGCTTCCAGCTCTCCCTTCTTCATTTTTTTTTGTGTCCAACTTAGTTTGCGGGCATCTCAACTAATCTCACAAGCAACCATACGATCCTTTGGTGTCGGGAAATTCGTAGTCCTAGGTGGGTGGCCACACATGATTTGAATCTATGACCTCAAAACTTTAAGGAAAGCCTTTTGACCATTAGGTCAACCCATTGTTGGTTGGGTCCGGCTCATTTCAAAAGGAGGGTTTCAAGCAATGAATCATGATCTAAATTTTGTAGATGATAATGTCTTTGATTAAGTTATGATAGAACTTTCACTTTAGTTAACTATCTACAGCATCCATAGGAAGGAAAAGATTTTAGAAAGTTGGCCAGATGGCCGATGTTTGAAGCAGAAATCTTGTTTAATTTTCCTGTTGTTTGAACCATTAAGTTGAAGAAGCGCTAGATCGTATAGTATTAATGTATTTTCTTTATTTTTCTTAATATCACAAAGAACTCTCAATCTTTCAGGTTCATTTCGAAAACGTGATTCATATGCCAGACATAAATTACTCGTTTTGTCAGTGGCTCAAATCATATCAAACTTGAAAGAAATCACGGCTAAGTTGTTTCATTAAATCAAGAATGAGGATTTGTTCTGATACTTAACCTATTTGCATCAGGATGCAGCTCACACATTTGGTTGTCGTCTCCAATAGCTAGCAAATATCCTTTAGATGTCAAGCCCTGCATAAGAAAACAAGCAGATTTATGAAGCCATAAGTAAACAATTTCAGTTTTTAAAAACGTGACAATCATGGAATATATTGCATTTAGCACACAATGACCAAGATATTTTTTTAGAGAGAAAACTGGTGATTCATCCTTGACATTAAAACGAAAAATTCAAACAAAGACTACTCTGCACTCTGCAGGGATTGCAGAAAACAACTAAGATAATAGCACATCCAACCAATTTGTTTATAGGATACACGGTTTTCTACACTACTTTAACTTTGAAAGAAAACAATATTCACAATTGAATCCGCTATCAATCAAATATTACATACCTGAATTGTGACTACAGTTTCCACCGGTTGATCTTCTTTCTTTTCTTGTACAATAACTCTCTGCCCACTATATGCACAGATCTACTCCAAATCATATTTATAGCAAAAAAATTATGCAAAATGCATACGCACAACTCACACCATACATAAATATATGAAAACGTGATAACATTTGAATCAAGGAAAAAATATTTTTTCGTTAAAATTTTTTGATGACGATTAGTCAAACTATTCATACAAAAAAAAAAAAAAAAAAAAAAACCTCATAAAAGAAATACATATGACAGGAGTACTAAAGCTCATTACAAGTTTTCTTTTATAGAGTAAGAGGTAGATCTCTGTCTTAGTGTCTTATGCAAAATCAAAGTCACCGGACAAGATAAGTATTACTATAGCTCTACTGACAGGATCAAGCAATGAACAATCAGACAACTTCAAGAATCTTGGAAATAAATATGAATTAAATAAAAGGAGAGATGAATCCACATCAATGAGTCACCTGTGCAGCCATGTCTTATAGTAGAGTTCCTCAAGAGTCTGAAATCCTAATTATTCAGAAATGATGAAAACAAAATGGCATTACACACAAAAATAGTGAGAATCGGGTTCCCCCCAAAAAACTTTGAAAGAATTGAGAATTAACACGACGTAAAATGATGAGATAATGCATGTGTGAAATGATGTCTCATCATGAGAGAGACATTAGATTGACATATAAAATACCTTGATTTATGAAAAGATTGTACAATCTTTCAAATTTGTTAAAAAAGGATGCTAAGATATCTTCTTTTCTGAACTTGCAAGGTCTACTGGATAAATCACTAAGAACTGCATTCAAGCATGTTGTTGGTTTATCATTATCAACATTCAAACCTATACCTGCATGAACATGAAGCAGTTAACTATATCGCAGACGCACCGGGCTTAACAAACTGGTACAAGATATGAGGACTATATATTTCCATTTGGCTAAATTAGAGAACAAATACAATTACCAGCACTGATGTTGAACTTCTTTGATCTATATGTTGAATTACACAGAATACCTCCAATTTTCAGGCCATTTAAATAAAGATCATTTGGCCACTTTATTTTCACATCAATATATGGAAAACCCTGAAAGAGGAATGCAAACAAAATAAATGGAATTGGTCACAAAAGCATAGCACCGATTATACATACTTACGACATGAACATGAACATGATGATCACATATCATTTGCATGGCTGAAACTGAAAGTAACAAGACTGTTTTTGAACCTATCTACTCTTAATCTACCGTGTTTTTTTTTTACAGAAATTAGCTTTCCACTTATCAATCGGATTTTTCATCTAGGACGCCAGTTATGGTAGAGTAGAAAACATTTCGATAAAGTAAGACTTTAATGTGTAGCTAATATGGCACAAAACATGTCGTAAAGAACCCACTCACCTTTCGGTCACAAATATCCTTTATGGCCTCAGTAATAGCAAGAGATACCACGTATTGTACAAGAGGAACAACACGCCCATCTTCCATTTGAATGGTAAAGGAAAACATAAGGCAACCAGGGGGAGATTCCCACACATTCTTCGATCGACCTTCAAAATTATATCCACAAAGTTACTTAAAGAAAATCCATAACTAACCAACAACGTTTATCAATTTGTTATCGCTACACACCCCTTCCCTTGACTTGTACATCAGCCACACAGACAGCACCCAATGGAAGGTCACTGAAATTTCTGTTGCGAATTACTAAAATAAAGTTAGTTCTTCAAAAGAAAAGAACAAAGAAAAAAGGTGAAAAACTAAGCTCCATTACATCTACACTTAACTGAGAAACGATATCGTGAGTCGAAGGAAGCCGTGGCGACCAAATGAGTAATCTACCATATATATCAGTAGAAAGAGCATTCATAAACAAATCAATCTGAAAAGCATTTTCATTTTCCTCTAAAGGTTTATCTATTTCTGAGTGCAAAAAAACTGAAATCTTGGTATTGTCATTGAGCTGCAAAGTGTTATTTCTCTTCAGCAATTTAGCAATTTCTTTCTCAGCCTCTGATTTTCCACTAAAAAACAATGTACACGATGAACTAGAAGACTCCATTGCTGAACCAAATTACAAAAAAAAAAAAAAGAATAATCTTTTAAATTCTCATCACTTAAAGATTCAATTTTTCTACTTAAAAAATCAAATATCTTTTAAAAGGAAGAGAGTAAGAACCAAACCTGAAACAGGGAGTGAAAGAGAAGAAATTGATTTGCTTAAAAACCTAAAAGAAAGAGAGTTTATGACAGAGAAGAAGCAATACGAAGAATCTCGTCTTCTAAAAAAAGGAATTGGATTACTCCTTAACAACATCACATTTTCATGGGCAGATTCTCATTCTCGGCGGAGAATACAATACTTACTTCGCCAATCATCACGAGCCACGTTGTTTCAATCAAAGCCGTTGATCCAATTGTGATTGATCACAAGTTTAGCTGCGCCGTACTGTATAGGAATGGAAAAAGCTTCAGAGCTTAGTTAGAGGATTTGAATTTGCAGAGTGATGTAAACACGGCGGTTTAACGGTTTCTATTTGGCCAGAGAAGGGGCAGTGGCTCTTTACCAAAAGAAGTTTCTATCCAGGTCTTTCTCTCTTTCTTCCTTGTTTGCTATCATCTATATTATCTAAGAGTTTATGACTTGAAGTGTTATAGGCTCGTGTGGTCGTGCTTCTGGACATTCACGGAAATATATAGTTATGTCAAGAATATGTTGATATTAACAAACAAAAAAATTGAGATGGAACAAAGTGTTGATGAAGAATTTGATATCAAAGAAAGAGACCTTAGCTTAGATCACAAACTTTAAAAAAACGATTCAATGAATTATTGGTTTGGATCACAAACTGTTCTTTAAATAAGAAATTTATCAGCTAACAAAATGTAAGAGCTTTATGTTGTGTTTGTTTCCCCAATGATTTCAAATCCAATTTTTACGTAAATTTTTTTCCCTTAATGTAAATTACTTATTTAACCTTTCTTTTCAATAACTACCCACTAACTATTTATAAACAAAAAGGTTAAATTAGTAATGTCGTTACTTTCTTTTCATTTTCTACAAACATCCAAACATAAAATGAAAATTAAATTCATTTCAAATCCTAGTGACTCCAAACACAATTAAGAATTTAAAATCATTTCTAGTATTTCAAATCACAGAATTTAAAATCATTTCTCATACATTCTTGGATGCAAACAGAGGGGTATAGTTCGGCGCTTGTCGATTCCCATTAATCAAATTTAACCTTTCTTTAATTAGTTTGTTTTTTAATTTTAGATTCGGTTTATTCAAATTTTAGTTACATTGTACATGGGGCTATACTATTAAAACTAATAGCATTTGACTTGGTGAGTTAGTTTTGTTTAACCATTTCTTCCGACCAGACATGTCCGGCATAGACGGGAAATCTTGTGAATTTGATACTTCAATGGCCAGACATTAATATAAAAGAGAGAGCAGAAAACTTTTCCAATGTTCTGTTTTCAATATTTATACTTTAACATTCTATTCCATAAGCACAAAGCTCAGATTTGGTCAAATTTCTATCAATTCCGCTAAAACCTTATGCAATTGAATGCAGCTTGTAGCAATGCACATAGCATATGTGACAGTGAACTTAGACCCTTAGGGACTGGAATTCTTAATCATAGGTAATTCATTTTATAAAATCTATCATACAAATTCATTTTCTTAAGTTTATCAGAATAATTTGCTAAGCACTTTTTGCTAATCATTCTTGGACAATAGTGAATGTTAAGGTTCAAATTAGTGCAGTGTATTATCTTCTTGTATCATAAAATATCTATTTGGGAAGTCATAAGATAGAAGCTTAAAATCATTCCTTAATAATAGAAGCTTTCTTTCTTGGAATCAATGGAGTCTTTTCTTCATTGTTTATTTCTTTGTCCTTTGATATAGCTTGGATCTTGAATTATAGTTCTGGTTTCCTTTAGTTCTTGAGTTTGCTGTAACATCTATTTTATTGCTCTTTTTGTCTTTTCTCTCTATTAAAAAAAATTGAATTGTCTAGTTTGTATGGAAGATTTATGTGCCTTGCATTCATCTTGAGTTACTTTGTTTCTTGCATTCACATCTGACACGAAAATACTTGCCTTCATACTAGTTTGAATGGGCTCATTCATACTTTCATAATTGTTTTGTTTCTATTGGTCTATAAAAGTTAACGAGACCCACATATTTATTCAATGTGATTGTCTAATTGAAATTGACCAATGAAAATTAGAGGATGTAGAAGCTCCTCTAAACTAGTGTGGAGGTAAGAATTGTCCATTTATTCAATATTTTAAGGTCTCAATAAGTTACATTGAAACTGTGGGAAACACTATGACACGACAAGAGGCTCTCAACTGAAAGAGAACGATCAAGGACATATAGTTGTGAATTATGTTATTTCTGGAATTCCAGATGTGTGCCACACACCTATTCTAACTCATCCAACATCAAGGGGTTTTTTGAAATCACAACTCCCATATACAGGTTACGGTGCTCCAGTTGGGATCACTACAAAACAAATGGGCACTACCGACACACAATTGTGTCGATGATACTGTAACGACCCAGACTATTCATAAAAATTTAAAATCTATATTGTAGGAATTTTCTTTTGAGGTTTGAAATTCGAAGTTTACCTTTTTTTTTTAACTTAAAGTTTAAATGAGATATACATTTACATATAGTGGCAGAGTTAGAAATTGAATCGAAACTGACTAAAACCTATTGAATTTCAACCACTTAAACTGCTTATGTATCAAATTCAAATGTCAATTTCAATTTTGACACAAAGAGTTCATTTTCAGTTTGTATTTTTTTTCCTTCCATTTTAAATTGATTTAGTGTCGACTTTAACCAAAACTCACATAAACCGAACAAAAACACCTTTCACATGTAATTATATAATTATTTATTATAATATTGATCGTCAGAGAGTTTTTGGTCGGACATTCTCTTATTTGTTTCAGGTAGTCGCATTAGCAAGAACCCAGCACGTGTCTCAACTGTGTGAGAAATATATACAATATTTATATTCCTTTTATTTCATTTAAAGAAAATATATTTTTGGTAATTTAGTAAAGAAATAATTGCACCAATAACCACCATAAATTATCCAACTCCACTTTTAATGGTTGTTTCTTTTTTATTTCATATTTACCCAATAACCACTCGGAATGGAGGAGATTACTGTTGTTTCTGAAATACACGTTTACAATTTTGCCCTCTTCAATTTCCATAAGATTCCCTTGCGATCAAATCTTAAATGTTATTTCCTTTTTGATTTTTTTTTAATTCCGCCTTTAATTAAGGGATTTGTAACTGTATTTATTTCAAAATTATATGTTGTATCGATTTTATGATGATACATTTTTATTCTTGCTCCTTTCTTCTTCTCCGATATTCTTTTTTCTTCTTCTGTTTTTTTTACATCGTTTTTAATTCTGCAAAAATGAGATCATGATCAATTGACATTATTTACGAAGGAAATTGGAATGAAGCTCACATGTACGAAAATTAAATGGTATGTTCTCACCTTTCGAATCGACGATTTTCATTTCTCTTAAGAGTTAATTCCATCAAATCAATCAATTTCATAGTTTTGTCAAGAGAATCATGACTTCGTGATCTTGATCATATTGAGAAAGATATGGTGCTTCTCTTCCGTAGAACAAGTTACTTTTAATCAAACTAGTTTTTTAGCACGTGCAATTCATGTGGAAATTCTGTTGATATATCAAATTTAAATGGTTAATTTCATATTTTGCCTTACATTTCATCTCCTTTTAACTCATATTTTTCATGTAAAATGAAGGAAATTTAAGAATATATCAGGTTAAATATATGAAAGGTAATACCGTGTAGTATATTGGAATTGGAACTTAAATGATGATGAAATAGCATTGGTGTTACAAAAAAATGATTAAAACACAATCGTGTACAAATATGAAAACGTTAAAACAATAACAAATAAATAGAACAAAAGGTATCAACAATAGTATCGAGGCACACTTTAAATGATTGTCCTGAAGACAATATTTGCACTGCATTAAGTTGTTTGTGGACTTATTTATGATCAGGTTCGTAAGATATAACAACGGACTCGATTGAAAAACAACTGGAATAATCAATCGAACTGAATTTGAAAAAAAATGCTCTTCAAATTGTTAAATTTGTCACCTAAAAAAATAGAGATAAAAGTAAGATGTATGAGATTAATAGAAACACATAATAAGTTAATTAAAATAAAAATAAAAATAAAACGAAATATTAAAACAATTCTTTCCATATTTATCTATCTATATTTTAAAAAATCATGTGTTGTCTTTCAAATTGGTTTGTTTATTCCATTTTATTACTCGTATATAGTAAAGCTATAGGTGAAAGGAAAATGAATAAAATACTCATTTTATTGATAGGTTATAAAACTTTTCTTTTACCATAATAACTTTTCTAATTTCCCAACCTTTTCACAACTCATTTATCCAAGACCATAAAACCTCCAAAAAATGAAACTTCCCGAAACCCTAAATCCTAAAAAATATTTTTCGAATTAATAATCTTTAATTTATATTTTACTATGTAGAGAAAATTATTATGGAATATAGTCTTTTTCATAATTATATTTGTTCAAATTTACAAATTTTTAATCAAACACTTTAATTCATAAAAATTAATGTTATTTTATTAAATTGGTAATATATAATTTATAATTTACGTAGAGCATTGAAAAATAATATTTTAAAAGACTTTTTTGCTATGTAGAGAAAATCATTATGGAATATATAAGATTATTAATCATGAATGGTGGCATTATAGAAATTAAAATGAATTATAAAAAGCTTAAGGGGAAACCAAAAGTTTTTCCCTTCAAGCCACTTTTTAGATAGTATAGATGTTTATTTTTATTCAATATTTATTTTAGATTTCTATTTACATATCTTTCAAAACTGTTACCTCTTTTCATCTTCTACTTTGTGCCATGTATAAATGTTAACTACACATAAATTAGTGTTTACTAAAAGTAAACAGTTTATAAAAAAATTACTTTTTATTTTTGTTCAATATTTTTTTACTCAATTATTTTTAATGTTCTAGTTGGTATTAAAAAAAAATGTCTAGTGAAAAGTACAACCAAAATCTCTAAACTTTCCTTTTAGAAGCTTGCAAAAACCTTCCTCATTTTGAATAATTACTAAAAGAAGGTAATGAATGAAAAGTCTTGTTTCTTTATTAAAAAACAAAAAACAGAGAGATAATGAACATCACCAAGGAACACTTTACTTTGTCTTGGGCAAAAACTTATTTCCAACCTCCGCTTAACATTAAATAATACATGGTCTCTTTCTAATCACTATCCTCATGTAATCGCTTTATTGTATGATGAAACAAGAAATGTTGTAGTAGTGCCTGATACATCCCAATGTACAACTATGCTATGTAATATTGATATCCTTGTAAAAAAAATATAATTTTGATTCTTAGAAGTTTTTAAGGGTGAAAAACTTATAATTCAACCCTTGAGGTTTTGTAAATGGTTTAGAATTGCAACTTTCTGAAACTTAGCGATTCAAGGACCATAAGTGTAATTTTCTCAATCTTATTCTCAAGCCCATGTCACTCCCAAGTCCCAATCGGAGAATATCTCTGATCTGGGGAGCTTAGTGGTATTATCTTTTCGCCTATGATCCTCGCTATGAAACTTTTGACTTCCTATTTAAAAAAGAAGAATACAAATTTATTGGAACCAATAATATATTATAATTGTTTCCCTACAACTTAAAGGTAACAATAGTCAATTACAGGAGAGTTATAGAACCAACTTAGCATTTAGTATTATGTCTCTCTGTTTGAATAAAATTAACCTTGTTATTTAAGTCGCTTTAAATATTTGAGAGGACTTCTAAAGATTTAAGATGTGTCTAATTTTATTAGTCTATCATTTTATAGACTTGTTTTTACTAATTTAACAGTTACTTGAGTTTTAAGGAATTGAGACTCGTGGTCGTTAGTGTAAAGTATTTTTCCAATGTATCGAAAAAGGAGTGTTTCGTATCATCACTAGACTAGATTCATGAATAATGCATTTTTTTCATAGGTTGAATCGAAGTTAAGTGAAACAACTCTTAGACTGGAACAACAAGTGGCAGAAGAACAAGTTGCAAGATTGAGAGCAGAAGAGAATGCACAGCAAGCTCAGAGAGAATCCAATGATGAAATCCGTAAGCTCAGAGAGCATCTACAGAAAGCAGAGGAAGAGCTCCGCAGACGTGGAGATAATCGTTGTGCTATCCTCTGAAACTTAATCTGATGAGTCTATCATTGGAGTAACATTGTTAAATATATTTCCAGACCCGTCCCTTCTTTCTGTAGAAGTTTTTTTACTTTGATAGTGCAACTAACCACTGCAAGTCTATACAATAGACGCATGAATGCTTTTTAATAAACTAAAACATGGAATCATTATTTATTACAATAGGGTCCTAGAAAATTGAGTTGAAGATGAGGCCGGTGAACTTGGTGGTCTTTAATTCCTCTTAATTTTTTTCCCTCCGTAGTTTATATATACTAGTTAGAACTCACGTGCGTTGCACGTGGCTCGTAAACTTAAAAATAAATATTAACAAAAATCATTAATGGATAAAAACAATTCAACTGTGTAATATTTTTCTTTATCTCTTTATATATAAAAGTGTAGATGAGTGGAAAATTGTTCACTTCCACTATTATCTTCTATATTTTTAAAAATGTCTATCTTACATCTATCGTTTCAAATTCAGAGTTGTGAAATCAAAGTGTCATCTGATATCAATAGAATATTTTCTTTCTTACATTTATGGCTTCATTCTTTTATCTATCCGACTTTCCTTTTCTCTTAAACGTTTGCTTTTTTAAATTTAATTTATGTTCCAAAGTACGATGACGATTCAAATGTGAGGGATGGAGCGGTCTTATTTAAATTGAGGAGTTCAAGTTCACGATTTTTGCTAATTTAATCATTTAAAAAGAATGACATTTCAATAATTGGTATACAAAAATATGTTATTTCAGTAATTACCTTAATGTTTATATTCCTAAGAAATAATTCTCCTACATTATAATCTATAATTATATAGAAATTGAATCAACTCTAAATAGTTTCATAAAATAAAGGTAATAAAAAGTAAAATTCTATACACATAATTAAAATTTTAAATTCTAATATTTTGAAAAGAAACACGGTTGCACGGCACATAGTATAAATCCAGTATAATGAAAAGTAATCCATGTTTTTAAATTATTTAACTTTTTTATGTAAGAAAACAAAAATACTTTATTATTAAAAAAATGATATGAAAGCTAAAGAATATTAATTATAAAATTATCTAAAGTTGAGATGAATAAAAAATATTAACTAAAAAGTATCTACCTGAAATTTTATCTATTATGTTATATAGAATATGAAAGTAATTATGTTGCTAACCTTGTTTGTAAAGTGAATTAGTTGCTTTTATTTTTAAGAGCCACGACCGGTAAGAATTCTATTGAGTTCTAAAGAATTGGCAAATGTGATGAGGGGATGGAGATGGTGATAGGTGATGTGATGATCAGCCTATCAAAAAGAAAAATAAACACACTTACAATGGAATATTAACTATTTCTCTTCATTTATTTATATGGTTGGATCCAACTTTCAAACTTTTTACAGAACAGAAGTTAAAGAACAGTACTTGATGGAAAGCTCGTCTTCTCTGAATGCTCGTTATTTGTGCATACGACTGTTCATCGTTGGATATTTGGAAAAATTGAAAGCAAATTTTAGAACTTATCCCAATTTTTCGGGTGACATATACGGTCAGATCATCGAGTTTTGTTATCATACAAAAGAAAAGTTGGCCCAAGAGAAGTACAAAAGAAAAACAACAATGAAGAGTACAAACAGGTTTTAAGCATTCAGAATATTTAATTAACAGTGGTAAACTGTACTATTAAGCATAATGTAAAAAGATCCAAACAAAAGATTTTAATTATAGTATATTAACTAATGAATAATATATAAAATCCTACTGACATCCTAAATGCAGTCTCTTTCCGCCCTCTTCATTTCGTTAATCAACGCCAAACACAACAATGCGTCAAAGTCGAAGATAAGTGTAGTCATCACTGCCAATACAAACGCTAAGGTGGTAAAATATTGTGCATATAAAATGAACTTCCAAATTGGTGTTGGGCAAATGTAAGAGATACATATATATATATAAATCTTTAGACATTGGAGTTTGTGGCAAGTTTTTAATGCACCTTAATATGCATTTACTTTGAAATTGTGAAATATACATCGATTCATGTACTTGAAGGCCGAATATGCATGAACCATCCCCTCTGTTTACATTTATATTGGAATTGTCAATATTATGCATCTAATAGTTGCATGAGAAAAATGAATGGAGTAAATAAGTTCTCTAGAAACAAATGAAAGTTGAAGGGTAGTATGAGAATAAATAAATAAAATGAGGGTAAAGATGGAAGATAAAGATTCTCCACTTATTCTCTCTGGATATATATATATATATTAATAAAATATATTCTTTTATAATTAATTTTAACTCATTTTTAATCTAAAAAAGTATTAACCTCTTCTATTTTTTTATTAAATTTTATTTCCTCGATAAAATTAATTTTTTGTTATCTAAATAATTTAGTATCATTTTAAAATTTGCGTCAATAATTTTTTCAGTTTTAATTAAACTACGTATAAATTTATCTATAAACATTTGCTTTATCTTTAAACTATAATTTAAATTCTATGTTTCATTCCTAAACTAATGTGTGTTAAATTAAATATTTTTATAAAATTGTCTTAAGAAAATATAGAATTTAAGTCTTTCCACTTAAAATTATAAATTAACCACTCACATTATTATAATTCATGTCATAATTAATGGATGAAGAAATATAGGATTTGTAGTAATATTTTCATTTAAAAAAAATACTCATGTTATAATTTCAACCTTCATATTGACATGAAAGATATAATTTATTTACATTTATTCAACTATGAAACTTTATCAAATAATATATATTATTTATAAAAAAAATCCTTCTTTCAAAATACACAAATAAAACTTTGAATAAAATAACCCAAACATTTTATGCCATATACATATACTTGTTTTGAATTTAAAAAAGTTTTATCATATTTTTTTATAAAAGTATGATAAAACTTTTTATCATATATTATCAGTAATATTTCTATAAAAAATATATATAGTGTTTTGGATTACTTATCATGTGTTTTGGATTGTGCCTTGGGTACGTATATTTTGTGGGCTTTTACCATCAATTGCTTGGTTCCTACAATTTGTTTTTTTCTTAATTTGGTCAAATGGGTCCGTTCCATCCGGCCTAACATTTGAAAAATGAGAGATCATAATATAACAAACTTCAAAACTCATGGACCAAAACATAACATTTAAATATTATGGGACCAAAACAATATAAATGAAGACTAAGATAAAACTTGAACCACTTGGAATTAAATTGTACACATTATAAGATTTTTCCTCCCGAACCATATTTAGTTATTTTTTATGGATCAACTTTAATTTGTTATAATGGTGAGACGTTGGAAGATTATTTAGATCATGACTATGCTGAGTCGTTGAAGATTGTTGTCTTTAATTTGTCGACCTTCCTATAATTGCAATATTATATCATCTTGTCTTGTTGGTTTTTTTTAACTTATCATGGATGTTTATGATATATTTCCTTGTGCAAAAAACTGTGTCCTTTTGATAACAAAACATGGGATCAAATATGATTGATCAAGTTCAACAACTTCACCGTCGTTATTGAAAATCTAATGTGAAATGGTGGACAACATTGATGATTTATTTACCATATTGAAGGTACTCTTAAACTTTCATCCACATTTGTTTTAAGTAAACAATTTCTTAACTATTTTATTAATCTTCCAGAGAGAGGGTATGGAACTTTGTGACCAACGAAAAGTTTCAAAGTTGAAAAAGTTGCACCGTTCAAACGAGGAACAACCGAAGAGAATCACTGATATGGTAATAATGAACTGTAATATTATATATCATCTTTCGCTACTGGTTTTAAAAAACTAATATCATCAATCTTTTGATAATTTTTAACACGGGCCTCCAAACTTTCCTTTACCATTGTTTTAAGTAAACATTTTCTTAACTTATTTTTTGTTCTCTCACGAAGAGGGTATGAAACCATGTGATCAACAAAAAGTTTAAAAGAAAACTTTGAATTTAAAAACACACAAATAAAATCAATCATTCTTTAAAAATACACAAATTAAACTTTGAAAAAATGATCTAAACATTTTATGATATATATACATACTTGTTTTGAATTACTTATACAAGTGTTTGGATTGTGCCATGGCCCATGGGTAAATACTTTTTTTTTTAACCATAAGTTTGGTTACTACAATTATTTTTCTTATACATAAATGAAGATAAATCGAATTTATCGAATTCAAATAAAAACTAACTATGACAATTGATTTTAATATAAATTAGAATTTTAGGTAGCCGAGCTCTTAGCATAGAGGGGTCGTCCAAAAACTATATTACTGATGAGATTAATTATAAAACTACTCTCTTTAAGATTAAGAACCTTGTTGCTTTGTGGTCTTCTTTGCTCTGATTTGAGATAGAAGAGGGAACAAATTTTCAAGATCTGGTTTGGAGCTAATGAGAAAATATGTGTAGTTTTGAGAATGACGTTTGTGATTGTAAAGTTTTTATGCTTCTTCAACATTTTATTTAGGGTAATGTTCTCTCTTTTTTATAGTCTTGTTACCTCTAATTATTTTCCAAGCAATTTATGTTTTTGACATTAAGTCCGACTTCTTCATATTGTGGTTCACACAAAAGATCTTTTTGTATAAATGTAATGCTTTTCATTTTGTTTCAAATCAATCAGGGTTTAGATTACATGGCAATGGAGGCACTTGATGACGAAGAAGATACTGGAGAGGTTGAACCGTTCCCGGGCCTTGTACACACCGCCCGTCACACTATGGGAGCTGGCCATGCCCGAAGTCGTTACCTTAACCGCAAGGAGGGGGATGCCGAAGGCAGGGCTAGTGACTGGAGTGAAGTCGTAACAAGGTAGCCGTACTGGAAGGTGCGGCTGGATCACCTCCTTTTCAGGGAGAGCTAACGCTTGTTGGGTATTTTGGTTTGACACTGCTTCACACCCAAAAAGAAGCGAGTTATCTTTAAACTCACATTGGTTATAAAACAAACTCAAGCAAACAATAGCGATGAAATTAAAATAAAAAAAAATGATTCAATGTACTCTACGGATGGAGGAATGCATAGAGTTGAACATAGTAAAATAAGAAATTGAAAAATTTTGTTGAAATTGTTCATTTGGAAATTTCCCAAAAAGCTAATCATTGGATTTTCCTATTGGGCTAGGTCATTTGGGGGCCAACAAGTTACAATTCGAACGTATTGATTTGACCCCATAAGCGGGACCACCACCCTATAGCATGTTGCCACCAGAAGCAGAACTCCATATTTCATACTAGATTTGACCAACTGCCCATCCTACATCCTCTACGTTCTTGACAGCCCATCTTGATGAACAAATATGTATACATTCACTTATATAAACATAGGATCAACTTTAGGGAACCGACGACCGAATCCCTTAATTTCTTATTTCGTTTTTAAATAGAGTTCTAATTCGATTTTTTAACTCTTTTCATTCATAAAAAAAAATTATGATTAATCTAAATAAATAAATAAAAAGCATGGATATTTATAGATGTTGATATTGGTTGACATCGGTCTCTAAGTCGTGTTACTGAACCACGTGCTACAATTGTTCTTCAGTAAAATAAACTACTTTGAACCATATTTAGTTATTTTTTATGGATCCAAAAATCAAACATTTCGACCTCAATTTATCCTCCATATGATAACATTTTATCACTATATGATAAATAAAATTGCATTGCATTCAATCTATAGACGGAAAGATCAAAAGACTAAGACCACTTATTTGTTGGAACAACCGCCAGTCACTTTCATATGACAGTTATAATTACTGGTCTTCAAAAAAGAAGGGATAATCTGTGTAACCAACCACGGGATCTGATATGTAAAAAGTTTCTCTATTATACTTATTGAGAGGAGCATCGATCTCAAACCTCTTTGGCAAATCTGGATTAGCTAAAAACAAACGCAACAAGATCTGCTCTGTTCTCAGCAATAGCTCTGTTTCCATCTTCCCTATCAAAACCACCAGCAGCTATGAAGGTACCATTGAATGCCTTTCTCATCAGCAAAAGGCTGTCTCCACATTCATGTTTCTCGATCACATTTCTCATCCGTGGCTCTATCATATGACAGTACAATATTCCGTACTTGTTCAAACTCTGCACCATGTGAAGTCCCAAAGCTTTTGGATTCGAATACAAGAGATTTGATCACAAAATTCTCACGTTTAATTAATATTAATTAGATAATCCCAAGCTGTTTGGCTAAAATTAATCTATCATTATATAGACAAAAAAAATTCAAGATATGTTGAAGAAAATGGGCAAAAAAAAACAGTTACCATTAGATTAATTCTTAACAGCATCACCAGGCAAATTAAGAGGGTGCATAATCAAAGCTGTAATCAATTATTTAATATTAGAGCTTAGAAGAGTCAATCAGGTCCTTGTACTTTACCATTAGTATCAATTTAGTCCTTGTTGTTGCATTTGACGGAAAAGTCAAGAAGTTTCTAATTATGTTAAATTTGACGGAATTGACGTTAATAGAAAGAAACTGTTTGCACGAATTACCTAAAGTACAGATAGAAAATTTAACAAATGCCAATGCCATCTTGATATTTGTTATATATGGTTAATAAAATGGTAATCCTTCTTCTTGACTTTATCCTTCTTCTTCTTGACTTTATCCTTCTTCTTCTTGACTTTATTCTTCTTCTCATCCAAACGGTGAGGTAAGGTTAGGTATGAATTAATTCTGATGTTGTATTGTAGGAAAGGAAAGGAATATAATTAGGAAGAATTATTCTTTGTTTCATATCAATCAAATGCCAATGCCATCTTGATATTTGTTATATATGGTTGATAAAATGGTAATCCCTGATAGTAAAAGAAAAGATGGGTGGGAGTGCAATAGAAACCGCCCCTCGAACGATGGTGTTAGTCGGTCGTACTGGAAATGGAAAAAGTGCAACCGGTAATAGTATTCTTGGAAATAAGGTTTTTAAGTCTAAGGCAAGTTCTTCCGGTGTTACAACCACTACTAAATTGCAGAAAACTCTACTCACAAACGGCCAACTCATTCAAGTTATTGACACCCCTGGTATGGTATCTAATTTATCAAAACTCTTTCTCTTTACTTTCAATTCAAAAACCCTCACCCTCACAATCTTTCTTCTTATCAACGCTGCAGGACTTTTTGATTCTTCCGTCCAATCAGATTTCGTCGGCAAGGAAATTGTTAAATGTATTGATCTCGCCAAGGATGGTATTCATGCTATTCTTTTCGTTTTATCTGTCAGGACCCGGTTTTCCCACGAAGAAGTAGCTGCTCTTCGTACTCTCCAAAATTTGTTTGGAAACAAAATTCTTGACTACATGATTCTAGTTTTTACCGGGGGCGATGAACTTGAAGATAATGAAGAGACGTTGGAGGATTACTTAGGTCGTGAGTGTCCTCAGCCCTTGAAGGTTGTACTAACTTCTTTCTTATTCTAGTCTTAGTATTGCAGGTTTTATAAAACTGATATCATTAATTAATGGGTGTGTAGGATGTCGTAGCATTATGCAAAAACCGTTGTGTTCTTTTTGATAACAAGACCAAGAATGAATTAAAGAGGACCAACCAAGTTGACCAGCTTCTGTCTCTTGTTCATGAAGTTCTAACACAAAATGGTGGACAACCCTTCACAAATGAGTTATTGACAGAGTTGAAGGTACTCTTAAACCATATAGGTTTCGTTAGAGTTGTTTTAAATTAACCTTTTCTTAACAGCTTTATTAATCTGCAGGAAGGGGCTAAGAAACTTCGTGATCAACAAGTGGTTGATTCTCAGAAACACTACTCCAAACAAGAAATTTCAGAGTTGAAGGAGGAGATGCAACGTTCATATGAACAGCAGCTAAAAAGAATTACCGAGATGGTATTTTCGACCCTATCTCTTTTTTTTTAAGAAGAGAATAAAATTAACCTTGTTATTAAAGTCGCTTGAGAAGACTTCTAAAGATTTAAGATGTATCCAATTTTATTAGTCTATCATTTTAATTTTATAGACTTGTTATGACTAATTTAACATTTACTTGAGTGTTAAGGAATTGAGACTCGTGGTCGTTAGTGTAAAGTATTTTTCCAAGGTATCAAAAAAGGGAGTGTTTCGTATCATCACTAAATAGATTCATTAATAATGTCTTTTTTTTTTCATAGGTTATGTCGAAGTTAATTGAAACAACTCGTAGACTGGAACAACAATTGGCAGAAGAACAAGTTGCAAGATTGACAGCAGAAAAGAATGCACAACAAGCTCAGAGAGAATCCAATGATGAAATCCGTAAGCTCAGAGGGAATCTAAAGGAAACAGAGGAAGAGCTCCGCAAACGTGGAGATAATAAGCGTTGTGATATCCTCTGAAACTTAATCTGATGAATCTATCATTCGAGTAATATTGTTAAATATATTTCCAGACCCCACCCGTCTTTCTGTAAAAGTGTTTTTTTTTTACTTTGATACTGCAAGTCTATACAACAATTATTGTTGTGTTATTGTCATAGACACGTGAATGGATATTTACTTCAATGTAATGAATATTTATATTAGATGTCATGTTTGCCTACCTACGTAGAATTTAAGTCTTTCAACTTGAAATTATAAATTAACCACTCACATTATTATAATTTATGTCATAATTAATGGATAGAAGAAATATAGGATTTTTTAGTAATAATTTCATTTAAAAGAATACTCATGTTATAATTTTAACCTTCAAATAACATCTTTTAACTACAATATTATATTTTTGTCCTATTGGTTTTGAAAAACGTAATATCATCAATCTTTTGATAATTTTTTTACATGGGCCTTGTGGTAAAGTGCCCTGATTGATAACAAGACTGGGGGAGGAATCAAATATGATTTGTCAATTTCAACATATTATGTGTCATCATAGATAATTTAACGTAGAGTGTGAGGTACTCTTAATTTTTTTTTTTACCGTTGTTTTAAGTAATCCCATGCCACAATTGTTCTTCGGTAAAATAAAATACTTTGAAATAAGATTATCATATTTAGTCCATGAATCCAAAAATCAAACATTTGGACTTCAATTTATCCTCCACATGATAACATTTTATCACTATATGATAAATAAAATTGCTTTGCATTCAATCTATATAGATGGTAAAATCAAAAGACTAACCACTTATTTGTTGGAACAACCGTCAGTCACTGTTGTTTGGTTACTAGCATTAGATATGTGTTCCTAGTTTATTCAACATCTTAAGTGTTGTGTAAAGTGTGTAAGTCAAAACCGAAAGAAACCAACAACTCAGTTTGGTCAATTTAGCTAATCATTATTGGTAAGTCTAATTTTATATAATTTTAAAATAAATATATTTCAATCAATTTGGTATTGTTTAAATTAGTCAGTCCCTACAGTGTTGATTGGTTTTTTTAATCAATTTTGTCAGTTTTGAATAGTTTATTTTGATTAGTTAGTTCCAATCCAACAAGATCCATGATGTTTGGCCTATCTTTTTTTTTTAACTCAATAATTATTTTTAATGTTCTAGCTGGTATAAATAAAAATTAATGTATAGTGAAAAGTACAACCAAAATCTCTAAACTTCCCTTTTAGGAGCTTGCAAAAACCTTCCTCATTTTGAATAATTACAAAAAGAAGATAATGAATGAAAAGTCTTGTTTCTTATTAAAAACAATAAAAAGAGAGATAATGAACATCACAAAGAACACTTTACTTTGTCTTGGGCAAAAACTTATTCCCAACCTCCGCTTAACATTAAATAATAAATGGTTTCTTTCTAATCACTATCCTTAGTAATCACTTTATTGTATGATGAAACAAGAAATGTTGTAGTAGTGCCTGATACATCCCAATGGCAATGTACAACTATACTATGTAATATTGATATCCTTGTAAAAAATATTATAATTTTGATTCTTAGAAGTTTTTAAGTGTGAAAAACTTATAATTCAACCCTTGAGGTTTTGTAAATAATTTAGAATTGCAACGTTTTGAAACTTAGTGATTTAATGTAATTTTCTCAATCTTATTCTCAATCCTATGTCACTCCCAAGTCCCAATCGGAGAATATCTCTGATCTGGGGATCTTAGTGGTATGATATTATCTTTTCGCCTATGATCCTCGCTATGAAATTTTTTACTCCTATTTACAAAAGAAGAATACAAATTTATTGGAACCAATAATATATTAGAATAGTTTCCCTACAACTTAAAGGTAACAATAGTCAATTACAAGAGAGTTATAGAACCAACTTAGCATTAAGTATTATGTCTCTCTGTTTGAATAAAATTAACCTTGTTATTTAAGTCGCTTGAAATATTTGAGAAGACTTCTAAAGATTTAAGATGTGTCTAATTTTATTAGTCTGTCATTTTAATTGTATAGACTTGTTCTGACTAATTTAACAGTTACTTGAGTGTTAAGGAATTGAGACTCGTGGTCGTTAGTGTAAAGTATTTTTCCAAGGTATCAAAAAAGGGAGTGTTTCGTATCATCACTAAAATAGATTCATGAATAATGTCATTTTTTTTTCATAGTTTATGTCGAAGTTAATTGAAACAACTCGTAGACTGGAACAACAATTGGCAGAAGAACAAGTTGCAAGATTGTCAGCAGAAAATAATGCACAACAAGCTCAGAGAGAATCCAATGGTGAAATCCGTAAGCTCAGAGGGAATCTAAAGGAAACAGAGGAAGAGCTCCGCAGACGTGGAGATAAGCATTGTAATTCTTTAAAAATACACAAATTAAACTTTGAAAAAATAAACCAAACATTTTATGCTATTGTAGATATCGTATTTTGTCCAGGCCAAATTTATTAATTTTTATTTTTAAAATAAAGGAAATTGAAATAAAAAATAAAATTTGATTGTTTTAAAAATAAAGATAATTTTATTCTTAAAAATAAAATTGATCCTTATATTTTAAAAATAATTAGATTTTAATTTTGTTTTAAATTTAAATGATAAAGACGATTTTATCTCAAAAATAAAATTGGCTTTTAATTTTAAATATAAAATAATTTTCGATTTTATTTATTTTAAAAGTTGTTATTTTAAATTTGTTTTTTTTAAATTATTGTAGAGATAAGGTAGTTAATTTTAAATTAATTTGAAATGGTCAAGGATAAATATGATGTGGGATAGATTTAGATAAATTTGTAGAGATATTATTTGATTTAAATTGAGTTAATCTCTAATTATTATCTGTTATTATCATAAGTTTATCTCAATTTATTTTAAATGTCTCTAATTTTGGCTATAAGTAGGACTCCTCACTCTTAGAATAGGTCATAGTAAAAACAGTAGAAACATTGAGAAAAAGCCAATCTCGTCCTTCTTAGAATTCTTATCACTCGATTCCTTTTCTTCTTGATTAAAACCAAGATCACGACGCCGCAATTTGCTATCAACCTATTTGATATCAAACAAATCACGCAATTGAGGTTTGTTGGCTTTCTTTCATGAATTAAGCACATGTAATTTGAATGTGAGAAATAAGTTTTATTTTGAAATATATATAAAATATGTTCAATTTCCCATATTCACATTTCATGTTCAGCCTTATGCATTTTCAATTTATTAAAGCTTTGTTAATTTAAATGTTTACATAATAATATGCACATATATATTTATGGATAAGAAGACAAAAAATTCATATGCTTTACTTAGATATCAGTATGTTGAATTACACAAAGAGATTTAAATTTTGTTTTATACATATTCTCATTGTTACGATTTTTCATCATAAAATTTTGTTTGATTTCGTTTTTTTTTTTGCTTTATTTAAATTATTATTTATATGTTCATTAATTCAGAATAAGGATTATAAAATAGATAAACATTATATTTATTATTTTTAAATAAAAAGAAGATTTATTTTAAATATAAAAATAATAAAATGTTTTAAAATATAAATACAAACCCGATGATGGGATTTTGAGAAGTAACAACTCTCAATTTCTCTAGGTGAGGAACCCACAATTCCGATATTTGTTCAATTAACGGTCATAACCCCGCTCAATTAATCTTTGAACTTACATCATTCTTGATGTTAAGAGAAGATTTAAATGAGACATTTGTTTTCATAAATTAAAATCAATTTTTCACCAATTAGTTTAATTATGGACCAATAATTTAAAATTAGATAATATAATATAAGATAAGATTAGGGTAACCGTTTTTTAAATGGATGTCGTAGGGTGCTAGTACCTTCCCTATGCATAAATGACTCCCGAACCCAATCTGGTTTTTCATAGACATTTTTTAGTAATTAGGTGACCAATCACACCCGAATTTGGTTGGTGGCGACTCCAAATTTTTCCTTTTCACAAAGAGGCCTATAAATTGGACGTTGGTGCTTCGCGTCGCAATTACGTTGTGACAGCTATATATATACTTTTTTTTTAATTTAAACTTTTCTATAAAAATATATATAGGGTTTTGTATTTACTTATACAAGTGTTTTCGATTGTGCCTTGTGTACATCTTTTTTTTTTTATTTGTTAAACTTATTATGAAGATCTTCATTATTTTTCTTATATACATAAATGAAGAAAAATCGAAATTATCGAAATTCAAATAAAAACTAACTATGACAATTGACTTTAATATAAAATCGGGCAACATTGGTCAACTCGATCCGGCCTAATATTTAAAACTTGAGAGATCATAACATAACAAATATCAAAGCTCATGGACCATACATATCATTTGAATATTAAGCGGCCAAAACATGATAAAGATGAAAACTAAAATAAAATTTACTTGAAAAAAAAAACATTATAAGATTTTTCATCCCAAAACCATATTTAGTTCTTTTTAAAATATTAGGCCAGATCGAGTTGACCAATTTGGAAAAGTCTAAGGACTGAGATCACTAATTTATTTAAACATAAAGACATTCAGTTCCATTTTATACTTCGAAAACTAAGACAAAACTTATGAATTTGATATGTAGAAAGTTTCCTTGTTATAGTTATTGAGAGGAGTATCAATATGAAACCTCCTTCAGAAATATGGATTAGCTAAAAACGAACGCAGTAAGATCAAAATATGTGATGAATCAAAGATGATTAATCAAGTTCATGAGCTTCTCTCTATTGTTGATGAAAATCTAATGCAAAATGGCGGATAGTTCTATACAGACGATTTATTTACCAGATTGAAGGTTCTCTTAAACTTTCAACTACATTTGTTTTAAATTAACATTTTTTAATCGTTTTATTAATATGGGAGATTGTATGTAACTTTGTGATCAACGAAAAGTTTCAAAGTTGATGAAGTTGCATCGTTCATACGAGGAACAACTGAAAATAATCACTGACACGATATCCCCCCAACTTCAAGTTTGCCTTCTTTTTCTTTCAAATTTCTAGTGTTGATTTCATGTTGAGTACTATAAACTCAAACTCAACCGTAGTGTTACAAAAACTTGTCTGAATTCACAAATAACTTCTTTTAACTACAATATTATATTATTGCCCTATTGGTTTTGAAAAAAACTAATATCATCAATGATAATTTTTACATGGGCCTTGTGCTAAACATGTCGTGCCCTGATTGATAACAAGACGGGGGAGGAATCATAGATGATTGGTCAAGTTCAGCATATTAATATGATGTCTTATCATAAATAATTAAATGTAAGAACCTTGAGGGTACTCTTAAACTTCCTTCATTGTTGTTTTAAGTAAACATTTTCTTCACTTATTTTTTGTTCTCTCATGAAGAGGGTATGAAACCACGTGATCAACAAAAAAAGTTTAAAAGAAAACTTTGAATTTAAAAACACAATCATTCTTTTAAAAATACACAAATAAAACTTTGAAAAAATGAATTCAAACATTTTATGCTATATATATATATATACTTGTTTTGAATTAAAAATTTTCTATAAAAATATATATAGTGTTTTGTATTACTGTTTTGGATTGTGCCTTGGTTACATACATTTTTTGTTTGTTTTAACCATTCTTTTTTTATACATAAATGAAGATAAATCGAATTTATCAAAATTTAAATAAAAACTAACTATGACAATTGACTTTAATATAAAATCGGGCTAAATTGGTCAACTCGACCCGACCTATTATTTAAAACTTGAGAGATCATAATATAACAAACACAAATTATTACAAAAACTTGATTTGATGTCAAGTACTAACAACTCCCTCTGCTCCCAATATTATAAAAACTTGTCTCAATTTATCTTCCTTTATTTTTTGTTTAAATTAGATTTTTAGGTAGCCGAGCTCTTAGCAGAGAGAGATCGTCCAAAAACTGTATTACTTTTGAGATTAATATGAGACCACTCTTTTTAAGGCTAGGAACCTTGTTGCTTTGTGGTCTTCTCTGCTATGATTTGAGATAGAAGAGGGAACAAATTTTACAAGATCTGGTTTGGAGCTAAGGAGAAACAGTGTAGTTTAGAGAATGACGTTTGTGTAGTAACTCTTTTTTTCAAGCAATTTTTGTTTTAGACATTAAGGCTGGCTTCTTCATATTGTGGTTCACACAAAAGATCTTTTTGTATGAATATAATGCTTTTCATTTTGTCCCAGATCTATCAGGGTTTAGATTACATGGCCACAGAGGCAATTAGTGATCAAGTAGATACCAGAGAGATTGAACAACCAAATATATAATAGAATTTTGCTCAAATCATAGGTGCTATATATATATATATAATGTTTTGGATTGTGCCTTACATAACATTTTTGGGCATTTACCATCAATTGCTTGGTTCCTATAATTTGTTTTTTTCTTATACATAACTAATCAGAAATCATATTCATCGGAATTCAAATAAAAGTTAACTATGACAATTGATTATAATATAAAATCGGACCAAATTGGTCACTTCGATCTGGCCTAACATTTGAAAAATGAGAGATCATAACATAACAAACCTCAAAACTCATGGACCAAAACATAACATTTAAATATTGAGGGACCAAAACAATAAAGATGAAGACTAAGATAACACTTGAACTACTTGTAATTAAATTGTACACATTATAAGATTTGTCCTCCCAAACCATATTTAATTATTTTTTAGGGTAAAATACCATTTTGGTCTCTATACTTTCACTCAAGTTTCATTTTCGTCCCTGGACTTTCAAAATTGACGTTTTTAGTCCATCGACTTTCAAAAACCTACCTTTTTGGTCCTTCTGTTAAGTTTTCTATTAGTTGACCGTCAGTCAACCGCTGATGTGGCATTAATGATGATGTGGCAGGCTGACATGACACTTCAATTTTGCATGTCAGCTGCCATATCATCAATACTGCCGACAGAAAGACTAAAAAGGTAGGTTTTTGAAAGTTGAGGGACCAAAAACGCTACTTTTGAAAGTTCAGGGATGACAATAAAACTCATGTGAAAGTTTAGGGACTAAAAGTGTAATATTTTAAAAAGTGATTTTTTTTTTGTAAGTTTTTAAAAGTTGGGGGACCAAAACATCACTTTTGATGAAAATGAATATAATGCTTTTCATTTTGTTTCAGATCGATCAGGGTTTAGATTACATGACAATGGATGCAGTTGGTAATCAAGTAGATATCGGAGAGGTCGAACAACCAAATATATAATAGAATTTTTCTCAGATCATAATTTCTAGGATAATTGTCTCTTCCAACCCAATATACAAAGCACATTAGTAACCTATTATTTTTTAAAATAGAAAAGAAAATATTTTCTGAAAATTCTCTTTGACCACATGCCATAATTGTTCTTCAGTATTTAATTTTTTTAGTAAACATAATAAAAGAAATCTTATTCCCATTCCATAATTTTTCATTTCGATTGATTTTCATTTTGATTCATTCGCATTCTCATTTCCGCTAAGTAAACGGGGCATTAGAGAATAACATTTGTGATTGTAAAGTTTTTCTGCTTCTTCAGCATTTTATTTAGGTAAGATTCTCTCTTTCTTATAGTTCTGTTACCTTTGGTTCGCACAAAATACGAATATAGTGTTTTTCATGTTATTTCAGATCGATCAGGGTTTAGAATACATGAGAATGGAGGAATTGGTGATCAAAATAGATACCGGAGAGGTTGAACAACCAAATATATAACATAATTTTTCTCAAATCATAGGTGCTAGGATAATTGTCTCTTCGAACCCAATAAACAAATCACATTAGTAACCTTTGATTTTTTTTAAAATAGAAAAGAAAATATTTTCAGAAAAATTCTCTTTAATTTTTTTTGTAATTGAAGCACATGCCACAATTGTTCTTGTGTAAAATAAAATACTTTGAAATAAGATTACCATATTTAGTTCATGAATCCAAAAATCAAACATTTGGACTTCCATTTATCCTCCACATGATAACATTTTATCACTATATGATAAATAAAATTGTTTTGCATTCAATCTATAATAATATTGAATGTAAATGGTAATTTTATGAACTAAATATGGTGATAACATTTTATCACCATATTTAGTTCATAAAATTGTTTATTAATTAATTGTTTAAATGGTAATTTATTAATTACCATTTAAATAAAATATTTTATTTAAACAATTAATAATATTAATATTTTCTCCCGACTAAATATTATCAAATTGTATTTAATTATTAATTTCCATTATTTAAATAATTAATAATAAATATTTTAATTATTAATTTCCATTAAATAAATTCATTATTTAATTAATAACTTTATTGATAATATTTTATTATTAATTAATTAATTTTAATTATCAATTTCCGTTCAAATTAATTATTTGAACAATTAATAATTGTTAATTAATTTCAAATTATTAATTACCATTTAAATATACTTAATATTTAAATAATTAATAATGTCTAATTAATAATATTTCATTATTAACTTCCTGTTTAAATAAACTCATTATTTAAACAATTAATAATGTTTTTATTAATTACTGTTTAAATATACTCAATATTTAAACAATTAATATTGCCTATTTTAAGTAATTCACTTAACTTAAATTTTCCATTTCTTCTACTTGATTTCGCGACTACGATATTTGGGCTAGCATAGGGACCCGATGGACCTATAGATCATGAGCTTAATAATTAGTCAATTCAGTGATTAACACATAATCAGTTAATTACTTATTATCTAACTATGAATAATTCCACTATTGATTTATAGCTGAACTCCCCTCACTATAGATGAGTTATTGTCCATTTAGCTTATCATTATTTATATCTGTGATATTATCCTTCACATGGAACCCTCATAATTATAGGCGGGTAAATTTACCGTTTTGCCCCTGTAATTACCGCTTTATCATTGTGTTCCCGCTGATTCTCCAATGAACTTTATCTTTAGTCGAACTAGAGATAATGTACTTCTGTGATCAATAAAAGTCATGGCGCCACTTGTTCATGTCTCGAATCAGTATATCAAGAGAGTTTCCTAAAGTTCCTAAAATGTTTAGGTATCGTACTAATACCGTTAATTTATAGGAAAGTTATGAATTCCATCTCGTGTAAATGAGTTCCCAGCTACTTATCTAGCCATGTTCCCAAAACAGAAGTGTATTGAGCGTTCTTACAGATCGCTCTCAACCATGTGAATCAAAGAACATAACTCCATAAATAGGAGTCTGCATTTCACTCAGGATTGAGATCTATCACGGTTGATAAACTTAGTTTGATATTCGATCATTTCTCGTAAACGGTACTAATAAAAAATTTGATCGAACATTGTGGTCCTGTCTTAGACAATCAACATTGCATATAATACTTCCATTTCATGTCTCCCACATGAATGATTAGGATTAGATCATTTGTCTATAAACAAAATGTGAAGCTATCAACAGTGTTACCAGGATAAGGTTCTCAAACATTATCCATTTATTGTAGACACTTTCAAGTTACTCATCTCGACTTTAATCCTCTCGTATGACTCACATACTAAGTCGTGATTTCATAAGAGTGACTTAGGGTTTTACTATTTGAATGTTCGATATTAATATATTTCCATATATTCCTAATATCGTTAATTGAGTTAATCTAGATAATATAAAAAACTTACGTTTATTTATTTAATTTATTCGAGATAAATTATTATTATTAAATAATTACAAGTTATAGGACACCATTCCTAACAAAATGAACACAAGTTTTGAATCTTGATAGATAGGTTTCGGAGATGAAACCGCCACCAAAGTGTGTGAGAATGAAAGTTGTTCCCTAAGAAGTTAGTGAGTGTGGTGGAAGAATTTTTTAAGCTGAAGTTCATATACTTAATGAAATATATTATCAGACTTAGTCCAATGGAAACAAATACCATGTTTTCAAGACCTTCAGTGACTGCAAAAAAAACAGAGAGATTTTGTTTCTTAATTGGTCCAATATTACCTTTTTTTTTCAAAAATAGAAGCTTGATTTGACCATTATCAAATGTTTTGTTCTGGTCAACAAAGAGAGTAACTTTATTGCCTCCTTGTTTCGCTTCTTTTTCAATCTAATTTTGATCTGTAAATCTGTATATATCTTCATGAGAAAATGAACAAATTTATCAGCAAATAGAAAAGCGTAGACATTGAAGAGAAATCTGAGGTCAAGAAGATTATTAGATATTTTATAAGAAAATACAACAGAATTTAAAGGTTTTTATTCAATTTTTGTTAGCTTCTTAGTAGGAATTTTGAACATTTTATAGTGTGAAACCATTTCTTGAACATTTTATTTCATTTTTATTATTAAACTCATTCTTTTTTTATTTATTTTAGAATTTTTATTCTTTAAAATGGTGCCATAAATAAACGTTTCGTTTTTATCATTTTATTTGTGATTTAATAAAGAGACTTCGGCATTTATTGATTTTACTCTAATTTTATTTATAAAATTGAAATGAGTTCCTTTATTATTTATTTATTTATTTTGCATTGAGTCGGGTCATCATAACATGTTAGAGGGTTGCATACATGAACGAGTTTTTATGAAGACTAAAGGGGGCCATGGACCCCCATTTTTTTATACAAGTTTTTTTAATTTTAAATAAAGAATGATTAAAAATATAGGAAAAATGAGGTAGCTAAAAAGTTATAAACAACGTATGCAATGATCAGATTTTTTCTACTTTTGTGGTCATGGAAGCCATAAATTGCTCGGTAAGTTATGTTTTAAAATCAAGAAAATTATTAGGCCATAATAATTGTAAGTGCTAATTTCTATAGGGCCTAAAATTGCCTTAATGACTTCATGACATGAAGAACAACAAAATCTCTAAAAAAACATAATATACATTATTTTATATTTCGGTCAATATGTGTAGTTAATTTTTTTTATTATTATTATGTTAACCAAGCCTAGTAAACCTCATATACATTCAAAGAAATTTATTGAAGTTTTAAGAATGTAACATGCTTCAAAAACTACAAAGAGATGGTAAGAAGATATCAATTGTAACGTCTTATATATTATTATTTCAACATATTATATTGTTATAAGTTATCTTAGAGCTTATGAATATTGAGACATGCCAGAATAGAAGTATGTTTAGTAATCATGACTAGATGTTGAAGAAATTAGACATTTACGTAACAATCGCTTCAAATGTTGTTAAAAGAAGTTTTTCAATATACTATTCGGAAATAGTTTTCAAATCTGAAATGTAAGGATCAATTTTGTTTCTATACGCAATCTCTTTACCATAACCAAAAGGCAAATTACCATTTTTGTTTCGATGTAGCATACATTTGTACATATCTTGTTATTCATATGACATATGTGTGTTATACATATGTATGTATACACATAAATATATATAAATACACATTCATACATGTCTATGTATATATACATACAGATGTATACATTGTATGTACATGTATATATACATATGTTATACATTTGTATTTTATATATATATATATATATATACTTATCTATGTCATACATATATGTTATTCATATACATGAATGAGTTTTTATTAAGACTAAAGATGACCATGGCCCCTATTTTTTATAAGTTTTCTTAATTTTAAATAAAGAATGATTAAAAATATATATTTTTTATTAAAAAATATAGGAAAAATGAGGTAGCTAAAAAGTTATAAACAACGAACGCAATGATTAGATTTTTTTCTACTTTTGTGGTCATGGAAGCCATAAATTGCTCGATAAGTTATGTCTTAAAATCAAGAAAATTTATTAGGCCATAATAATTGTAAGTGCTAATTTCTATAGGGCCTAAACCCTAAACATAATATATATTATTTTATATTTCGGTCAATATGTGTAGTTATTTATTTTGTTTTATTATTATGTTAACTAAGCCTAGTAAACCTCATATACATTCAAAGAAATTTATTGAAGTTTTAAGAATGTAACATGCTTCAAAAGTTACAAAGAGATGGTAAGGAGATATCAATTGTAATGTCTCATATATTTTTATTTCAACATATTATAATGTTATAACTTGTCTTAGAGCTTATGAATATTGAGACATGCAAGAATGGAAGTATGTTTAGTGATCATGGTTAAATGTTGAAGAAATTAAACATTTACGTAATAACCGCTTCAAATGTTGGTAAAAAAAGTTTTTCTATATACTGTTCAGAAATAGTTTTCAAATCTGATATGTAAGGATCAATTTAGTTTCTATACACAATCTTTTTACCATAACCAAAAAGTAAATTATCATTTTTGTTTCGATGAAGCATACATACGTACATATCTTGTTATTCATATGTACATATATGTGTTATACATGTGTTTATACACATAAATATATATACATACACATTCATGCATGTCTATGTATATATACATACAAATGTATATATTGCATGTACATGTATATGTACATGTACATATCTATGTCATACATATATGTTATTCATATGTATGTCATACTTATATGATATATAAATGAATATCATACATTGATATTGTACATATGTATATCATACATGTATAATATGATACTCGTTAAGGAAATATGAAAAATCTTATTTTTTTTGGAAAATAAAATATTATCATTGGTGAAACCTCATTTTTTTTCTCTCAATTAACCCTTTTTATATCTCTATAAAAGCATAATAATTCTGCGTTTCTAAGACATGAAAAGATCATACGATATTATTCATGGTGATCTTGATGAGCATGTTGTTCATCTTGAGGCATATACACATAAAACTCTAGTTCATTCTTATTGTCCAAAGCGCGAACATTAAAATTTGGTGACAATATGTTCAGATGCTCAAATACTACTTTTCTTGAATTATAGGACTCCGGTTTTTCTTCATATCTGATTAGAGTCGCTTACCACATCTTTTTTATACTCTATATAAATACTTTGTTTTATCCTACTTATCACTTCAATCTTTTTCTCGGTCCTCAACCTTGGAGAATTCATGATTCTTTGTTTTCTCTGAGTTTTTTTTTTTTGCTTCTCGCGAAAGAACAAGGAAGATGAACTGTCTTTTGAAGACCAGACCTAAACCAAAAGCAACCCACATTTTTATACCTTTTTGAATATAATTGAGCGCCCAAAAATATGTGGAATTTCCTTTTACAAATATATTCTTGAATATATTTCACATTTTATTTATTAAAATGAATACTCGGTGCTTTCCTTTTTTAGTTTACCTCTTTTTTTTCCTTTTTTTTTCATTGCCACAATTTGATCTCTAATGTTTTTTTTTTTAAAAATAATAGTAGTAATATTAATATAGACATTTTTTGAAAATAAAAATAAAAATAAAGATACAAATCCAATAAAACATATGTTTTTTCAAACTCAATTTTTATAATTATTTTACATTCCATTTTTACAACTACTCTACATAATCTCCGATATTTTTCCATTGATTAGTCCAAATCTAAAATATATTTTTTAAAACTCATTGCTTATAACTAGTTTTTTAGCACGTGTGTTACACGTTATTTTGTTAATATTATATTTGTATTATATTTTTTAATATTTAATAGAACATCTATTTTTTGTATAAGTTCTTTGATCTCTTTTTTAATTTTTAACTTAACAAGACAAGCCTCAAAAGTAAAACCCAACAAACATTTAATAAAAAATCAACATGGGTTGTTTTGTTCTAGTGACACCATCTACCTGATAAGATGGAAGCCTTGTTCATCCTGACATACCTTCGGTCGTGACTCGTCTTCTGCTTCAGATGATCCGGTGATCGTGAACTTCACCTTGATAAGTAAATCGAAATTCACAACATTTTCAAACACCTTTTTTCATTTCATTGTACAAACAAACAAACATCCTATTGAGATATATATGATAACATTTACCTTTACGGCCCATCGACTTAAGCTTTTGGGTATAGTGAGTGATTTAACATATTTAATACATCCAAAATTCAGATTATGAATAAGCTGAGATTTAAAAAATGTATGAAAAAACCAAATAGCAAAAAATATGAACCGACCTTTGCCTTCGCATGAACGATTTCCAACAGTTGATAAGAGCATTCATAATTAGCTATACGCGGTAGGACACAACTTGCCATCCTCCTAATTTCTTAACATTAGGAAGAAGAAGATGAGGATGGGTAACTGGCTTGAACTCTAGCAGTTGTTTAAGACCATACAATTCAGGATTGATCAAAAGCTTGGCTTTATACAACTTCTTCTCACCAGTAGTATCAATAACCTTTTATTTTACACCTTGGTTCCCCAACCCCCAAAGGAAAAGAAAGTAAAGAAGAACTGTAAGAAGGACAAATATATATTTTTGAAATAAATTTTGAAATATATTCAAGAATCGATATGTAAAAGGAAAGTTCCCTCTGAATAGTCATATTTTCCCTCCACGTCGATAGGATATAACGAAAGTATAAAAATGTTGGGCTAGGAGTGTTGCTTCAGGTCTTCAAAAGACAATGTCTTCTCCTTCCTTGTTCTTCCCCAAAAGGAAAAAAAGACTCATGAAATCTCAAATGTTGGTAAAAGATAAGTAGGATTAAACAAACTCTTTGTATAAAATTATTAAAATACGTGATATTTTATGAAAAACTTTGGGAGGGTCATGGCCCCCTTAGTCCCTTAATCAAATTATTAAAATCTAAAAAATATATTATAGATTTGGACTAATCAATGGAAAAATATCGGAGATTATGTAAAGTAGTTGTAAAAATGGAATGTAAAATAATTATAAAAATTGAGTTTGAAAAAACATCTGTTTTATTGGATTTGTATCTTTATTTTTATTTTTATTTTCAAAAAATGTCTTTTATTAATATTACTACTATTATTATTATTAAAAAAAAACATTAGAGATCAAATTGTGGCAATGAAAAAAAAAGGAAAAAAAAGAGGTAAACTAAAAAAGGAAAGCACCGAGTATTCATTTTAATAAGACAAACCTCAAAAGTAAAACCCAACAAACATTTAAAAAAAATCACCATGGGTTGTTTTGTTCTAGTGACACCATCTACCTGATAAGATGGAAGCCTTGTTCATCCTGACATACCTTCGGTCGTGACTCGTCTTCTGCTTCAGGTGATCGTGAACTTCACCTTGATAAGTAAATCGAATTTCACAACATTTTCAAACACCTGTTTTCATTTCATTGTACAAACAAACAAACATCCTGTTGAGATATATATGATTACATTTACCTTTACGGCCCATCGACTTAAGCTTTTGGGTATAGTGGGTGATTTAACATATTTAATACATCCAAAATAGCAAAAAATGTATGAAAAAAACCAAATAGTAAAAAATATGAACCGACCTTTGCCTTCGCATGAACGATTTCTAACAGTTGATAAGAGCATTCATAATTAGCTATACGCGGTAGGACACAACTTGCCATCCTCCTAATTTCTTAACATTAGGAAGAAGAAGATGAAGAGGGGTAACTGGCTTGAACTCCAGCAGTTGTTTAAGACCATACAATTCAGGATTGATCAAAAGCTTGGCTTTATACAACTTCTTCTCACCAGTAGTATCAATAACCTTTTATTTTACATCTTGGTTCCCCAACCCCCAAAGGAAAAGAAAGTAAAGAAGAACTGTAAGAAGGACAAATATTTTTTTTTGAAATATATTCAAGAATCGATATGTAAAAGGAAAGTTCCCTCTGAATAGTCATATTTTCCCTGCACGTCGATAGGATATAATGAAAGTATAAAAATGTTGGGCTAGGAGTGTTGCTTCAGGTCTCCAAAAGATAATGTCTTCTCCTTCCTTGTTCGTCCCCAAAAGGAAAAAAAGACTCATGAAATCTCAAATGTTGGTAAAAGATAAGTAGGATTAAACAAACTCTTTGTATAAAATTATTAAAATACGTGATATTTTATGAAAAACTTTAGGAGGGTCATGGCCCCCTTAGTCCCTTAATCAAATTCTCAGAAAAAACCCAAAGCATGGTCCTATATTTCAAGCAATGTAGTATTTGACCATCCAAACTTTTTGTCAACACATTATGAACTTTGCACTTTGGACAATAACGATGAATTGGGGTTTGTGTCTATATCCCTAAAACCGTTACGGATTTTCAATCGTGGATCAAAAAAAAAATTCTTTATAGAGATACCGAGGGAAAGCTATTCTTCATATTGAAGTAAGATAACTTTGATTTATATATTTGTTTACTAATTATATTTTCATATATTTTACTCAATTTTTCAAGAGTCTAGTTATATGTTTGCGATATCTTTTTCACGCACATGACCGAGTCCATGGAAGATAAGGAATTAACATGAACGACAAAAACAATTTCTTTTTATGGGAGGTTGCAAAGAAATCTGGTAAGGATATTTTATTTTATACGAGATATAACGATGCCACAAAAACATACTATTTTTATATTTATATTTGCTATCAAATGATTGGAGAAATGAGCTGCCATAACTGGAGAAGATAGTATCACTTTTTATAAGCAAAATAGTTAAAAATCATAATATTAGACTTCTGATGTTTCATAAATTCATTCGGTTGATAGACTATAACCAAACAAAACGTTGAAAAAAAATACATTAATAGCTTTTAAAAATCAGTGAAAGTTTAGGAAAAGTTTATAAAAATTATTTATAAAATAAAAATAATAATAAGATATGTGATATTTTATGAAAAAATTTAGGAGGGCCATGGCCCCCCTTAGTCCCTTAATATGTTCTCACATGTCTAAAATAATAGTCTTGATCATGGTATAAAACATGCAGATATTTGTCATGTGTATCAACTTATGAGGAAGAATGAGATATTGAAAAAAAACATCTTCATTTTTATGTACGACGATATAGTCAGGGATACAATGTATATGTTAATATGCCAAAGGTATGTCGATCTTTCACGCATTATATAATGTTTCCTCTATTATATTCTATTGCTTGCAGTGAATTCAAATGTTTGTTTATTATTGCAGGATTACATTAAGGAGAATGTTAATGTTGAAAATTTATATGACGTGCTTCTGGGCAAAAAGAATGATGTTAAAGGAGGTAGTGGAAAAGTTATAAACAACAAACTCAATGAATGATTTTTGTTCTATTTTTCTATTCACAAAAGCCATAAATTACTCGATAAGTTCGCTGTCTTAAAATCTAGAGAGAAAAAAAAAGAACTTTATGAATTTTTTTCTTTTCTATTTTACATCTCGGTTCCCCAATCCCCAAAGGAAAATAAAGTAAAGAAGAATTGTAAAAAGGACAAATATTTTTTTTTAGAAATAAATTATGAAATATATTTAAGAATCGATATGTAAAAGGAAAGTCTCATCTGAATAGTCATATTTTTCCTCTACGTTGATAAGGGGGTTGAAATATATTCAATGAAATATAAGGAAGGTATAAAAACGTCGGGCAATGAGTCTTGCTTCAGATCTTCTAAAGACAATGTGTTCTTCTTCTTTTTTCTTCCCAGAAGAAAAAAAAGACCCATGACATCTCAATTGTCGGATACAAAGCAAAAGATTCAAGTCATAAGTAGGATTAAACAAACTCTTCGTACAAAATTATTAAGATACGTGATATTTTATGAAAAACTTTGGGAGGGCCATGGGCCCCCTAGTCCCATAATCAAATTCTCAGGAAAAAAACTCAAAACATGGTCCTATATTTCAAGAAATGTAGTATTTGACCATCCGAACTTTTTGTCACCACATTATGAACTTCGCACTTTGAACAATAACGATGAATTGGGGTTTTGTGTCTATATACCTAAAATTGTTACGGATTTTCAATAGTGGATCGAAAACAATAAATATCTTTATAGAGATATCGACGGAGAGCTATTCTTCATATTGAAGTAAGATAACTTTGATTTATATATTTGTTTATTAATCATATTTTCATATATTTTACTCAATTTTTCAGGAGTATAGTTATATGTTTAAGATATCTTTTTCACACACATGGCTGAGTTCATGGAAGACAAGAAATTTGCATGGCCGACAAAAATAATTCCTTTTTATGGGAACCACCCTGAGCTTTGGGTCGTTCATGTATTTAGTAATATCTCCAGATCAACTTTTTTTTTTAAAAAAAAAAAGACATAATTAGTTAATGTTAGTTGTCCTAACGTGATTGCGACGCGGAGTGGCCGACATCCTAAAGTTTAGGTCTCTTATATGAAAATGAAGTGGAAGTCGCCATCAACCATATTTGGGTGTGATTGATCACCAAATCAAATAAAAATAATAATGGTCTACGAAAATCAAGTTAGGTTCGGGAGTCGTTTGTGCGTAGGGAATGTGTTAGCACCCTACAACACCCATTTTAAAATGGTTACCATATTTTTACCTTATATTATCTTATTTTTAATATGATGGTCCTTAATTTAAATAATTTTAATTTATAAAAAAATATCTCATTTAGTCATTTCTCAACTTTAAGAATGAAGCAAGCAATAAGGATTAAAATGAGCGGGGTTACGACCGTTAATTGAACAATATTGGAATTTAGAGAATTCCACCTTAAGAAATTGAGGTTTTTACTTCTCAAAATCCATCATAGGAATTGTATTTATATTTTAAACATTTTTCTTATTTTTATTTAAAATTCTTTTCTTTTATTTTTGAAATAATATTTAAGCTTATTTAAAATACTCTCCTTTTTATTTTTTTAAATAATACGTGTAATATTGTTTTTTTTAAGAGTTTTTCTATTCTATATTTTTTAGGGTTTTTGATAGACTTATATGAGAACCCCGATAAACACACTACTCAGCCTTCACAAACGTGATGATTTTCACACACTTATCGAAATCCCAACAAGCACATTACTTTAACCTTAATTAATAATCATAATAATAAGAATTTAAAATATAATATTTGTTTATTTTAGTTTAAATATTTAATCCATATTCTTACTAACAAAATGATATTAAAAATAGTTATACACATATAATGCATATATTAAACCTATTCATTTTTACGAATTGATCAGAATATTCTTTTCATTTTTTAAAAATTAATTTTAATCATAAAGCCGAATTAAACTTACATATAATAATATAAAATAAATAAAGAAAGAAAGGAAAAAAAATATAAAAACAAAAAAAAACAAAACTTCAGATTTTATATGTTTTTTTTTTATTCTAGGATGTTTACAAAATTATTTTTTGTTTTCTTTAATAAGTATGTACATGCATGTGTAAAGACAAATCACAAATCACAAAACAAAAAATAATAATAAATAAATAAAACAATTTTATCTCTATCACACTATATCGATCCAAAATTAAGACAGATTAAAATAACTTTATATAAATATTTATGAATTATATAAAAGAAAACAAATTCATACATACACTTGCACAATAAAAAGATATATCAAGCCTCCACTTACTTGATCAGAAACGAGGAGTATTTTTCCTAAACAATCCGAATAGAGTGATGTTATGATAAGGATGGAAAAACAATCAAATAATGTAAGAATGAGTGGAAGAAAATTTTGAGGTTTTAAATATCTAAGGTTTTTTTTTTTTTGGGAATAGAAGTTGGAGAGTGGCGGCCAATGACCATGAACCCAAACCCTTTTTTAGAGATATGTATTGGAGAAGGGTTTTCTTTCTAACCAAATTGTGAAGTCGTCAGGTGGTGATCTCGTGATTGATGAGTTATGAGGTGAGGAGGTGAGATGGTGCCGATGATCTCTTTTAGGTCCGAAAAATAGTTTATTTATGGGCCAATTAAGAGTAATAAATAGAGTAAAATATATAAATAGCCACTTTTTGGATCTTCTTTTCCCCAATAGCTATGACATTTAATTCTTTTTTTTTAGCCACATGTAAAGGTAAAATGTCTAAAATACCCCCAAGGTCAAATCAAAACTCTCTCTCCTCTCTCCCATTCCCTCCCCTCCGTCCATTCACTTTCCTTTTTTTTTTTTTTTTTTTTTTTTAATTTTAGCCTCTCCCTCCCATCTCTCTCTCTCTCTCTCTCTCTCTCTCTCTACTTTATTTTGAAAATATTTTCCCTCCCACTTTCCCCCCCCATTTTTCTTCTATATATTAGAATTTCTCTTTCTCCCTCTCATTTTTTTCATTTTTCTTTCATTTCTTCTTCCATTTCTCTCATTTCTTTATCAATTCTCTATAATTTTCTTTCCCAAATTCATTAACCTCTAATTTTTTTCATTTCTTCTTCCCTCTCTCATTTATTTCTTTATCAAATCTCTATCATTTTTTTTCAAACTTTTATTGATTCTTTCATTCTCTCTCTTTCTTTTTTACAAATCCACCTTTTTTACAAATGTTCATCTCACAACTTTTACACATTTTTATTCCCTATCTCTTCATAATTTTGTTATGAATCTCGAATATCTAAACTAAAAGTACCATGGATTTGACGAAAGATATTTTTTTTCTTAATATTTTGTTTTCTGCTATACATGTAATGCATGCAATATAGTTTTTTTTTTTTTTTGCAATATACGTAATATACATATTTTGTCTCTCGTCTGTTTCTGTTTTGCGTAATGTAATGTCTGTACTATACGTACTATACATAATATACATTTTTCTGTGGTCTGTTTACATATATATTTTGTGGTCTCTCGTTCTGTTGTTGTTTTGCTATACAATATGTAATATACGCAATATACTTTTTTCTGGTCTGTTTAAACATATATCTGTTGTAATATACTCGCTATACATAACTATGTGTTTTTTTTTATATACAGTTTGTAATACACGCATTATACGAAATATACATACTATACACAACTATGCGTCTTTCTTGATGTACAGTCTATATCACACGTAATATATGATATATACGTACTATACACACACATGAGTTCTTCTTGATGTATACAACTGTACTACACGTAATATACGATATATACGTACTATACACACCTATGAGTTTTTCTTGATGTACACTCACTTTCTTTTATGTTCGTTCTATAATATACGCAATATAATATATATTTCTTTTTGTTTTGTTTGCATATTAAGTATCTTGTTTTGTACATTTAGTGTTATTGAATTAACACTCTTTTTTTTTTTCATTTGCAGGTTATATGGCATGTATATTACGTATAGCACGTACAAATGAAACACTACGAACGCTATACAAACACTACGAACGCTATACAAACACTATGGACGCTATACGAACTATACCAAAATAATATACTAAAATGAATCTATACTAAAATGAATCTGTAAAATTGAATTAAAAATCGAAATATGTAATATGAAAATCAAAATGCAAAAATAATAAAAATATAAAACAAATGCTAAATACATGAAACACTATGGACGCTATACGAACTATACCAAAATCTGGGAAGAAAGAATGCATTGAGAAAGAAAAATGTCAGACTGTCAAGCCGTACGTGTCAGACTATACCTGCCATACGAAAAGGGCAAAATAGGTATATTGAAAAATCAAATAGTAAAAGTGGCTATCTAAAACTTTTTTAAAAAGAGGTGGCTACTTTGATATTTTTAATCCAAAAAGTGGCTAGTTTGATTTTTCCCCCTAATAAATAAGGAAAATTATAATTAAAATTACAAATTTCAATCAATCAAAAAATCTTGTCACTAATTAGCTTAAATCAATGATAATTAATTTTTTCCTTAAATGATTTTCTAATCAAAGAAATTTGAAATTCAAATATATTTAAATCAAAATTCCACCAATTTTTAATATGAAAAATCCTTTTTTTAAAACCATGAAAAGTTTAAAAATTCAATTTTAAAATCAAAATTCAATTTATCATTTAAAATCAATTCCGAATTAAACTTATTTTCACTGAAATTAAATTTAATGAAATTTAGCCGGGAAAAATACGGTATCTACATCAGTCATATGATTTCAATAAATTTACGATCTATTAACTTTTGATAACAAAAAAAATATGGTACGAACGAGTATCTTTATCGAAACTAAATAATATATGGACTAGCCAATACGAGTATAGCTCAAGTGGTTAAACACGTGCTCTCTTTCTATTAGGTCGAAGGTTCGAGCCTCCCCTCCCCTCCCTGAATTTGATGTAATATCTAAAGAAAAAAAATATGAACTAGTAAATTTATAATTAAACCATAAATAAAATTCCAAAAATGCAAACGAAAATGATAATTTGATTTGAAAACTTCGAATCAAACTCAGGTTTAGACATGTTAAGATGGAAGCCTTCTTCGTCCTCCATTCTTAACTCCTCTCCTCTTCCAGGTCCTAATCCGCTCCAGCACTTGACCTTGAGAAGTAAATTGAACTTTACAAAATATTCAACCACCTGCTTTCATTTCATTTCATTGTACAAACAAACAAACAAACATCGGATTATGAATTAGTTGAGATTTAAAAATGTGTATGAAAAAACCAATAGGCAAAAAATATGACCGACCTTTGCCTTTTTATTAATGATCTCCAACAGTTGATAATCAGAACATCCACAATTAGTTCAGATCTTAACAACAAAATTTGCTGCATTCTGAACCTGAGAATTACGCGGTGACACAATTTGCCATCCTCCTAATTTCTTAACATATGGAAGAAGAAGAAGAAGATGAGGTGTAATTGGCTTGAAGTCAGCAGTTGTTTAAAATTAGGATTGACCAAAACCTTGGCTTCATACCGCTTCTTCTCACCAGCAGCATCAATAACCTCGAACGTAAGACGGGCTACTTGTTCGTGCAACTTCACCACCCTTGCAACCGCAACTGCTTCTTCTCCACTCTACAAATTAGTATTCATTCATTCATTCAAAATATCAAATCATTAGGTGTATGATATAATAATAAAACTAACTGATCAAGTTTCCCTAAATAATATTATTATTTTATTGGGAATTCAAAAATAATAATACAAAATCAGTATGATCTACGTCATCACAGAGAGAGAGAGAACCTGTCTCTTATTGTATTATCGGCGGCGAAGTCGGCGGCGGTCAAAACTACTTGAGATTGATCAAAAATCGATGGATGGTTTTGAGTACAAATATGAGCCAATGACCTTATTCCGACTACGATCGATACCAATACCACCAATAATAGCCCCATTGACATTGAGATTCGACTTTTCTTTTTCATTGCTATAAACCGATCAAGCCTCTCTCTCTTTTCACATTGCCTCTACAATATATATATTTTTTAATATTTTAATCTTAATTCAATAATTTATTGCTTTGATTTTAATTATTAAAAATAAATCTATTATTTAAATAAAAACTAAAAATAATTAACATAAATGGAATATATCTTTTATCGTAGTTTTGGTTAAATGCAAACACATCTTGTATTCATAGAACTCAATATTGGCGAAAAGTTGTATTTGTTAAAAACTGAATATTTATACCCTCTTTATGGTTCAAAATTATGCAATTTGAATCAAGATGTTTTAGAATGCTCGTTTTGAGATCTACGTTATGGTCGCTTCTTCTAAATCATCGATAAATAAAAGGAGTCTATGACTTCAATCATACATAATATTTTGATGATGAAAACTCTTTCATTTATTGATGAAACTCTTTCCTTAATGTTTGTTAATGCTTCTATTTCAAGCCAAACACAGAACAAAGATTCAGCCAAATGGGGTTTGAGAAAAATGAAGCAAGGTTCTCAACATGCCACAGACAAATTAAGGCTCATATATTACTACAATGTAGGTCTACTCATCAATGGAGGACAGTTGATAAAAAGCTTCCGCGCGAGCTTCCTCCAACTTTAACAAGAGTTCCTTCATGAAATCTGTATCAGTCCCATGCGTGACTCGCAGTATATCAAAAGCCTCGGTCAGAGATTTTATGGCATCCTCTGTATACCCGAGTAGCCTGCAAACGAAATGGCATCAAAATTTTGAGGAGTCAATGTAAGAAACTCCTCCCAATGAGATCATCACAATTTTGTTGAATGGGAAGGGAAAAACCTCCTCCCAATGAGATCATCACAATTTAAGAAGGACGACGAGATCATGCAGTTCTTATCTTATGAGATTGTGAGAAATCAAGAATTGATCACAAAGAGAATCTGATTTTCATTGATTAATGATCACTTACAAATCATCTATATATAGAGTAGATGTTTGTAGAAAACTGAAATAACAATAATGTAACAAACTCAAACTAACTCTTAACTAATAAGCTAATGATTAGAGAGAGTGTTATTACAATGATTAGCTGACTGTTAAGTTAAACTAATGGGCTTCCTTAATAGAGATTTAGAAAATAAAGTAAGCTAAAGAAGGTTCTTCTTCCCCCCCTTTCTTGTTTGAGTTTCTTGATTGTATAAAAGGTATAAGAGCAAAACATAAATTCATATTTTACCATTCTATTTTCCCACATGTATAGAGCTGCAATCCAAGCAATGGATGAAATCCCGAGTATAGTTCTGCAATAAAAAAGAGTTGATTTAAAACATCAACTGCTAGATTAATGACAGAAGATCACACATGCCATGCAAACACTGACAGGATGACTTTATAAACTTTTTTTTTTTCAACACCTGTTAACCTATTTGAAAAATCATTAAAAAAATGACATACTTCGATAAACCGGGATTGTCAATTTGCAGTAACCTAGTGCTTCAATCCAATTCTCTAGCTCCATCAATCTCTGCAAAGGCAATTGATCACAAACTAATATAACATCTCACACAAACATGGAAACATAACGGTCTGTGCAACATAAATGTTAGTTGTTTTGGTCCTTCGGACTTGTGGTGCCTATATATGGCTTTATAATCTATTTATAGAAAGGAAAATTGAAAATGAAAAGCTTTGCTAGCTTACCTTTAGAAGCTTTTCTCGTGTTTGCATTAGACTGATGGAACAAGGATGGCATAGTATCTTTTGGAGTTTCTCAATTTTCTGATACACAGATAAGGCATCGGCATAATCTAAATTTCGTCAAAGATCAAGTTGAACATAACATTACATTACATGTCATAAATAATATCATTCCTCAAGACCAATCTCTTTAGAAACAACACCGGACGATGAAAGAGAGTTTCAACATTTTAGAAATATTTAATCATTGGCAGAATTCAACCACCACATTTAATTCATAGTCTACCAAAAGGATACTGTGGGAAGACATAAAAGTAAAAGCTTCATCTGACATTAATTTTATTTCACTAGCAATATTTGTTATCTCTTCCTTGTTTCTAACAAGTCCACATCGCTGGCAAGTGAATCCAGTGTCATCTGCACGTAGAAAAGAAGATTTAAATAGTCGCGCATTCTTAGCCACTGATCCTGCAATGAAAAATCACATACCAGAATTACGGAGGAGGAAACCATCACATTGGTCATTCTTGCACCTATAGCCCTCCAGAATAGCACTTTCTTCAATATCAACTTGTTGAACCTTATAGTTACAAAAAGAAACTGATTATACAAATAACTCCAATGATTCCAATCAGAAAACAGATGGTGTTCTAAATCAAAGATGAAATACATCTAAAAGATTCAATTATCAATTACAACTTTAATGCATCGAGAGCATGTGCAGGTGAAAAAGTATTGTTCTTTGAGAGCCTTTTGCCGCGTCATAGTGCTTCCCGCAGTTTCAATGTAGCTTATTGACACCTAAATATTGAATAAATATAGTCAGACGTTGAATGCAGAAGAGCTCACTAGAAATTTAATAACACAGAAAAGGTGGAGCAACAAAGTTACTCAAGATAAATGCAAGGCAGATAAAATCTTCAAAACAAACTAGACAATTCAATTTTTTAAATAGAGAAAGAAAAGACAAAGAGCAATAAAGTAGAGCTAAAGCAAAAATGATGCATTTATCAATGTTTAATTACCAAGTACAACTATACATTCCCAACCACTTATGTTGGTTTTCTTAGTTCAAGAATAAAATTTCTTTTATGATACAAGAAGATAATACACTGCACTTATTTGAACCTTAACATGCACTATTGTCCGAGAATGCTTCATACTGCTATCATCTCTTAGAATTCATTCACAAACATCAATGTTGCAGAAAGGGAAATTTCTCAATGCAGTAATCTATTAGGCTTATTACATATTGAACTAGATGAAAAATAGAAAAGTTATATAAGTACCTCAGAGCCTACTGGTATATGCTGCACAGCACGGACCACAGCGGATGTTCCCTCAAATACCAAAACAGAATTGGGCAAGCAGCTATAGAACAAAAAGAGTTTAGGAAATTATTCTGATAAACTTAAGAATATGAAAAAACATAGATTTTATAAAATGGATTACCTATGATTAATAATTGAGATGACAGGGTATAATCCAGTCCCTACGGGTCTAAGTTCACTGTCACATATGCTATGTGCATTGCATGCAAGCTGCATTCAATTGCATAGGGTTTTAGTAGAATTGATAGAAATTTGATCTAATCTGAGCTTTGTGCTTAAGGAATAGAATATGAAAGTATAAATATTGAAAACAGGACCTTGGAAAAGTTTTCTGCTATCTCTTTTATATTAATGTCTGGCCACTGCAGTATCAAATTCACAAGATTTCCCATCTGAGCATACAATACCAATTGCTTTTCATCTATGTCAGACATGTCTGGTCAGAAGAAATGGTTAAACAAAACTAACTCACCAAGTCAAATGCTATTAGTTTTAATAGTATAGCCCCATATACAATGTAACTCAGATCAAAGATTTTCATGAACGAGGATACGAGCTACCAATGCCTCGACCAAATTATAGTTGTCAGTTGCAGTTGTAGGAATGATCTGACAATGAAAGAACAATGTATTTATAAATCTAAAATTATAAGGAACAATGAAAGAACAATGATTTTATGGCAATTTATTGCAAAAGATATGAAAGTTCCATATGATACTTTAGAATACAACCAAACATTTTCAAGCATTAAACTACATGGTTGAGAAGTGTTAATTGAAAGCGGAGAGTATATCTTTACCTTCTCACTTTGCAATTTTGTTCTGATATAGAGCTTGATCATCAGCCGTATAGATGGAGTAACAGATCTACGTTTTCCCTTGTCAAGCCTTGAGAGAGCATCACATTCAAGACGGTGCAACTTCCATTCTACCTTCTGTATATCATTGAAGTAAAGAATAGTTAACTCCCGTCGCTTGATTGTGCTAAAATCTTATTAAAGGCCAAGACATTGACACAACTCATCTGCTAGTTGACGTAGAAATCAACTAAAGCTTAGGAAGATTATCTTATACGTCAAATAAATATAGTTCTATACCAAACTAGTATAGATAGATGAAGAACACAGTCATCTTTTCCCTACCTTTCTTGAAGCTATGAATTTGCAACCACACTTTTAACCAGAGTTAAACATGATAAAATTCGCTCGAAAATTCACAACTTGTGGATATTTTCTTGCATGATTTTATTACACAAACAAGACACCAACAGAAATCTATCTTCAGCTTAAATTTCGAGTAAGATGGCAAAATAAATGATGCAAAAAATAATCGGGAAAAACATGAAAGATTTCCTCAACATGCTATCAGGTTGGCTTCGGCATTCGTCGAGTCTCACTTACCTGGCATGTACTACTGCAATACCATGCAACTTGGCAAGCTGAGCACTTCTTAAGGTTTAGCGATTTGAAACATCCATCGCATCTCGACTCAACTGTAGAGTTATTTGGTACACAAACATAAGGTTCTTGACGTATTATCTCTTGTCCTGCAACACTAAATACGCACCAAATAAGTCTCATACATTTTGTAACCGCTGAAAGCTTCATCAACTAGCACTAGGTCACTCAACTTCTAAACATGAATTTGATGACAAATCTAAGAGAACTTTGGTGTTTAAACATGTACGAAAATACAAAACAGAATGAAATCATTCATTTTCTAAAAACAGTGTATTGTGTATCGTATCGTAACATATCGTGAGTTTAACATCTCAGGCCATGCAAGAAAAATATTTATATATAGTCTGGTAGAATTTCATTTATCAGTGAGTTTGCATATATAAATGCATGCTTCACGCTAAACCAACTCTCAAGCATCATTTGATAGACCTAAAAAATCTGAATTAGGAATTAGAATCATGCAATACACTTCAAATTTTTCCACCCAAGATTTAGAATCTATCTAAGCACCATCTACAATATCGAAACTTTTTTTATATATATTTGTGAGTGTCGAGACCGGTTTATAAGCTCAACCACACGAGCCTAAAACACTTATCGTCAGAAACTCATAGATAATATATAGAATATAGCAACTTCCAAGTTCTTAATTTGAATTTCTAGGATAAAATTAAACAAACAAGAAAGAGAAAGAAAGAAAGACCTGGATAGAAACTTCTTTTGGCAAACAGACACCGCCCCTTCTCCGGCAAGATAGTAACCGTTAAACCGCCGTCGTTTAGATAACTCTGCAAATTCAAATCTTCCATGAATGCCCGTACTAAGCTCTGAAGAATCAAGAAAGTTCCTTTCTTATTCAATTCCTATACGGCGCAGCTACAATTTATCGGGTTGTGAACGAATTTGTATTTAAGTAATGTTCAACCTCTTGTATTTCATTCAAGCAATATCAATACAAACATACATTCAAAAGCCATTCTCTCTTTCTTTGTTTACTTTCTGAAATTCAACTCAGAGCCATAATGGCCAACGCCATTCCTGGCGATTGACTAATCAGTTTCTGATGAGAAAAAAAAAAGATGGAGATTTTGGTTTCATTCTTCAGTGGCTTCCAGAATGGAGAAAGTAATGTATAATTGAATCATTGATTAGTCATGGGCTGGATTTTGAGAGTGAAGCCCAATTTGAAAGGATTCCCTTCAATAACGGGGTCCAATAACTACAACCTTCTATTTAGATTCAAGAAAGTATGAGATATAATTTTAAATTCCGTGATTTGAAATATTAAAAATGACTTTAAATTTTTAATTGTATTTTGAATCAAAAGGATTTAAAATGAATTTAATTTTCATTTTACTTAGTTAGGCTCCGTGAAATCTTAAACATCGGGTAAAACATTTACATTAGAAAACATAATCTAAATGTTTTGAGTAAGATGGAGGAAAAAGAAGAAGAAGGATAATTTGACATGAGCTTTTTCAAAGATACGTATAGAAGATGAGATTTTTTAAAATTTTTAGAAGGAGAAAATAATTAAAATAGTGAAAACTTGATAGAGAGAAAATACAATACATATAAATTAGCCTATGTAGTATGTAGTCTGTCCATTGCGCAAGAGGACACTGTTCATTGCTTTTCTTGTACATTGGTCATTTGCTTTCTTCTTCATATTTATTCACTCTATGGTATTAGAGTTTGGCTATGCATTCCGGTTCTTTTTCTTATCTATATTCTAATAAAAATTTCATCAACCAAACACATTATTCACCGCCACATTATAAGACAAATTAATATTATATATTTTATCGGTTCTCTTCATCTTTTTAATATGAGATGGATCCTTAACATTTCCACGAAAGAATCCTTCGTCCTTTCACCGGTAACGTTTCAGATCAGTTAATGGTACTAGAAAATGAGTGAGGATTCCTACTCACGAGTAGAGATAAGCTTTTGATATACCAAGGATGCTGTAAAATCTCCAACCAAATTTACATCATCAAGCTAGACCACAACAATATAGGACAACTTACAAATTTTACACCTTACAGAGTTGATAACCTGATTTTCCAGCACTACAACAGGATAATTAAGTAGCTTGATTTTTATGAAGCAGAAAATGAGTTTTCGATGTTTGGGTAAACAGTTCGTCTTGATCGTCTTTTGAAGTTATTAACAGAGATATCATCGGCTGCACAGATTTACTGAGCAGTTGTTGAAGCTGAGAACGTAGATATGAAGCTTCCTGGTCGTTTTCACAAGTTTCAGCAATAAGTTGCAGTAGTCTAGAACTGTGGCCTTGAGATAAGGATAGGTGTGGCGACATGGGAGGTACGAGAAAAGGGTGTTGAAGTAACTGAGGGATTCTCCACCTCTCATTGCGGTCCCATGCGAGACACCTCTTCATAAGGTCAAGAAGCCAATGGTTACCGACAGGTTCGTATATAATTTCATGATTTGGGTCAGTAATAACTTTGAACTTGGCCCAGAATGTCTTGTATTCGGAGAAAGGGGTCCTCCCATACACCATCTGATAAAGAATGCAGCCAAGGGACCAAATATCAGATGGCCGGCCACACTTGATGGTGTTTCCATTTGCATCTTTCTCATTGCACATAAATGCCTCAGGTGACATGTAACTCAATGTACCTACCTGCAACAGAAAAAATAAAATAAAAAGGCTAAACAGAACAAAAATATAATTTTGCTCTAACGGGTCCTATTTGTCCGATTGATATGACACAACCAGATTGATACACACCGTGACATTCTATATAAGCACATCCACTTTGCATCATCCCCAAATAAAACCGACAAAGAAGAAATGAGAATTACCTGTGAATCCCTTTGGATGTTGGTTGTATCACTCAATATGGCTTTTGCAATACCAAAGTCAATAAGCTTTAGGGAGCCTTTGACGAGAAGAAAATTAGCTGGTTTCAAATCTGAATGAACAATGCGCTCCTCGTGTATGGTGTTTACAGCTTGAAGAATTTGCTGTCACATTTTTAAAATAGATGTAAGCTCCCAAATTAAATCCTTAACTGGATTCTAAAGTTAACTTAACATTGACGACACAATTGAAAATTTTGCTCAACTGGCTTCTAAATTGGGAGAAGGGATCACACCTGCCAGTAGAACCGAAGCCAATTTTCATCTATTGTTTGATTAGAGCCATCAATTTCTTTCCATTTATGTGAGAGCATGTGAGCCAAATCGATTTCACCATATTCTAGCACCATGTAAATATATCCATCATCCTTAACTCTGGCATCTTTATTATTGATGCAGCCATTCAACACTTCCTGAAGTAACATCTTATCTGTAACCTAAAAAGAGACAGGTTTTTACATAATCTTGATAAATAATTAAATAAACATGAAAATCAAACAAAAATTCCACTGGTAAGCTATATTTTAAGATAAGAAAACCCAAATGACATTTACACATTGAAACTGATAAATAAGTTAATGAAATAAGACTGCAAAAATTGTGAAAATGAAAGTACAGACCTCATAATCTATAAGTTGTATGATATTGTTCTTCCCTTTCAACTTATTTAAATAGACAATCTCCTGACAAAACCCATATGCTGTGGCGTAATCACGACCTTTAAGTTTTATTTTTTTTAGTGCGTATATTGTACAATCTGATGAAATGACTTTGTGAACCTCACTGCTTCCTCCACTTCCTATCTTGCCAAGTCTTTGATAGAGTTTCCCATTAACCTTAAAGAACAAGTCTGGGTCATAATTCCTTTTGCGAATCGTTGAAGAACTTTTACAGCTTGCAACTTTTTCTTGTTTTTCTGATCTAGAAGAGTCCAAATTCACATCAATCGATTTATTTGGGGCTTGGACATCGGATTTCATATCATTGACATCACCAGTGAAACTTTTCCCTTCAGTTGATTTCACAATCTGTTGCAAGGCATTTTTTGAAAAATCTGTTTCCTTTTCCAACCCTTCCTTTTGCTCCTTGATGCCATGCTGCCTCACATTTTTTTCACTATCAGCAATAAGGCTAGGAACATGCGCAGCATTACCTTTCCCATCCATGACCTTACCGTAGATATCCTTTTGAGAAGAACCCGATGCCAACATCATATTTCTTTTAGATTCATATTGAACATTGACATTTCTGTCACCAAAAGGTTCTGCTGCTATATTACCACCACTTTCTTGATGCAAATGAGAGCAATAGGTCGTTGAACTAAGCATAGGCGCTGAGCTCGAGTGAACAGATGTAGTAGTAGCACAAGATGGCCCAAGTGAAGGTTGACTGACAGGTTGAGTCAAAAAGTTTCTGAATTGCTTAAGTTGGTCTTCCACAGCCGGAGTTCTCTGTGCCAACGTTGAAATCCCACAATTGCTCTTCATATTCATATCAGACTCTGTATTTGGAAAATTTTGTTGCTTAGATTCGTCATGATTGATAACAGTAGAAGCTTCTCCATGATTGCTCGCAATCCAATCCATTTCTGTCAATGCAAGTGAACCCATATGAGATGATAAGTTCTCCAATCTGGTGGCCATTAGATCATGGGCCCCTACAAGTGGAAATACAAGAAAATATGCATTGCAAAGCTTGATACAAAACCAAATAACTAAGAAAATTAGTGTGTAATTGGAAATATATGCTGCTTCACATGAAGAGCTTGTAGAAAGCCACAGGAGTAAAGATGCAACATTTAAACAAGCAAATACAGGAGACTATTTACCCTGAGATATCTTGTTACTTCTAACTGAAAACTGAACCATTTTCTGACCATCAACATGCTGAGATCTTGAATTTAAAGATGACAATTCCTTCCTGGATTGACAATCAACACCAAGTACAGGTTCATCTTTGTGTGCATCAGGTGGGAAAGTTCCATCAAAGCTTTTAGTCGTCAAGCCTGAAATAGATGGTTGTGTTATTGATTCATCTTGAGTATCTCCAATAATGGTCATTGTGCTTTTTGTTTGTGCAATCAAATCCTTCACTAAATGGTCGTGACTAAAAGAAACTACATTTTCAGGCTCCTTCACACCTTCCGCTAGCCCGGATTGTGAATGTGGGTTCCTCGACACCTCTCTTTGTGGTACAAACAAGCGCATGGGTTTTATACTATCTGATTGCATCCCACCTGAAAGTTTCTTATAATGACTGTCAGAAAAGTTAAATACACCATGGACATTCAAACATAATCATGCTAGGAACTTATTCTACAATTAATAGATAAACTTTATACCCAAATATTTATTCATTCAATAATGAAGGACAGACGGGTTTTTTAACAGAAGGGCTTAACAAGGTCCTTGAAAGATTTCTTCTGATCAAATCCGGAGAAGAATAAAAAAGCAACCATAAAAACATTCCAGACGTTAAAACACTATAATTCCTTCTAGTTCTTCATAACTAATCTGAGTCTTAGAAAGAATCAAACCCACACGCCTTTTAGACTAGTAACTATCTCACTAAACGAAACAAGCCAGTTCACCCAACGAAATTACATCGAATTTTGCAATTCAAAATCCTTGAAAGTAGAAACTAAAACACAAACAAAATTGAAAATTACCTTCTTCCAAGATTTATATAATAGTTCGAACATATTCAATTCCATCGCTCTAATTAAACCGAAAGTAAGCACACAGAAAAAAAAAACCCTTTAATTGTAGCTCCAAAATTAAATCGCCGCCAATAAACACAAATCCCCAATTTAAACAAAATTGAACAGATAGAAACACGAACAAAAAAGATAGTTACCGAGCGGTCGATGGCGCTTGAAGGCGGCTTGAACATTCCGGAGAAAGTCCGGTGATGAGTATGAAGAAGAAGACGATGACGTCGTCGTTGTAGCTTCTGGATTATTCGGACGATTCAATTTCTTCGGGACGGGAAGGTTAGCCTTCCTGTCCATGGTCGAATCTCAACGGCATTTCTGTATGGGGAAGAGAAAGATAGCTTCACGAGGATAAAAATGAGGGGCAAATTTTCAGATTACAGAAAATTAGGGTTTAGAAATCTTCCCATGCCAGAGCTCAGCGAGAATACTGATCAGGAATTTGTCTGAAATCATCATTTTTTGCCGAAGCACAGTGAAGAGAGAGAGAGAGGGAAAGATTGATTTTTGAAATTGAAAGACGACTCGACCAGTCTGAATTTGAACGGGCTTTTATTGGGCCTGTTTTCTGGACTAAGAAGTGGGCTTTTTATTGGGCTCAACAACGAAATTCAAAGGTATATTTGGGCTTGTAATATGCTTTTGAAAGCCCAGATCAGTCCGTTTGATGAGCCATAACAGGCAAGGCCAAGTAATATGCTTCTCCCTCCTTCTACCATAGAAAAGTTTTAAAAAAATTACCAGAATTGTCCTTTTTTGGGGTATTTGTCTGAGTTTTTTTTATTACATCACTAACGTATCCTTTTTTAGGAAAATCTCATTCAAATATATCGTTGCTTAAATCTATTGGTAAATATAATAATTTTTATAGCGTTAATCAATGATTAGTTTGTGAATCCGTAATTCACTTATTGTAAAAACATGTAATTAAAATGTTGATAACTCATTGACTCGCTTAAATTTTTTTTTTTTACTTACAAATATTTTTATAAATAATACTGAAAAAATTGTTAGATTTGCAATCATCCCTTTTTTTACCCTTCCTTTTTAAGTATCTATAAGAGATGAATGGAGGTTTTAAATGAATATTAAAATATATTTGATTTGAATGAGACGTAGTGTAATGAGGGGGGTAATTTCGACATTCAAGGTATTCGTAGTAGAGAAAAGAAAATAGATAGTAAAATTGAGGTGGTTATATATTTTTCTACCTTGAATTCAAATGAAATTAAAATGTGATTATTATTTCTATCATTTGGATAAAAGAGAATTCAGTCAGAAATATGCTTTGTTTCTAAGTTAGAAATTCACCCATTTGAAAAGACATTTAGTTGTGGAATATGATGGTGAAAGTGTAGACAAAATTACTCCAATTCTTTTTTGCAATGGAAGCTTCACCCTACTTCATGCTATACTTTTAACACAAGGAATATCACTCTTCATAGTTTGTGAATTGATGTCACTCTTTTCTCCCTTTAATTTGAATCCACAAAATATATATTTTTTTTTAATTCATTTTGATTAAAAAAATAAGCAATTGATTCTTTTTAAATAAAAAGGATAAACAGACATTAAGAGAATATTATCTATTAAATTGACTTAAAAATAATAATACAATCCATTCAAATTCAAATATGTATGTACTCCTTGATTAATTTTAAATAGAAAAGAAAATAATGGTTATTTTTTTTATCTCTTTTAATTAAGTTTAAAGGAGAAGAGGAGACAGCTTTATTCCATAAGAAATGGTTTATGTTGATTTTGAGGCAAAAGGAATCAAAGAGATCAGCTTTTATTAAGGGCAGGCTTTCATTATAGTGTAATTAGTGAATACCTTAATGTTTGGGCACTTTGCTTAACCCCAAAAAAAAGCCTGACTTATATCTCTCAATTTCCAACCCTACCTCTCCATAATTTGATGTTGGATATGGGAAATCACAACCTCAGTTTCTTTTTTAATTTAAATATCCAAAACACCCACCAAAAATAATTATTATTTGCACCATATAATGATGAATTGGAACACAATTATTACAATGTATTTTATAATTTTTTTAATCAATACTCATCTTTGGTATTAATGTTTGTCTATCATTTTGTGAATGAAATATATTTCATTGTAGTAAATATAATACCTAAGAAAAAATGTGTCTTGTATTGAAATTTATGGGGTGGGATGTACTTTAAATTGTCAGTGAACAAAAAGGTAATAATTTTTTTAAAAAAAATCAAAATAAAAATGAAATGGGAGGGATTAAAAATTAGAGAGAACATCACAAATATTTAAATCTAGAGAAAATTGAATTTATTATTATTTTAGCATAAGATACAAAAAAATTCATTCATTTATTTAGAGGGCGGTTAATTTACATGTTTGATAAATATAATTTATATAGTTTGATTTTAGTGTATAATTTTATATTTATATATGAATTGGTACACTTCACAAATCAATTAAATACAAAAAAGAAAATCTATAAAAAAAAACAAATTATTGTACTTTAAAACTATTAATAGATATGCCAACATGAGCATAGCTCAATTGGTTTGGCATATACTCCCTTCTCTTTGAGGTTGAAGGTTTGAGTCCCCCTCCCCACTTTGATGTAATCTCAAAAAAAAAAAAAAAAAACTATTAATAGATATGAACATCATCATTACACTTTAAACTTTACATAAATATATCTTTCCGTCTAGAAAAAAAATTACTCCATATATAAGAATTTGAAAATGTCAATACGAACATAACTTTAGTGGTTAGATATTTGCCCCCTTCCTATGAGGTCGAAGATTCGAGTCTCCTCTCCCCAAATTTGATATAATATCTAAAAAAACAAAAAGCATTTTGAAAATCCTATTGTTTACAAATTAGCTCTATTTTTCAACTAAAAACAAGGATAGGGGACAAGTGGACCTCCCAATCCAATGTCATACCTTGAAAAAGATTCTTCCAATTAAAAAAAAAATTGTCTTATACAGAGCAATTAATTTATGAGTCAAAACTTGTAACTTTCTGATAAAAAATTCACATATCAAAAAGTTCCACGAGTCCCCATATCCAGACTCCCTAAGCTAAAGGAAGGCCACATTCATGCTTCATCTTTTAGCTTCATTTTGCTAAGATAATTCCTCTTTTTGGCTTGAACTCCTTCATTACCTTCTCACATTTTATGTGAAGAAATGGCTTCTGCAACAGCTAGAACCAGGACACAGAAAAAACCCATCAAACAAAGCCATGAAAATCAGAAACCAAAGCCACAGAAGGCAGAGAAGCCACCATCTTGGGCAGTTGTTAGAGGCATATTGAGTTGTAAGTACCTCCAGCCGCAGCAGCAGCAACCGGATAAACCGCGGCAACGGCAATTGCCACGTAAAGAGAAGCAACAAGAGCAAGCTGCAGAAGAGAGCAGCAAGAATTGTAAGAAAATGAGGTGTTCTGGTTCACTTTGTAGCAACACGAAGGTGACGCAGAGGCCCGATACCGCATTGCCGGAAGCTAACAAGAAAAGGGCATTAACTTCAATGGGTTCCAGGAACAATGATTCTTCAAGCTCAAGTAGATCCACCAGAGCTCCTCCTCATTTGAATGAACAAAATGGTGTTATATCAGCCACCTCTTCCTCTCTATCTGCATCGTCGTCTTCGAATTCCTCCAACGGTGGTTCATTCCGAGGAATGCCTTTCAGGAGGTTCTACGGCTGTTACGAATGTCGAATGGTGATTGACCCGGTTCTTGGAATCACTAGAGACCCTTCTCTGCGAGCTACCATTTGTCCTTGTCCTGAATGTGGTGAGATTTTCATGAAAGCTGAAACTTTGGAGCTTCACCAGAGTGTAAGGCATGCAGGTACTTCAACTTCCTATCCTTCCCTTTTCTTTTCCTGCATGTTTTTGCAATCTTTAATCATCCATACTAAATTATCGATCGATTTTAAGTTCTTTGATATTGAATCTTGGGTAATTTTGATTAGGAATCAGTTTGTTTTTCATGTACTCAATGTAATGTGTATTTAGTTAACAAAGTTTTAAACTTAATTTCTTGTCCTAATTTTTTTTTTAGTATCTGAACTTGGTCCTGAAGACACAAGCAAGAACATAGTCGAAATCATATTCCAATCAAGCTGGCTTAAAAAACAAACCCCAATTTGCAAAATCGAACGAATTCTCAAAGTCCAAAACACTCCCAAAACCATCTCCAAATTCGAAGAATACAGAGACTCCATCAAAGCCAAAGCCACCAAGCTCCCTAAGAAGTACCCGCGTTGCATAGCAGACGGTAACGAGCTCCTCAGGTTCCACTGCACCACCTTGGCCTGCTCACTAGGCCTAAATGGCTCCTCCAACCTCTGCAATTCAATCCCACTATGCAGCATCTGTAGCATTATCAAAAACGGCTTCAAGGTCACCGAAGAATCCACCGGAGGAGGGGATGCCGGAAAGGGAATTCTAACAACCGCAACAAGTGGAAAGGCTCATGACCGTGCAGGAACATCATCAGAGGGCAGTGAGAAAAGAGCAATGCTGGTTTGCCGGGTAATCGCCGGCCGGGTGAAGAAGAGTTTGGAGGGGAGTATGGAGGAATATGATTCATTGGCCGGGGCAGCAGGCATGTATTCCAATCTGGATGAGTTGTATGTGTTTAGTCCCAAGGCTATATTGCCTTGTTTTGTTGTAATTTATGGAGGGTTTTAACTTTTAGTTCTTTCTTATTAATGGTTTTTTGAAGGGCAAGAAATAGAATTGTCTTGTTGCCTTTGGCAGAATCTTGAAATTAAATGGTATTATATTGAATTTTGTAAATTTGGTGCTGTGATGGGTATTAGTGGCTCTTGGGGTTATCATATCATACACGCAATCCAATAGAGTAGAGGTATTAATTGCACATTCAAATTGTACTTATAATAAGGAGACATTTGCCATTCTTTTTTGTAGTGGGGATAATCATTTCCCCCTCTAATTTCTATTCAAATCACTTTTTGAGAAGTTGAATTATAAACTACTGCAGCAAATAACTTCACCAAGTAACAATATCATGCCATTGATCACGGAATCTTCAATTTGGGTGACGTATTCGTATCCCATACTTCTTGGATACGCATCAGAAAAAAGTAATGAGAATTGAGATTGAAAAATATTAAATTTTTTAATTTATTTTTATTATTTCTTTCTTACTGTCATTCTAATATAAATATCATAAACCGAAAACAAACAAATTTAATGTAAAAATCATTATAATATATACAAATAATCTAATTTATCTAAAGATTGTATATTGTATAATCAACATTTCCTTGCCGTATCCATATCCTAGTTTTTTTTTAAATGGCGTATCCGTATCCGTGTCCGTGCTTCTTAGTAGAAGATGTGAGTATGGAGTTTTTGATGCAGTTGAAAAATTCCCCAACTTTCAAGCTTAAGAGTCTTATAGTTTTCATCCTAGCTGAAGACGGGTTGCCTCGGTATGTTGATTTGTGGGTAATCTACACATCATAATTCATAGTTATGCTAATTTATTTGACTCTTTCTCTTGTATTCTTCATCAAAATTTGGAATTTTCTTGGTGTCTTATGTTGAAGTTTAGCTACTAAACACGGACTTAGTAAAAATTTGATTTATTTATATATTTTTTTTAATAAACACAGAGCCCAACACAAACAGAGTAAAATAGAAAGAAAATGGCAATAAACCTACAAGAAACAAAGTTGTAAACTGAAAGTTTGGCGCCAAATATGGCACGCCAGTCTCTATATCTTCATAGCTTTTTTTCTTTTCTTTTTTTACTTTCAACTTATTTCTAGTCATTGGTAACAGTATTAAAAAAAAAAAAAAAAAAAAAGATAAGAAGCAAATCATGCTGTGCCCTGAAAAAGGAAGAGCTGAAGCAAAACAAAGCAAGAAGAATGGACAAGTGACTGGCGAGTGAGACAGCTTAGTGGGATATATGATTGCAATAAGAAAGCAACGTAACATAGGAAATCTGCCACCAATAATTTGGTCGAATCAAGAGGGAGGGATAAACTTATAACAACAAATTACCACTGAAGGCTTCTTTTTTAAGTCAATAGTTTACAGACAGGCGGGGACAAATGTTAAAAAAATAGTAGAGAATTAGTGCCCGTTTGGGATAACTTTTGGAAGTTTTTAAAAGTGTTTTTAATAAAGAAAGTGTTTTTGATAACCATTAAAAACACTTTTATAAGTTATCCCAAACGAGCATTTAGTGGACTCACGAAATTCCGGAGGTTCATAACTAACCCTTTTGATCTTGATGAGGCCCACCACCCATGTTCTTTGTTTAGGAGAGAACACCCGTTACGTCCTGCTCAATGCCATGGCTTGATATTGACATGTTTTTTTTGTCAGGAATATGACTGTCTTGTCTTCTCTTTACTACTTCTGAAGCCTGTATTACTTTCTGGGCTTGAAACGCGAGGAGATGTTATTGTTGGCATTCACCGATTATCTGAGCTTTGACATCCAATTTGACTTACATAATAGATTATGACCCTGCATTAAAAAAAATGTTTTGAACCCTCGTAAAAATGAAAGAATATTCACCACTCGTTCTACGGGAGATTTTCCATACTCGTTCTATTGATCGTAAAAAATTAACCATTTTCAATGATTTCTACGTGTCTTATCATTATTTAAGAGAGTACGTATAACGGAAGTAAAATTTTCAATTGTTGGTATGTGTCTTATTATTATTCAGAGGTTGTAAACAAGTTGTCAGTTTTCGACACTTAAGACAATTAACAAGAGACAGCTTAACAAAGATAACTTTATTTTGTAATAAAGTGATACAACATGGGGAAAAAGTGGATACATATTTTTTTTTTTGGGTTAGAACTTAGAAGATCAACTTTCATTGAAAAGAAAAAAATGGATGCTTGCCCAGTAATTTTGATTTTTTAGCATTTTCATAGATGTAGCTTAGCAACAACCAACTGAAATTATGAACGTTTGAAATGGGATTTTGAGAGTGAAGGACCATATAATGTACGGAAGTTACCATTTTTCCACCTGGGACCAATGTCCGAAAGTTCTTTTGCCATCATTCCTTTATGTCAGTTTAATATTCTTCTTTCACCCTCCGATATTCTACTTTCACTCTGCCAAATGCCAATTGCCAACAGAATTTTCAGTTTTGGAGGAAGCCATCAAAGACAAGATAGGAACCTGCAGTTCACCAACTGTAGCAATATATCATAATGTTTGATAAACCTGAGGAAAAAAAAGTGCCCACAAAGAACAGGAAAAAGGAAGAAAAAAAAAAAGTGGTTATCATCTTATATGAAACTAGAACAAAAATAAAATTGTCGTTCTCTTAGAGGGAAAATAAGGCAAAATTATTTTTAAAATGCTATTAAAATCACCCTATCAGTATGCATGTTTGGTTAATTGACTCTAGCTACAGGTTAAAAATCAGGAATAAAAACAGCAAACTGTACCTAAGCATCACCTTTTTTTAGTTTCAAACGAACAAAAACTACTGCTAACGTTTCGCCATTTCTTGAATTTCCAGTGTGAAGTCAAGCCATCCTTTATGTGATGGCACCAATGGCTAGCAAGGACAAATTATCATAGATCAAGACATTGGGAAGGAACACCAAGTACCCGTTTGAGATAACTTTTAAAAGTGTTTTTTTAATGGTTAGTAAAAACACTTTCTTTATTAAAAAACACTTTTAAACACTTCTAAAAGCTCCCAAACGGGCCATAAAAATTAAGGAAGACAAAATATTCACAACAAAAACCAAGAGAGAAGAATTTCAAGTTAATAAAACACAGTGATATAAACTCTCATCCTTTTTAATTAGTAGATATAGAAAGAAATATTGGGTTGAGTTTAGAAGAGGAAAAATGAAGGGATTGTTGTACCATGGATATAACGGTAGGTAGGATCACTTTCAACTCAGGTGCCAAGAGCCACCTCTTTTATAGATGCCAAGACTTTCGATTAGCAACCGGATGAGATGACTTGAAACATCAATCCAGTTATACAGAACCTATATCTACTACGCGTTTGGAGAGGAGGATTTATTTAACTTGAAACCTCAATCCAGCTCATCCCAGCTGTTTTTATGCCCACTTTTTTGGCAGTCTCCCTCACTTTGCTTAGGCTATTCCACATCCCCAATGTTGCATATGCATTTGAAAGTGTCACATAGGTTGAAGGGTCATCGGGTGAGGCTTCAAGAAGGCCATCAGCAACAATATTAGTAAGTTCGGACTTGATGTGAGTTCCACATGCCCCCAGCAAAATGCGCCATGTAGTTTGATCTGGCTTAAAAGGCATATTTAGAATCAATTTTTCAGCTTCTTTAGCAAGCCCGGCTTGAGCAAGAATATCAACCATACAACAATAGTGCTCTAGATGAGGTTCTAGTCCAAATTCAGATTTCATGGAATTAAATATGCTCTGTGCCTCTTCAACCAAACCAGCATGTCTGCATGCAGAAATGACCCCTAGAAAGGTGATTTCATTCGGATTCAACCCGGATTGGATCATCTCATGAAAAAAACTGACTGCTTCGGCTGCCCTACCATTTTGTCCACATCCCACAATGATTCCTGTCCAACTCACTATGTCTTTTTCTTGCATACAATTAAACAATATTAACGCATCCTCAATTTCACCACATTTTGAATACATATCAAGGAGAGATGTGAGCGTAAATCCCTCTGTTTCATACCCACACTTCACACAGAATGCATGAACCTGCTTTCCACTTCTAAGAGATGCTAAATTGGAGCAGACTTTCAGAACAGTTGAAATGACAAAATGATCTTTTTCATGTGCCAATCCAACCATGTCTCTGAACATTGAAAAAGCTAACCAGTTAAATCCCATTTGAGCACATCCCATTATCAAGCCAGACCAGGCTACGATATCTTTCCTCGGAAGTCTATGAAACAATGCTAGTGCATCATCAACGTTTCCCAGTTTTGCATACAGATCTATAAGAATGCTTCCAACAACATAATCCAACTCATAACCACAGGTGACAATCAAACCATGTACTTGAAGACCAACCCTCGGGCTTATTAAGTTGATGCAAACCTTTAAAGCACAGCTGAATGTGTACGAGTCCAATTGTACACCCGAGTGATGGATTTGTGAAATCAGATTCAAAGCTGCTTGGTTACAATTGTTAATAACATATCCGGAGAGCATTGAATTCCACAATGCCAGATTATCACAAATGGAAGAGTTAGAGATAGAGTGCTCATCAAACAGCTTGACTGCTTCATTCAGGCAATTGCAATTTGAATACAAATCAATCAGAGCTGACAGAGTAAAACAACTAGACTCATAACCCAACTTGGCAACATAGGAATGAATCTGTTTCCCAATAACTAACAGCCCATGAAACGCACTGATCTTAAGAGCACACGGGAACGTGAAATCATCAAGCTTAACACCCTCTCTGTGCATCATGGACACAAAATCCAGAGCTCGTTGACTTCCATTGTCAGCAAAACCAGCAACCATACTGTTCCAAGATACAACATTTGGCTGAGGCATACGACGGAAAAAAATTTCGGCCTCCACCATCAAACCAGTCTTACAATAGCCTGAAATGATGGTGTTCCAAGAAGTTGCAGTTGCACACGAAATCTTGTGAAATACTTTCACTGCATCGTTCAAACTTCCACATTTCACATACATGTCCATGAGTGAATTCATCAAAATAGTATCAGCCTCCAATTTATCTCCATATATTCTTTCTTGAATTGATTTACCCAAATCCAAATCACCCACAAAACCACACGCCTTCAAAACTGCAGAATACATGTAACCATTGGGTGTCTCCGATTTTTTCAACATTTCGTTATATAATCGGAGCGCTTCATAAGGCCTCCCATTACGAGTAAAAGCAGAAACCATAGTGGTCCAAGTAACGATATTTCTTTCAGGCATTTCATCAAACACTTTCTGTGCATCACCTAAATTAAAAGAGTCAGCATACATGTAAATCAAATTGTTTGCAAGGAACACGTCTAAGAAACACCCAAATTTTCTCAAATAAGCATGAATAGAATTGCCATGTTTGAAAGCTTTAAGCTTCGCGCAATGGCGCAATTCCTTTGCTACGTGATTAAGAGACATGTGGGAATTATATGGCATGTTTAAAACATTTGTAGTAAAGCAAAAGTGAAATGAGGTAGAATGAGCCGAGGCTGTTTTTTTTTTTTTTTTTTTAATTAGTTAATTAAACAAAATGTCTGTAACTATTAAAAATTAAAATCTCAAATAAAATAAATCGCTAAATATTAGAATTTTAAAAAAATTATTTAAATAACATAATTATAATTCATTAAATTAATGAATTATAGTTTAATAAATTATTAAACTATTTTTATGGTATACTAGTCTAAATATTCATTTGTTTAATTTTTAATTATTTTTAAAAATCAATATCAATTTAAACCGGCATATATAAATTTCAAATTATATAAATTTTAATGGTATTAGAACTCAAGAAATGAAACTGAGTCATTAATTAATCGAAATAATTAACATAGAAATCATCATCAACGAATGTTAATCAGACCCTAAACAATAATAATTAATTTCTGATAAATTAAATTTGAACATGGACTAAAAGTAGAAAAAGGCATGAGGCTGAACCAAAGACTTGAGCTTCTATACTATAACCACTAGAACCAATTTTTTAATTAATACCAGAAAGAAAAGAAAATAGACTTAAATTAAAGTCATAAACCTTTTTAGGATCAACAAAAAAGAAAACAACATCAGCCAAAGAGAGAATTCAATATTGAAAACTCAAAATTAATACAAGAATGACTACAGGTACTCTCTAAACTCTAAACGGTTTTAAAATCTTTTAATTAAAAAGAGAATCAAAAATAATATTCTGATTATAATGAGAACATTATGAACCAAAATTTCCCTCCCCATTCTAGATTATATTAAAAAAAAATAGGAAAGCATTTTGGGTACTGTTTTAATTTTCATTACAAATTTCTTGAATATCTATCGAAATCCTTAACACAACGTCCATAGAGTGATAAAAGCCTATTTTTACAATTGTAATACGAATCCCACCCTCGTTAAAACTGCTAAATTATTTCCTTTTGCATGTTTATGATTATTTCAATGGTAATAATTATTATAAAATCTACAATGTTTTTAATAATTAATATTTACTATATATTGTACATAAATATGTTTTAAAAGATTCACGAAAGTGTTCAAAATGTATTAATTAATTAGATTCACTTAGATATGGTATAGAGTTTTTTTATTCACATCATCTCAAAATACTCATGTGTAATTAAATCAATGTATACATTCTCTTTATTATATTGTTCAATGACTCGGTATACAATAAGAGAATAGGTTGAATTCTACCAATTGCCTCATTATTAGGAACATCAAAGCCCTGCATTGTGTTATAAAAAAGAGGGGAGATAAAAAAAAAGTGATAAAAGAAATTAAACCGAGGCAAAAGTTTAAAAGAAAAATACTTCGCATTAATCAAAAGAGAGTCAATATTTTCCTTTTCAATTGGCTAGTGTCATGACATTAGTGGATTTAGAGGGTAAAAATAAAGTAAAACATAACAGGCCCTAGCCTAAGAAGAAAAAATGGGCCCAACATTCACATTGACTTTCCTCAAATGAGTTTTTCACAACCCAATATTCCTTTCCATCAGCCTGTTTGTTGAAAGCCATAAGAACCACGGCACGAACCGTAAGTTCCACTCTCCCATTCATCAACAACTCATTGTTAGGGCCTTCATAAATTTCCTATAAAAAGAATGTACATTAATCCATTAATTACTATTTCATATAGCAAAATAACAAATATATAAAAAAAAATGACAATCTTACATTTTTCAACCCCATGAGCTCATTAGTAAGTACTAAAGTTGCCGCTAGAGGATGCTTTCGAACTTTTTTTTTTTATTAAATCAAGCCGCGTATAACTCATCTCATGGCTTGAAATTGTATACCGAGGCTATAAAATAAATTAGTAAGTTATAATAATAATAAAAAGAAGAAAAATAATTCAAAAGAAGTTTTTGGTTTCACCTGCCCTGACCACTTGTAGTGAATTCGTTTTCCCACCCATGGGAAATATTTTTCTAGACCAACCCCGAACTCCATTATCCATGAAAATCTTTTATCGCCTTCTCCCACAGCCACTTGGCTTGGCATTTTAAACGGATGCGCAGTCAGAAGGGCATGGAAATTTTGCTTTGGGCAATCAGAAAGCAGCCCAAGATTGGTATTTATACAAAGCTATACAAATACCAAACTCATAATTACATAAACACTATAACAGAAAGCAGCCCAAGAATACGAAAGGTAGAAATAAAAAACAAACACACTAAGGATTTTTGGGTAATTTACATGGATATATCACTATTCGAAGTATCTTGAAGGATTTTGTCAAATATTTATAAAATATCCAAACAGTGTCTAACTTATTAGGCTTTGATAAAACAAATAAAGTTGGGCCTCAAATCAGATTAGGGAAATAAATAAAAATTAAACAGCGTAACGTCCCCCATTTACCAAGGGGTTATAAAAAACAGTGCTTAATCTCTTGGGCTCAGAGATACAAGCCGGTAAACAATATTTAACATAACTCGCCCTCAGCTAATAAAGTTGCAAGAATCATACATTTGCAGCCAAACAGAATGGAAAAAAGTCAAGAAATCAACATTTTACCTCCGGAGACGGGTTTTCATTCAGCTTCATCTTTTTTTGTAGTGTTTTTCCTTTCACTCCCTCTCTCACGCTTCTTCAGTTTTCAGTTTTCACTTGGAGAAGGGGGTTAAGGCAAAGGTTTTCTCTTTTCAAAAAACCAACCAAGCAACATATAGGAAGAAAAAGGAGGGGTTTTTATTTGTATATTATATAAAATATTATTTTAAAAGCGATATTTTTATATGCCTAAACCCAAAATTATAACATGACGAAATTTCGCATATTTTTTGTTCATGGTTTATTTGTTTGAGAACGCTATAGTTTAAAGAAGAAAGATTTGGATATTTGGAGGATTTAAGAAAAGTGTTGAGCGCGAGATAAAATAAAAATACAACAAAACATTATTATTTTTTAATTTCTCTGTTGTGGGTTGCTTTTTAAAAGGGGATGTGATAGAAGAGTTGGAATATGTTCCAAAGAAAATAAATTTGCATAATAATTATTAAAATATCAAAATTACTCAAATAGCATAATTATAGTTCAATAAATAATTGAACTAATATTTTGTTATTTTTATGGGTATTTTCAATGGATTTGTTTAAGTTCAAGTTCAATAATTTTTCTAATTATTTGATTGTTTTTTAATGAATTTATTTTTAGTTCAATAAATTATTGAAGCTATTTAAGTAATTTTAAAAAAATTATGACATTTCAGTAATTAGTATGTACTATTTCAATAATTGTCCCTAGAAAATTAGAATTTTGGTACTTATATGACGATTAATCATTATAGGATGGTTGAATGTAAATTACATAATAAAGAATTTGGGTACAGAGTAGTACAAGATAAAGTCTTCTTTAATGCCTCAATTACATATCATCAAATTAATTGTAAAACAATATATCAATGATTTATAAAAATATTTCTGATTTTCTTAAAGTAAAAAATTTAAAAGGTAATATTAGGAAATATGAAAATGATTACTTACACTGTTATGATTTTGGAGTTGGGCGGCTATAAAAAAGTTAATTTTAAGTAATATTATATCTATTTGAGTAAGAAGGCCTTTCTTTTTTGCAATTAAAACCCCATTTTTTCTTCCTATGCCACCCGATTGTTTTAGAAAAGTGAAAAGTGAAAATTGAAAATTGAAAAGAGGAAGTGAGAGTGAGAGTGAGAGTGAGAGTGAACATCCTACAAAGAAGATGAAGTCTTCCTTGAATGAAAATCTGTCTCTAGAGGTAAAAAATTGATTTTTTATTTTCCTTACTCTGTTTGGATTCAAATCTACGATTCTTGCAACTATGTTTTTGTGTGTTCCTTGTTCCCAAGCTAATATCTTGGGAGGGTAGGGTTAGTGAGCATAAGAATGTATAGTGCGAGACGTTATTTTGAGAATGGTTGTCTTGTCTTTTAGAAGGAGAGTTCTCGAATGATTTATGATTATGAACCTTCTGTATTTCTTTACTTTCTTTTGAGAGTCCAGTTACTGATTTTGTGTTGAAGAGTGAATGACAACTGCTTAAGCTTCGGCTTGTTACTATCCAAGAATCTGCCTGCTGAAATTATGGTTCATTTGTGTGTCTGGTGTTACAGGTTCTTGCCAAGAACCCCGGTAAGAAAATTCATAAAAAAAGAAACCGTAACCATAACCGTAACCGAACCAGTATGTAATCGGTTCCCGGTTCCTTATCGGGCCTCTTTTTTTCTTCAATTCGGTTCCTTGTCAAACCGGTTCCTTATATGTCTAAGGGCTTGAATGTGCTTGATTTTCATTTTATTATATATATATATATATATGATTATTTTTGTTTTATTAAATAGATTATATGCTTATCGGTTCCGGTTCTCTACCGGTTTTATGACACGAACCGATAATTTTATCGGTATTTTAAAAAAGAACCGGAACCGCATGCCTCAGTTCCCATTCTTCCGGTTCCTTTGCACCCTTAGTCTGAGTTACCCACCAAGAGATCAAGCATGCCTTTTTATGATATTTTTGAGGTGAAAACTAAACCCCTTAATAAATTGGGTGGGCTCCGCCTCGTTATATATATATATATATATATATTTTTTTTTTTTTATTTTATTTTATTTTTTTTTTAATTTTTATAAATTTGATGTAGGCTGATACACATGTGGTGTTATGAAAGATCTGGGTTTAGTGTTACATTTGGGCCTGTGATACAAATGGGCTCAAATAAGATATTGTGAAGGGATGTGGGCTTTACTTATAATGGGTTATTTGATTAATTACCTGTTTAGTAGGTAGGTAGGTAGTAGTCAAGTTCCCTGTAAATAGCTTTGTAAATTTAGATATTTCAAGTTCAATATAATTTTTCAGTTGTATACCAATTCCAGAATCTATTCTTCTACACTATTTAATTAATTATTATTGTCAAAACAATCTAACAGATAGTGCTTGGATACATGATACTATTTTGCTATTTCCTTCAAGATACTTTAAATAGTGATTATTCATGTAAATGACCCAAAATCCTCAGTGTCTGTTTTTATTGTGTCCACCTTTTGTATTCTTGGGCTGCTTCGTATGAGAACCTTAATTAATGCGCTTTTTTTAACAGTTATGTTTTGTGTAAATCTAACCCCAACGTGATGAAATAGAGCATTTTGACTGGAGAGAGCATGGTATACTTGGTCCAGTCAAGGAGCATGTGGTAAAAAGTCAAAAGTATTTTTTGAATTTTTTTTTTTAACTTCAAACTATATAATTAAATTGTAATTTTGTGACTTAAATTTGAACTATATTATTAATTTTTAGTGGTTTCAAAATTGAACTTGATTGATGATATCAATTCTGATGTGATCTCCTTTTTTTTAGGGATTCAAAAAACATTTATAAAATTTACAAAACAAAAGATAGATTTTTAAACTGGTATCTTGTTTACTTTTAAAATTTGATTGGCTTGTATAATTTTAGTTGAGGTTGTTATGTGTAATTTATTGAAAAATCAGTGGGTATTAATTATTTTTCTAAAAATATTACTCCAAACTTGTTTGATTTTAGATAATTTCTCGGATAGAGAATCGGTCCTTTCTCCTCTCCTCTAATAGAAGAGAAAGGACCTTACACGAATGAATTTGTAGTTAGTTATCTCTCTCTCTCACTCTTAATTGTCTGTTTGTTTCTCTGATCTGTTTCCGTAGCCATCTGTGGTAATGGAAATTAATTGTATTATATTCTTTCTTGCATGGATCCCTTTAATAATGTAATGATAGAGAATTCAATTGTATTTCATCATGAAAAGAAAAAACTTAAGTGAAGTTGTATTCAAATCAGACATTGTTCTTTCTCAATGAAAATTGAGGAACAAAAGATTGTAATCATATCCTGTCTCTGGTATTGCAGACATATTTGGTTTAGATTTTTCTTTTTCTTCGATGGATTTGGGTTATTGCTTGAAAAGAATAAAAGTTTTTTTTTTTTTTTAATGGTAAAGTGTTTGAGATTTGGCACATGTAGATGCTTCTTTTATTATGTCAAATTCCAAATCAATCTGTAACTTTGATTTTTTTTTTTTAAAAATCATTATGAATCAAGCGTTTGTCTCTGTTGCTTTGACAGCTTCATCATCATCATCATCATCAAAATCCAACTTCTCCTTCAACATGGACAATCCTCCACCACCACCACCACCACCAGCAGATGACTGCATGAAACTTTCCTCTTTTAACATGGATGATCAACCAGAAGATGATGACTCCCCATACCTTTCTGATGAATCACGCTTTTCTTATGAACTTCCTGGTATGACTGATGAACAGAGTCTAGAGTATTATAAGGCGGTTATAGAGACCGAGGTTTGTTTTCATTCCCACCATTTTTATCTTCTTTCCTTTGTTGTGCTATATCTATATCTAATACTCAATTCCTTATAATGCAATGCAATGCAGGGCTTTGATGTTCCTGCATTTCCTGGTACCGAGGCATTAGGTAGAATTGAGCCTATGTACAATTTAAAGATACGGATGGCCGAGGTTAAAGAAGTTGCAGACTTAGCCATTGAACAATACAATAAGAAGAATGTATTTTTTTCATCTCTTCTCAAATTTCGTTTTCATTTAAAGATTAATTTTTAAACTTTGGCCTTTTTTTCTGTACAGAAAACCACATTTGAAATTTTGGAATTCATAAAGGTGAACCAGCAGGTTGTGGAGGGCTTGTTGTATTTTATGACCTTCAAGGCAAAGCCGATTGGAACTCGTGCCGACTTCCACACCACAACATTTCAAGCCAAGGTTCTTCATGGTGTTTCTTGTGTGGAGGTACAACTCTGCAGGGTAAAAGCCAACTGACTATAGGCTTATCACTGGTTACTTTTATATGGGTTATTAGTGTTTGTTTTTAGGGAGAGATTTATACAACTTCATAGACTCTTCTCCTATATTTTATATTATTAAATTGAGAATTTCATATTCATTTATCTTTTATAATTTATATAGTACTCAATTGTAAGTAGTTAAATCCCATTATCAAACCATGATATCTTTCCTCGATGTTTCCCAGTTTTGCAAGAGGATCTATAAGATTGCTTCCCATAAAACCACATATGACACCCCAAACCATGTACTTGAAGACCAACCTTTGGACTTATTAATTAAGTTTTGAATCGCCTCATCCGCGATGATGCAATTCCTTCTCTATGTGATTAAGAGAGAAGACTGATTAACACATACACAAATATGGGAATTATATAATCGTTTTTTAGGCATATTTTATACGTGTTTAAAAGTTTGGTAAATGAGCTCTTCTGACAAATCAGCTAATAATGGATTTGTGAAGTTGTAATTTACTTTGTTAGTTAGGTAGTTTAGTTGTGCGTTCATTCATGTATAAATACTTTCTTTTTCTTAATGTAAAATATGATGATCATTCTTCCCCTTTTGACTTGGAGAAATTTCACTCCATGACACTTCAAGTATGAGCAATTTTAAATTAAAAATGGCGTGTGATTGAGATTAGATCAATCTAGTCTAAGATTTATGTCATTTGTTAGAATTTTCAAAACTTTTACTATTTTTGAATATATAACCCATCAATGAATTCAAGCCGTTCGATCCACTGCAGATTAGCTTATTGTTATGGTAAGTGCACACCGGTTGCTTCCTGCGATGCCCAAGGTATTACTTCAAAACGACATACTATTGCTTCACAATCAAGAAATTAAATGTCTTCGATATTATGATATTTTCATCGACATGTCTCTCAAATAGAGTTTCAATATTTTTAATAGAGTTAAATAATATCTTCAACATGTCCTTCAAAACTACTATTTAAATATTGTTGATCACTCTCCCTCGTTTATTCTCTTTTATTTTTTATGTTAATTATTTTCTATATTTAATTTATTATTAACTTTTAATTCATTCTCTCTTTAATTTTTTCAAAAAACTTCATTCTCGTTCTTTTTAATTTTTTGTATTTTTTTTATATATATTATCGATGTTAAATATCATTTATAAGCGCATAACTTTTTTGATTAATTATGATCTATGGACATAGTTATTCTAGTACATTGATTAATTTTAAGTATTCATTTAAGCTTCTATTATTTTCATGATTTTTACCGAAATATTCCTTGAAATCGATATTTCCATCGACATATTCGTAAATCTGAAGCACGACATTTCCATCGACATCGACTTTTAACACAATGTTCACAATATAAACCGATGCCAAATAATAACGTCTTTCAATTATAAATTATAAACTATCTAAATCGGAGTTTAATATCTTATCAAACTATTTTTTTTTAATGAATTTATTGGTTTCTAGCCTTATCCTTTTTTGTTCAATAAATTATTATTACTATAAAATCTTTATGAGGTCGGGTCTTCGAGAGCCCTATCCCATCTCTACCCCAATTCCAAAAATCTTCATCAACCTATATGGGACGAGGAGTTCTTCTCCAATCTCTCACCGTCGAGGGTTTAATTTAATTTAAATAACAATAAAATATTACCTAGGGGAGCAGAAACTAACAACATAATCAGCATCAATGCAAGTAAAAATACTGGTCAGATCATCATAAGCATAACTATAAGCCGTCGGACAAGCTTCCTTAAACTTCTTGGAATAAAACGTCGGCCGACATGTCGACGGCTTGAAATTGACATGTTTTTTTTTTTGGGGTCAGGAATGTAATTGTCTTGTCTTCTCTTTACTACTTCTGAAGCCTGTATGACTTTCTGGCCTTGAAAGATGTTATTGTTGGCATTCACTGAATATCTGAGATCTGACATCAAATTTGAGTTACATAATAGGCTGACCCTGCATGAAAAAACAAAAAACAAAAAACAAAAAAAAAATGTTTTGAAACCAAAACCCTCGTAAAAGTGGAAGAATATTCACCACTCGTATGGAAGATTTTCCATACCCATTCTATTGATTGTAAAAAATTAACCATTTTCAATGATTTTCACGTGTCTTATCATTATTTAAGAGAGTACATATAACGGAACGGAAGTACTAAAATTTTCAATTGTTGCTATGTGTCTTGTTATTATTCAAAGGTTGGAAACAAGTTGTAAGTCTTCGAAACTTAAGTCAATTAACAAGAGACAACTTAACAAAGATAACTTTATTTTGGGGGTTAGAACTTAGAAGATCAACTTTCATTGAAAAGATAGAAATGGATGCTTGTCCAGTAATTTTGATTGTTTAGCATTTTCATAGATGTAGCATAGCAACAACCAACTGAAATTATGAAGTTTGAAATGGGATTTTGAGAGTGAAGGACCATATAATGTACGAAAGTTACCATTTTTCCACCTGGGACCAATGTCCGAAAGTTCTTTTGCCATCATTCCTTTATGTCAGTTTAATATACTTCTTTCACCCTCCAATATTCTACTTTCACTCTGCCAAATGCCAATTGCCAACAGAATTTTCGGTTTTGGAGGAAGCCATCAAAGACAAGATAGAAACCTACAGTTCACCAACTGTAGCAATATATCATAATGTTTGATAAGGCTGAGGAAAAAAAAAGTGCCCACAATGAACAGGGAAAAAAAAAGTGTCCCTATCAGTATGCATGTTTGGTTAATTAACTCTAGCTACAGGTTAAAAATAAACCATAAAAACAGCAGACTGTACTTAAGCATCACCTTTTTTTGGTTTCAAACGAACAAAACTTCTGAAAACGTTTCGCCATTTCCTGAATTTCCAGTGAAGTCAAGTCATCCGTTATGTGATGGCACCAAGGGCCAGCAAGGACAAATTATCATAGATCAAGATATTGGAAAGGAACAACGAGTGCCCGTTTGGGATAGCTTTTAAAAATGTTTTTAACGGTTAGCAAAAACACTTTCTTTATTAAAAACACATTTATAAACATTTCTAAAAGCTCCCAAACAAGCCCTAACAAAATTAAGGAAGACAATATTCACAACAAAAACCAAGAGAGAAGAATTTCAAGTTAATAAAACACAGTGATATAAACTCATATCCTTTTTAATCAGTGGATATAGAAAGAAATATTGGGTTGAGTTTAGAAGAGGAAAAATGAAGGGATTGTTGTACCATGGATATAACAGTTGGTAGGATCACTTTCAACTCAGGTGCCAAGAGCCACCTCTTTAATAGATGCCAAGACTTCCAATTCGCAACCGCATGAGATGACTTGAAACGTCAATCCAGCTATACAGAACCTATATCTACTAGGAGTTTGGAGACGGGGATTTATTTAACTTGAAACCTCAATCCAGCTCATCCCAGCTGTTTTTATGCCCACTTTTTTGGCAGTCTCCCTCACTTTGCTTAGGCTATTCCACATCCCCAACATTGCATATGCATTTGAAAGTGTCACATAGGTTGAAGGGTCATCTGGTGAGGCTCCAAGAAGGTCATCGGCAACAATATTTGTAAGTTGGGTATTATTGTGTGTTCCACATGCCCCGAGCAAAGTGCGCCATGCAGTTTGATCTGGCTTAAAAGGCATATTTAGAATCAATTTTTCAGCTTCTTTAGCAAGCCCGGCTTGAGCAAGAATATCAACCATGCAACAATAGTGCTCTAAATGAGGTTCTAGTCCAAATTCAAATTTCATGGATTTAAATATGCTCTTTGCCTCTTCAACCAAACCAGCATGTCTGCATGCAGAAATAACCCCTAGAAAGGTGATTTCATTTGGATTCAACCCGGATTGGATCATCTCATGAAAAAAACTGACTGCTTCGGCTGCCCTTCCATTTTGTCCACATCCCACAATGATCCCTGTCCAACTTACTATGTCTTTTTCTTGCATACAATTAAACAAATTTAACGCATCCTCAATTTCACCACATTTTGAATACATATCAAGGAGAGATGTGAGCGTAAATCCCTCTGTTTCATACCCACACTTCACACAGAATGCATGAACCTGCTTTCCACTTCTAAGAGATGCTAAATTGGAGCAGACTTTCAGAACAGTTGAAATGACAAAATGATCTACTTCATGTGCCAATCAAACCATGTCTCTGAACATTGAAAAAGCTAACCAGTTAAATCCCATTTGAGCACATCCCATTATCAAACCAGACCAAGCTATGATATCTATCCTCGGAAGTCTATGAAACAATGCTAGTGCATCATCAACGTTTCCCAGTTTTGCATACAGATCTATAAGAATGCTTCCAACAACATAATCCAACTCATAACCACAGGTGACAATCAAACCATGTACTTGAAGACCAACCCTCGGGCTTATTAAGTTGATGCAAATCTTTAAAGCACCGCTGAATGTGTACGAGTCCAATTGTGCACCCGAGTGATGGATTTGTGAAATCAGATTCAATGCTGCTTGGTTACAATTGTTAATAACATATCCGGAGAGCATTGAATTCCACAATGGCAGATTACCACTAATGGAAGAGTTAAAGATAGAGTGCTCATCAAACAGCTTGACCGCTTCATTCAGGCAATTGCAATTTGAATACAAATCAATCAGAGCTGACAGAGTAAAACAACTAGACTCATAACCCAACTTAGCAACATAGGAATGAATCTGTTTCCCGATAACTAACAGCCCATGAAACGCACTGATCTTAAGAGCACACGGGAATGTGAAATCATCAAGCTTAACGCCCACTCTGTGCATCATGGACACAAAATCCAGTGCTCGTTGACTTCCATTGTCAGCAAAACCAGCAACCATACTGTTCCAAGATACAACATTTGGCTGAGGCATACGACGGAAAAAAATTTCGGCCTCCACCATCAAACCAGTCTTACAATAGCCTGAAATGATGGTGTTCCAAGAAGTTGCAGTTGCACACGAAATCTAGTGAAATACTTTCACCGCATCGTTCAAACTTCCACATTTCACATACATGTCCATGAGTGAATTCATCAAAATAGTATCAGCCTCCGATTTATCTCCAGATATTCTTTCTTGAATTGATTTACCCAAATCCAAATCACCCACAAGACCACACGCCTTCAAAACTGCAGAATACATATAACCATTGGGTGTCTCTGATTTTTTCAACATTTCGTTATATAATCGGATCGCTTCATAAGGGCTCCCATTATGAGTAAAAGCAGAAACCATAGTGGTCCAAGTAACGATATTTCTTTCAGGCATTTCATCAAACACTTTCTGTGCATCTCCTAAGTTAAAAGAATCAGCATACATGGAAATCAAATTGTTTGCAAGGAACACATCTATGAAACACCCAAATTTTCTCAAGTAAGCATGAATAGAATTGCCTTGTTTGAAAGCTTTAAGTTTCGCGCAATGGCGCAATTCCTTTGCTATGTGATTAAGAGACATGTGGGAATTATAGGATAATTTTGGAGGTATGTTTAAAACATTTGTAGTAAAGCAATAATGAAATGAGGTAGAATGGGTTGCTCTCCATGGGAGCCGAGGCTGTTTTTTTTTTTTTTTTTTTTTTTAAAATTATTTAATTAAACAAAAGGTCTGTCCAAAATTTATACCGAAATGAATTAATCCTTATCTTTAACGTATAAAAAGAGAGATGTTTGACAAACATTTTTTAACTACTACATAATTTTTAAAATCTTAAAATTACTAACATGTCATTACATGTACCATTTTAAAATCTTCAAATTACTAAACATGTCATTGTTATTTATACTCCACTTTTTATTAAATGACTAGTTATATTTTCAGTAAAATATTTCTCTTTAATGAGTAAGAAATGGTAAAAAAAAATTAATAAATTCCTTAGCTTTTTACTACTTTCACAACATCAAATTACAAAATAATTGAAAAATCAAGTACAACATATGAAAATGAATAACTATTGTTTAGATTTTATCATTCATTTATGAAAAATAAAATTATATTTAAGTATTCAAATACTCAAATATAAAATGATTTAATAAAAGTGATGGTGATTTAATTTTAAAAAATATATAAAAAAAACTTAAATTGTTTTAAAAAAATAGTTAAGAAAAAAAACAACTACAATAAAATATTATTTATTGAATTAGTAAGGGTATAATATTTTATAATATTTAAATAAATTTAAATTTTTTTAATTAGAAATATTTAAAAATCTAAAATTCAAACAGAAAAAATATAAAATTTCTTAAATTTTAATTAAAACTAGAAATAAACAATCTATAAATGAAAAAAATTAACTTATAGAGAGAGAACAACGGTTAATTTTTTATTTAGTAGTATAAATTTTAAAAATAAAGAAGTTAAAAAAATTGCCTTAAATAAAAAGAAAATCTTACATATAATTCTTTAAATTAGTAAAATATACGATAATTTAAATATTAAATAGAACATAATAATACGTTTAATAATTTAAAAATTAATAAAAACAAAAATCATTTCGAAAAAGATTTATAAATCATAGAAAAATCAAACAAAAAATATGTCAAACCTTTAAATATTTATATTTCTATGTTAGAAATAATATCACATGTGACGCACGTGGTAAAAGATTAATTACTTAAAAGTCAAAACCTTTTAAAAATTATTCGAATAACATAATTATAATTTAATTATTTTTTGAACTAAAAAATGTAAAAAAAGAAAACCCAATAAATTCATTAAAAATAATCCAATAGTTCGATGAATTATTGAACTTGAACTTAAAAGAGCAAAAATCAAATAAATTTATTGAAAATATTCATGAAAAATAACAATATTATAATTATGTTATTTGAGTAATTTTTAAAAAATTATGATATTTTAGTAATTAGTATATAAATTTATGTAATTGTCGCAAATTCTAAATTATTAAGCAAGAGGTTTTGTAATTCCGGATTTGAAGATTAGAATCTCTTTCTATCTTAGGGTTCGTTTATGATCGGACGACATGGAATTTGATTGTTATTGGCAGCGAAGCGATGCATGTTTTTGTTTTTTTTTTTACCTGACATCTGGCTCGATCATATATAAAAATGCTTCTAATTGTTTAAGATGTTCATGTTGATGAAAGAAAGTTGGATAGATTTTCTAATGTGATTTTTTTTTAATACAAAAGTGTTAGAGGTGGGGATTGAACCACACTTTTAAGTGTCGAACTATATGCCTTAATTAATAGATTATACTCGGGTTGGCTGATGTGATGTTATTATGTATAGATGATGATCTGGAATGGATGTCTTTGTTGCTTTGACAGCTTCATCATCATCATATCAAAATCCAACATAACATGGGTAATCCAACACCACCGGCTGATGACTGCATGAAACTTTCCTCTTCCAACATGGATGATCCACCAGAACATGATGACTGCACATACCTTTCTGATGAATCTCGCTTTTCTGATGAACTTCCCGGTATGACCGATGAACAGAGGCAAGAGTATATAAACGCGGTTATAGAGAGCGAGGTTTTGTTTTCATTTTATGTTTTTTTCCCTCCATTGTTGTGCTGTATTTATACTCAATTCCCTTGTAATGCAATGTCAGGGCTTTGATGTTCCTGCATTTCCTGATACTGAGGCAATAGGTAGAATTGAGCCTATGTACAATTTAGATATACGGATGGCCGAGGTTAAAGAAGTTGCAGACTTAGCTATTGAACAATACAATAAGAAAAATGTATATTCTTTTTATCTCTTCTCAACCTTTTCTTTTCATTTAAAGATTATTTTTAAACCGTCTCAACTACTTTTTGTACAGAGAACTGCATTTGAAATTTTGAAATTCATAAAGGTGAACAATCAGGTTGTGGAGGGCTTGTTGTATTATATGACCTTCAAGGCAAAGCCGATTGGAACTCCTACCGACTTCCACACCACAACATTTCAAGCTAAGGTTCATTGTGGTGTTTCTTGTACAGAGGTAAAACTCTGCAGAGAAAAAGCCAACTGACTCTAGGCTTATCACTGGTTACTTTTATATAAGAGTTGCTTCTCTTTTGGTTTTTAGGTTGAGATTTACACAACTTTGTAGATGCATTTTGTGTTTAAATTTCTATACACTTTTACTCTCCTCTCCTACATTTTCTATTAGTAAAATTGAGAATTTCATATTCATTTATCTTTTATAAATAAAAGATTTATAGTACTCAATTGTAACTAACTAAAAAAACAAACAATTGTCATTAGGCACATTATAAATATATTGTCAATGAGTTTGTACGATTTCATTTATGAAGTAACTTGAGAAATTATGATATATCATCAATGGTGTTCATGAAATGATATAACTTTACATCCTTCTTAAATATTTTTTCCCCAAACTTCTGTATCAAAGTAGACATAAAAAGAAAGTATCGAGTTGAGTTCAGAGTTTGAAGAGGAAAATGAAGGGATTGTTGCACCATGGATGTAAACGGTTGGATCACTTTAAACCCGAGGTATCAAGAGCCACCTTACCATCTGCATTCGGTGAGCCAGATGTTTTTAACTTGAAACCTCAATCCAGCTCATCCTAGCTGTTTTTATGCCCACTTTTTTAGCAATCTCCCTCACTTTGCTTAGGCTATTCCACATCCTCAGTGTTACATATGCATTTGAAAGTGTCATATCGGTATGGAAAAACTTTTGGGGATAGGAAGGGTATGGAAAGATTAGTATGGTTGTTCTGGCCAAAGAGATTATGGAGTCAATTTTCAACATTCCTCATCCTAAATATGGTGAACTATTGCGACTATCACTACAGTATTTAATCGACTGTGATGGGACTCCCACGCTTATAAAATGGACAATGTAGATACAATTGGATGTTAAGCATTAGCCATGCATGAAACATTTTAATGGATAATGGTGCACGGAGTTGGCCTAGAAAAAGATTTCTCATACATGGGAGAAAGAGGTCATTACAAGTGGGAAGAGCACGTGAATCCTAAAAAAAAAATCTCAAATTTTTTTATCTTTATTTTACAGCCTCGGTACAAAATTCAAAACTATGAGATAAGCTACATAAGAATTAATTTAATAAAATAACAACTCCGAAAGCACCCGTTAGCAGCAACTATAGTGCTTATCGATAAAAAAAAATTTCATCACTTTTTCCTAACTTTTTAAATGAAAAATGTATTTTTTTAATCTTTCTTTATTTAAAATTAAGAAAACTTATAAAAAAAATTGGGAGGGCATGGCCCCCCTTAGTCTCCATGAAGATCCGTCCTACCGTGATTCATATCGTGCTTCTTGTTGGTTACTGTAAACAGAGTAATGAAAAAGAATTTTGGATCATGAGAATCTTATGTGCCGAGGAGTGGTATGAAAAGATTAGTATGGTTGTATCGTGATTGGGGATAGGAATGGTATGGAAAGATTAGTATGGTTGTTGTGGCCAAAGAGATTATGAAGTCAATTTTCAACATTCGTCATCCTAAATATGGTGAACTATTGCGACTATCACTACAGTATTTAATCGACTGTGATGGGACTCCCACGCTTATAAAATGGACAATGTAGATACAATTGGATGTTAAGCATTAGCCATGCATGAAACATTTTAATGGATAATGGTGCACGGAGTTGGCCTAGAAAAAAAATTCTCATACATGGGAGAAAGAGGTCATTACAAGTGGGAAGAGCACGTGAATCCTAAAAAAAAAATCTCAAATTTTTTTATCTTTATTTTACAGCCTCGGTACAAAATTCAAAACTATGAGATAAGCTACATAAGAATTGATTTAATAAAATAACAACTCCGAAAGCACCAGTTAGCAGCAACTATAGTACTTATCGATAAAAAAAAATTCATCACTTTTTCCTAACTTTTTAAATGAAAATTGTATTTTTTTAATCTTTCTTTATTTAAAATTAAGAAAACTTATAAAAAAAATTGGGAGGGCATGGCCCCCCTTAGTCTCCATGAAGATCCGTCCTACCATGATTCATGTCGTGCTTCTTGTTGGTTACTGTAAACAGAGTGATGAAAAAGAATTTTGGATCATGAGAATCTTATGTGTCGAGGAGTGGTATGAAAAGATTAGTATGGTTGTATCGTGAAAGGGGATAGGAAGAGTATGGAAAGATTAGTATGGTTGTTGTGGCCAAAGAGATTATGAAGTCAATTTTCAACATTCGTCATCCTAAATATGGTGAACTATTGCGACTATCACTACAGTATTTAATCGACTGTGATGGGACTCCCACGCTTATAAAATGGACAATGTAGATACAATTGGATGTTAAGCATTAGCCATGCATGAAACATTTTAATGGATAATGGTGCACGGAGTTGGCCTAGAAAAAAATTTCTCATACATGGGAGAAAGAGGTCATTACAAGTGGGAAGAGCACGTGAATCCTAAAAAAAAATCTCAAATTTTTTTCATCTTTATTTTACAGCCTCGGTACAAAATTCAAAACTATGAGATAAGCTACATAAGAATTGATTTAATAAAATAACAACTCCGAAAGCACCCGTTAGCAGCAACTATAGTACTTATCGATAAAAAAAAATTCATCACTTTTTCCTAATTTTTTAAATGAAAAATGTATTTTTTTAATCTTTCTTTATTTAAAATTAAGAAAACTTATAAAAAAAATTGGGAGGGCATGGCCCCCCTTAGTCTCCATGAAGATCCGTCCTACCATGATTCATGTCGTGCTTCTTGTTGGTTACTGTAAACAGAGTGATGAAAGAGAATTTTGGATCATGAGAATCTTATGTGCCGAGGAGTGGTATGAAAAGATTAGTATGGTTGTATCGTGAAAAACTTTTGGGGATAGGAATGGTATGGAAAGATTAGTATGGTTGTTGTGGCCAAAGAGATTATGAAGTCAATTTTCAACATTCGTCATCCTAAATATGGTGAACTATTGCGACTATCACTACAGTATTTAATCGACTGTGATGGGACTCCCACGCTTGTAAAATGGACAATGTAGATACAATTGAATGTTAAGCATTAGCCATGCATGAAACATTTTAATGGATAATGGTGCACGGAGTTGGCCTAGAAAAAAATTTCTCATACATGGGAGAAAGAGGTCATTACAAGTGGGAAGAGCACGTGAATCCTAAAAAAAAAATCTCAAATTTTTTTCATCTTTATTTTACAGCCTCAGTACAAAATTCAAAACTATGAGATAAACTACATAAGAATTGATTTAATAAAATAACAACTCCGAAAGCACCCGTTAGCAACAACTATAGTACTTATCGATAAAAAAAAATTCATCACTTTTTCCTAACTTTTTAAATGAAAATTGTATTTTTTTAATCTTTCTTTATTTAAAATTAAGAAAACTTATAAAAAAAATTGGGAGGGCATGGCCCCCCTTAGTCTCCATGAAGATCCGTCCTACCATGATTCATGTCGTGCTTCTTGTTGGTTACTGTAAACAGAGTGATGAAAAAGAATTTTGGATCATGAGAATCCTATGTGCCGAGGAGTGGTATGAAAGGATTAGTATGGTTGTAGTCGTGACATCTAATGGTCCAAGAAATTATTGTGAATGATGTTTAATCTAATCGATACTTGTCCTATGTGTGTGAGCATTATAAACTTAGTGATTTTTCTCCGGGTAAAAAGAGATGGTCTAAATATTAAGAAAATTTATTGCGTTCTTTTGATAATTTAGTATAATGAGATTTTGGATTATTTTTACTTGGGTCCTATTACACAAGAATTGATTTAATAAAAGAAAAAATACGAAAGCACCCGCTAGTAGCAACTATAGTACTTACCTATAAAAATGTTGTGTATTTTTCCTAACTTTTTAAATAAAAAATGTGTTTTTAGTAATTCTTTATTTAAAATTAAGAAAACTTATAAAAAAAATCCATGACAATTTGTCCTAACATGGTTCATGTCATGTTTCTTGTGGTTACGACAAACAGACTGATGGAAAAGAATTTTGGATCATGAAAAACTTTTGGGTATTGGAAAGGTATGGAAAGATTAGTATTGTGGCCAAAGATATTATGGAGTCAATTTTCAACATTCACCATCGTAAAGATGGTTAACTATTGCAACTATCACTATAATATTTAATGGATAGTGATGGGACTCCCACGTTTATAAAATTGACAGTGTAGATACAGTTGGATGTTGTGCGTTAGCCATGCATGAAATATTTTAATGGTTAATGGTGCACGGAATTGGCATAGTGTAAGAAGAGCACGTGAATCCTAAAAAAAAAATCTTTACAATTTTTTTTCATATTTATTTTACAGTCTCGATACAAAATTCAAAACTATAAGATGAGCTACATAAGAATTGATTTAATAAAAGAACAACTCCGAAAGCACCCGCTAGCAGCAACTATAGTACTTATCGATAAAAAAAAAATTCATCACTTTTTCCTAACTTTTTAAATGAAAAATGTATTTGTTTAATCTTTCTTTATTTAAAGTTAAGAAAACTTATAAAAAAAATTGGGAGGGCATGGCACCCCTTAGTCTCAATGAAGATCCGTCCTACCATAGTTCATGTCGTGCTTCTAATTGGTTACCGAAACAGACCGGTGAAAAAGAATTTTGGATTGTGAGAAACTTCTAGGGCGAGGAGGAGCATGGAATGATTAGTATGATTGTAGTCGAGACATCTAATGGGTCCAAGATACTGTTGAGTGTGATATTAAATCTAATCGATACTTGTCCTATGTGTGTGAGCATTATGAACTTAGCTATTTTTTTCAGGTAAAAAAAGATGATCTAAGTATTAAGAAATTTTATTACATTCTTTTGATATTTTAGTATAATGAGATTTTGGGTTATTTCTACTTGGGTCCTATTACACAAGAATTGATTTAATAAAAGAGAAACCACGAAAGCACTCGCTAGCATCAACTATAGTACTTATCGATAAAAATGTTATATTATTTTCTTAACTTTTTATATAAAACTAATAAAAAAAATGGGGGTATTCCCCATTAGTCTCCATGAAGATCTGTCCTACCATGGTTCATGTTGTGTATCTTGTTGGTTACAAACATATTGATGGAAAAAAAATTGGATTATGAGAAACTTTTTGGGATAAGAAAAGTATGGAAAGATTAGTATGGTTGTTGTGGCCAAAGAGATTATGGAGTCAATTTTCAACATTCGTCATCGTAAAGATGGTGAACTATTGCGACTATCACTACAGTATTTAATCGACTGTGATGGAACTCTATTAAACATAATTCAAGATGTCGTCCTAAGTTTAGGGAATTTATTTTACTCTTGTGGTGGAAGATGTCATGGAAATTTGCTAGAGGGCATCTGGGCATCTGTGTTTCTAGGCACAGTGCTTTATTATGGAAAACATCTACAAAATATGCTTTTAAACTGAATAAGGAGGTCGGTCACCTCAATTGCGTGATACAAACCTTGTGCCAAAAAGGTAAGGCACCGTCAAAGAAAAAAAATTGAACATTTCTATATCTTTCTCGAGAATTTACGGGATGAGGGTTTAGCTACCATATCTTATGAATCACCTTCAAATCATGAACATAGAAGAAAAACAGATATTTCTGTCAAAATTGAGTCACCAGAGCAAACACGGTAATAGGATATAGGAAAATATAACATTTATGGATAAGTATAGGGATTGTCAAATAAGTTTGTATGATGTTTCACCGATATCGACGTTGACAAATAGTGTAAGAGTGAGGGAAGTTGTTGAGCATAATAGAAGATGAGCTTTATTGGTTCGTGTTCCGGATAACTGTATGAAGCATTTCAATGATTCATATGAATATTGGGGCAAACCTTATTCTGCTGAGAAGATTTTAAAAGAATTGGAATTGTGCTTCCCGCTCTTATTAGAATAACTATATGACTGTGCATTTTGCGCATTCATCCAAGGTGATTATAGGGGTGTCAAGCTATCAATTGCTGCGGCCACAGACTAGCATATTTTAGCCCAAATCTCAATAGCTGGTGAATCCTCACCAAAAAAAAAAACTACAAATTTATTTCATCTTTATTTTACAGCTTCGGTACAAAATTCCAAACTATGAGATGAGCTACACAAGAATTGATTTAATAAAAGAACAACTCCGAAAGCCCCTGCTAATAGCAACTATAGTACTTATCGATTAAAAAAAATGTATTTTTCCTAACTTTTTAAATGAAAAATTTATTTTTAAATATACTTTATTTAAAATTAAGAAAATGTATAAAAAATTGCGAGAGTATGGCCTCTCTTAGTCTCCATGAAGATCCGTCCTACCATGGTTCATGTTGTGATTCTTGTTGGTTACGACAAACAAACTGATGAAAAAGAATTTTGGATCATGAGAAACTTTTGTGGCGAAAGTGGAATGGAAAGATAAGTATGGTTGTCGTCGCGACATCTAATAGGTCCAAGAAACTGTTGAGAATGATGTTAAATCTAATCAATATTTGTCCTACGTGTGTGAGCATTATGAACTTAGTGATTTTTTTCTGGGTAAAAAGAGATGGTCTAAATATTTGATAAGTTAGTATAATGAGATTTTAGATTATTTCTATTTGGGTCCTGTTACACAAGAATTGATTTAATAAAAGAATAACCACGAAAGCACCTGCGAGCAACAATTATAGTACGTACCAATAAAAATGTTATGTATTTTTCCTGACTTTTTTTTGAAAAATGTATTTTTAGTAATTCTTTATTTAAAATAAGAAAACTTATAAAAAAAATCGGGGGTATGGCACCCTTAGTCTCAATGAAGATCTAACTTACCATGGTTCATGTCGTGTTTCTTGTTGGTTACGACAAACAGACTGGTGGAAAAGAATTTTGGATCGTGAGAAACTTCTTGGGAGAGGGAGGGTATGGAAAGATTAGTATGATTGTAGTCGACACATCTAATAGGTCCAAGAAATTGTTGAAGATGATAATATATATATGTGTCGTAAGTGTGTAAGTATTATGAACTTAGTTATTTTTTTCTGAGTAAAAAGAAATGGTCTAAATATTTGATAAGTTTGTATAATGAGATTTTAGTTTATTTCTATTTGGGTCATATTACACAAGAATTGATTTAAGAAAAGAATAACCATGAAAGCACCCGCAAGCAATAATTATAGTACTTACCAATAAAAATGTTATGTATTTTTCCTAACTTTTAAAATAAAAAATATATTTTTAGTAATTCTTTATTTAAAATAAGAAAACTTATAAAAAAAATCAGGGGTATGTCCTCATTAGTCTCCATGAAGATCTATCTTACCATGATTCATGTCGTGCTTCTTGTTGGTTACGACAAATAGACTGATGGAAAAGAATTTTGGATCGTGAGAAACTTCTTGGGAGAGGAGAATCCCACGAAAAAGAACAAAGCACTGACCAACTCATCTATGCATTAGTTATTGTTTATTGGATAGACTATTTAATAAATATTTATTTTCTTATTTTCAGTTTCTTATAGGAAAAAACCAAAATGGTTCGGTTTTACGGCTCAGCTCGGCTCGGTGTTCCAGTTTTTTATTATTTAGTTTTAATTTTCACCCCTAATTAATATGATGTGGCTTTATATCAAAATCATAGCCTTTTAATTTTGGGGCTTTATCAAAAATAATTATTTTAAGAACTGATATTTTCCAAAATAGCAAAAAAAAAAATCTAAAAATGTAAATCTCATACCAAAATCTTATACTAAATTTTGGTCTAATCTCACTATGAGATTTGGGGGTGAAAAATGACATTTTTGAAAATTTTCAAAACTTTTGCTACTTTTAATTACTTATAATTAAAGATAAATATTTTGATAAGCAGAGTTACCGACATAATATTTTAATGTTTGAAATTGATATACATACATGTTGAGAAATATATAATTGATATACATTTTTAAAGTTGGCCGCAAAATGTTATTTAGAAATAATAAATTGTATTTTCCGTTTATAAAAATATCGAACAGACCAACAAGCAGATTTATAAAAAATACACTTTCAATATATATAATTAATATATTATTTGATAAAATGTATTTAACGGAAATAGGTATTAAAAAAATTGGTGTAAAACGTGGTATTGGGAAGATAAAAAAAAATTAAACAATTATAAAATGAAAAGAAAAAAAATAAAATAATAAAAGAGCATTAAGCTGCAAATATTTAAAAAAAATAAATTAATTGAATATAAATATACAAAGAGTAGAAAGGTAAAACTATTATGAAGGGCCCACCAAATTTCATATATATATATATATATATTTTTTTTAACATAACATTTCATATAACAACAGTTTTAGATATTTTTGAGATTTTGAAAGTAGAACCCTCTCACGAGGAAATGACAATTCAGGTTTGAAGGTTAGATTCTCTCTCTCTTACTCTTAATTGGGGTTGTAATTCTCTTAATGTTTCTCTAATCTGTTTCCGAAACCATGGAATTTAAATGTTTTTTGTTTTTACATCTAATAATCATATTTAAAACGCTTCTAATCGTTTAAGATTTTCATGTTGATGAAAGAAAGTCGTTAGATTTTTTGATCTGATTTATCATTGTTCGTCGTTGTGAATATTGTATCTTGAATTCATCACCATCACCATCTCCATCTATGTTAATGGAAATTAATTATATTCTATTCTAGCATTTCAAGATGGTCTGGATCTCTTTAATAATGTAATGTAATGTTGTGATTTGTTTAGGTAATAATTAATTAATTTAATGTAATTTGTCTATAGATCTTTCTCTTTCGTTTTAAGGCCTCTCAATGGTGTTGCCTTTGCAACCATAAGAGACCAAAGATTGTAATCATATCCGGTCTCTGGTATTGCAACTTCTGTAGATATTTAGTTTAGATTTTTCTTTAGTTTTGATTGGTATCTCTCGACTTCCTAACAAATTAGGGAAGTGGTTGATTTTCTTTTGATTAATGCGAAATATCTTTTTTTTTTTTTTTTTGTAAACTTTGGCTCGGCTTGATTTCGTATTAACGATGTCGTGGAAACGAGTATTTGTGACTGCGGCAACGGTTCGGCCCTTTAGTTTATTCTTTTTAAAAATATTTTTTCCTTATTTATCTTATTTCTTATGATAATTATATTTTCTTATTTAGATTATATTTTCCTTTTTAGATTATATTTTCCTTATTTATCTAGGCTTAAGTTTTCTATATAAATAATGTAATAGGCTTGAGATTGATGAGAAGAAAATCATAATCTTGTCTTCCGACTTATACCGTTTTCTTCTTTCGTCTTGCCCAAAGATATTGCTATCATCAAAAGCGAAGCCAAAATCGGAGTCACATGAAGAAGTAGAAGTATTGGAATCTTTCATTCTGGGTCGAATAAATCAGTATTGGAATCTTTCATTCAATACTAAGAAAAATAATTACCATAATGAAAGATTTCAATACTGATTTATTCGACCCAAAATATGAAAATATATTAAAGAGAATAAAATAAAGTCAGCAGTTTTTTTGTCGAACCGTCGCCGCGGTCACGAACACTCGTTTCCACGACATAGTCCATTGTCAAATCTCTATACTTATCACCCTTTTTTGTATCTCCCCTCTTTTTAAATGACTGTTTCCTACAAAAAAATGTGTGAAGTGAAGATATCTTTGACAAGCTGATTTTTTAATTCCTTCGATCAATTGGGTTATGGCTTGAAAGGAACTGGCACATATAAATATTCTTTTTTTATGTCAAATTCCAAATCAATCTGTAGCTTTGTTTTTTTTTTAAATGGGTTAGATATTCTATTCTAAAGATCCGTTTGGATAATGTTTTTTAAATGTCATCAAGAACACCTTTTTTCTTTATTTAAAAACAGTTTTAAACTCTTCTAAAAGTTATCCCAAACCGGCATTAAGTTTCTAACTTTATCATTATGAATCGAGCTTTTGTGTTGTCTTTGTTGCTTTGATAGCAGCTTCATCATCAAGAATCCAACTTCTCCTTCAACATAACATGGATAATCCACCACCACCAGCAGATGACTGCATGAAACTTTCCTCTTCCAACACGGATGATCCACCAGAAGATGATGACTGCACGTACCTTTCCGATGAATCCGATGAATCACGCTTTTCCGATGAACCTCCTCCTATGACTGATGAACAGAGGCAAGAGTATTATAACGCGGTTATAGAGAGCGAGGTTTTGTTTTCATTTAATGTTTTTTTTCCCACCATTCTTTGTTTCCTTGTGCTGTATTTATACCTCAATTCTTTATAATGCAATGCAGGGCTTTGATGTTCCTGTATTTCCTAATACTGGAGCAATAGGTAGAATTGATCCTGTACACAATTTAGAGATAAGGATGGATGAGTTTAAAAAAGCTGGAAACAAAGCCATTGAACAATACAATAAGAAGAATGTATACACTTTTTTTTATCTCTTCTCAAACTGTTGTTTTTCTTTTAAAGATTGTTTTTAAACTTTGGCCTTTTTACTGTACAGGAAACTGCATTTGAAATTTCGAAATTGATAAAGGTAAACGTTCAGGCTGTGAATGGCATGTTGTATTATATGACCTTCAAGGCAAAGCCGATTGGAACTCCTACCGACTTCCACACCACAACATTTCAAGCTTTGGTTCATCGTGGTGTTTCTTGTTTAGAGGTAAAACTCTGTAGACAAAAAGCCAACTGACTCTAAGCTCAATTGGTCAGGCACCTACTTGTTTCCCATAAGGTCGAAGATTTGATTCTCCTCCCGATTTGATGTAATATTTAATTATTTTTTTTTTGAGAATTTTCATATTCATTTATCTTTTATTAAACAATCATAGTACATCATTGTTTCCCAATTTTGCAAAAAGGATCTTGAGGATGACTGAGTTTAATAAGGTTGGAGACAGAGCTATTGAACAATACAATAAAGAGAATGTACACTTTGATTCATTTAATTAAACATAGCATTTGAGATTATGTGATAATAACGACGTGTAAAAATAAAAATCTCTCTACCATAACCAAAAATGACGGCCAATCTACTTCAAGCTAATCTAATTAATTAATACCACCTTCGTGGATTTTTTAAAACATATTTATGTACAATATAGCAAATATTAATTATTAAAACATTGTAGATTTTATAACAAATTTTACATTGTACTATATGTACCATTGAAATAATCATAAACACGTGAAAGGAAAGAATTTAGCAGTAGCCATTCTTGTATTAATTTTGAGTTTTCAATATTGAATTCTCTCTTTGGTTGATGTTCTTTTCTTTTTGGTTGGTCCTAAAAAGGTTTATGACTTTAATTTAACTCTATTTTCTTTTCTTTCTAGTATTAATTAAAAAATTGGTTGTGTTGTAGTGGTTAGCCAAGCTCAAGTCTTTGATTCAGCCTTCAATAAAGAAAGGAAATCAGGAGGATCTCCTCCTATTGAGAGCAGGAGGAGATAGAAATGTCTTTTTCTATTTTTAGTCCATATTTAAATTTAATTTAATAAAAATTAATTATCGTTGGGTAGGTCTGATTAACATTCGTGGATGATGTTTCCTATGTTAATTATATCGATTAATGATTCACTTTCATTTCTTAGAGTTCCAATACCATTAAAATTTACATAATTTGAAATTTATATAAGCAAGTTTAAATTGATATTGATTTTTAAAAATTAAACAAATGAATATTTAGACCAAGTAAACCATGATCATGAGATTGAAATTTTAGAAAATATTTTTATTGGATGGAGAGGTGATAAAATTTCTTGTTTTTCTTTTTTTTCATGAACTACTATTTTACTTAGTTGTCAAGTCATGCTCAAAATTTAAAGGAAAAAAAAAGTATTATTTGATAATTTTATAAAAAAAAAACACGTGCAACACACATATTTTCGAACTAGTAAATATTTCAAAGTTTTAAATTAATTGAATATAAATATAAAGGGTAAAAATGTAAAACTATTGTTAGAGAGTGCCACAAAATTTCACGTGTCAGTAAATGTAATTTTGGGTATTTTTAAAATTTTTAAACACTTAAATTATTTCTGAAGATGAGACTGTAGAATGAGTACATAGGGGTGTAAATGGGACAGGGGCGGGGTCCCCCGTTTACATGCATTTAACTATAAACTAAAAGTCTCAATATTTTCATTATAAAGTCTTAAGTAACAATTCAAACACAATTCATAAACATACATGATCAATTTTCATTCCATTCTAATATTATCAAATCAATTCAAATTCAAATTTGGAATATCAAAGTCACAACAAACATAATTAATTCAAGGTCAAACACAAATTCAAATAATATATGTATATTTATTGGAAAAAAAAAACTTATTGCCAAACGGGGTAGGGCGGGGCCAGTAAATGGGAGATTTTTTTTCCGCTTGACCTCGCCTCATTTACTAAGCGGGTTTGGCAGGGTCGTGGTCGGGGGTTTTGCTTTTACCCCTATGAGTACATATGCATAAACCTCTCAGTTGAGGAAATTGCAAATTGCAATTCAGGTTTGAAGGTTAGACTCTTAGGGCCTCTTTGGGATGGTTTTTGGAAGGGCCTAAAAGTGTTTTAGTGTTTTTCATAAAAAAAAAAACAGGTGTTTGGCAGCAATTAAAAAATGTTTTGTAAAAAAATAGAAACACTTAAAAATAGTTTTTGAAGAAACACTTGGGAGGTGATTTTGGTTTGTTTTTTTTTTTTTAGCGGCGATGCCATAAGAACGAACAAACAGAAACAAAATAAAACTCAAGAACGATGAACTGCTTCATGCAAAGAGGCGCTTCCATCATATCATTGTTGCGATCTAGACAACCAAGTAAATCCTTGGAAAAGGAAGAATGATTTTTTGAGAAGTGTTTTCCAAGTGTTTATCCTGGAAACATCTAAAAAATATGGGGAAAAATCTAACCCTATACGCCATTTTCTTCAGACGTATTTTTTCAAGAAAAAATGGAGGTGTTTTTCTTCTGACGCCATTTTCGATTCTCCATACGCCATTTTCTTAGTTTTCAAGCTTTTTTTCTCGCGATTCAACCTTGAAATTTTCAAGTTTTTCTTCTTCTTCTCATCTCAAGTTTTTGATCGTGGTTGTTTTGGTGGAGGATAAATTCCAGAAAGGGGTAGGCCAAGATAGAGGAATCTGACTGCGTTCTACAATTTCTGGTAATCCTTTGAAATTGGTTCAAATCCTTTTGTTCTTATAATTTCAATCCAAAAAGTTTGTGATCAAATCTGTCAATTTTTCTCTCTTGATTTTTTGAATCGTTTATTCGCTGCCGATTTATATGTTAGAATTGTTTTAATATAGATTTTCAATATGGAAATGATATAGAGGCACACAGAGTGTTTGATAAAATGTCTGTGAGAAATCTGTACTCTTTTGATGTATGATTTTGTTCACTATTTGTTTAAGAAATACTTTGATGATTTTTTTTTCAGCCATAACTGGTATCTACAAACAATTTGGATAACTTAAAACCAATTTTCATCGGGTTTCTATGAAAATGTTTCTTCTCCAATGTCTCCAAAAAAACATGTATGATTGATATGCATTGCATCGCATCACGGCCAATAACATATAAATTCCATGGCTGCGGAAACAGATCAGAGAAACATTAAGAGAATCACAGCCAATTAATGTTTCTCTGATCTGTTTCCGCAGCCATGGAATTTATATGTTATTGGCTGTGATGCGATGCAATGCGTATCAATCATACATGTTTTTTTGTTTTGTTTTTTACATCTATCTATTTGACTTGATCATATAAAAACGCTTCTAATCGTTTAAGATTTTCATGTTGATGAAAGAAAGTTGTTAGATTTTCTGATGTGATGTTATTATGTATAGAAATATATATCATTGTTTTGTCGTTGTGAACATTGTATCTTGATTGAATTCATCATCAAATCATCACCATCTGGTTTAATGGAAATTAATCGTATCCTGATCTTGCATTCAAGATGGTCTGGCATGGATCCCTTTAATAATGTAATGTTTTGTTTTGTTTTGGTAATAATTAATTAATGTTTTGTTTTCTGAATCCAGTTTTCAAGGTAAAGGGAAGATAGTGATTCTCTTTTGATTAATGTGAATTTTTTTTTTTAACCTTTGGCTCGGGTTGATTTCTTATTACCCTTTTTGGTATCTCCTCTCTTTTTTAATGAAATATTTGTTTCCTTTAAAAAAAAGTGAAGTAAAGATATCTTTGGCAAGCAGGTTTTTTTTTTCCTTTTATCAATTGGTTTTTGGTTTGAAAGGAATAAAAATTTTCAGGCATATGCAAATGCTTCTTTTTTTGGTTCAAATTCCAAATCGATCTGTAATTTTTTTTTTTAAATTGTGTTGATATTCTACTATAAGATTCAAACTTTATCATTATGAATCAAGCTTTTGTCTTTCTTGCTTTGACAGCTTCATCATCATCAAGAATCCAACTTCTCCTTCAACATAACATGGATAATCCACCACCACCAGCAGATGACTGCATTAAAATTTCCTCTTCCAACACGGATGATCCACCAGAAGATGATGACTGCACGTACCTTTCTGATGAATCCGATGAATCACGCTTTTCTGATGAACCTCCTCCTATGACTGATGAACAGAGGCAAGAGTATATAAACGCGGTTATAGAGAGCGAGGTTTGTTTTTCGTTTTTCCACCATTCTTTCTTTCCTCTATTGTGCTGTATTTATAATCAAATAGTTATAATGCAATGCAGGGTTTTGATGTTCCTGTATTTCCTAATACTGGGGCAATAGGTAGAATTGAGCCTATACACAATTTAGAGATATGGATGGACGAGATTAAAATAGCTGGAGACAAAGCCATTGAACAATACAATAAGAAGAATGTATATACTTTTGATCTCTCTCAAACTGTTGTTTTTCTTTTAAAGATTGTTTTTAAACTTTGGCCTTTTTACTCTATAGGAAACTGCATTTGAAATTTCGGAATTCATAAAGGTAAACCTTCAGGCTGTGAATGGCTGCTTGTATTATATGACCTTCAAGGCAAAGCCGATTGGAACTCCTACCGACTTCCATACCACAACATTTCAAGCTTTGGTTCATCTTGGTGTTACTTGTATAGAGGTAAGACTCTGTAGACAAAAAGCCAACTGACTCTAGACTTATCACCGGTTACTTTTATACGGGGTTCCTAGTGTTCGATAATTTTGTTTTTAATAAGAGTTGCTTCTCTTAGCCATCGTTGCAAACTTCGAGATATTATTATAACTTTGTAGATGCACATGTGTTTAAATTTCTATCCACTTTTACTTTCCTCTCCTATATTTTATATTATTAAATTAAGAATTTCATAGTCAACCCGAGCATAGTTCAACTTATCAGACACCTATTTCTTTCTCATAAAGTCTAAGATTTGAGTTTCCCTTCCCCCAATTTGATGTAATGTCTCAAAAAAGTTTTTTTTTTTTTTTTTTTTTTTAGAATTTCATATTCATATATCTTTTATTAAACAATCGTAGTAAATCATCAATGTTTCCCAATTTTGCAAAAAGATCTTAAGGATGACCAAGCTTATAAAGAGAATGTACACCTTGATTCATTTAATTACAAATAGCATTTTGAGATTATGTGATAATAACGACCAATCTAATTAAATAATACCTTTTGAACGCCTTCGGGATCTTTTAAAACATATTTGTGTACAATATAGTAAACATTAATTAGTAGGTTCTGTTGATAATCGAGTATAATAAGATTTTAGGTTATTTCTACTTGGTTCTATTACTTAAACCAACAATGAAACAAGGCAAAAATAGTATGGAAATTCATAAACAGAAACAAGAAGAACTAAAACAAAGAAAAAACAATAGTATAAAAACAGAAACAACAAGAACTAAAGAAAAAAAAAAAACAACTTGTGTCATTCCGTCCACTTTTCCGTTCGTCTAGTGCAGTAACGGGGGATTTATCTGGTATTTAATTGATGATGTGGCATTGAATGATATGAAATAATTAATATGATGTGGCTTTATGTCAAAATCATAGCCTTTTAATATTGTGGTTTTATCAAAAATATTATTTTAAGAATTGATATTTTCAAAAGTAGAAAAAAAATTTAACTTTTCTAAAAATGTAAATCTCATACCAAAATCTTAGACTAAATATAGAATCACATACCCAATTGGTCTAATATCACAATGAGATTTGGTGTGAAAAATGACATTTTTTTAAAATTTTCAAAACTTTTGCTACCTTTTAAATTACTTATAATTAAAGATAAACATTTTGATGAGCAGGGTTATTGACATAATATTTTAATATTTGAAATTGATATACATACATGTTGAGAAGTATATAATTGATATACATTTTAAAATTGGCCGCAAATGTTCTTTGAAAATAATAAATTGTATTTCTTCTGTTTAAAAAAAATCAAATTTCATTTTTCGAACAGACCAATAAGCAAATTTATAAAAAATACTCTTTCAATGTATATAATTGATATATTATTTGATATAATGTATTTAACTTACATAGATTTTTAAAAAAATGGGTGTAAAACGTGGTATTGGGAAGATAAAAAAATTCTATTCATATTTTTTAATTTTGAAAAAAATAAAAATTTAAACAGTTATATTATAAAAATGAAAAGAAAAAAAATAAAATAATAAAAGAGCATTAAGCTGCAAATATTTAAAAAAATTTAAATTAATTGAATATAAATATACAAAGAGTAGTAAAGTAAAATTATTGTCGAAGGGAGGGCCCACCATATTTCATATAAATTATGACAATAAAAACAGTTTTAGATATTAGATTTTTATTTTGATGAAAGTAAGTTGATAGATTTTCTGATATGATGTTATATATATCATTGTTCGTCCCATCTCCATTTGTGTTAATGGAAATTAATTGTATCCTATTCTTGCATTCAAGATGGTCTGCATCCCTTTAATAATGTAATTTAATGTTTTGTTTTGTTTGGTTTAGGTAATAATTAATTAATTTAATGTAATTTATCTATTGATCTTATTCTTTCGTTTTTAGGCCTCCCAATGGTGTTGTGTCTCTGGTATTGCAACTTCTTTAGACATATTTAGTTTAGATTTTTCCTTAGTTTTGATTGGTATCTCTCGACTTCCTAACAAATTAGGGAAGATATTAACTTTTTTTTTTTATTAATGTCAAATATTTTTTTTTTAACCTTTGGCTCGGCTTATTTCTTATTATATAGATTTGACGATGTACGATATCGTGGTAAAAACTGTCAACTTTAGTTATTTGACGATATTGTGGTATTTTCCTTATTTCTTATGATAATTATATTCTCTATTTAGATTATATTTTCTTTATTTATCTAGGTTTAGGTTTTCTATCACAATGTAGTCTTTCGGCTTATATTGTTTTCCTCTTTTGTCTCACCCAATCAGCAAAATTGTTTCCGCCATCCAAATCATACTAGAAATTGCTATCATCAAAATTGAAGTCACGCGAAAAAGTAGATGCGGCAAGAACAAATTCGGAGTCAATCACAGCCCTCGGGTCGAATAAATCAGTATTAGAATCTTTCATTATTTATTCGACCGGAGGGGTGTGATTGACTCCGAATTTGTTCTTGTTTTATCATATGACCTTCAAGGCAAAGCCGATTGGAAATCCTACAAACTTTTGGTTCATCGTGATGTTACTTGTATACAAGTAAAACTCTGTAGACAAAAGGCCAACTGGTTTGAGTCTCTCATCCCTCGATTTGATGTAATATCTCAAAAGAAAAATCAAGAATTTTATATTTATTTATCTTTTATTAAACAATCCTAATACATCATCAATGTTTCCCAATTTTGCAAAACGGACCTTGAGGATGACCGAGTTTAATAAGGTTGCTATAAGGAGAATGTATACTTTGATTCATTTAATTACACAGCATTTTGAGATTATGTGATATTAACGTGTTAAAATATCCAAAATGAAGGCCAACCTAATTCAAGTTAATCTAATTAATTAATACATTTTGAACACCTTCATGGATCTTTTAAAACATATTTGTGTACAATATAGAAAATATTAATTATATAAATTAATAACACATTGTAGATTTTTTTTAACATTTTTTACATTGTACCATTGAAATAATCATAAAAGAATTTAGCAGTTTTTGAAAATTTTAAGGAGGGTGTAGTTTGAATCTCCATCAACACAATTATAAAAATAGGCTTTTGTCACTCTGTGGACTTTGTGAGAAGGATTTCGATAGAAATTCAAGATTGTAATGAAAATTAAAACAATACCCAAAATGCTTTCCTAAAATATTTCAGGAAAATCTTGTCAACTAATCAAAGACAGTAAATTTAAAGAAGCATATGAGGCCATTGCCCTTGTTTGCCCTGTATTATTGTGTCACATTTCAATAAATTTAAAGTACGTTTGAGTTTCAACTTCCTTTCTCAACATGTATTGTCAATCACTGAATGAGGAATTATGAAGCTGAAATTCATTCTAACTTATCAGATACAGTAATGTGATGAACAGCAGAACAGATCTGACGTTCTCCCAACTCGATGATAGCAACTATCAAGCAGATTAACCCAGTTAGTATCGTAGTTTACACTCTTTAGAGCGGTAGTGATCCAACCCTATCACGAGGAATCAGGCGTAGTTCAGAGCCATGCTTGAGAAAGACATTGCCTGCAAAAAGAGCCATAGATCTCAACTGTAAACGCCAATTGATCAGGGCGCAAGCTTCACTATATTTAACAAAAAAAATATCTCCCACAAAAATATAGACTGATTGCAAAAAGAATAATTTGTACCAACAGCAATATGAATGAAGATGCCAAAACTTCCAAAAATAACATTAAGAAAAGCTTTAAAAAAATGTTTAGAAGAATGATGGAAATAAAAAAAATCAAAGTTTTAACACCCGACCCTTCAAGGTTTCAAACGGACTTTTCTTTGATATAGGAAATATTTCAGATGGGAATTTAGTTCTCTTTTGGAATCAACAAGGGATAGTGTGTTTCATTAACAAACTCACATACAAACAACACTCAGATCACCAACTACGGCATCGCCTTCATCCGAATACTGTCAGAGGACTAAAGGTTTCTTTTCCAAGGTTATGCAGTTGATATACGCGCTCCGATTTAGAAAGCTAAAATAACATAAACAGCAAGTGAATATATAACTCAGGAATAGAGCATTAGCTTACCAGCACTTTGTTGAGGATTTATTCCAACGCCATCTGCAAGTCGTCCAAAAAAATTTAGAAGTTTCGGATTCAACTAACGTCAAATATCAGTTAAATCATAAAGTAACTACAGATGATTTTCTGTTTCATTAGTTCATGTATCAGTAAAATGTTTTAAACTATTGAAAACACTTCTCATATTCTTCTTGATATTTGACTAATTTTAAAAACATTCAAAAGCGCTTCAAAGTGATTTTAGATGTGAAGTTAAATTAGCATTTTTTTAATCAAGTAAAAGGGAACAAGAACATAGCAGGAGAGTCCAACTGAAATCAAATATTTTCTCTCTCTATCAATCTTTCTTTTTTATATCCGTGAATATCCAAATCAGTTTGCACGTATCTCAACTAATCACACGGGACAAATAACCACAACCATCCCCTAAGAAGGTACAAATAACTAATTACATCTACCAAATTATTAGTTGGTACGCAAAAGTATGAACCACTAGATTAAAATCTAAACAAGTTTGTACATTTCACTTGAATTATATCTTTTTATATTTAATTGCCTTGCATAATCTTTCTAATTATCCCACTCAAAGACAATACCAATCCAATCTCCAGGCAATACTAATCGAAATTAATAGCCAAGTAGAATCAAAATTCAATAATGAAGAAAGTGTTTTTTTTTAATGGTTATGAAAAACAATTTTAAAAGTTATCTCAAACGGACACTTACCGTTGGTGATGATGGCACTGGTTTGGGGAGGGACTTTAAATTCTTCGGCAGCGAATTTAAGAACGGCAGTGAAGGGAGCAGCCTCTGGAACGCTGAACCTGGAAATCAAACAAAATTGAATCGCAATGGGATTAAGATTTTGAAAAACGGGATCAAAAGGAAGGGAAGGGAAGGGGAGGGTGAAAACAAAACCCTAAGTTTTTACGAACACTTTGAAAGGGAGCTTCGGATCTGAGGTCAGAGTGACTTTGAAGGAAACTTTTCCGCCACCGCCACCAGCAGCCATTGTCGATCTCTCTGCTCTGAAACTCTGTGTGTGAATTTGGGGAGATGATTGTTCGTCCCCGTTAATTTTTTTTTTTTTAAATTTTATTCCTCGAGTTTTAAATAGAGTTTTTAATTTTATTAATGAAAATATTATTTAACGAGTAGAGGATTGATATCATTTATTTTAAGGGGAAAAACGAAAATCACACTCTCTTTTTGACAAATAAACTCACTTTTATAAGTGTTTAAATAAACTATTTTGTTTACACTAGTTTAATTTGATGATATAACATATAAAAGTTTTAGTATAAAATTAAAAATCAAAAATTTATATCTAAAAGACGAGTCACACGAACGGTAAAAGAAACAAAAAAATTTAACAAGTGTTAATAAAAGGGTTTATTTTAAACACTTATAAAAGTTTAGGGAGCTATTTGCTTAAAAAAAATAGTTCAATGGTTATTTGTCACACCTTACATAGTTTATGAAAGTATTTACTTAAAAAAATAATCCTGGGATATTTGTCACAAAGTTGCATAGTTCAGGGGTCTCTTTATTTTAACATTAATTATTATTTCATTTTTTTAAAACCAATTAGCATTTCAACATTAATTATTTTATGTTCGATTACTTAAATACTTTCATGAGCATAATATTAATTTCTACTTCTACTTCAGATAATTATGTCTTTTAATTTTCGAATTCTTAGAAGTGGGCTTAAAAAAAATCTTATTAATATCTTTTAAGCACAATTGTTACATTATCTTGACCTTCTCTGTTATATATCTTTAAGTCTTAGATAATCATTTAAAAGGTTAAGGTATTGTTTGATTTATAATTCAGATTCATTCAAGAAATAGAAAAGGTTGGATTTAGTGAAGGTTTGGTTTACCATCTAAAAAAAGTATTTGGGATTCAATTCTTTTTTTTAAGCCTAAAATCTGATTCAAATTATCCAACCCAAATATCTTCTTCATTTGATTCCTCTCAGAATGAAATTGAGTTACTCAAAATATACAGGTAGAGGACTTCGTGTTATGATAATTTGAAATTTGAATTAATTGAAGAAATTTTAGTCAAATCACCTCAACTCTTTTATTTAAAGATTTGAACCACTTCCATGGAGTCAAATTCAATCAGAATTTCTGCAATGTTCTTGTTTTTAATGCTGTTTAGTTCTCTTGGTTTATGTATTTTTTTTTATTTTTTATAGATATCACATCAAATTGGTGGATGGGGGACTCGAAGTTTCGACCTAAACAGAAGAAAGTAAATGCCTAACCAATTGAGCTATGTTCTCGTTGGCTTGATTTATGTATGTTGCGTTTGTACTTTTTATGATGATTATTAATGGAGGGGGACAAAAGAAAACTCCACCTCTTAAATTCTTTGGAGCTCTAGGCCTCTACAAAACAACTGGGTTTTTGTAAACATTGTTCAATACAATTATTTAAGAAGAATTTTTTAGCACTATATAATTATAAAGAATTTGAATAAAGTTTGTATTATATATAATGTTCATAATATATATATATATATATATGAAAATTACCTTTAAAAAAAAAATAGTTGGACACTTGAAATCTGAATCATGAATGACCACATCTTTTTTTTTATTCACAATCTAATTTTGAATAATTAACCAAACACATATTTTAAATTTTAGGATCTCAATTCATATAATACAACTCTGAATTTATCACGACCTGAATTTAAATCCTGTTTTCCAGACTGCATATCAAACAGACCTTAAACTTGTATAAGTGTGATTGTGAATAAGAATTGGAAATAACAATACACATTTCTGTATGATTTGATGACATCCCATTTCATTCATTTGCAATCGAAGAAAATCAGATAAAACAAACGCACATTCGGAAAAAAAATATTTACAATGTGAGAAAAAAATAAAATAAAATTGATTGATTTAAAAAGTAATTCATGTATTAATTATGAATTAAGAATATCAATGCAGGAATTACGGCCCAACAATCCAATCAATGAATTCAAACCGTTCGATCCACTACAGATGAACTTGTTGTTATGATAAGTGCACACTGGTTGGCGGTTGCTTCCTGCGGTGCCCAAGATATTATTTCAAATCGACATAGTATTTCTTCAAATTAAATATCTTCGATATTATGATATTTTCTTCCATATGTTTCTAAAATAGAGTTTTGATATTTTGAATACGGTTAAATAATCTTCAACATGTCTATCGAAACTAGTATTTAAATATTGTTGATCACTTTCCTTCATTTATTCTCTTTCACTTTTTATCTTATTTCTTATGATAATTATATTTTCCTATATATATTATATTATCCTTTTAGGTTTTCTATATAAACAATACAATAGGCTTGAGATTAATAAGAAGAAAATCACAATATAGTCTTCCGGTTTATACGACTCCGGTTCATTAAGTTCCCCAGAAATTGCTATCATGAAAAACGAAACCGAAATCAGAGTCACGTGAAGAAGTAGAAGCAGCAAGAACAAATTCGGAGTCAATCACAACCCTCGGGTCAAATAAATCAGTATTTGAATCTTTCATCATCTTTTATTCTGATGAAAGATTCCAATACTGATTTCTTCAACTCGAGGGGGATCTTGAGGTTGACCGAGTTTAGTAAGATTGGAGTCAGAGCCATTAAACAATACAATAAAGAGAATGTATACTTTGATTTATTGAATTACACAAAGCATTTTGAGATTATGTGATATTAACGTGTAAAAATAAAAATCTCTCTACCATATCCAAAATGACGGTCAATCTAATTCAAGTTAATCTAATTAATTTAATACATTTTAAACATCTTCGTGGATCTTTTAAACTTATTTGTGTAGAATGTAGTGAGTATTAATTATATAAATTAGTAAAATATTGTAGTTTGTTTAACAATTTTTACATTATACTATATGTACTATTGAAATAATCATAAACATGTGAAATGAAAGAATTTAACAGTTTTTGCGAATTTTTACGAGGGTGGAACAAAGATGACATTTGACATCCCATTTCATTCATTTGCAGTCGAAGGAAAATCAAATAAAACAAACGCACATTCGGAAGAAATAAAATAAAAAGAAAAATATTTACAATGTGAGAAAAAATAAAATAAAATTGATTGATTTAAAAAATAAGTCATATATTAATTGTGAAATAAGAATAACAATGCAGGAATTACGGCCAACCACTGTCCAATCAATGAATTCAAGCCGTTCGATCCGCTGCAGATGAGCTTGTTGTTATGATAAGTGCAAACCGGTTGCTTCCTGCGATGCCCAAGGTATTATTTCAAAACCACATAGTATTGCTTCACAATCAAGGAATTAAATGTCTTCCATATAGAGATGGAACGGGGCGGGGTGAGGAATGCACTTCTCATCCCCTAACCCGGAGATTTTTAATCCTCATACCCTATCATATCCCCTAAATAAAAAATCGGGATCGAGTTCGAGGATTCTCCGTTCGGGGATTGGGTTCCCTATGGAAAAATTCTCCGTTTTACATTTTAATTCATATTTAAAAAGAAATAGAAATTTAAAATACATTTTAAAGTGAAAAAAAAAACATAATACTAAACATTTTATATTTTATTAGTTAAGATAATCATATTTTACATATATTTTTCAATAAATAAAAATAAAAGTAAACAAAATACATAAGATATTCTTAAAAAATTGAGTTCGGGGTCGGGGCGGGGATGTATTCCCATACCCGTACCCTATAACAATTCGGGGGAAATTTATAACCCTAACCCTATAAAACGGGGATTCCTCGCCCATATAGAGTCGGGGCCTCTAACCCACGGGGAATTTTGTCATCCCTACTTCCATATCATGATTTTTTCATCGATATGTCTCTAAAATAGAGTTTGATATTTTGAATATGGTTAAACAATATCTTCGACATGTTTGATGATCACCCTCCCTTGTTTATTCTCCTTTACCTTTTATTGAAGTCATTTTCTATATTTAATTTATTATTAATTTTTAATTTATTCTCTCTTTAATTTTTTAAAAACCTTATAAATTATTCTCTTTAATTCTCGCTCTCTTTCATTTATTGCGTTTTTCTTTTATATTTTCTCAATGTTAAATATCAACTTGTGTGATTAATTATGATCTTTTGAAATAGTTATTCCAGTATCATTGATTAATTTTAAATTTTTATTGTTTTTTATGATTTTGATGGAAATATTCGTCGAAATTGATATTTCCATCGACACATATATAAATCTGAAGCTTGACATTTCTATCGACATGAACTTTTAACACATTGTTCACAAATATAAACTGATGTTGTAAATTATAAATTAATTAAATAACAGTTTAATAATTTATTAAACTATATCATTTTGATTTTTTAATAAATTTATTAGTTTCCAACCTTGTTCTTTTTATTTAATAAATTATTATTATAAAATCTTTATGACGTTAGGACCTCAAGAGTCCTATCCTAACTTTACCCCAATTCCAATATCTTCGTCAAGACCTCAAGATGGGACAAAGAGTTCTTCTCTGATCTCACACCGTTATATAGGTCTAAGTTAAATCAAATCACAGCAAAACATTACCTGGGGGAGCAGAAGCTGACCACATAATCAGCAGCAGTGCAAGTAAAAATACTGGTCGGATCATCATAAGCATAACTATAAGCTGTCGGACAAGCTTCCTTGAACTTCTTTGAATAAAACGTCGGCCGACATGTCGACGGATTTCCGAACACTCCTTTACAACAATACTCATCCGTATTAAACACATCACACGCACTCCGACAAGCCACCACTTTCCCTTTCGATTTTATCGACAATTCTTTTGGACAATCGTTTCTCAAATCCTTATCACACCCCGCGATGCCGCATTTTCCGGTACCGTTGATCGGAGTCACGGCGATCGGGAGATTGAATCCGTCTACGAGACTTACGTCGTAAAAATCCAAGGTAGCGAGTGTGAATTCGGCGAGAGATGCCGGAGTTTCGCCGGAGCCTTTGCATTTCAGGTCTGTTCCGCAGCGGCCGGTTTGGCATTTTCCGACGCCGTCTTTGTCAAAGTTGCAACCGGTTCGACCCCATATTCGGCCCGACCATCCAACCGGAGCTGTGAAAACTATGGCTTGGCCGCGTTTTAGGGGAAAGCCGCCGCCGTTGAAATGCTCGCCGGGGAAGATTGCCGGCCAAATTGTCTCTTGGCAGTTGTTTATCAGGGTGAAAGTTCTTGCGCTTTCGGATGTTTTTATGCCTGTTAATGCAAAAATTAATTTTTGTTTATAGCATTTTAAAAAAAATTGAGTTTTAAATTTATAGTTAAATTATGATTAGGTTTAGTCCAACATTTTTTTATTTTATATTAGTATGCTTTTCTAATTTTATTTTACATTCATTCTAAAATAGTTCGTTTCAATACTTCACACATAGATGGATTCAGATGTTTACACGAGATCTAATTATTTAAAATATTAAATTAATGATGTAAGAGTTTGAACTTAAGACTTTCTATTTGATACCACATTGAATTATCAATAAAATCAAAAGTTTTAAGGTTATTATAATAAGATAAATATAATCTTTCAATATATTCCCAATAAAACATATTGCAATAATTGTTTTTTAAATACCATCACTTATCACCCACTAAATTGAATTTCCATCATAGGAAGGAGGTTTCCATGTTGCCTTTGTTTGATAATGCAATATGATTCAATCATTTGAAATCATAGTTTATATTTGAAAATAAAAAATATTAAAAGAAGCAAACACAATGTGGATTTAACTTTTGACTAATTAGAAATTAAAATATCAATATTAATTAATCTTTAGAGTTTGTGGCATCTAAATACACACTAATAAATATAGAAATTTACCTGATGAGATTATGATAAGAACAAACAAAAATGGAGAAATTGGATGGAGAGATGAAGCCATCTTTCTACCTTTTTTCCCCCCACTTTTTTTGTGGGAGTAACGGTTGATTGAATTGAGCAAAAGAAAATGCAATAATTCAATATAAATAAAGCAAAATGGTGAAGAAGAATACGTGTGGAGAGACAAAGAGGGATAACTTGGATTCAAAAAGAAACATTGGGTTTTGAATAAATTAATTAAACAAAACAGAAAAATTGAATGAGTCATATTCATTTTGATTCCTTTCTTCACCTTCTACATCAAGTTTATTCAAGGTTCCATCCTTCTTAATCTCTCAAATTCTTCCTTTCCTCCTCTCTAATCCAAACTAATTAAACTATTCAGAAATTTTCATCACTCTCTTTCAATTTACATTAATCAAGTTTCAGGACAATATTGAAAAAAAGCCAATTAAGTTGCACATGAATCACTAGGTGTCCACAATTTAATGCTAAGTAGAGTTTCAGTAAGTAAACAATAATGTACCTTAACCATCACGCTTCCCCTATTTATAAGGGTCTTGTAATGAATAAGGCTAAACATTGGATATGACAGGTTACAAGTAAAAATATAATCGTTTTTAGATTAGTCAATAAGTTGGATATGAGTCACGTGACACACTGTAACTAAGATGTTATCATATTTTTTTATCATATATAGATTGACGGTAAACTGTCTTAATCATCGCTATTCGCTACTCTACTAGGTGCCGTGCCCACTAATTCATCACCTTGTTACTTAGTTCTTGTGGAGTACATAGGGTCTCCCCATGAAGGGCACAAATGACTTATTCATGTGCATCAAGTTTTCTAGGTGTTCGACGTGCTCCTCTGTTCTTGTGCGCACATAGGTCTAGTGCCAAGCACATTTCCTTTCATTTTGCTGTTGAGAGTCGTACACACATGGCGTAAATATTAATTTAAAAATTCACCAATAACGTCTATAATGATAGAATTGTCATCTTCTTTTACTTAAATACTTATGTCAACATAGCATAACTCAACTCGTTAGATACCTACTCCCTTTTTTTGAAGTCAAAGATTTGAGTCTCCCCTCTCATAAATGATTAGAAAAACAAAAAAAATAATTAACTATTTGCATATTAAAGCCCCACTATGAATTGGGATTTGGGCTGAAATTTGAGTTAAATGCTTGTTATCTAAATGGGGCTAAATTCAATGAGCCCAACATGTTAAGGACTTGATGATTTTGTAGGGCACAAAATGAGATTGGAAATGAGAGTAGAGTCAAAGGAGGATTCAAACTTGCCAACCTCCAAATCTTCTGAGAAATAGCTATCAATCACCAAAATGGCATTGCTTTTGCTTCTTTCTGCAACAACCTAAACTGGGGTCCATCTTTTCAATTAGACAGGTCAATTTGGGGTATTTTTGCATTCACTTTTATTTATTTGATCTCTTTGGTACTTCTTGGTTTGAAATCATACCCACTAATGTACTATTGGTTTTTCCCCCTAAAAATATTACATAAAATTACTTTTTAAGTAATATTTATGATATTATCAATTAGTAGAGATGGAAATCATGTTCGTGACATAAAATTGTACTACACATCATTTCTTTCTTTTTATCGTCCTTTTTTCCTTTCTAAAATAATTTTTCTTTCAAAATCTTTATTCTTCTACTTCCTTTGAGATCTAGAGGTTTATTGTACCCGAAAGTTTAAAAATACTTTTATAATAAGAAAAAAATATTTAAACATTTTTTACAAACTTTTCTCATTTATAGATCTAGTGATTGGGCTGCCCATTATCATGACCATGAAAGTGGGGCTTTTATACATTTGAATGATAATAATGATCATTCAAGGTCTTTGATTAATATTCCTAAAGTCCAATATGCACATGCTCATCATTGCTATGTCACTTTCCAAGAATCCAATGGAAAGCAATATCTCTCTTATGTAATCTCTTCCTCCCTCTCTTCTTATTTAAAATGGAATTTTCCAGTTTTTAAAGGCATGGTAATTATACCAAGCAATTATTATTTCATATTTAATTAAACCCCAATCAATAATATTGAATAAAAAAACATCACATATTTCATGTTTTCTTTTTTATAAACTGGCCCAAGAGAATAATGATTTATTTCTCAATTTAAGAAGTTGGGTTAAAACAATTAATTACCTGCTGATTTGGAGAAATTATGAAATGTGGTTATTATAGAGGGAATTTCACTGGATATCATTATGTTAAAAGGTATTTTCTTTTTATGTTCATTAGTGATTGACGGTAATCACTCTGAACAACGATTGTCAATCATAATAAATCGATGTTTAATATATAAAAATCTATTTAATTATCACAACTAGTTAAATTATGTTCAGAATCATACACTTAAAGATTATGAAATAAGAAATCACATTCTCCAAGCAAAATAAATAAAGGGGCTCTTGCAAAAATAGCAAAATTAGGTCCAATATTTATACAAATAAAAGTAAAAAAACTTATGTGTAAAAATAGCAAAAAAAACTCAAATTCGCGCCTAAAATATTACAAAGTTGCCACTAGTTTTGCATGGGTAATCAGTGATTTCCTCATAAGTAATCACTGATTTCCACACAATTAATCACTTATTTTACTGATATCCTGATATTTTGTGCATGAATCACTGATTACCTAATAGTTATCACTGATTATCTTATAAGTTATCACTGATTTCTCTGATTCACATGAATGAGAGTTTTTAAAAAAATTGCTATACTTGCAAATAGTTTTTAAAAATACTATATTTATAAATATTACACAAAATTATGTTACCTAATGAAATTTCTCATAAATAAATAAATTTTCACTGATTTGAATCCCTATGTGGCCTAACCGTAAATTCAAGTAGTGGGAAAAGAGGCCCATTTCATTACTACTGTTTCGTGGATCGAAAAGCCACTTATAGCCCAACCAGTACTAAAAATTACATTATAATTCTTTTACCTCTTTTTTTAAAGCGAAAAATAATAATTGAAAAGAGATGTTTAGAGTAAAGATGAGGGTTTGCACAATGATATTAATATTGATTTGATTAGTCTCACAAAATCATGATGGTCATTTGCTTCAATAAATATCATCAATACTAATAATTTTCATATACAATATCATGCCCTTTTCATATCTCCTCTATAATACAATATAATATCACAAAAAATAAAAGCTTATTTTTTTCTCAAAATTATAAAAAAAAAAATTAATTGAAATAGAGTAAACTAAACTATAGTAAAAAAAATAAAAATTAAGATGATGATTAAGGATTAGAAAAGGCATAAAGGAATCGGCAAAGCGAAATTAAGGTAATATTGTTTAATGGCAAAGCCAGTTGTTACACGTGTGTAACTAATCATAATTAGCACTAACCCCATTTTTAAGCCATCATTATCTCCATCTTGAACTTCCCTTCCCTTCCCTTCCCTTTATTTAAAAGAAAAATAAAATAAATAATTAGCATTGTGGGCCAGCCCGCTCGTGCACTGCATGCTAGGCCTGGCCCATCTACTCTCCTTTTGAAGCCCACATGTGAAAAACTTCTTTAAAATGTACTTTATTTTTCTTTTCTTCCCTTCCCATCTCTAAATTTAGAAGAAGAAGAAAAAGAAAAAAGGAAAAAAAAAAGTTTGCATTGATAGAAACAGATCCATAATATCCACTATTGAAAGCTACAAGAAGGACATTGTAGTTTGAACATGGTTCTAGGTATATGCCTCAAGGTTGAATATTATAATTAGTCATTAAATTACATGTGTTTTCCTATATGGAAAATATTTCAATCAAATTTGATTCTAAATTTTTTTTCTCATAGGTAACCTATATATAAATATGTGAATTCAGGTTGTTAAAAGATATTTGTACTCTCTCTATTAAGTTAAATGTTTGAATCTACTCTTCCACCTATTAAACAAATAAATAAATTATTAGATATTTTAATCAATAATAATTTATGTATTTCCAATCGAGATTTAACTAAGTAGCCATGTATATTCTCTCTTGTTAAAAAATATTTATATTCAAATTTAATATTTAGTCTATAAACTTTACACTTATTCTATTTTAGTTTTTACACTTTCACATATTCTATTTCGATTTTTGAACTTTTAGAGACATACATTTTCATCCTTATTATTAAACTTTTTATAATTTCCATTTGTTTCCACACTTAATATCTATGATTCAAAATAAGTTATAAGTTAGATAGCCTTTTTTTTATTTTTAAAAAAGCTAAAAAAAATTAAAATTAAAATTAAAACAACTTAAAAAATTAAAAATATATATGGGATAATAGAACCAATAGGAAACTTATATTTAAAATATTATTAAATTAATCTTAGAATATGGATTGGCCAAGAGCATCGTTCAACTAGTCAAGTCAAATAACCATGTCTCATCTCATGTGATTGTAAATTCGAGCCTCTTCTATCTGACCTCTAAACTAGTATTGAAAAAAAAAATCTTAGAATTGGATTGGGGCAATGTTGTATATTACCAATAATTATATGCAATAATTATATGAAGTGAAAATATCAAGTAAGGTGAGTTGGGCAATGGCTCATAAAGTTTAAGTAAAAAGGATAGAAAAAAGAGAAGCAAAATTTGAAGACTAAAAGAAAAGAAAACACACTTCCTTCAGTTCCTATTTATAGTCTCTATATCCATTCATAGCTTTCTCCCACACCTTACCCAAACAGAACACAATGGCTTCTGAGAAAGTTGAGACTGTAATAGCAGGCAACTATCTTGAAATGGAAAGAGAAGAAGAAGATTCTTCCAAACATAGCAAGTTCTCTACTTTATTATGGCATGGTGGTTCTGTTTATGATGCATGGTTTAGCTGTGCTTCTAATCAGGCAAAATTTTCCCACTCCATTCCTTTTTTTTCCCTATCTCATTCTCATTTGTTCTACTTAAGTTTTTGGGTCGAGTGTTGATTTAACATGGTATCAAAGCAGAAAGTCTTGAATTCAAATGTTTGTTGTGTCATTTGCTTTCATTTCGTATTATTTGTTCATTTGTTGGATTTTTGTTAAAATCAAACCGTCTTATAAACAGGAGTGTTGAGAATACCTTGAGGTGTAGTGGTGATTTAACATGGTATCGAAGGAGAGAGTCATGGGCTCAAATCTTTGTTGTGTCATTTGCTATCAATTCGTATTATTAGTTAATTTTGTTGGGCTTTTGTTAAAATTCAAACCGTCATGTGAACGGGAGTGTTTGGAACACATTTGGGTCTAGTGGTGATTTAACAGGTTCTGAGTTTTCTTGGGATTTTTGTTGTTGTTGTTGCAGGTTGCTCAAGTTCTTCTCACACTTCCTTATTCATTTTCACAACTGGGGATGCTTTCTGGGATTCTTTTTCAGCTATTCTATGGTTTATTGGGAAGTTGGACTGCTTATCTTATTAGTGTACTTTATGTTGAATATAGAACTAGAAAGGAAAGAGAAAAGGTTGATTTCAGAAACCATGTAATTCAGGTAACTCCATTTTTTTTCATACTCTTTTATCTTTCTTATTATTCACAAGGTTCCATCTCAAAAGAGCATCCGGTCAAAACCCAAAAAATGATGAGCCAAAATGAGCCACCATCTTCAGGGGCAAGTTTAGTATCTCACATCGGAAAGGATAAATAGACCTAAACATATTCATAAAAACTACGAGTTACTCGTCTAATTACCAATTGCTTTGAGATAGAAACCCATAAATATTAAGATTTTTTTCTGTTTCAAAATCTCTAATTTTTCATTTCTTATGCAGTGGTTTGAAGTTCTTGATGGGTTATTGGGAAAACACTGGAGAAATCTAGGCCTGTTTTTCAATTGCACTTTTCTCCTTTTTGGATCTGTGATTCAGCTAATAGCATGTGCAAGGTAATTATTTTTTTGATAATTACAGAACAAAACTAATTTTTTTCCTAGGTTTTTTTTTATAAAGTTTTTAATATGATATTGATGGCTAATTTTGCAGTAATATATATTACATAAACGACAATCTTGACAAGAGAACTTGGACATATATATTTGGAGCATGTTGTGCCACCACTGTCTTCATCCCTTCTTTCCATAATTACAGAATTTGGTCTTTCCTTGGCCTCATCATGACTACTTACACTGCTTGGTATATGACCATTGCTTCCCTTATCCATGGACAGGTTGAATATTTTATTATTTCTGGTTCTCATTCAATCCCTCAACTTTCATTTTTTTAAGGTTCATTTTCATGTTTTTTTTAAGTTTAGTTCTGTCTTGCTTGTAAACCAATCCAAACAATTGCTAATTGTTTATTAGTTACATCTTACTATTCCCTTAAAATTAGGAATTTCTATTTGAATGGGGGAAAAAATGTCGGTTACAATTAAAAATTTGAGGAGTGCGCACAAGTTGACCCAGACAAACTTGATATTAGAAAAAAAAACGATAAAGTATATTCTTTTTCCATCTCTTTTGATTTAGGTGTGATTGGAGTCATGTCATGATCAGTAGGTAGCAAAGAAAAGGTCATATAGATTAAAACATCAAAATATGAAGTTTTAGCTAAATTGGGTTTTATTTGACAAGTAGATAAAAGAGATTTTAAATCATCAAGTTCTTATCCTGTTTGTTTTTTTCTGTGAAGGTTGAGGGAGTGAAGCACTCAGGCCCTACCAAAATGGTTCTGTACTTTACTGGGGCTACCAACATTCTTTACACCTTTGGTGGACATGCTGTTACTGTGTAAGAATTCAATAGTTAATTTGGACTTACAAACACATAACAAACATACATTTCTACCGATCCTCTCGGTATCTTTGTTAGGACAACGGGTCATTCACGATTTCTACATTTCTGGACCTAAGCCCTCATACTAATGGAGATGTTGTCCACTCCTTATAAACCCACGATCCTTCCCTATTTTAACTGATGTGGGATTTTATTCGTCCCGAACAATATTTTAGATTTGTGGTTAAAATCTACGATTCTGATGAATTTGTATTAACTTGATGTAGGGAGATTATGCATGCTATGTGGAAGCCACAGAAATTCAAGCTCATTTACTTGATTGCAACCCTCTATGTGCTTACCTTAACTTTACCATCAGCTTCTGCTGTTTATTGGGCTTTTGGGGATTCCCTCTTAACCCATTCCAATGCTTTTGCTTTGCTCCCAAGGACTGGATTCAGAGACACTGCTGTCATACTCATGCTCATCCATCAGGTCTTCATTTTTCATTTATGAGTCTCTTTCTCTTCTTTGTATCGTATTATCGTTTTTTTTTCCAATGTGAAATTGAAGAGACATTCTAATTTCTCGCAACGTTTGAGCAGCAAAACGAAAGCGTTCGAGACAACTAATCGACTCTAATTGCTCCTTTGCAGTTCATAACATTTGGATTTGCTTGCACACCTCTCTACTTTGTGTGGGAGAAATTCATTAGGGTGCATGAGACAAAGAGCTTGTTCAAGAGAGCTTTAACCAGACTTCCAGTGGTGGTACCAATATGGTTTTTGGCAATTATTTTCCCGTTTTTCGGACCAATTAACTCAACTGTGGGATCTCTTCTAGTCAGCTTCACAGTCTACATAATCCCTGCTTTAGCTCATATGGTCACTTTTGCTTCTCCTTCTGCCAGAGAGGTCAATATTAAAAACTACACTTCATTTTTCTAACATATTTATGTTAAATCACCAATAGACCCGAAAGCTTAAGCAATTGAGCTAAGGTGAAATTTAACGTTTTTATATATTCTCGACACTAATCGTTTGTCATGTTCGGTTTTTTCTTATTGTAAAACAGAATGCAGTTGAAAGACCACCATCATTCTTAGGAGGATGGGGAGGAATATACTCATTTAACATATTTGTTGTGGGATGGGTTTTCATAGTGGGATTTGGATTTGGAGGCTGGGCAAGTATGCTCAATTTCATTAGACAAATTGACACTTTTGGTTTATTCACTAAATGCTACCAATGCCCTCCTCACAAGCATTGATATACAACATAATATATATATTTATATATATTATATATATCAGTTTGTGTGTAAAGAGATTGGCAATTCCTAAATTTTTTTTTTTCCCCTTTGTTTTTTAAGTATTTGGTGATGATGGCAAAGTTCAATGTTGGCCACCCCTATACAGAACCCCAGCAGTTGTGTCAATTAGCTTTTTTTTTTCCCTCTTCATTATTAAGAAATGTAAGTTTTTCACTTTATGAATGAGATTCTATTAATCATTTTCTAGTATGACTCTATTCATTGGAAAAGTTGATCTGGTTCTGGTCCTGGTTTGGAAGCTCATGTGACAAAAGCAAAAAGTACACACTTTTCATTTATACATTACCAAAGACATGCATTAAAAAAAAAAAAAACACACCTTTTTATGATATATAAATGCAAAATGCAATTAAAAATTTCAAAATTTTTCATGTATTCTCAAAGATAAAAATGCTAAATGACGAATTATTATCGTTACCTGGTTTATTCAAGTCGATAAAGTTTTAATTAAATTGTTGTATGAATGAGTAGTTTGACAAAATTTCGTTAAATTTTGAAGGAATATGAACGAACCCACTTCATCTTAACAAATACATAACATGAAATTCTAATTTATTAGATAAAATCAATCAAATTAAAGAGATTATTTAACAAATATCATGGCCTCCATTTTGGCTATTGGCCTAACTTGTTTTTAACTAGTTGTTCGTTCCATTAACGACATATGAAAGAAGTCATTTCGTTTTGAAGAATGAGAATGCAACCACATAGTCATTGTCTCAACTAGCTGTCCTTCATAACACAAATAATTGAATTGAGGGAGAGAGAAAGAGAGAAGAGGACAGAGAAAATTTTGTAGGCCCATTGGGCCCAATCAATAACCAAACTGTGAATCTATTAGGCCCATCATTTCAAAGGTCTCTGCCATTAGTCAAAGTCTTGAGTACCCATCAAAACTAAGCAAATTTTTGGTAGGTCCCAATTAAAAGATGAGGGCCAGGGGGCACTCAATTTAGAGAGTTGTTCAATCTTACTTTGAATATCTCAATTCTTTCAATTGCAAATTTTATTCAATATTTATTCATTTGTATGTGATGACAAATTTACTCTTATCTAATTTCTAATCTATTTGTATTTATTTTTTCAATTTATATTCAAATCACAACGTCGGCAATGAAAAGAGTAGAGAGGAAAACATATTGACAATTATTATTTAGACAATGGTTTTTAAATCAATCAAAACTTGTTAAAATTACTACGACTTTTAGATAAGATCCCGACTCCTTTTTACGACAAAAATTATCAATGTCCCTCTTTTATTTTTTTTAATATATATATTTGTTTGTATAAAAAACATATACAATAAGAGATGAAATGAAAAGTGAAAAGAACCTTTTTATAAAAAAAATAAAATAAAAGTGAAAAGAACTTTTTACAAAACGTTATAGGTAAGGTGAAGAGGTAATCAATAGGGTTTTAAACTTTTAATATATTTTTTCTCTACTTCAATAATCATTCATCCATGGTGTTTGCTTTACGGTTTTAGATACAAGTTTTGGATTATACAAGTCTAAAAATTCCAACTTATTTTATACTAATAAACGCTTAATAAATCTATTGCTTTATATTATTCAAATACAAACTCAACAAATCCATCTAAACTTATGAGCTAAAAATAAGAATATTTAACATGAATATAGGTTGATTTGAGATTTTTTTTTAGGAATATTAGTATTTTTAAAAATATTGACATAAATATTAAGAAAATAAAACTATTTCCAAAAATATTGTTTTATTTAATGACTGGGTTTGAGTGGATAATGTGGCGCTGAGGTGTTGCGCTAAATCGTCTATACTACAGACGATTTAGTTAAAGAAGACTTAAATCGTCTGTTGTACATACGCTTTTGTCAAAAAGAAGCAACAACGATTTGTTTTAAAAGGATTAAAGTCATCTGTTGTACGTCGTCCAGCCCTAAAATGCTTTCCCTTTCTCTCTCGATCTCCCTCTTGTCTCCTTCGATCTCCTCGCCGGTGCAAGTAGTTTGGCTGACACAAAAGCTTCATTTTTCGATGGGTTTCATTGACATTCGCTCGAAATTGAAGGTAACACTTGAATTTAGTAAAATAGCGTTTTTTTTTTGGGGTTTTTTTATTTAATCCTAAATTTGCAATCTTATTTTTAGGGGATTTGAGTATTGAACATTTGTGAATTTTTTTTTTGTGAATTGGTGGTAAAAATGCCCAAGTCATGTGGTGGAATCAGAAGTTGGAAAAAAATTTCAATAACATTTATAAGATTGAGTTTAATCAATAACATTTATTTAATGAAATTGGAAAAAATATTGGCTAATTTGGAAAAAAATTTCTCTCTGCCATTAAACGTTTGTTCAACGGACGTTTTTAAAAATGTCTCTGGTCTAAATCGTCGGTTGAACATATGATTTATGCTGACTGTGCGTAAAAACGTCTGTGCAACAGACAAGGAACAATATTTTGGTCAATACTTTCCCCTTTACAACTTATTAGAAATTACTTCTATTTTTTACAATATTTGTGAAGAAAACCTGTTGATTTGACATGTGGGACTAGACAAATATCCCAATTCAAAATAGACTATCAAAGGCTATAAACTCCACTCCAATGCAAACAAATCAAGTTAGTTGGTCTAGTCAGAGTCAGAGTCAGAATCAGAAAATTGGGTAAGATGCTTTCAACACAAAACAGAAAGAGAGTTATTTTTCAGAGATTGCAGAAAGTAGAAGAGATTGGGAGGTTGGGAAAAGGCTGCCAATTTGTAGTAGTATTGTGAATGGAAGAATTGCTTTTGGACTGTGCAAAAAGCATTGGGTGGCCCCCCAATTAACCTCATGGGCTTATATGGGCCTTACCAAATGTGGAGAGTGAGGGGAAGAAAAAAGGTAAACAGTGACAACTGAACCTCTTTGTGAATAATCAAAGTTCACCCAATAGTGTGCTCTAGTTTGACAACAAAAATGAGTCAGTATAGTAGGTAGTATCTGTGAGTTAGGTTATATAGGGATTTGAGTTACACGAGCCTAAATTCCGTTTGTGTCCAGTTTTTATAACTTCCGATAGTGGGTTAGTTAATCCGTCACGTTTAATGAACACATTTCATTTCACAATTTAAACATATTTACGTTACTTAAATTTAACAAACTTATTATTCTACATAGTCTAAATATAAACTTGACAAACTCAAGGTTCACGATCTCTAACTTAATAATCTCGACCAAAATCACGAGTTATTCAGCCCTTGGGGTCGTTTGATTGTCATGTTTGCGCTGTAAACAGAGTGTTGTTAAACAAGGAGTTGTTAAGTAGGGGGGTTGCTAACACTGTGTTTGGTTTGTACAAAACAGTGATTTTGTTCAGTGTAAAATATATTGAAACTGTGAAAATGAATAGTTTTGTTAAGAAGGGGGTTAACAAACTCATCGTATTGGATTTCAAAACTAGGAAACAAATACTGGATAGGGTAGTATAACCCTCAACTCACTATCCAAACTTTGCAACCAAACGACCCTTAAGGGATTGTTTGTTTTACGGGTTTACTTCGTAGGTTCATAAGTTTTCTATCATGTTTAAATTTTCTTCATGAACAAAGAAATTTATGAAATAACCTAATGAGATGTCAGAAGGTCCATGTTGCAGAATAGCACACATGTAAAAGTGGTATTGGATGTGGACCATCATATACACTACAAGAACTTTCCATAATAACAACTTTCTTGTTACTTGTGTGTGGAATCTCTCTCTCAAACAAATGACATGAATCCAAATATCTGCAGTGCTTTTCACTGCCAATCTCTCCCTCTTTCTTTCCACTATCTCTACCCATTGAATGGCCATCTGCTTTTCTTTAGCAATCTCTCTCTCTCTCCAAGTGAATCCACCATGTGCATGGGCAAGAATTTCCATAATCAAACTATCCCTCACTCGTACCAATAACACTATAGAGGGTGTTCATGTATTTGAGCAAAAGTATAACTTTATTGAAACTATGCACAAAATTCGGACACGTTTTCTATTTAGATTAATAACTTTTTCTATTTTCATCCTCAAACTTAACATAATATTTTCTATTTCAATCCTTAACTCTCTATCTATTTCTTTTTAATCTCACAATCCTCTCATTAACACTTTCAACAAAAACTAGTTAACCAACTTTATTGAAACTATTCTCAAAATTCGGACACGTTTTCTATTTAGATTAATAACTTTTAAGTTCTATTTTCATCATCAAACTTAACATAATATTTTCTATTTCAATCCTTCCTTAACTCTCTTTCTCTCATCCACACTTTCAACTCCCTCTCTATCTCTAATCCACACTTTCAACTCCAAAAACTCACTCAATCTTTTTCCTTTTCTAACGGATTGGTTGGTTCTATTCTATTTACTTAATGAAATTGTAATATTGTGCATACAGGAGTTTGAACCAATCACCAACGTGCAAAACACATTGTGTGGGCAAATTTTCTGACAAGTGTCACATGTTGTGAGATTGAATCATCAGCACGTGCTTGAAAGGTTACTGCCATATTGACCAGAAGATTTTACTTGCCTCGTAATTCTGGAAATTTGATGACAAGGGTGTAATATAATACATAATAGAAAACAGGAATAAGTAAAATGAATTACAGACAAAAATAATTCAATATGTTTCTCTCATATGATATGGGACCGTTAGAAAATGGAAAAGCAAAGACACGAAAATGGTCCATATTTGCTTTAAGCTCCTTTTCTTTAGCAGTGACCCTTCTACTCAGTTTTTTTTTCTCTCACAGATATGGCAAGGAGAAAGATTTTATGGCCAAACTTTAGGGGTCCAGAGAAGATTTGAAGATAATAAAAGTCAAAAAAAATTTCTAAAGCTGTCCCAAGCCAAATTTGATATTGCCACATTGATTATTGTCTTTGTCGAAACGGCAAAATGGGTTATGATAAAAGAGTTACCTGTTCAAAGAGGCCAAATTGCCTTCTTCTTTCCTTTCTACTTGGCTGGATCAGTGCTCTCAGTGTCCAGCAGTTGCTAAAACATTGTTCACTGTTCAGTGGCAGTTCTTCAATAGTCATAATCCAGAAAATCTGCATATTTAACACTAAACAACATTTGATTATGTATTGCAAACAGACAAGATATGCTCCTTATGCTTCCACTCTTTTCATAAACCAGAACAGTATAGTAATAACAATATCTTAAATCTTATGCTTCCACAACATTGACCTGTAAATTTTTTGGTATAAATACAAAGACTACTACCAGTAACGACATCCAACTTCTTGAGACTAATATCGAATCGTACTGACAAACTGATTATTTTGAAACAGAAAAAGAAAATATTACTCACAACGTCAAATTGAAGCTACTCAACTTTCCATAGATGGAGGAGTATCTTACAATGAGCAAGAAATATGTTTAGCATAAAGTCCTACACTGACTGCATATGACCAGAAAATATTTCTTTTAGTATGCTATTCAACAGCAAATGAAATATCAAAGCATTATCAAGGAATGAAAAATCAAAATGCCGACCATGGATTCCATATGATTTTGCGAAAGAAAATCATTCAAGTCAATATCAAATCAAACTATTAAATAAACATCTAACAGTTGTATCTTATTGGCACAAGAGGCTAGAATTATCGGCTGCTATTTTGTCAAAACAAAATAATATAACTAGTACAAGGATGAAAGGTGGGTTAAAAATAAAATCATAAACGTTAATCATACCCACCCAACTTTTCGATAGGGATAGGGTGCATAAGATGTTCATTGCTTTTCCATTTTTCTACCTGGTGAGCATAGATACTAATGTTCCTACTAGCAAAACGTTTGAGGAAATCGGTTGGCCAAGAAGAATTGAATTCCATAAAAATCATGCTACAAGAATTTTCGACTCTTCTCTTACTGTGTTCTTTCTCTTAATATCTCACTCTTTGAAAAGAGGTAATACCACTTCAAAGAAAATATAAGAGCCACCAAGTAATCTTATAAACTCAACTTGCACCCACCCAGTTTTAACCCCTTTCTTTTACGCAACATAAAGGGAGATGGAGACTCGAACTCATTCACTTGGCCATGACAATGGGATTTCCAGACAAATGACATTGTATGTTCCTATAAAACATATTTTATCAAAAAATTTACCTACTTTCTATATCCACCAAGTTCTAAAAGCATTTTAGAGAAACTTTAGTTATGAACGGATAGGATTAAAGCGGTTAGATTGTTTTCCAATGGACCGCATAGTTATAAGTTATGTTCTTTCAGCCATCACCTAAGAGAAAACACAACAATTCCATAAACCTAACTGTTGAAAAGGAAGAGAGAAAAGTTTTTTATGCATTAACAGAATGCTAGAAAATGAACTTCCAGTTCCAGCATACGGCATCACATCTCATTCTTCAAAAAATTGAAGCTCATTCAGTATATAGGAAGAAAAAAAACGTCATAAACAAGGTATATAACAAATGCGAATCAACCCATTCCACAAGTCCTATGCAGTCAGCAAAAAGAATATTGAAAAAAACACACCCTCTCACATTCATTGAATGAAAAATATATCAGAGAAAGCAAAGATAAATATGAACCATAGTTCATGAAAACAAAAATGAGCAGTATTTTCACCAAAACTGAATGTCAAGAACAGCACCAGATAAGGTCACTATTAGAATTGAGAAACAAAAGGAGATTAAAAAAAAAATTATAAATCCATCCTCAAATAACAACAGATAATTGACATAAGAGCTCATCATTACATAAAATAATATCGAATACAGAACTATCATTGGCAAATTAACATCAACCCAGAAACAAAAAAATTGAAACAAAAGAAGAAGACAACATAAAAGAATACAAAAATGGTATAAGAATATACTTTTGATGAATTACATAAATTTTACATAATGTGTGAAGAAAAATAACAAAACGATTGAAAAAAATAATGAATTAGAAAGAGCAGTAAATATACAAATTATGAAACACCCACCAAAAAAGAAGAAAAATAAATATACCACTTGTAAGAAAAACCCATACTTTTTTCAATTTTTATCAATTGGACAATCCCTAGCAAAATGTCCCACATCTCCACAATTATAACAACTTCCACCTCCGCCTCCGCCGCCGCCTCCTCCGCCACCATATCCACGACCACCTCCGTACCTACGATTCCCCCGTCCCCCACCGCCGCCATAACAATCCCTCGCTAAATGACCAATTCGACCACAATTATAGCACTCAACGCTGCCACGATCGCCGCCTCTGCCAAAACCACGTCCGCCTCCGCCTCCGCCACCTCTGCCTCTACCTCTTCCGGCGCGGCTGCTTCCTCCTCCTCCTTCTTCGGCAGATCTACTAATTACAGTTACATCGACGGCTTTGGCGCGTTGATCTTCGTCGAAATCGATGAGGAATTCAACGAATTGACCATCGAAAAGAGTACGAAAACCATCGGATTGAATGGAGGTCTGGTGGACGAAAAGATCGTCGCCGGCATCATCTGGAGCAATGAAACCATAGCCTTTCTGAGCACTAAACCACTTGACAGTGCCGCTTGATCTCTTCACTTCAGCCATGAAAGAAGAAGAAAGAAGCTTTCTTAGTAAATTGATCTAAGTTTCCATTCAGAGAAGAAGCAAATTGCAAATCAATGGCGGGCGTTATCGTGTTGCTTTATCATCATTATCATTATCAGCTTCAAGCTTCAGCTCCATTTGCTTCTTATCCATTAAACTATTGCCACGTCATCCACTGTTTGATATATATATATATATAACCTCGAGAAAAATAAAATGGAACGAAAATAAAGGCGCGAAAATGAGAAATTATGTTTGATACGATACGATACGATACGATGCGATGAAAGTTGAAGAAAGAGTGGGCTTGGGCTTAATCTTGGGTTTGGGTTTGGGTTTGGGTTTGGGCTTGGAGAGATGGGTTGAATGGAATGTCATGCCCCAAACATACATATATGGGAAATTTTCATAACTACCCCATTTGAAAAATTCATTTTCAAATTTACCCTATGTATGTAGAAGTTATCAAAATTGCCCCTAATTTTATACATGGAGGCTAGCCAATTAAAGTTACTGGGATGGATATAACTAACCAAAAGGTAAAAATGAAAGTATCATAGTGGAGGGGGTATTTTTGATAACACACTTTAATTTTGGGGTAGATATGATAAAATTCCTACATATATTTCAATTTTTTGGCCCAATGTTTACAAGTGCCCATTTGTGATAGTTTTTAAAATGTCTAAAAAAAATAATAATAAAGAAAATGTTTTTTATAACTATTGAAAAACACTTATAAACTATACCAAACGAGCCCTGAATCTATTAGTTAAAAAAAGAAATTATAAGTATGTCAAAATTGAAAATAACCGGTCGGTGCATGTTCTAATATATATATATATATATATATATATTATTTCAAGCGATGGTCGAAGCAATTCAAACGAATCCCCACCATTTTTTCTACATGGAATTGATTTTCTTCAACGAGATTAGAAGTTTAAAGATTTAAACATCAAGGTCATAGGGTGGTGTTGTAGCTGTCGATGTGGATGAAGTCGCTGTAGATTTTGATGTCGCCATTGATATAATAAAGACCCGTTTGGGATAGCGTGTTTTTTAATAGTTACAAAGACACTTATAAACAGTTCTAAAAACTATCTCAAACGAGCGTTAAGAGTTTTGGGTTTCACTTTCCTCATTTAACATTCTCACTACAAAAACCCTGAAGTAATCTATGCTTCTTACTTGGACACTTAATCAATATTTCTCCGAGAAGGGTCCGCGTCTCTACGTACTCATGAGCTTGTCACTCCATCATTAATTAGATGGTTGTGCCTTGTGGTCCTTGACAATTGAGACAACTGCAGACCACTCTTGATGGTACGTTCTTCGCTAGTGGTGGAGGTCGGGTCCGTCGAGCGTGGCATGCTCAAGCAACTAGGCTTACATGCATAGACCGAAAGAGTTTGATAATGCTGCGTGTCTCCTTGTATGCTCGACACGTGGTCATTTTACTCTTATTGATATTTCACCCATAACAGATAAAATTTATAATTCTCTATTTTTTTACTTTTCTATTATTGTCTAAGTGGTAGTTTTTTATGAGTCCTAAGTATCATTGGCGGTTCAATTGTAGGCACCTAAATAATTGAATTAATTACATTAATAACCACTTTAATTCACCTTATTTCAGTTTTAATGGTGGTTTCATATTAATAACAAATTTACCCATAAAACACCATTTATGGTGGCGATTCTGGTGGATTCCAATTTTAGTATTACTTTATTACCCTTTTATCTCTCCTCATAATTATATCTCATTAATTACATATCGGGGTTATGTTTTGTCTTTTCACAATATACTTTAAATTGACTAGTGGTGGTTTTGGGTAGTTTTGATATACATACAAGAGATTGTGTTTTTTTGAAATAAACAATAATAATTTGTCTATTACTGAAATAAACAATAATAAGTATCATTGGCGGTTCAATTGTAGGCACCTAAATAATTTTCCTACTTACCATTTATATTGGTTAAAAAATAATAAGAAATAATTAATATTTAATTTTATTAATTAAATGGGACCCATTGATTTACTTTTTAACCAACTAAAAAAGAACATGTAAGCGGATCAAGAAAGATCTTTCTAACTTGTTAGAAGAAAAGTATTTTCCCAAAAAAAATCTAGATTTATCTTTCTAACTAAATAAATCAATTTGGGACTAACCAGTTGAACAATGTTAATGTTCACAATTAGGGCTTATAAATTTAGTCTTCACAAAATTTAAGATTTGAAGGATTTCTTCAATTTTCTCGTCTCTCCCTCCTCCATGGCTATTATGTGAAGCACAAGGTCTTATCTTGTTCGACACGGCATAGCCATAGCCACAGCCACAGCCTCCACCTTCACCTTCACCTTCACCTTCACCTCCATGGTTATCTCCTAGAATCCTAAACCATTTCATTTCAATCCATAACAGTAAAAAGAAAATCGTTCATCCTCCACCACGATACGGAAAAAAAAAACACAAAATAAAAATCAGATTTTGAATAATCGGATTGCTTCATAACTCAGCGATTCATCATCTTCAGTCTTTTATTTCTGCAAATTTCGCAGAAAAAGGCGGTTCTTAGCCGTGCATTTTTAGATTTCTATCTCGTAACGACGGTCAAAGTTTTCATCTCGCGGAAAGGTTTGACTTTTTTTTTTCCTTTTTTTTTTTTCGCGCATTCATTTCATTACCTCAAAGCATTGATTTTTCCTGCACCCGTCACTTTTTCTGCTACTATTTCTATCCGACAAATCTTCAAACAAACGCTCTTTTAATGTTTTCTCGGTCTTTATTCAACTATTTTTTTCAGTGTCCATTTGGGATAATCTTTGGAAGTGATTAAAAGTGTTTTTAATAAACATTAAAAAAAAAGTTTTGGATAGCAAATCATTGTCTTTTATACCAATATTTTACATTTCCCATAACTTAACTGTGTAATTGCAGGATTAATTTATTAAAATAATGGGTTTATTTCCCTGTTATTTGAAATATTTTAAGTTCATCAACTGTCAATCATTGCTGCTTTATTGAATATATGGTATTAAAAATATTATTCATATTATTTCTTGTTTGTTATTTTGTCCATTTTTTTATATTCTGGAGTTGGACCATCATCTTTTACAATTCTCAAGTCCCCCAGTCTACCACGTCATTGTTGGCGAATCTTGATATAAAATATTTGCTGACATTATAAAGTTGACATTTTTAATTTATCAAATTGATCATCTTTAATTTAATTTGACATTAGTTCATGTTATATGCATTCATAGTTACCAAGTTTAAAACAATGAACATTGTTAGCTTTATCATCATTTGATTACTTTGATCCCCTGATGTGTTTCATTTGAAAAGGGTCATGAATCATGGGAGTAGTAACCCAGAAACTAGACCGGGTATTTCACTCAATCGAACTCGAAGTTCGGGTTCATCATTGAGAAGGAATTCTTTCAACTCTACTGGTGCTCTGCCTTCTCAAATCGATCACGATGTCGAAAGTGAGGACGTCTCGGAAGCAGGAGATATCGGAGATCGTGCTCTTTACAGCAATAGACTCAGTGATAGTGGCCACTTTAGCTTGTCTTTTGATCATGCTTTGGAGAATGGTGCAGTTATTCCATTCACAGAGAATACTTTCTTGCAGTCTAATGGAATTTGGTCTCATGATTCTGCAACGGTAAATGCAGTTTCCGCTGTGCCAACTTTGGCTGAGGAAGATGCATCTCCTCTTTCAACCTGTCCAATAGTCCATTCTGAAGACAAAAAGCAAGTGAGCTTCATTTCAGCATCTTTCCCTCAACTAAATTTTCTTCAAAGTAAGACGATTAACATATTTTCGTTTGTTTCATTAACAGGAAGAGAAGATGAAGTTGTCAAAGCTGTTGGAGTATGTAACCTGCCTCGTTCATCTTGCTGTTTTTGGAATTCTTGGGGTAACTCGAAAAAAAAAATCTAAGTTTGAAATATTTAAATTAGTTTTTTTTTTTTTAAAATTCAATGTCGTCTCTTGTGGAATATCTAAAATGAAGTCTGCTTATTTACTAGTCTGCATCATTTTTCATTCGAAGAAAAACATTTGAGGCTCGTCTATTTACGGTCTGAATAGCTCCTTTTGTTACACTATCAAATTAATTTACAAAAACTTAAAATACTCACTTTTATAGGGGAATATTTTCTTCTGGGCAGGTCTTGACAAGGTACTTACTACAAAAGTTGTTTGGGCCGGGGAATGCAAAAGTGACGAGTAATGAAACAATCCTGTATCTTGATCTTCCTTCAAACATGGTCTTACTCTCATTCTTTTCTCTTTTCTCTTATCTCTCAAATGACTGATCTTCATTCTGATAGTAAAGTTGTTGTCCATAGTTTTTCTTATTAAATGATGGTTTGCCTTTTGAAATATCTTATTCATTTGGTCTCGAAAAGGCGATTTTTCCATCTTCTTTTTTGCCTGTGCTTCAGTTTATATATATGTATATATATCTCCTAAGCAATGTTTTCACAGAGGTCATTGTAATTTAAGTGTACCATTTTGTAAAATATAGGTAGGATCATTCTTGATGGGATGGTGGGGTGTGGTTTTCAAAGGAGACATATCCAAAGTTTCAGATTATCTGGCCATTGGACTAACAACCGGTTACTTGGGAAGCCTAACAACATTCAGTGGTTGGAATCAGAAAATGCTCGATCTCATTGTCGACGGCCATTGGCTCTTCGCAATCCTTGGCTTTCTCATAGGTAATGGGAGACATTAAAAGTAAATCACATGGGAAATCTCCACAAAAAATCATGCTTATAACAATGGAGACATCATAAAAATCTCAAATTGCATCTTGTTCAAAAACTTGATCATCAGTGTATATCTCCAGAAACCTTTTCTTTCATTTGGAAACCCCGCATTTTGTCATTCGTAACCATGGTGTTTTTGGCAGGCTTGTTTCTCGTGGCGTATTCCATAATTTTTGGAATAGAGACAGCCAAGGGATTTAGATGGATGCTTAGAAGAAGAAACATAACTTGTAGCTGGTGGAGCCACTGGAGAATTGATAGTTATAAGCGTCATTTTGGAGTTACGGTGGGGTTCTTGCTGATGCTTGCTTTATTATGGGGGATAAGTGGAAGTTTTCTGGAGAAAGAGTTCAACAACAGCCATAGCGGGGCCGAGCTATGGTTAGCTTGCATTGTTGGACCGTTAGGCGTATGGATCCGGTGGTTCTTAGCACGTCTTAACGGCCGTGGTTTAGGAAGGAGAGGGATGTGGAAATGGCTGCCATTCGGGACTCTGATCGCCAATGTTTCAGCAGCTTGCATTATGGCTGCACTCTCTACTCTGAAGAAAGCAGTAAGAATTCTGAGATTTCTTTGGTTTTTTTTTTCTCTAATGTTAAGATTTGAAAACAAAAACTCTATTGGAAGATTGATTAATAATTATGATGGATCCAGGTAAAGACAGAGAAATGTGAGACAATTACAACTGGGATTCAGTTGGGATTATTGGGATGCCTTAGCACAGTTTCTACATTCATTGCAGAGTTCAATGCAATGAGAGTAAGTGAGCAGCCTTGGAGAGCCTATGCTTATGCTACTATTACAATGGGTGTTTCCTTTGCCTTTGGCATATTGATTTATTCAGTACCTGTTTGGACTAACGGATACAAATAAAGGAGATAATTTCTAATATTCTCGTTGTAACTTGTATCAAATATTTTTATACTAAGAGTCAATAATAAAGAAATAGTATGGTTCACCACCTTCAACATCTCCATCTTATTAATTATTATTCTTTTTTTTTTTTTGGAAAATATTAATTATTATTCTTTCGTTGACATAAAAGTACGGTCCGTTGTAAAAACATACAGGTAAAAAGTAAAAAGATATATTAGAGCCCCTCGAACTAAAAAGAATTAAAATAAATTATGTCAAGTAAACTAAAGATATTCTGTGATGAGTATTTTTTAGCAAGTGTATATTAAGAGAAGTTCTTATAAGGATTTACGTAGATGATAAATTTTTATTATTGATTGTTTATACAGGTGTTAATTAAAAAAAAAAATTAGAAAGGAAATTCAGTGGTTTTTTTTTTAATATTTAAAAATATGAATGTTTATAAAAAAATAATTACAAATTAAATACATTTTTAAACTCAACTATGCAAAATGATTTTGTTTAATGATTAACCGTCTATATGATAATCATTGAATGATTTAAATATTGAAAAAAAATAACCATAATAATCACTTGTTATGTGTTCGATCACAAATATATTTTTATAATTATTTTGAAATACTCATTTTACCATATTTTATTTTAATTTAACAAGATTTGCAGCCACTCCCTTGGTAAAACCATATGATTTTTACAATTCAGTGATTGGCTCTACAATTTTCTTAATTTTCAGCCTTCAAAACATCATTTTTACAACCAACCCTAAAATAAAAAACTTCGAAATGTCACACTTCACTATTGAAACCATTTTAAATAAAAATAAAATAAAATTCCATTGAACATCGTTGTAGCACACTTCTACTATGCAATGCTATTTTATAATATTTATTAACCTTTCATTCCCAATCCCCCAATACACGCATTGGATTAAATTAACTAAGCCATTCATACATTGTTCTAACACAACTTTTATGGCAATCTACAACCACAAAAATCATCCCAAAAAAAATGATATGAGAAATGAAAACAAGAGGAAGTATCCAGAAGAAAAGCCCCCCCAAGTTTTGTTCAAGTTTACTGAGGGAGCTTGTTGAGCTTGCAATATACATAGTCACAGTACTTTTTGGTCTTGTAATTTGGTGGATTGTATTGATCAATCAACTTTGGATGAGGCCCGACTTCGAACTCGGGCGGCGGTTCCATGAATACGGGCCATGATATTCTTGTTTTCTCCTTATTTACTGTGGTTCTGTGAAGCACACTCTTGTATTTACCATTACTCATTATCTGCTCACATAAAAATTCAGATCCCATCAATCAATGAATTCAAAACTTTTAAATACTCGGGTTGTTGACGCTTTTTGTTTCGAATGTTCTATTTCAATACCAAAAATAGTAGTGCTAAATATGTTTTTAGTTTGAGCTTTGGCTAAATAAGATAACCAAGAGTGAGAAAATTGAAGTACCTCAACTTGATCACCAATGTGGATGACAAGGGCGTTGGGAATGTAATGTACATCATACCAATGGCCATCTCTAAAGGCTTGGAGGCCTTGAACTTCATTAGGCACAAGAATGGTAATGGTGGACATGTCGGTGTGGGCAGGCACCCCGAGAACCAAATCAGGGCGTGGACATGGCGGATAGTAGTTGATTTTCAACAAATACACCATCTCATCTCCACCAGCAGCCTCCTTCAGCTCATGCCCTTCAAGCCCTAGCCCCAACGACAGGCTTCTGAACAGCTTGTCTACCACTCCATGCAAGTACTTTGTGTACTCTTCATTGGCCGCCCTGCCATGGAAGGTTTCAAAACTTTAACATAAATCTTCAATTATGTGAGCTTCATCAGCTTCTAAAACAACTTACTAAATGTCGTTTGGTATTGTTTTCGGGATGGTTTCATCTGTCTTAAACAATTATAATTTGGTGCTGGATCAAAACACTCTCAACATAAACGTTGTACAAAAAGAATGAAATAGAAAACAAGAAGGAACAAAGAAACAAGGAGACCCTCGGTGCGACTGTTCTATCTAAAACAAATATGTAAGTATAAATGGGGAGATTTAAGGACTTGAGTAATTCATGTCCCTTGGGGACATCCAAATTTTTTTGGAACGAAACACTTGAGTAATTTATCCATTACATATTTGATTAATTCCCTAATCATAATATTACAAAAGTTTAAGACATTCAACCAAAACAATTGAACCTGAGAAAACCATGGTGCATGTAATGTGATCTTTCAAGGCAAATTAGTTGGACTTACACTGTCCAGCCTCTCATATATAGCTACAATTGAAACACCAAGTTACAGAGCTAGACTCCAATCAAAATCAGAAGCTGGTGCCAGAATTGGAAAAATCACTTGCATTTTTACCTAATGAAGCATCACCATACACCATGGAAGCTGCATTTGCCAGAATCAGAAGCAGCAAACGAAAAATTGTTCCATTTGCAGACTCCACCAATAGGATGCCTTGTCGCCATTTTATGGACATGTCCAGCCAGAGCTGCTTCCCAATTGTAATGATCACTGACCAATTCACCTAATGAAGCTTTACCCACAACCATGGAGGCCACATTGCCAGAGTCAAAAACCACGTGAAGAATTGTTCCATTGGTCAGCACCGTCATTGTGCTATGGAATTTTGTCCAGTCGGTTGATTCCCAATTTAATGATCATTTACACTTGCCCCTAATGAACCATCACCAGACGCCCCGGAAGCCACTTTTACCATAGTTGGAAGCTGCTAATAAAAAATAAAAAATTCCATTTGTTGGTGCCATCAATAGAATGCCCTATTGTCGTTCAATCCGGAGTTGCTTTCCAATTGTAATGATCATTTTCACCTAATGATGCATCATTAGACGCTTCCAATACTAAATTGAATGCAGCTTCTAGAAATGATAATTGACGCTTCAATAGGTGAAGAATGTAAGTGATCCTTACACCCAGGAAGCAGGTTCTGACTCTGGTAATTGCGGTTTCCATGGCCACTGGTGATGATTCATTAGGTGAAAATAAAAGTGATTGTTTCAATTCTGGCTCCACCTTCCAATTCAGATAGTATTCTAGCTATGTAACCCGTCCTTTCAATCGCAGCTATATACAAGACGCCGCACGATGTAAATACAACTAATATTTGCCTAAGAACATCACATTATCCACACTCATTTCCACATTTGATTTTTATCCTCAAGTTCAAAATAAGACAACCTATCATATAATACATTGGAAAAAGAAAGATTCCCAAACCTGTAAGAAGAAGGATTCTGTGGCCAAAACCTGTAATTAATAGAAGAAATAGGCCAAATGTTGTGAAATAAATGATCAACCCATCCTTTTTTCCCATCAATTTCCTTTTGAAGCTTAGTCCCATACCCTTCCATGGATTTCGAATTAGGTTCTTTAGCATAAACTTCCTTTTCCTCTTGTGGAAGTTCGAAAAACTCTTTCCCAACAGCTTGTAATTTCGCAATTACTTCATCGGGAATTTCATGATTCACAATCTGAAACATTCCCCAATTTCGACTAGCTTCTACAATCGCATTAAGAACATTTTCCTCATCCGGATCGCTGAAATCGATTACCGGAACAGACAAGGCCTCGCCTTTGACGGTTGTGAATCCCGGTTGCTCATTTTCCGGCCGGATAAACTCCGTCGGAAGATTGCCGGAGGTGAGGATCGCCGATGCGATACCCTGCACTCTTCCGACCTCCATTTTCGTTTTTTAATTTTGATATTTTTGTTTAACTGAATTTATTTTTTTTGGTTGAATGTTTGAAATGAAAATTCATTGGAAGTTTTAAGGAAGGAAGATAAGAGGTTGGGAATGGAACACGACGGCGAAATGATTGAAGGGTGAGACGTGGACCATTTTCTGATCGCAGAAATGAATGACCAAATGGTTGACTAGAAAATCAATGGTGAAGCTTTGGCTTCGGTCATCCTCTTCCTTAATTAGCCACAGAACTCTGCAACTCTCTCTCTCTCTCTCTCTCTCTCAAACCAATTCCGGTGCATCGTGAATTAGAGTTTTTAAAAAAAATATATAATATATGATAATTAGTGTTTTTTTCAATTATTATATCAGTCTTTTTTTTTTTTTTTTATAATTATTATAGTAATTAGTCTTATACTTAGATTTCGCTTTTGTAATAACAAATATAGTTATTGACATTGCATTATAGGAATGATGGTTGATATTAGATCATTATATTTTGTTATTTATTTTTAATATGATAATTATTTATTAAAATCAATTAATTAAACATTAAAACTATGAATAAATTTAGTAGTAAAATGAGAATTTCAATTTCTAAAAATCTATTTAGAAGACTATTATTCTGATTTGTTTTTCCTTACTATATTCTTTCTGATAAACACAATTGTAGCTTTTATCATCAGTACGTTATGAATACGTACGCTATGAACTAATTCATACTTCGATCGAGATCGATTGCGGCGTTTGTTTGAAAAAAGAACAACAAGACCACCCACACGAAACAGTTGCCGGAATACCAATTTAAGGTTATATTTTCAGGGAAAATTATGCGTGGTAGCCAACTTTGAGTTTTGTTTTCACATATGCCACACTTTCATGTTTATATCAGATTTACCCATTTTTATATATTCTATTAATTTAATGATATATCATTGATGTAATTTTACAACAATAATTTATCAGTAATGTAAATTCTAGTATTAAATTTATATCAATAATATAAATTTACAAAAATAATATATTTTGAGAACTGAGACTCGATGTTGGGTATATATGATAATAGCCCTATTTTCAGTGCTCACAACAATGGCGTATGAGTTAGAACTCATGAAAAAGAAAAACGGAGAACTCTTTCTTACATGAATTTGAGTAAATTAATTTTAAATAGTTTATTTACTAGAGTTAGGTTCATGGGTAATTTAATGGGTAAAAAAGTTATTTCAAATAGATCATAAATTAGAAAATAATAAATATTAGGATCGGTTCGTTTTAACTCTTTAATTAAATAGAAGTTGAACCATTCAAAGTATTGAGGTGGAAAAAACCAAATTGAAAATACAAAAAGTGTAAATTAAAAAAGTTAGTGCAGCGTCTTGCATTTTACCATAAAAATTAACAATTGGATGGAAGAGAAAATTGTGATTGAGATTGCATTTTCCGTGGGTTAATATAAATAAATGCTACTTTGAGCTATTTATAAAAGAAAATAGTAAAGCATATTTTAGTCAAAAAATAATTACTTATAAATTCTGTATGTGAGGAGAGAAAATTGTAATCCTAAAGTAATATTTCATTTAGAGATGGAAAAAAGAAAAAGATCAGAAGCAAAGATCAACACAAACAAGATTATGAGTGATCATGTCACTTGCCTAAGATGTAACATAACTTCGTAGATTAAGATCGGATCAACATTTACACAATCCACAAGTTTAAATTGCACAAAAAAATAAAAATCCAGCCAGCTTTCTCTATGTATTTGTAGACGATGAGAAATGCACGATTGAAGCAGCCGAAATTTATCCACAGCATGAACCACAGGCAGGTAATGAATCTGGCAATTGGTTCGGTAAATAAATCAAGCAAAAGAAGAAGAAAAAAAGTTTTGAACTGAAAAGACATCATTTTACTTACTATGATCTATCCCTCGAACATTATCTAGACCACGGGGTGGACCGCGTGGACCTCCCCCATACGGCCCTGATCCGGGACCTCCAGGGCCACTGCCATCCCATTTCTTGCCAGAACCAGATCCTTTTCTATAAGCATCTGATTTTTCCATCTAAATAATAGACACATGGTGAAATTAACATCCCCTCACATGAACATGGTTCAGAATGCTAACATCATTCTCATGGCAGTATAAAAAGAATAGACGAACAACGACTTACTGAGAACATGGTGGTAAAAAACACGCCAAAAAAGTTTACAATGGCCCAAAAGAAATCCGTCATGGTTTTGAGACGCCATAATGATTTCTTTGATTTAACAACACCTACAAGATATGGCACGAGCATAAATGGTCATTTACATGCTCAACGGAATCAATAGCTCGAGATATCCGTAAAAAAAAAAGACATTAAATGTAATCATTCCGGAGATAGAAAATCAATAAGAGGGGACATTATGCAACGTGAAAGCAATTTCAAACTTCTAAACAAAATCAAATGAAATGAACAACATAAAAACAAAGGCAAACCCTAAACATATAAGAAAGAGATGAAAGATCAAGACTACACAAGCTGGTGAATGTAGAAGAGCACCGTTCAAAACTTGAAAGATAATGCACAAAGTACAAGCAATATTCACTCAAAATAAACTTACAGCATCCTGCTTAACAGGACTCAGAAAAGGAATTCCAAGTAAGAAATAATAGTATGAACATGAGATTTTTAAAAGTTTAAGAGGAAAAAGGCACAATAAACCATCAATATATTGTCCAGAATTTAATATATGAAATCGAGAAATATATAATTGCCAAGCCACACTGAGGTCAAAGTGCACCAATTTCATTAAAACTAATAACCCGAATTGACGGGAGGATAAATCCAAATCAAAATTAAACAACATGAAAATTTAAAACATATGGGGTATGATTATAAAAATTTTAAACCAGAGAGTTGTAGGTTATTCTTATCCCAACAAGAAATAATAACTGACTACCTTCATCTTCAAGAACCGGCTTGTAAAAACGGCACAATGAAAAATTTCACATTGAAGGTAAGGAATCAAGAACTCAGCTCATATATCTACATGCCTTATCTAGGTCTCTCCAAAAGGTGAACAGACTCAAAATTTCCCAAACTCATTCATCCCCTCTTTAACAAACAAGTGAAAAAACAGGGAAAAAAAGAAGATAAAAAAAAAACCCACATGATGAAAATAAAATGAGATCTTGAAATTTCATCATTAAAGCAAAAATCTATGAAATCAATAATTATAAAAACTTAGATATATGGAATTGAAGTAAAATTCGTTCAGGGTAGATTAGATCCAACCTATTAAGCTCGAAATCAAAATCAGAACCATGAAATCCATTTAATTACGGGAAATTAAGGAAAACAATTCAAAGATATATACATCAATAGGATTAAAATCCCCAATTCTGCAAAAGCAATCCCTAGGCTAATTAGAAAAAACTAAAAAAAAATCAAAACTTTAAAAATTCAATCAGTGATATAGATGTAGAAAAGATTAGAGATTTGAGAGAGAACCTCTTTCAACATAAGCCATGGGAGACTTTCCTTTCCAGAGTCTTCTCGTAGCGAAAGAAAGAAAATACGATTTTTCAAAGAGAAGGGAATGAATCGCTTTTCTTTCTGGCTTTTATATGAGCTACTAATAATTATTATTATCGTCCTCGGTGGCGACTTCTGATTGGTCACACATATGTCATTATTAAAAGCGGACTCTTAAAAAAAAAATATTCATAATACTCCCGTATAAGTTTATGGGTTAATATAAGTAATGGACAAATTAATGTTGTTTATTTAAAAAAAAACACAATCTTATATATATATATCAACACTATCCAAAACCACTACCAAAAAAATTAAATTACATTGTGAAAAGACGAAACATACCCGATTTAATTTTCCTTAATTAAATGATAAGTAATTAATGAGATAGTTATCAAGAAAGATAAAAGGGTAATAAGGTAAACACTGAAATCGGAATCCACCATAATCGCCATCATAAATGGTGTTTTATGGATAAATCTTATATTAATATGAAATAACCAATAACCATTAAAACTAAAATTAGGTCAATTAAAGTGGTTATTAGTATAATTAATTATAAGTTTATTTCCACTTAAAATTTTACATTATTTTTTATAAAAAATTACTAATACTTTTTGTTAAAATTAACCGAAATTATAATATTATAAGCACAATTGAAACTTTTAAGATATTATTATAGGTAGATTGGTTTGGTTGCTTGATATTTTTTGTTGGACCGAATTGAGGCTGCCCAACCTTTAATCTTGTTTTTTTATATAGGTGGGTTGACCCTAATATAAACTATATTTATTAGCAGGGTAGTGAAAATATTAATTGAGTTTAATCGGCCTATTTTCAAATAATAAATCTGATTCAATTATGAAAACTTATCTATCGAATTTTACAATCTTATTCCTTTACACATCCATATTTTTTAAACTAATTCTTTTTTTATCCAAACACAAATATCTAAACTTTGGATCCCCAATTTCATCTCATGAGGCCAAACAATATTTTCTAAAAGGTCAATAAATTTGACTTTTGGCGACGAGATTTATCTAAAACTATTCCAATGTTTTTTAAATATCTAAAATAAAAAATAATTGAAAATGAGTATAGTCGAAACTAAACTATTGAGAAAGGACACGTGTAAAACAATCAGCCTCGGCATTGTTTTTTTTTTTAAAAAAAAAAAAAAGTAAAAGGGAAGTAGTGGTGGGAGTTAAAGTGGGAGAAAGGAAGACAAAAGGATCGAGAGTCGGCGCCCTTTGTCTTCGCCGACCAATCATCACGTCTCTTTCTTCTTCTTCTTCTAACACACTCACACTCTCTTTTTAATTCTTCATTCTTTTTATAAAACCCTAATCCTTCCTCCTTTCTTCTTCTTCTTCTTCTTCCTCTGTCTTTCTTTTCTTTTCTTTTCTTTTCTTTTTGTTTTTTCTTTAATTTTTCGTTCTCCTTATTCATAGTTCGTTTAGATCGATTTCAGGATTCTTCCGTGTATCTTTTTTAATCCACTCGGAAGATTTCCTAATTTTCTTCAATCTTCTTCTTCTTCTTCTTCTTCTTCTTCTTCTTCTTGATTTTGAATTTTGTTTTGATTTCATTTAATTTTGACCTATTTCTATCAAATTTGAGCTTATGAGGGGAGTTTTTGAACAATCAACCTCTGAAAGGAACGACGATGGCGAGAAGGAAAAGAAGAAGAAACGCCGATCTAATCGCCGATCTAAGCACAACGCTTCTATTATCTCTTCTGGTAATAGTTTATCCTTTTTCTTGGACTATGAATAAAACAGTTTTTTTTTTTGTTAGTTCGTGTATCTTAACTTATATGTAATGAATAGAATCGAATATAAATAGTCCATTTGGGGGTATGATTAAGGATTTTTTCCTTGTTAGGAATCATCGCAAATGTAACTACTTTTATTGATATATTCTTCAGTAGTAACTATTCTTGTCAATTATCAAGTTTTAAATGTATTATTTTGGCCCAGAGAGATTTTTTTGTGTTTTCTTATATGCTAATTGTTTACTGTATTTGCGGGTTGGCAGTATCATGCAACTCCGTCAATGAAATACCCGGAGTAGTATCGGAGTGCACGGAAAATGGTAGCATAGATACCAACTTAACAGCACCCTCAAATTATTCCTCTTTGGTGCAACAAGGATGTGGAATAGAACATCCGATTGAGCATGGTTTGACATCAGCACATAACGTCACTTTTAATTCTTTTCCCCCTTTGCATACTAGTGAACAAGGGGAATTGCAGGAGTCGCAAAATTTGACAAATCGGTATCATTTTTCGTCAGATGCTGTAGGAAAGTTTGTAAAATCATGTCATGAACAGATAGCCTGTGGAAGGTTGTCTGGGAAATCTATGAACCAGCATTTGCCTCCTTGTCACGTAACTGAAAAGAATCTGCAAAGGAAGTATTTTGCTTCACACTTGTCCATGGATGATGTCAATGAAGAATTACAGGTCAGTGTGACATTTTGATTTTGTTTGATGTTAGGGAAGAGTGCTCTGTTAGAATCGTATCAAATTGAAGGTATCTGATATATTGCCGCAATTTTTCTCTCATGTGTTCACTTTTGCAGAATGGTGACATATTTAAAGCTTTATTTCGTGTTAATGCTCACAACAAGCTTGAGGTTTGTGTCAAGTCTTTTAATTATGCTCTGCTTTGAAGTATATTTGCACACTTGCATATCTTTAATTTTTGTTGTGAACATGATATAATTATTTTGTAGGCCTATTGCAAAATTGACGGACTACCAATTGATGTCTTCATCAATGGAATTGCAGCTCAGAATAGGGCTGTAAGTAATTTGAATACCTTCTCCCCCCTCAAAATTTATGGTAGAGTTTCTTAGATGACGTTAAACTCTGGTTCAATTTTTAGTCATATGTGCTTCACTATCTTCTTAAGATTCTAATCTTGGAACATTTTGTCTCTGATACTTGCATGGATATGGGTGATCACTTCACTATGACTCGTAAATACCTAGACACTTAAGCTTCTAATGTTTGTTTTGGAAGTATTTAATATGTCAAGGTGCTTGCATTTGGGAGGGGACACGACACTATGAGGTGTAGAAATGTCAACCAACTAATTCATGTTTTATGTGTCAGATTTTCTTTTATGATGTATTAATTAATGGAAGGGGACATGAGAAAGTGTGTCTGATGCCACTGGTTAGCTTTATTTTGGCAGTTGTTTCTTTGCTATTTCATTTAATTTTGGGGTTAATTGTGATCTTCTGTTAGAAACATCCACATCCTGTGACTCGCCTTTTCGAATGACAGTATGTCGTCTTATTTTTGGCTGCTGTAGAGAACTACAAGTAGGGCAGTCAAAATGTAAAAATAAGAAAATTTATCCTGATCAATTATTTTTGTTCAAGGTACGAGTTTTTATTGATGTAGAATCATGTCTATGGTAGGTTGAAGGAGACATAGTTGCTGTTAAGGTGGATCCTTTTACATTATGGACTAGGATGAAAGGCGCTACTGAGGCTCGTAGCACTAGAAATTTGCATTTAACGGAAGATATCAACTTGCTTGCTGAGGAGATTGAAGACGAAGGTCATAACTGTATAGGCAATAAAAAGGTAGATGCAGATTCTAAGTTTGACAGTTTGAGGAGTTCCTCATCGCCTGAAAAGAGGTGTTGTAATGAGGACAGTAAAGTTATGGATGAAAATGTTAATGGAGACCTTCCTTTATCAAATTATGAACACTTTGATGTATGCCACATGTCAATTTCAAATTCTTCACAACCACATTATTCTAGCAATCAAGATGAAGTGTCTAAGGCTCTGGGGAGGATCTGTGCTGTGATTAATTTATACCCTTCAAAAAGACCGACTGGCCGGGTAGTAGCCATTCTAGAAAAGTCTCGAAAGAGAGAAGCTATTGTTGGCCATCTTAATGTCAAACAGTTCTCCTATCAGGAAATTTATAGGAAAGTTACGAGTAAGAAAATATCATCTTATCATGGATATGTCCAGCTGGTACCGAATGACCCAAGATTCCCTGTATTGATGATTCTTGTGGGAGATTTACCTGACTGCATTAAGAATAGATTGGACAATGGTGATGTAACGGTTGAGAGTGAGTTGGTGGCTGCACGAATTATTGAATGGGTTGAAGAGAGTTCAGCTCCACAAGCTCATGTCTTGCATGTTTTAGGACATGGTAGTGAAGTAGAGTCACATATTGATGCTATCTTATTTGAAAATGCAATTCGTTTATGTGAATTCTCTCATGATTCACTGTCTTGCCTCCCTCATACCCCTTGGAAGATCCCACCAGAGGAACTTCAATACAGAAGAGATCTTAGAAATTTATGCATATTTACTATTGATCCTTCCTCTGCCTCTGATCTTGACGATGCTCTATCAGTTGAAAAATTAGCCAATGGCATTTTCAGAGTAGGTATTCACATATCTGATGCATCACATTTTGTATTGCCAAACACTGCATTGGATAAGGAAGCTCAAATCCGATCAACAAGTGTCTATCTGCTGCAGCGCAAGATACCAATGTTGCCACCATTACTTTCTGATATAGGTTCACTTAACCCTGGAGTTGATAGACTTGCATTTTCATTGCTTTTGGACATCAACCATCGTGGAGATGTTAAACATCGTTGGCTTGGCCGTACTGTGATACGCTCTTGTTGCAAACTCTCATATGAACATGCGCAGGACATGATTGAAGGATCGATTGATTCTGAGAGTTTGAAAATTTTAGGAAATCGCTGTCCCAGTTTGCATGGCCGATCTGCTTGGCCTGATGTTGTTACATCAGTTAAACTTCTTCATGAAATTTCCAAAACTCTGAAGGAGAAAAGATTTAGAAATGGGGCCTTGCAGCTTGAGAGTTCCAAAATAGTTTATTTGTATGATGAATATGGAATTCCATATGATAGTATGTTTTGTGAGCAAAAGGATTCACATTTTCTTGTTCAGGAGTTTATGCTTTTGGCAAATACAATTGTCGCTGAAGTTGTATCCAGAACTTTCCCTGACCGGGCATTATTGAGAAGACATCCTGAACCTAATATGAGGAAACTCAAAGAATTTGAATTATTTTGTTCTAAGCATGGTTTTGAACTTGACACGTCTTCTCCAGTCCAGTTCCAACGGTCATTAGAGCAAATAAGGATAAAGCTACAGGATGATACTGTGTTGTTTAATATTATCATCTCCTATGCTACAAGGTCCATGCAGTTCGCAACTTATTTCTGTAGCGGAGAGCTAAAAGATGATGAAAATGGGAGCCACTATGCACTGGGAGTTCCTTTATACACGCATTTCACTTCACCACTACGACGATATCCTGATATTGTAATCCATCGCACACTTGCTGCGGCTATTGAGGCTGAGGAGTTGTATCTTAATCAGCAACAGGTGTTACAAAATGTTAATGGTGTTGAACAGATGAGATGTTTAACTGGTATTTATTTTGATAAAGATGTTGCTGAGTCCCTAGAAGTTGGGGAAGCATTAAGTTCTGCGGCACTGAGGCATGGAGTTCCGCACACTGAATTACTTTCAGATGTTGCTGCGCACTGCAATGACAGAAAATTGGCTAGTAAGCATGTCAAGGATGCTTGTGATAAGCTCTGTATGTGGGCTCTTTTGAAGAAAAAAGAGGTAATTTTCTATTTCCTTTTCTGCTATTAATTTATTTGTAAGAATGAATATACAAAACCATCCAAGGAATTGAAAAATGACACTCCAGTTAGAAGTAATATTAGAGGGTATATAATTATCGAACTCTTTGACAAGAAGTGTACAGCAATCACGCTGATTTTTTATAGACTACTCCAGTGTTTTTCGTTTGCAAAAGCTGGATGTATGGAAATACACCTTCAGATGTAAACATATTGATTTGGATGGACTTGTGTTTTGGCTTGTCTTATAATTTATTAATTTGGATGGATGATTGGTTTATTTGTGGCTTGTTTTTTAATTTTTATTTTTGCGCAGATTTTGTTCTCAGATGCAAGGGTAGTTGGCCTTGGTCCAAAATTTATGTCTCTGTATATTCACAAGCTAGCTGTGAGTGGTCTATGAAAATTCATTATCTTTACAATTTCTGAATGGGTATCCAAATTTGTTTATTTAATTATATGCTCGTGGTATATGCTATTAGATTGAGCGGAGAATATACTATGATGAAGTTGAAGGTTTGGCAGTTGAATGGCTTGATACTACGTCTACATTGGTGCTTAGTTTTTTTGGTACTAAGCGCCTGCATAAGAGTAGAAGTTCAAATAAGTGGAAGGCACTCGAAGATGCTGCACTAGTTGTTTCTCCTTGCGACCTGAATGTTCAACAGAGCACGCTTGGAGGGAGTTCTAGCAAGTATGGTGAAGCAAGTATAGGAGGTCCTGCTGCCTCGGAACGGGAGTCCAATTTCAAATTTCTTATTTCAGACACTGGAATTGATCCTGCAGTATTTCCTCTCACAGTACAGGTTCTTTCTACCATACCTGTAGCACTTCACGCAGTTGGTGGGGATGATGGGCCCATCGATGTTGGGGTTCGGCTTTTTGTGAGCTCCTATTTAAGGTAATACCGTATTAGATGTGGCAGATCAATTGTTTCGTTATGCTGCAGCTTACTTCAGACTGTGATAACGCCACGACGGTTTTTCTCTCTTTTGGAGTGCCGAGCTCTGTTGTAGATAAGAAAATCAGTGCAAGGCCACAGGAGTAAAAAAGAAGGAAAATAAAATAAAATAAAGGTGTATTGTATTGGTGTGATATGTGCTGAAGCTTCCATCAGATTGCATTGGTATCTGTCGGGTGGTGTAGATATAGGATGGAGAAAATCTAATGTGGCTTCAGCTTTCTAATTGCTTTTTAGTTCTTTTGGGGAAAACAAGGATGCTGGTTTTTGGAGAAGGCCATTGTTTTTTGTAGGCCAAGCTCCATTCACTGTAACTGTTTGTGATAGGTTTCGTCTGCACGTTGACTGCAGCCCAATTATTATTATTTTTTTTATTGTGGTTGGGCTGCCAGAACTAGGTTGTATTTTGTATGTTTTTTTTTATAGATACTTTTCAACCTTCTGATGATGGTTTATAGCCTGGTGTTTTTCTGTTGATTACAATTTACACATTATCTTTATAATGAAGCAAAAGTGTTTATCTTGCGTTCTTTTCCTTCTTCCTTAAGTCATTATGATAATCTTATTATAATGGATTTTTTGAATTAAGGTTTTGGATTTGTTTTAATTTTGTTGAATTGATGTGGGAAATGATATGTGATAGTCAGTAATGAAATGATTTATTTAAATTTTAAGATAAGAATATACAGGTGTCAAATTTATTTACACTATATTGTATGGACCATTTATCTTCTTTTTTTTTCTATGCAAATGTGTGGTTATAATTTTAAAACAGAAAATTCTTTCATCAAAACTTATTTAGATGAGTTTCTCGTATGATGTTGCATCTATATATTTATTAAATATGATAATAATTAAATAAATTGATCAATAGTAATTAAATAACATAGAAACTCCTTTAAATTTATAAAGGTAAATATTAACCTTATCTTTTTAAAACTACCTTTTTAAGAAACTAGTAAATAAATACGTGCTATGCACGTTGCTTACATTTTAATAATTAGAATTATATATGCTAATCGATTTGTTCAATTTTCTTTAAGTAATCTTAATATCTAAAATTATAATATGAATAATAGATTATTAATTTTTAATCATAAAAAATAATACAAAACGTCAATATAATTAAAAATAATTAATCTAATTGATGAATTTATATCTTTTTTTTTAGTGTGATTAATTTATATCTCCAATAAGTTATTAAAGGGCCAACCATACAATATTTAATAATACGAAACATCAATATAATTAAAAATAACGAATATCATTAATGAATTTATATCTTTAATTCCAATTTATTTAAAAATGAATAGAAGACAATAAAAATGGAAGAGGCATAAAGGGAAAACAAATGTTTTTTTCTCTCTAAAGTCAATTTTTTTAGATGTATAATACTTAGTTTAAATTTATTTTTATCATTAAATTATATATTTTAAATCAGTAATAATTACATCGTTTTATTTTAATTAAACTTCAATTCTATTTAAAATTTAAAATAAATTATTTAATTAATTGAAGATATAATGATATCAAATAACTATTTTAGATTTATATATGGATGAAATTAACTTATATTTTTTATTATTTATTAGTTAGTGTTTCTTTTTTTCAATCCACACATTTCAATAATTTAATGAAGTTTAAAAATAATCAAGTTGTTTAATCTTGATTATCAACCTTAGATATATTCATGAATGAATCTAATTTGATTGATTTTAAGTTAATATATATTTTTAAGATGATTTAAATTATTATATTAGTTGTATGTTATTTGTTTATATTTTTGTATGATATTCATTTTATTAAAATAGTTGTTGTTTAAGATGATTTAAATTATTATATTAGTTGTATGATATTCACTTTTGTATTAAATATTACACACCATTCAATATTTTTGAACATGATAAATATAATTAAGATGAATTGGTTTTAAAAAACATAAGAAAATGATAAATTAAATTAAACAAAAAATACCATTTTCAGAAGTTAATCTTTCATTCCCATAAAAGCAAAAGACTAATAATCTATCTCTCAAAAGTAAAGTAAGAATAACAATGGATAAAAATCTAACATTCCTTTCTCACTATACATAACATATAGAATACTAAACTAAAAAAAAATATTATTGTAAGCACACGCGATCAAAAGTCTTCATGCCATCAATCCATCAACTTACACACCCCTCTTTAAATCCTGACTTCCTCACACTTTCTTGATCTCATTTGGCCTTCTAGATTTTCACTTAGCATTCAAGAGAATGACTTCATTGAAACCCATTTATCCAATATCTAATTGTTCGAGTAAAATAGTTTCTCATTTTGATTTTTCTTCTCAATATATAGACTCAAAAAGTGTAGTTCATGCATCCATCCATGTGATCATTAAACTCAATTGCGTTTATCAATAAAAATAGAATTAAATTTTGTTATATTCAATTTATGAAACAGAAAGTGTAGTTCATGCATCCTTCTTATGTGATCATTAAACAGAGCCGGTCCTAAGAAAATAGGGGCCCAGTACGAATTACAATTTTGGACCCCTATCATATAATCTTTAATATCAACAAATTATAAAAAAAACTATCTTTTATAAAAATGCAATAGCAAGAAAATTATAGAGTATAAAAATTTTAGAAAATATATTTTTAGAAATATATTTTTCTTAGTCCACATAAATAAAAAATGAAGTTTTTTTTTTCCAAACATGTATATGGTTTAGGTTTAAGAGCATAATGATAGACGATCTACATACATAGTTAAGTATAATTATACTACTGATATTTTAAATGATAATTTTTTCAAAATATATTTCAAATAATAATATAATATTTTAGAATGTTATAATTTTTTTTTTTTAACATTTCAATGAATAAAAGAAAAACATTTAATCAATAAATTTATAACAACAAATCAAACTAACAAACTTAAAAAATAATTAATTCAATTTCAAAATATACCAACAATGTGATAGGTAAATTTACAATATTAGAGAAAAAATTAGTTTTTTTTAAACAAAGTTTAGTTAAATTATAAATTAAGATTAAAAATTTATTGGGCTATATATTTCATTATTATATAAGATAAATTTGAGATAGATAAAGTGAGAGGTAAATTTTTTAATCATATATAAAATTTTATTTTTAAAATCTATAAATAAACAATATATAACAAATAAATAATAAATAACTACCATAAAAAAAAAACAGCAAAATGCCTCCAACCAGAATTGAACTCGGTAGTTGAGGCAAAGAAACTCAAACTAGGCGGACAGGAAAGCCAATGCACCAAGAGCTTTTTATAGTGTTTGTTCTGCATTTTTAAATTATATTGAATAATATATTAATTTTAAATACTATATAGACCCGTCCCTTGTTTTGGGCCCTCGATATTTGGGGGCCCTGTTCCGTCGCACATGTTGAACATGCTCAGGGCCGGCCCTGTCATTAAATTCAATTGTGTTTATCAATAAAAATAGAATTAAAATTTAAAATTAAATTTTGTTTTTTTTATGTCAAAATTAAATTTGTTATATTCAATTTAGTAATAAAAAAGTGTAGTTCATGCATCCCAACTTGATCATTAAACCCAATTGTGTTTATCAATAAAAATGAAATTAAAATTACAAATTATTATATTCAATTTAATAATTAATAATTAAACTAATTAAAAGCATATTAAAATAAATAATAAATAAAATATATATATTCAATAGGGGCAAAAGGGGAAATCAAAAGTTTCTCCCCTTAAGCCCCTTTTAGAGGTAGTATAGATAGATGTTATAAAAAAAAGATAAAAGATAAAAGATAAAAAAATAGAAAATAGAAATAGTTGTTATATTATAATAAGGTGATTCTATACACTACATTCTCAGTGTGACTAAACTAATCCCGAAACTAAAAGGCTAAAAATAATACTCTTATATATATAATTTTAAAAGTTTGAGTATGATTTTTCTTGATTTGATGTAATATTTTAAAAAACCCGAATTGAATGAACTAATAATATTTAGGAATAATAACGTCTTTAAAAAAAAAAATGAAGGGCATTTTTGTAATCTAGCCTTCAATTGGCCTAGTTGCAATCGGGTCGGGTATTCCAGACACTGCTAAGAACAAGACTGCAAAATCCTCAATTTGCAGAGACAGAAAATGAGGGGAACGGGAGGACCGCTTCTATGCATTGGCGATCTGCTCTGCGATATCGGTGAAGAAGAAGAAGAAGAAGAAGAAATTCATGAAACCCCAAAATCTTCTTCCTCCTCTGCTTCAATTTCCATTCTCCCTCACTTTTCTCCATCTCTCGATCTCACTCATCTCTTTCAGGTTTTCTTCATTTTTCATCATCGCTTTCTAATTTAGATAAAATATTCTTTCTTTTACTAATTCCGAAATCCATAGCTACAGAAACCTAACCCTAAACCCATTTCTCGATTTCCAGGATAATTATGACCAATTGAACAAATCATTTGATGGGAATGATCAGTCCTGGACAGGTTTGACTCTTAAGGTTGGTGATTGATCTTATGTTTTTTTTTGTTGCCCTATCATTCCCAAGCATTATACAGTGAATGAAAATAAATAATGCAGCTTTTTTGCTTGAATTTTGATTTCTTAGGCTCTGTTTGATAATCATTTCGTTTCCTGCTTTTAGTTTTTGGTTTTTAATTTTGAAGATTTGTTTCTCAGTTTTTGAATTTTAAAAACCCAAAAACGGAAAAACCAATGGGTTTTGAAATGGTTAATAAACGTGGCTTTAGATTATCTCTAAGATTGATCCATTCATGTTCCATATCCTTTGATTTTTAAAGGCTGCTTAGTTTGGCTGTCTTTTATTTATGTGTTATGTATGCGATATTGTCAGATGTGCAGTGCTCTTGAAACTGCTAGTGAGTTAGTTGAATCGACCAACACGAATTCGAGGTTTTTGTTAGAGAAGATCGTAGAGTTTGAACAGACTCTGAAGAAGGGAGATTCTACAATAGAAGCAGCCAAGGCCATCCACCATGCTCTAAACCAAAAGCATCCATTTAGCTCTCAAATTACTCCTCAGGATCAAGGTTAGCAATGGCTTGTATACTAAGGATTTTCTCATTTTGCATTTTTGTAGCATAATGGGGATTTGGAAATTTTCACTTCAAATTGATTTTTATAAATACTTGTTTGTATTTGTGTTTCTTTCTTTTACATCAGTTCAATTTCGTCATCCACAACAATTGTTGTAGTGATAAAGAACAACAAAATCCGACTCCTAATCATGTATCGTATTTTCATTGATCAAAAGTGTAGTGTAACTTGGATACTGAATTGGAAGTATGACTGATTCTAGTCAGCTATAACATGATTTTTATGTTTGTTTAGACGGTTCAAGTCAAAACCAACCATGGTTTGGCCATCGGGCTTTCTTTAAGCCTTGAGGTCATAGTTTAAATCTATGTGAGTACTTATAGGATATTATTCCACGAGTTTCTCAAAGCTTTGTCTTCTATGGTCTTACATTGTCTTGTGAGATTAGTCTAGGTGTACATAAGCTGATTTGGACATCCACGGATATAAAAATAATGGTTTGAGCTATTCATTAAGCAATATAACCGCAATGTTATTTGTCTTTCAGTCTTGTTAATAAATATTATTTATCTGATCATCACATTGGACTATATTGTTATTGGGAATAATGGTAAAAAAAAGGGAAATAAAAGGTCCCTTTTAAGAGGAAAGTAATATTGCCAAGGGCTAATATCTGAATATGTTTTTTTTGATAAGACTAATATCTGAATATGTGAGGTCATGTTTGTAATGACTGCCTTTTAAAGAACATACTTATCAACAATCGCTTTGTTAGATGACAATTCTAGTCTGTCATGCATAACTTAATAATATGATTAAGGTTAAACTCGATGAAACAAAAATTATCAAAACCAATAATTGCACAAATAAATTATATATGAAATTGCCATAGTGGGGTAGTTTTGAAAATAGTCTTGAAATCTGGATACTTGTTACCGGTGAGAAGGTAAGTATTATCTATTCTCATTCCCCAGGCATCTTCCACCATCAGCTGCCATGTGCTTACGCTCGAAACATTGTAAATTATTGTTTTTTTTAAAAAAAAAAAAATAAAAAAAAAAATAAAAGTTATAAAATATTGTTAACATGGCCCCCACCAATCTCTCTTCAAACCATGAAGTAACAGTAATACATGTCTTTCCGTTTCCAATTTTTCATTGAGAAAAAGAAATAAATTATTAAATCCTTATTACGGGGAACGTAATGAATAACCATCAGACTGCAATAGAATCGTGGAATCAAACGGCAATGAATATTCACCAATATTTTCCTCAAAACTTCCTAAACTCTTAACAAAGAAAGGAATACTACCTTTATTTTCCTCTCAAATATATCAAAATTTTCAAACATGAGAAAATAACTTTTGTTAAATCACCGGTAGACCCCCAAAAGAGTTGAGGCATAATTTTCTTTTATGTATATTTTAATATTTTCTTACACGTGAGATCATATATTAGTACAAGAGTGAATCACAGTAGACCGAAAAAGTTAAGTTATTGAGTTATGGTAATTCAATCTTTTATATATATCTCAACAACTTTGAATTAGAAAGAACTATTCAGAGTCCGAGAAAGAAGAAGAAGAAGAAGAAGTCGTCCAAATAGAGGCAGAAAGCAAACGCTTAGATTTCCAACCTAAAACCATCTTATTCTTCTTCAATTCCTCAACCTTGTATCCATCATTGAATAAACCCAACAAAAGCCTGGCTTGACAATGATTTGCAAAACTAATCTCCATTTCTTTAAATCCCATCTTCTCCATTCTTTCTCCCCATGAACAATTCTCCTCTACCGTACAAGAATCCCTTATTCTGACCAAAGTTTCGTAAATTCGAGGTCCCAAAAACACTCTCTCCACCAATGTCCGACTCCGATTCTTCATCGGAAACTCGGCCTCTAATGAATCGTAAATCGCTGAATATCTTTCCAATGAATCCAAAAACTGAACCTTATAATCTCCATCTTTAATGGTTCCAAACCCAATTTCTTCTTCAACTAATGTGATTAATCTCGGATTTAAATTCTTAACTCCCGCGAGAAAAGAATTTACCGATTCCGACGTTCGGTAATTGAAATGAGGAAGATTAAGCATACAATTAATCACCAATGTTTCTCCTTTAACCAATTTCAAATTTGAAGGTTTAAAAGTCTCATCGGAATCCAATTTACATTGATGAAACGAAAACGGTTGACCAATCGACGCCGCAAACGCCACTAATCGCCGCCCGGTTTCTTGAACATTGCCGATGAATCTGCGGCCATTACCATTGTTACCGTTACCGCCCCTTGAAATGGCGGTGATTCGAAGATGTGGGGCTGAAAATCCTTCCTTTCTAGAAACAAAACCTTGCATTAAAGAAGCCCATTGAATCCCTTCCATAATATCATAATCAATTATATGAACACGACGATCATTAGCTACACCCTCTAGAATTGCTTGATTTGCTGTGAAATGTCCGAACTTGACATAAGGGGTTATTTCCTGAAGCAATTGAAATGCTGAAAGAACGTCGTTCGGGGAGTGATCGACACGGTGGAGGTGGTGGTGATGGGGTTTTCCGGAGGAGCATTCTAGCAAAGCTTGTAAGGATTCGGTATAATACGCCGTGAGTCGTTCGAGATTGGTTCCAACTGTGGGAGAAACTAATTGTTTGAGACGAATTAATATAACTTGAGCTAAATCATGGCTTTTGTTTTCTCCATATAAAGCATCAGAAGCTGCTATTAAGAGATGGTAAAGTCTTAGTCCTTTGAAATCTTCTTCTTCTTCTTCATCGTTGTCGTCGTCGTGATTATTTACCGCCATTTTTGACCGTTTGGATTCGGTTTGAGGTGAGTATGATAAAGGGTATGGATCATGATATTCATCTTCTTCTTCTTCACCCATAATGGAATCAATGATATTGTGAAAGTCATTGTCTTGGTTGCCAGAGATGGGGAAAGATTCCGGCAAGTCGATGAATGGAGACCAGTAGTTCCAGTTTACGGCGAGAGGGTCGTTGTCGGAGGAGGTGGTGGAAGTGGAGGTACTGTAATCGGAAAGGTTAAGGTCATGGAAGGTATTATTTGTGGCTAAGGCCATAGTTTGAGTTTAATAGCTTTGTGAGTTGTTTCTTAAGAAGTTTAGTTTATATAGTAAGTGTAAATAAATGGGTGGTGGGGGAACACAATTTAAAACATTGCAAAGATTTAAAAATTATTTTTAATCTTTAATTTTTTTAAATATAGATATTACTTATTTATAATATTTTAGGTTTCCTGATTTTGAAAAATAGAAAATTGAACATGTTTGATTATGATTTTATTTTTATTTTTTAAAATAAATATAAAATTAAAAAACGTTTTTAAAATTTTGAATTTAAAAACTGAAAATTTATGTGGTTATCAAACAATCTTGTTTTTCAAAATTAAAAACATAACATAGAAAAAAAAAGTTATCTATCTGAGTTATAAAACAAAATTTACTTCAGAACTTTAATTATGGAATTAGCTACAATTTAAATGTAAATATATATATATATATATATATATATATTTGTTTGAATTTGAGAGACAAATATCACTCTAACCCTACACCAAAATACATTTCAAATCAAAATTTATGTACAATCTAAAATTTAGAATAATTACCATCCATAGGTTGGAGCTTTGGAGTATTCAAAAGTCAAAGACACTCTCCAATCATATGGACATTAATATAAATTTTATAATGCGATATTCTTTGTTTTTTTTCTTTTTTTTTTTTTGCTTGAATTTTAAAATAATAATTAATGGAATATCCCATAAACCCTCCCTTAAAAAAATTGAGAGAAGTATCGTTTACCCCAATTAATAATTCTAATCCATTAATTAATTGAGAAATGGACAAAAGATTCCTTTGGAATGAACTCCCCTCCAACATATTATAAAATCCATCTATATATTTTGTACACTTCAAACATTCATTAAGTTTTTTTTTTTTTTTTTTTTTTTTTTTTAAATTTCTCTAACATGAATTATTTACTAATTATTCATATGTCAAATTTGGATGCATGCAAACTCCATTAGAATATTTATTGAAAAAAAAGTTTTTTAAAAATAAAATAAAATTAAATTTAGTCATTCACGATTTGTGTAGTTGTATTTTGCCTTTTCTTCTTTTATTATTGACTTGATCATGACTATCTAATTGAATAATGTTTTTTTTATTAAAACAACTTAAAAGAAAGGTAATTCGTTCACACTACACAACTTAAATTTATGGACAATTTCATAATTATGTTATTTTTTATTTTATAAACTTTTTTTCCCACTTTTTAAAAGAATTCATAGAGTCTTAACAAATTTTTTTCCTTAAAAAATATGATTCTTTTTGTATATTTTTAAATTTAGATAAGATTTAAAAAATAACAAAAAAAGCGTTAGTAAGCAAGTTTAATTTTTATATACATATAATTAACAACGAAATTATTATCAAATGAATGATAAAATATTGTAGAATTCTTTAAATTTTACCAAACTGTATGACGTAAAACTATTTCATTTAGTCCAAGTTGAAAAAATTATTATTTTAAATGTGTCGAAATTACGGAATAATTAAATATTTTTCATGTCACCTTAATTAAATAAGTAAATGATTTTACTTGGGATCTAATGAATGTTATGGAAATTGATTCAGGAACCAAATTACAATATCAACTAGAGGGAACATTAATTAGAAGAATGAAGCTATTCCAAAATAATTTTAAGTCATTTAATTAGCATTGTTTTAGGAGCTGTCCTTGTTTGTTTTTTTCATTGTCCCATATACCTTTGAGTTAAAACAAAGATGAGGAAATTGTTGGGGGAATAAAGCAACAATTATGTAATATTCTTATTTTTATTCAAGACAGGTTAACTAAAAATAAAATCGTTATCAAATAAACCCGTAAAGAGTTTAAAGTGTTACTATACATGAAATATTCATTCTCTCAAATTATGCTAAAGGTACAAAAGTTATGGGCTTAAATTTATGTCATATTAATGTTAAAATATTATTAGACTAAAAAAAATAATCGGATTAAGACGAATTTAATCATTTTTATGTGTATTAATAAATGAAGAAGAAAATGATAATGCATGAGTTTCAACTCTGATATCGTGTTAAATCACCGATCAAACTTAAAAACTTAACCCGTTTAGGCAAAACTAAATCAATTATATTTTTATAACAATTATAAATCCAAACCCTAATCTGAATGGAATGACTCACAAGGAGGGTACATATCATGGAACCAACCGGCAGAAATCAGTAAGACAATTTTGCATTTTTTCTCTCTCGCCATTGAAGGCTTATGAGAAATCTAAAACATCAAATAAATTTAAAAGAAAGCCACAATCACTCTCGTTTGTCTTTTTATGAAAAGAAAGGAGTCATTTTTTTAATTTATTTATTTGCTTATTTATTTGAATAATTATTTCATATATGTTCGTAATTAAGCTAATTGGGTCCCTTGTAATTCATCACTATTGGATTAATATATATTTAAGATATAAATATATTAAAATTATCAAAGGACAACAACTTCATTCAATGATATGATATTATTTTAACTCCAAATTGCATTTTAACTAATTTATTATTTTCCTCAACTAGCATTTAAGCCTATTAAATATCAAAATGGCTTATAGCAAATGGTGTGGTTTTAAATGGAAGCATAGAATATATGGTAGTAAATAAATTTTAAAGTATGTGTTTCTAGACGCTTGAAGAGTAGGAACTGGCCAAAAATTGGTTTGAATGATTAAAATTTATGCCTAAAAAACATTAATATTTTGATCGTTTAATAAGATGAGAAGAAATCCAATAGATTTTTATTATTTTTATTTTATAATCAATTAATTTCGTTTTTGGTTTGTTTTTTATATTAAAAAAAGGAAAGAAAAAAAATCGAGAAATCAATAGGTTTTCATAATTTCGAGAATTACACTCCATATAAATTTGTAAACATATTTATTTTGGCTTTTTTTTTTTTTTAATTTATGCATGTGAATGCTGGCTAATATGTAAATTTAAGGTTTAGAGCAATAGCCAACACCTTTTTGCAGGCATGGTGATTTTTTCAATGGAATGTGATAGTGAAATAAACTCTTATGTAATGTCTCATAAAAAAATAACGACTTAGTTTTCTACGAAAATGACTGAGACATATTAGATAAATTCGACATGAATATATAAACATCACAATATTTTGGTTGGGTCCTAGAAATAGAAAGTCAGGTAAAGTACTTTTGTGGCATAAGAGTTGTGACTATTTAGTCCTTGAGTTTTTTATTTGTGTCTATTTTCATACCCGAATTTAGAGAAATACGTTTCACATAGTTAATTTTTCCATTCATCAGTGTAAAAAATTTATTTATTGATGATTGTAAAACTAATTTCATCAACTAAGTGTCCGTTTGGGATAGATTCTCATGAAAGTGTTTAAAAGTCTTTTTGAATAAAACAAAAGTGTTTTTATTTTTGTCATCCATACTTTCCTAAAATTGGACACTAAATAAATCTTATTTCTTAAAATATAATGAGGTAGACACAAATTGATAACCAAACCATAAAAAGAAATCTATACATGTTTCTTAAAATAGTCATCATAATCTTCTAATGTCCATCATGTTTACAATTGCAACTATCTAACTTCTATATATATAACTATAAAAATAAGTTAAAAACTTGGCTTCCCATTATTTTCCTTTAGATTATGAAAGCAAATAAGTGAAAAACGAACCCATTCGACATCAATCATGATCAAAGAATTCTGCATCCCAATTCCAATAAGAGGGTGCCCAACATCTCTTTACCATGATTCAAAATTAAACTATTTTTTACTCCTTTTAGATATTACATCCAATTGATATGGATGAGAGGTGGGGATTTTCAATCTTATAGGAGAGAACATCAACCAACGAGATAGACAACTAACGAGATCTTCATCTGTAGTGGTAATTACTGGAATATGATTTTTCACTGATTTTTTTTCTTCAAACGATAAGCCTTCATAAAGGAAAAAAACAAGAGAAATTTTTACTATGTAACAGATTTTGATGCAGTATTTGTAAATATATCATCGTTTAAAACTATTTGTTAATATAGCAATTACTATGTTAATCAATGATTAACCATATTAATATGTGTATCCATGATAAATTTAGTGTAAAAATATGTAATTCAATTCATCACGAATTCAGTCGATCAAAATTTACTATATTTATAAATATTTTTTAGAATTGTTATTTTTACAATTATTAAAAAAAAATGCTAGATTTGTAAATGTAAAAAAAAAAAAAAAAAACAACAAAGCCCAAGCCTCTCTTAGCTAGACAGTGGGCCTCATAGTTTAAACTAAAAGAGATGGATCTAAACTCTTATGGGCAAAAAGAGATGCCATTAATAATGTCTAACAAAATTCCTTGATTTTGCAGATCCATCACGCATCTTCCAAACAAAAAGTTGAGCGACTCGTCACTTTTCCTCCCTTTCTGAAGGAAAATATGTAGGGAAATTTTATTGGGTAGGAGAATTTTTAGTAGTATTTATAAATATAGCAGTTTTAAAAAGTTTTTGCAAATATAGCAGATTTTTAAAAACCCTCATTCATGTGATCAGAGATATTAGTGATAATTTATAAAATAATCAGTGATTATTATCTAATCAGTGATTCCTGCACAAAATCAGGATATCAGTAAATCAGTGATTACTAATAAGTAATTACTTGGGAAGATATCACTGATTACTAGTGACAATTTTGTAATATTTTAGGTGTGAATTTAATTTTTCTTTTATTTTTGCAAATATGTTTTTTTATTGTTATTTTTACAAATATTGGACCTATTTTTGCTATTTTCGCAAGAGCCCCAAATATGTATTTAGTCCCACCTTTCTCTCAAGTTGCAGCCCTCAAATGGACTCGAATTAGTTAACATGTGAATCGGTGATTAATTTATTGTAAAAATATATAATTCAATGTTAATCACTGATTAACTTGGTCAAAATTTACTATACTATCATATATTTTTAAGAGTGATATTTTTATTAATATTACCTAAAAAAAATTAACTAGATTGCAATAATCCCTTTTGTAAATACTAGTTAAAACTCATGGGTGAATGAATGAATGAAAATAACTAATGTGAAAAGAAGAAAAAAAGATAATTGTGTACAAGTAAATCTCAAAAATTAAATTAAAAAAAAAAACTGTGTACAAATAAATTTCAAAAATTGAAAAGAAAAAAAAAATTGATTAAAAAAAATTTCAACTTTATTGTCAAGGGCTATAATTAAAATTTATATTGTTCACTATACATTTTTACGCGGTATTCTAAAACAGTCATTTTCGTAATTATTTCATATTTGAAGAAGATTTATTCATATAATGCAACATAATTAAAAAAAAATTATAAATAGGTTTTTTGAAAAGGATAAAACTTAACTCCTCCGCAAAGAAAAATTTGAAAAAAAAAAAAAAATGAGGCTAGGGAAGCTGGATTTTGGCCTTACTGGGTTCCATATGCTTGGGTTTTTTACTTTTAAAATTTTTATGTAAAACTCTTGGACTATTGTTACATGAATGAAATAAGTACAGGGGATTAAAATTCCATATGATAAAAATGTTCGTTTGAAAATATAATTACAATTTGATGAATTATATAACACATTAATTGGTGATTACTATATCCATCAACATCTAAATCAATCATTTATATTATATATTTAAATAATTATTCTATGAATTGATAAATATTTCAAAAAATATTATATTTCTAATCAAAACTATTTAAAATATAATATATTTACTTTTACTAATTTACATATTTGTATAAATATTTAGAAATTAAAAATAACCCACTCCACTCATATTTCTCGTAAATTTACTTGAATAGATTTTGCTAATTTTCAATGTATGAAAAAAAAATTGCTACCAAAATTCCTTTAACCCTATTAAAAATATTTATCTAATTTCTTCCAGATCAATTGATATATGAAAACTCTATTTCTAATCAAGAATTTGTATTCGGTAACTCTTTAATAAAATAACAGTTTTTTTCTAATAAATAGCAAAATCAACATTTTAATCATTTTAAGGAAATGATTTACGATATATTTATCAAACTGAAGTTCAAAATTTAATTCACTTTCCATATTTAATCCCTATCTTCTCTACAAAATCAACTGATAAATTTAATCCAAAGAAGGAATTTATTCTAATCTGATAACAAAAGATTGAGATAAAATAAATATATATTTTTTTTAAAATATCGAATTCCATGATAATCTCCAATTATTTTTTTTCCATATTTAATTCCTACAAGACTTCTCAATTCTTCAGTCTCACTCACTAAATTTTCATCTCTTCCAAATCGAAGATAATCAATTCTTCCAGCCATGGCTAACGAAAATCTTGAAATCCTTTCCGTTCTTGATCGAGCCAAAACCCAATTCTACCATTTTACCGCTGTAATTATCGCCGGAATGGGTTTCTTTACCGATTCCTACGATCTTTTTTGCATCTCTCTCGTAACCAAACTCCTTGGCCGAATTTATTTTCATGTTGATGGTTCATCAAAGCCCGGAACTTTACCTCCCAATATCGCCGCAGCCGTTAACGGTGTCGCTCTTTGTGGAACCCTAGCAGGACAACTTTTCTTCGGATGGCTCGGCGATAAGCTCGGTCGCAAACGCGTCTATGGCGTTACCCTTATGTTAATGGTGATATGCTCTATTGGCTCCGGTCTTTCTTTCGGAAGCTCGCCGAAGGCCGTTATTTCGACGTTGTGTTTTTTCCGATTCTGGTTAGGGTTTGGAATTGGCGGGGATTATCCATTATCAGCAACGATAATGTCGGAATATTCTAATAAGAAATCACGAGGGGCTTTCATTGCTGCTGTTTTCGCCATGCAAGGGTTTGGAATTCTTGCTGGAGGCGCGGTTGCCGTTATAATCTCGTCTATATTTCGCAGTGTATTCCACGCGCCATCCTATTCGGTTGATCCGATAGGATCGACACCGCCGCAAGCGGATTACGTATGGAGGATTATATTGATGTTGGGAGCTTTGCCGGCGGTTTTGACGTATTATTGGAGGATGAAAATGCCGGAAACGCCACGGTATACGGCTTTAGTCGCTAAGAATCAGAAGAAAGCTTGTGAAGATATGTCAAAAGTTTTGAATGAAGAGATTAAAGAATTTCCAAAGGATGATCAATTGATGAAGAATAATAACAATTCTTTTGGATTATTTAGTAAAAAGTTTCTAAAACGTCATGGACTTCATCTTTTGGGAACGGCCATGACTTGGTTTTTGATTGATATTACTTATTATAGTCAAAATCTCTTCCAAAAAGATATCTTCAGTGCTGTGGGTTGGTTGCCAGCAGCCAAGACAATGAGTGCTTTAGAAGAGGTTTTCAAAATTGCTAGGGCACAAACATTCATCGCGCTTTGCGGCACTGTCCCGGGTTATTGGTTCACCGTCTTATTGATCGATCATATCGGTCGGTTTGTTATTCAGGTTATCGGGTTCTTCTTCATGACAGTTTTCATGTTTGCCCTAGCTATCCCTTACCATCATTGGACTCAAAAGGCAAACCATGTAGGGTTTGTGGTAATGTATGGACTTACATTCTTCTTTGCCAATTTTGGACCTAATAGTACTACATTTGTTGTGCCGGCCGAGATATTTCCAGCGAGATTTCGGTCTACTTGTCACGGGATATCGGCTGCGGCGGGGAAGGCGGGAGCGATTATTGGAGCTTTCGGGTTTCTATATGCGGCACAAAGTCAGGATGGATCAAAGACTGATGCTGGATACCCTCCTGGAATTGGAATGAGGAATTCATTGATTATTTTGGGAGTGATTAATATAGTTGGTTTGTTGTTTACTTTTTTGATTCCAGAATCTAAAGGAAAATCATTGGAAGAAATGTCAGGAGAAAATCTAGCAGAAGAAGATGATCAGCAGCAGGCTAATGGAGTTGAGAGAGTTTGAACTTAAAGAAGCTTCAGTTTTTAATTTTTTCTTTTTTTTTTTTTAGTTTTTCTTCTTCTCATATATTAGTAGTTAGATTTTTCTAGTAATGTATTTGAAAAGAGTATGATAAATATTTTTATGGAAATATAAAGATTATGATTTTTTTGAATCATTTGGTTAAGTTTATTTTGTGGTTTTTTTTTTGCACAATTGAAATCTGTTAAAATTAAAATGACAATTATTTCATTAATTAAAAATGAAACTGACTCATTTAGTTGATTATAAAAGAAAGAATTGTCTTTTGTTTTCCTACCTCTCTTTTTATACAAGAGCTCAAATAATCTAGAGTTTTTTACATAATAAACTTATTAAACTTCAATTTTTTTACATTATAGAATTATGTATAGATCAGTTGACATTATATTATTGTTTAATATAAAAATAATTTTACAAGAGGATTGGAATAAAATTAATTAAAATGAACAGACAATAATTAAGAATTATATTGAAGATTTTTTAAATATAAAATTATCTGGCAAGTATTATGAAAATAATAAATTTTTTTAGGGTCCAATCAATAATTTATTGTAATTAAAGATGTTAGGACCTATTTCTTATGTTATTAATTAACAAATCGCTTTATATAGATTTGCTAGCATAAAATACGAATAAACAAATTTGAATATAAGATCGTCGATTGAAGCATAGTTGCAACAAAGATCGTGACAGTTGCAAACTTTGGACATAATGCAAAATGAACAATAAACTGGAATTTAAATACCAAGGAGGGGATCGACGCAAGGAATGATTAACTTGGGAAACCAAACGGAAAAACCCAGAGGTCCTGCATGCCTAGAGAAAAATTCACTAGAAAAATCAGTTTACATCCAAACAGAAATTTAAAGCAAACACAAGCACAAATAAAAAAACTCTTTTTTTCTTTGTCTTCGATTGCTCCGTGTTGATGACGATCTTCTAACTGGATTATCCACAAGTCCCCTTGCGGATCTTGTTTTAAGGAAATCTCTTCCTTGTCATGAACGTGTCAAACCCCGGACTTCCTTCTCTATGCGTTAGTCTTCTCACAAGACTTTCATGAAGTGTATGATGAAAAACACTAAACAACAACTCTCAACAATATAAAACTTCACAAGAGATTATGAATAAAAAGAGAGTAAAATATAAAACACTCTTATAATATGTCTGTAGAATTGAATGTATTGTAAAGGTGATTCTTTGAAGAAAGGTCACAACCCTTTTACAGATGAAGCCCACTTATGTTTATGGGAAAAAATCTCCAAAAATTGTAATTGATAACATGTAATATTTATGCAACTAAATTATAAAAAGAAAATCATTTTGAATTCAAATCTCAGTGGAGCTGTAAATGAATTAGCCTATATGATTTTAGAATCAAACAAAATGTGAGTTGTATGATTGAAAACTAAAGCTTGACTGAAGGCATAATATTAAAGTAAGAGAAATACTATCCAAAACATCCAAATCACTCACATTAAGAAAAATATCATAAAACAATAAATTGAAAACTTTCTATAACAGATTGTTATTTGACCATAACTTTAAGAGAGGACAATTTTTCAATTTACAAATTTAAGAAACGAGAATAATAATTACGGCCACTAATTTTGCAAATGACATAAAGAATGATTCAATCATATTAAATAAAATTAAAATTTAACAATTTAAGATATAATCAATTAATTAATAAATTACTCAAACAATTCAAAATTCATATATTAAAAAGTACAAAATTTTTGTTTTGTCAAAATAAAATTCCAATCCAAAATTATATTCTAACAAAAGATAATTAAATGAAGTGGGAACTATCACTATAAGAAAAATAGGAATAATATATTAGTCATAGAAAAATAGGAACTATCACTATAAATATTGATCTTCGACAATCACAGTTTAATATGTTAGTCATTGAATTTTTTTGGTTGAAATATGGTTAGTCATTGTTATAATTGTAAATACTTTTCAAATGGATGTTAGTCAAGTCATTAGAATTTTCTAGTTACATTTAATCTTTAAAAAACTTCTTAACGTTTATTTTTTGTTTTAAAAAAAAATATAAATGTAATTAATTTTGGAAATAAAATTTTACTAAAAAACAATAAGGAGAAAAGGAGAAATTTTTATTTTTTGTCCATTGTATTTGTACTTAACTCAAGTGAGTGAATTTTGATTAATGGAGATTCTCATCAAATTGAACCTTCAATTGAATAATTGAAAGAAAAAAATAGTTCTTTTCTCAATATCAAGTTAGATAATTATACCAAAATTAATAATAAATTCACTAGAAATTTCGCCAGCAAAATATCCAAATTTAGTTGCAAAATATATCTAACCCTAACCTTTAAAGCACTTTAGACGTTTTACCCGCTAAATTAAGTAGCCAAAATCCACCAAAACCATCCCTAAAACACCCATATTTCAACCAAAAAAAATGTATCTAACACAACCACAAAAATTAGTCACCCACACAAATAGTTCAAGTCATGAGTCTCAAGAATTTTCACACCTCATGTGAAAACTTAGCTAATTTTACTATTTATTTAAGTTTAATATTCAATTTGATGTGAAATGATTTTTTATTATTGAAAATAACCAATTGAACTATATTTAAGAAAATATTTTCTTTTATACAAGAGTTTATACAATATAAAAATGTAAACCTAGTTAACTTATTATAATTCATTTATGGAAAAGATAGAATATTTATCAAGACCCGAGTTAGTGACATATTTATTAAGGTGTAGCTAGTTATACAAGTAGTTCCATTAAATGAGGTTGAAGGTATAAATGTACTTTATTATAATTTGATGTGATATCTATTTTTTTTTTCTTTTTAATATTTGATAAGAAAAAAAAATATCATAAATTGAAAATTTGACAATATAGGTTGAGAGAACTGAAATAAAAAGGTCTTGGAATGATAAAAAGCCAGATAAAACTCAGCTATACATTGAATTGAATGCTTATTTAAGACTCAAAACATTAAAAAAATGTTAAGAAATAAAAAATCATAATATCCTTTCATATATATATATTATTTTTTTCATGAAAAACGAAAAAAAAAAAACAGATGATTTTGTTTCCCAAAAATATATGAATCGAATTTATTTCGGAAAGAGAATTTTAGTAAATAGAAATATCAAAATATAGAAAAGCTAGACTAGACTTTCTCACCTATAAACTCGGAGTAGATTGAGACTTGTTCATCCATACCCTCCTCCCGTGAAAAGTTAGAAAACTAACCCCGACCTGACCTCTCTTCCACGTGTCAAATTATAAACAAAACGATCTCCAAGATCAACGGTGAAAACATGATATCTTGAGGTTAGAGTAAAATGAGAGCGATTACACGAGATAATTTCCCATTCGGAACTGAATTTCAAGACTGTAGTAAGCACGTGCCGCACCTGTCACGGTAAAAGTTAAAAAGAAGACCGAATCTTGATCCGACGACCATATCTTCACGGCATCATCGCCCGATCCAACGGCTATCCTTCTCTCTCAATCCCACACCGTCTGATTCCCATCAAACGGTCCAGATTGAATCTCATTCCCTCCCTTCTTTCCCAGCAATAAAAATTCATCCAAACTCGCCCCATTCCTTCTTCTCCTTCTTATTCCGGCTCCGTCTTTCAGTTCCTTCCTCTCGCTAACGTGCGCTTACTGAATCGCTGCTTATCGTGCGCCATCGCCGATATGCTTCCGGCGGCTTCAGAAACTGTTTCCTTTATCAGAATCTCGAGGTACAGGAGTGGTTGAGAAAGATCTGAAATCGACTGCGAGGAGTGGGTTTTTCTCCGGCGAGGGTTTTTTTTTTTTTGCTCATGGAGAAGCTTACGAGAACTCAATCTTCACTTCTTCGTTGTTCTCCGACGGTTCGATCTTCAATTCAAAGTCTTTCTTCCGTTACTGAATTGGAAACGGAAATCGACGTCGTCGAGGAGGATAAGGAGGAGAAGAGGAAGATTCTCCGGCGGTCTCGTTCATCGCCGAGGATATGTTTTTCTCATCCAGTTCTTGCTTTATCTTTAGTTTTCTGTTTCACGTTCTTCTCCATTTCTTGCTTTTGCTTCTTCTTTTACGTCAGAAAGGAAGAGCTCGCTACTTCAGAGAATCTCTTACTGGCTTTAGTTTTCGTTGCTATTACTCTCTTCTTCGCTAACAAAAACAAGGGTTTGATTCAGCAAATCATTTCGATTTTGAAACATTCATGGGATGAAAATGGTAGAAGGTTTGGTTTTTTTTCGAGGACTAATAATTCAAAGCCTGTTAAATGGTTCATTGGTAGTTCGAATTCTGAAACTCAGAAAAAGAGGGAAATCATTAGAGAAGGTGTTGAGTTTTATAGCAATGGCGATTTCTACGAGGGGGAGTTTCACAGAGGGAAATGTAATGGAAGTGGGGTTTATAATTACTTTGTGAATGGGAGATATGAAGGGGATTGGATTGATGGAAGATATGATGGATATGGAATTGAAAGCTGGGCGAGAGGGAGTCGATATCGGGGTCAGTATCGGCAAGGTTTAAGACATGGATTTGGGGTTTATAGGTTCTTTACAGGGGATTCTTATGCTGGGGAATGGAATAATGGACAAAGCCATGGAATTGGGATTCAGACTTGCTCTGATGGTAGCTGTTATGTTGGTGAATTCAAGTATGGTGTCAAACATGGCATTGGTTGTTACCATTTTAGGTGAATTTCTCAACTTTCACTTTGCTTGTTATTGCTATTTCGGGTCTTCCATTGTTGATTGCAAGTGATACATTTGAATTTTCTTTGTTTTGAATGAGCGTGCCAGTTGTCTAAGAACTTTGATCTTATGCGTAATTTCGTTAGTCGATCATTCCGAGTCTGAAATTCTCAAGGATTGATCTTATGGTGTATTTTTTATGATTTGGATACTTCTGAGATTACTTTGAATTGTTTAACTAATACTGTTTTTGAAAATTTGGGGTCACTTTTTAGTTCCTTTGTTTTTACATCTCTGAAATTTGTTACTTCTTTTGGATGCCGAGCATTGTTGTGTTCTGCATTTGAGCTCTCTTCATATGGAACTATTTCATGTCTGACTATCTCGAAGATTTTAGTGTTTGAGGGCAATTGAATCTGTGCAAAGTAGATGAACCTCTCAGTTTATTTCTTCTGTAGGAATGGAGATAGGTATGCAGGAGAGTATTTTGGGGACAAAATACACGGCTTTGGTGTGTATCACTTTGCCAATGGGCATTGTTATGAAGGATCATGGCACGAAGGCCGTAAGCAAGGCTTTGGCATGTATACTTTCCGAAACGGAGAGAGTCGATGTGGTGAATGGGATGCTGGCAATCTAAAGCATCCTCTATCCCCTCTTACTGACTTAGTTCTCGGAGCAGTTCAGGTACCTCATTTTCCTCTAATCTCAACCTTATGGTATTATGTGCCCTGTATATTCTCAATTCTGATTCGTTTATGGCTTTCTGTTGTTAATATATAGGCTTCTAGAAAGACGGCAGAGAATGCAATTAACCTTCAACAGGTGGATGAAGAGGTGAACAAGGCAGTAGTGGCTGCAAATAGAGCTGCCAATGCTGCTAGAGTTGCTGCCGTGAAAGCTGTTCAGAACCGAATGAACGGGCAGTTTTGCGATATAGGCGTTTAATCAAAGTCTGTAGCTTTGTTTGTTTTTGGAAGTGTAAATTTTACTAATTTTGAGTACTTTGGGGGAAGAAAAAAAGAACACCCTGGTGAGCAAAAAGCTCATTAGAGGTTGAGGAAGCTGTTTTTGAGCTTTCATGGTCACACTGTAACATGTACATACCCAACCCTTGTATATCAATCTAAGATCCATTATCTGATGAAATTTCTCTCCCCCTCCTCTCTTTCGTTGATTCATGTTAAAATCTTTACGGGTTTCATCTCGAAGCTAATTGACAATGAGATGAGTAGTTTATGATCTTATAAACTTTGTTAGGTCCACATGACTGCATTATTCTCGTTAAACAAAGACTAATGAGGGGGTTATGCATGATTTGCTTGTTTAAGATTGATTTTAATATCGTTTTCCTTTACTATAAATGTGATAACTGATAAGAGGGAAGGATATGGAAGAGATAAAAACCACGTGGAAGATGGAATGGCAACATCACACTGGCTGAAAAGAGTGATGGTTGAATACGGCATTGCTTTGCAATAACACTGAAGCAGCAAAGCCATTGGTATCTGTCTCTGTTTGAAGAATATTTTATGGAGGAAGGATCCAATCCAAGTCACAATCTTAGATAAGAAATTCGAGTGATGTGATTTTCTTATATTTTTTTTGTTTTTTTTATATTTAATCAAAGTTATCCATTATTTTATTTAAAATTCATCTGAGTTGATCTGCCTTGGAAAAGAAAGTTTTTCCCTTTTCCATTTCCACATATTTTGTGGCCTCTCAAAACGTCTAAAAGCATCTTTTAATCACATCACAAGGTTCTATTATACGCATCAAAACCACTTTATTTATTTATTTTGTTTGATAGTCAAATATAATAGATTAAAGGGTAAAATACTCTTTTTGTCCCTGAGTTTTGGAGGTCGTGTCTATTTGGTCTCTACGTTTTCAATTTGTATCTAAGTGGTTTCTGAGTTTTGGATGTTGTGTCTATTTGGTCTCTGTGTTTTCAATTTGTGTCTAAATGGTCCATGAGTTTTGGATACTGTGTCTATTTGGTCCCTAGATTTTCAAGAACTATTAGAAATATGTTTAATTGGTCTTTAATTTAACGTATTTGTTAACTTCTTACTATATTATATTATTGACTTAACGCTGACATAACATGTTTAATTGGTCAAAATACGAAGATATGATTAAATCTTTCATCAATCTAGGCTTAAAATTTGACATAATTATTAATCTCATGTCATTTTTTTGATCAATTAAACATTTTATGTTACCGTTAAGTCGATATTATGTTAATGAGTTACAAATTAAGGAAGAATTAAACTTGTTTATAATAATCTAGGGACCATTTAGACAAAACTTGAAAACTCAGGGACCAAATAGACACAATATTTAAAACTCAGGGACCAAACAGACACAAATTGAAATGCAGGGATCAAATAGACACAATATTTAAAACTCAGGGACCACTTAGACACAAATTAAAAACGTAGGGACCAAATAGACACGACCTCTAAAACTCAGGGACCAAATGATTACTTTACCCTGGATTAAATTATTGACCTCAATCACTAACTAATTAGGTTTATATTTGTTTTATCTTTTAAGTTAGAGGTTAAAACCCTCCCTCGATAGATTATTAGCTATGTTTTTTATTAAAAAAACTCACATATCATTATTTTTTATTTTTTGAATATTCAGTATCCATATATCTCTATTATTTTATATAATTTCTCTTTTTTAGTTCAATTACACTATTTTACTATCCAACTACAAACCTAACTAACTTGATCACTTAGATAACGTAGATCTATCCTAATAATCTAATCAGTATTATACATTGAAAAATGGTGCCACGTGAGTTTTATTATTATTAGAAAATAGATAAAGAGATAATGAGAGATTGAAACAATGTGGAAGACAAATTAAACTTGTGAAAGTTTTAAAAACAAAAGTTGAATATATAAATATATAAAAAAATTAGATACTTTAAATACAAATTTAACTAACATTATATGAAATATAATGGAATAAACCTTATAAACCAATTGAACTAATGGGTTTTAAGTAGATTCAATGAATCAAATAATTAACAATCGATTCATTCAAAATGGTTTTATTAAATTTAAAAAAAAAAAACATTATTCAAAGGGATCATTTGGATAATGTATGTTGTCCAAATCAATGATAAGAATAGGTTGAGTAAAGAGATATATGAAAACAGTATCACACGTCACACCAACATCCAATAATTAAAAATCATATAAATTTATAAAGTGCAAGCTTCATTAAATGAGAGAGCTTTTTATTGAATTAAATGTATCATGAATTGGTGTTATTATATCGATTTATATAACAAAAATGAAGATCAAATAAGTAAAGATTAAAAATAGAGTAACGTGATTTCTGTAATTTCTGAGATTGAACTCCTAATTGATTTACGGAATATATACATTAACACTTCTTTTAAAAGAGATAAATAATAAAATTAAATAGCAAAAAGAAAAAGAAAAATGCCATCACTTTTGGAATATAAATTGTGGGTCTTAGATTTCGTGTCTTCTATCAATAGCTATTATAAAATGAAGTTCCCCACCAATCCTTCAACCATGTTGTTTGCCACGTCACTTCCGACATGAGTAACATGATATAATCCAGTTGAAGATGTGAGAGACGATCTGATCTTCAAAAAACCTCTCTCTCTCTCTCTCTCTCTCTCTCTCTCTGAATGTCGTTTCTTGTTCTGAATGCTTTTTAGGGTTTCAGAAATAATAAAATAAGATTAGATGTCTGTCTGATAATTTAGGTTTGTATTAAAAAAAAATTCTAACAAATCTATATATCTCTCTCTTAGTTTATTTATTATTCTATAATGATAAGAAAAGAAAAGAATAGATGGTTTTATAGTATAAACTAAGAGGACGAGAGATTTGTTAGATAATTATGAATTCAATTCTTTTTATAGTATTTATAAATATCAATTGTTGTTTCGTAAAAATAGAGGATTGGAAACTGACTTGTGGGTCAGGTGTCTCCCAGACCAAGACCGACTTGAAAGAAGAAGAAGAGAAATGAGTTGAGCAGTTTAGAACCGAGGACAGAGGTGACATGCACAAGGAAACAACTGAGCATCGATGTGGTGCCGACCTATCCACTCCGATTTCTATGTCAGACCAGAGGTGGTGTCAAGCAGAGTAGAAGTACAAATAGTGTACCTCAACAGTGGGTCTCCTCTGGTATTTATAGGACATGTGTAATGACTTGTCAGGCCTCACGTGTTCATTCTGCTAAGTTGGTCATCTCGGTGCTCGATCCTCTTCCTGAGGCCGAGCCCTTCAAAAGTCTCTAGAAATGGTCTTTCAGGATGGACACCCACCTTATTGGGCCTAGTGTGCTCATCTGGCCCACTTCATGGGTGACGTGGACGTCTTTGATCCTCCTACGTGGTCCTCTAGAGAGGTGTCATGTGGTCGTACAGTTGCTTCAAAATCCACCCATAACCAATCAATTCAATCATTTGAATTATGTAAATCAATAGATATATCATAATTAATCAATCAATCGTTTATGATAGTGAATTTGTGAGTGACTTTTGTTTTAGATGACATGACAACATTTTAAAGATATAGATATATTTATAAATATTAGAAAAAAAAAATTAGATCCAAAAATTAAAATTAATGAGACAAATTTAATCATTTATATATTCGGAACATTTTTTTTCCTTTCTTTTTGAAATATAAATGCACTTTGGAGTTTATATATGTACTTTACATTAAGATGTAAAACCAAGATTCCTCTTTGGTTGCTTTATGCAGTTTAAATTAAAACTCCCCCTCCCCTTTCTTTCACATGCAAATTATATATATAAAAAACATAACAGCTTCCTGGAATATTAAAATTCAGTGACTGTTTGGAATTCTGAGAAATTTTGATTATATTATATAAAAAGAAATGGTCTTTCACAACTTTTTGACCAATCTTTTCGATGATTTATGGCTTATAAAACTGCAGAAGAAGATTCAAATTAAGCATCGATTCAAATCTCAAGAAATGCAGTATCGACATATACTTTAGTATTATATATATACACTAATGTTTTTGGTTGAATGTCTCCTTCTTTGCCAAGTCCACAGAAATCAAGGTTCCACATAGCGATGTTTTTTATGCTATATACTAGTATAAAATCCAGCGAGTAAGTTTCAAATTAATGGTTTTAAAAATGTTTAAAAGTATATTTTTGAATAAATAAAGTGTTTTTGATAACTTTTAAAAATTAACCTAAACGGACCTTAATATTTCAGCATTATAAAAGATTCGTTCGATTCGATGCATTCAAAAAACTAATTAGTGTAATAAAAATAATACTATATATATATATATATATATATGTGTGTGTGAATCAAATATGTTCGTAATTAAATCGTTCTTTATATTAGATGAAAATTGATTTGATATATTTATAACTCATCTAGTTTCATAATAAAAGAATACATGATTTTAGTCAAAATAAAAAATAAAAAATACATGAATAAATTATATTGTGACAATCATAATCAATAATTTAAATTTTGGACCACGTCAGGTGAAAATAAAAGGGGGGGTAGTAATAATAATGGTGTCGAATCTTTGTGCTAGTCTTTAAATTCATGAGAAACAAGCGTGCATGAACTAAAGAGAATAGCAACTTTGCCTTAAAATGAATATCTAGATGTGGACCAAAGGGCTTTGGTAGGGAATAGTTAATTTAACCAAGAAAAGAGGGTAAAAAAGAGTAGAGAGAAAGAATCCTCTTTCTTTCTTTATCAAAAAGAAGATTTATAAATATAGCTCACGTCGCTCTGATTTATTTTCTTCAAACATTCGGACCCTTATTCGCGGGTTTGAATGAGTTTATTAAATTTAGGGTTGCTAAGTCTGTGTTTAAATTATGTAAAATAATGAGTTTGCTTAATCTAAATTAGTGAAAAATGTATTGTCATTTAAAAAAATAATGAATTTACTGAGAATGATATGAGTTTACATAATCCACCATCTCATTATTAAAGGTTTGCATGGACGATACTCTTTGTTGACTGACATATCACGTCAATAAGGGCGTCGATATTTTCGAGTCGGGAATGTCTGTCTTTGAACATCGTTGACACATCCAATTTAACGTTGGTGATATTTACACAACACTGACACGAAGAAAACACGTCAACAATTTGTACATCAGTGAAACCCTTATTTTTTATAGTGCCTTATGGGAGTGTAAAATCGAGAGATAGACACGAATTAGATTTCAATAGTCTAAATCTACTGAATTCAAACTTTTATATATATATATATATATATCTTTGATCTTAAAACTTCAAAAATCCAATAATAATTCTTATAATTTAGAAGGAGAAAAAAGTTATATAATTATTAAATATAATTCTCTCTTCCCTTTATCATTCAATTGATTTCGAATCTATTTCGATAATTACAAATTTAGTAAGAGGGATAATAGGGGTATTAAAACTTTTACGCCCTCTTGGCGGGAATTCAATCCCACCCTCATTAAAATATCCTCTTTTATCAATTATTAATAATAAATAAATAAAAATCTCACACCATTCCTTAGAAGATGAACTTTATTTAAAATTAATTGCTAATATATCTACTTAATCGTACATTGTAATTATGATTTATTTATTTTTTATTCCACAAGCTAGATACTCTTCCCATAAATATAAAAGGTGATTATTTATTAAAAGGTGACAAAAGAGCTGAATTTATGATAAATGGGCCCAAAAAAATGTTATAAAATGATGTAGATTTGAATTAGGTCACCTAATCACTCTGTCTACTTTTGCCCTAACTCTCAAAACCAGATGTCAGTCAGTCTATGAATACAATACGAGGGGATTAGTTGAAGGTTTGACATATTTCCAGTGCCACCAAATTTCCTCTGTCCATTTTAATTTCATATTCCAAAACAAAGTTTTTCTTTTTTTTTCTTTTAAAAATTACATTAAATGGGGATTCACGGGTTGAATGATTGATTTCATAAAAAAATAATAAATATATAATCAGTTAAACTATATTCACGTTGGTTATTCAAAACAAAGTGCACAGTTTATCTTAGTTCATGATATTTTATATTTATATTAATTTATTTATTTTCATATTCTGAAAAACTTTTAATTTTAGTTTTGGTCAATTCCGTTACATTTATTTTAATAATTTTTTTTTATATAAAATGTCTGGGGTGAAGATTGAATTATACTTTTGAATGTGAAACTACATGTCTTAATCAATGAGTTATGTGTCTCGCTGACCTTTATTTTAAACTTTTTTTGTCAATAAAAGCCAATTAATTTTCATTGTCAACCAGCAAGAAATAGAAGTTGATTAGATGAGAATTTAATGAGGGATTTCAAATTTTCAAATAAGTTTAAACATTATTTATATATATATATATATATATAACCACTAGATTTGGTCTGAAAATGCTGAGATAACCGACCATGTGAAATTTTCAAAACCATCTTTAGTTTACCTTATTTATTATTATTATTATTTTGAAAAAATAGATAAAAAAAAAAGTGTGAAACCAGTTGTGTCTTGTCACTTTATTCAATTCAAACCTTATAATTACCGATATTTCCCATGTTGCTTGAAATCGAAGCTTATGTTCTGTTTTTTTTTTCCCATTGTTGAAAAGGACAATGATGATTTTTCTTTTCAAATATTAATTTACTATAACAGAATTGGAGAGGGAGAGAGAAGTCAACAAAATTTCAAATAAAGAAGATATGGAATTATTGTAGTGAATGAAATAATAGTTGCTTTTACCTTTGGAAAAATTAAGACATGTTTACACTTATGGCCTTCATTATTTCAAATTCGGATTAATTTAGTGAAATTTTTTATTAGGAAATGGTGGTCCAAGTTTATTTGGTACTTCTCTTGATCTCTTATTGATTTGAAGGAAATTGCCCTAAGAATTTGATTCAAATAATTGACTCTCTTTCTCTAGCCCATTAATCTCCTTGGATTTGAATCGGGTTGGCTCTAATTTCCCTAAAAGTTTTACAACTTTTTTTTTAAAAAAAAAATTGATTTATTTGTATTATAATAATTATGTTTAATAAATATGTTGACCTCACTATCTTTCATAATCCAATAAAAATAAAAACATGTATGAATGGAAATACTTGGTTGAGAGCTGTTTTTGGTAGGAAGAATTATTAAGGGCTCGTTTAGGATAATTTTTAAAAGTGTTTATAGATGTTTTTTTAATAGTTATCAAAAACACTTTTAAACACTTTAAAAAACTATATCAAACGAGCAATAAGTCTAGGTTTATATAACTTAAATTTAAGTGGTCGATGTTTGGAAATATATAAGGGTATTTCATAAAGTAGAGTTTATATAACTTGTATTTGGCAGGTGATATTTAATTTGGATTTTGTAATATTAAATTATTTTAGAATAATTGAATAAATCCACAATTTTATTATTCAAAACTTATGAATTTAAAATAATCAATTATGAGATTGTTAAGTCTACTCTACAAACTATTGATAGATTTCATTTTGAAACGTTTAAAAATGATAATTTTAAATAAGAAAACAACCAATATTATAATTAACGAATATTATTATAATCATGCGATTATCTACAATCTGATTTTGTTTAATTGATTTGGTTTTCTTAGGCACTTCAATTATATCATATCATAATTCTCATTTCTTAAATTTATTTTTAATTTGTCACTATTTTGAAATTTTGTATATGCAATTAGTATACTTGATATGATTGGGCCGATCCAGGTCGGGCCAATATAAACTGGATTTAAATGTTTGAGGCCCACATTTTGGACCTTGCTCGACCCAAGAGGCTTTATTTCTTCCCGAAGTTGGGTTACTGGTCCACTAAATCCAGCTCTCAGATCCTTCAATTTTCCAACTAAAAAATTGTTGGAATTTTATCATATCTACCCCAAATTTAAAATGTGTTATCAAAAATACCCCCTCTCCTATGATACTTTCATTTTTACCCCGTGGTTAGTTATAGTCATCCAATTAACTTTAATTGGCTAGCCTCCATGTGTAAAATTAAGGGTAATTTTGATAACTTCTACCTACATAAGGTAAATTTGAAAACTAGTTTTCCTAATAGGTAGTTATGAAAATTCCCCAGGGATCATCACAAATCTAATAATTTATTTTATAATGTATTTTAAAAAATAATTATAAATGAGTAATTTTTAATAATATTTATTACTGCGCCATTTATTAAACACCTCAATTAATATATATTTTAGATGGTCATTGTTAATTAATATCTAAGTTAATTATTATATCATCAATGATTACCGTATAAAGTCATTATTTTATATCATAATCAATTAGTAACTTTTTTTTTAATGTCATATATGTAAATATTTTTTAAAATGTAAATAATATAGAAATTTTTGTTTCCCGCTACAATTTCTCTTTTTAATGGGATGATTATCGAATGATCACTTTAGAAGATCCGATTTAAAAAATGAATAGCGAACTATATAAATTTTAGATATGTCATCTCATAGTAAAAATGAAAATATTTAGGTGGTTTTCAATTTATTTATTTATTTTTAGATTCACTCTCATAAATGATTTTTTTTTATAATAGATATTTTTTACTATTAACTTGCCTGCAGTAACGTGGATGTGGAGTCTTTTGATTACTATTATTTTTTTTTTCAGTTATATGATTGTATGTGTAAAAAGTAGGGTTTTTTTTTTTTTTTTAATCTACGTGAAAATAATAATTTTTATTTGCTTAGATATTTTACGTGTTAGATTGATAAAAGTTTATGTTTAAAATTAAGAAATTAAAAGTTTAGAGTTTAATTGAGAATTGACACAATCTATAAGAGTATAAATTAAAATTCTCTAAAAGTTATATAAATTAAGTACATATATAAATGAAATAGATATATAAATTATCTAACGATAAATTATATATTTAATAATTTTATTGTACTTTAATGATAAATCACGTAAAATAAACATATATATATATAACCTTCTTTTCAAATCTTCACAAGATTCACATGAATAAATCAAAACAAACGAGTTTATATCATTTATTCTTAGGGATTGTTTGTGATAACTTTAAAAAGTATTTTTTCGATGGTTATCAAAAACACATTTTTTTTAATTTAAAAAAGATAAATACTTTCAAAAGTTATTCTAAACAGACATTTAAACCTTTATATACTTGTGACATTTCGTTTTCTAGGTATCATAATAGTTCAAAATAGAGCTAAAAGAAAGAAAAAAAGGGGTCATTTTCTAGAAGCACAATATACTCCAAGAAAAGAAAACCTAAGTGAAGATGCTTAAAGACTCTTGTATTGAAAAGTTTGGCCTAATTTGGCCAAAAAAGATGGATAAAATCGTTTTTTAATTAAGAGACCCTTAATTTATGGCATCTAATTAAAACCTAACATTTACATTATTTTTCTATTATAGACTCACACTATAAAATTTGATCATTACGCAATCTCAAGTGGCTTGACACCTACTCCCTTCCCATGAGATCGAAAATTCGAGTCCCCCTCTCTAAATTTGATGTAATATCTAAAAGGAAAAAAAAATTATCATTACTATTTTTTACAATTAATTATTCTTGATTTAATCAATTATCCTCCAACTTTGTCGTGATGAAGCCAAACCTAGATCATTAAATTTCACGCTCTGTGTTGGATTGGATGGATGGATCTAACTCCCAAAAATGTCTCTCTCATTTTCTTTTGTATTATTCGTCCATATATTATACTTATTGTTTAATTATAAATATAATCTTTATTAGTTTTGGCATCCGCTGTGATTAGTTAGTATAATTTTAAAGGTTTCAATTTAGTTTTCATAGTTCAATTAAAATTCACGAAACTATCCATATCATTATTCAAATAATTAACATAGGTAAATGTGAGGTTTTTTTAAAATGTAAACATGCTAAAAATTAAGATATTTTGTGAATATTTATCAAATCATAAACATTAAATTAAATTTTTTAATCATATGGAGTAAATTAATACATTTTTAAATTTAAGGATTAAAATAAAACTTTTAAGATTATTCTTAACTGAAATATATATCGATTATGGACGGTGGTTGTACTTGAAAAATATGATAAAAATTGATTTGGTACCATTTTTTTCATAATATATGAAGATATTTGAGAATATAATTTAAGGAAAAATAAACAACATCAATAATAATAGAAAATAAACAAAAATCTCGAACTTTGAATATATGCTTTTGAAATGCACATGATATGTCTCATATTGTAACATCGAAAATTGTCATTTGTGATCCATGTGCCTTTCTCTCCCACCACCTCCAAATATTTCAGTTTCATTACTAATAGCATCCTATGTTATATGTCCCCCCTCTTTTTTAAAAACTCTAATCAATATCACTAAATTAAATTCGAATCTTCTTTTCTTTTCTTTCTAATTCTAATTTGTAGATCTTGAAGATAGCTCATCTGATTAGTCATTAATATTTAGGGGCATTTTCAAATATGTTAGAAATTTTTATAATATTTACGAATTTATTAGAAAAAAAATATATTTACAAAAATGTTAGAATTTTAAAAATCCTGAGTATATCAGTCAATCATTATTAGTATATCAGTGAACTATTAGTATATCAATGATAGTTTATCAGTCGATCATTAATAATCTATCACTGATATACTATTAATTATTGACTGATATACTCGACTTTTGAAATTATAACATTTTTGTAGATATTTCACTCAATTATAACATTCACGTAAATTTCCCTAATATTTATCTTATTAGATTGAAATTTCGAACATTCCTTCCTCTAACTTAATAAAATATTTAAAGAAACATTAATTTATAAATCCATAGAGAAAATTGTACAAATCAATCCTGAAGTATGAGGGTTGTGACACTTGCACTTGTAAACTTTCAATTTGATCAATTGACCTCATCAATTTTGTAAAATATTAAAATTAGACCTAGAAAATTCTAATCAAATAAATTACTCTTTTTAAATGATTAATTTACTGATTGTTTTTATGAAATCTCTATGGGAGCGAGTCTTTAATGGCCCCTAAATCAAACTAAACCCGTCCTTGATCCCGAACTCAAAATGTCTGTGATGGACGAGATGATAATTCTTCACCGATCTTATCCCTTCCAACCCCATTTATTTTAGAGAAGTGTTACTTGTCTCTATAGTATTTTAAGGGTCTAATTTCATGATGTAAGATGGTAGATTATCAAATTAAATTTTTTTATTCAATTTTAATACTTTATAAAATTTAAGGGATTAATTGATTAAATTGAAAGTTTAAATGGGTAAATATTACAATCTTTGTAGTTCAAGGGTGGTTTATGTCATTTCCTCAAATCCTTATAACATACTAGTTTAGAAGTTATATTCTTATGAATTTGAATCTTCCCAATCCTAAATCTCTATACTAATTTTATTTTATTTTAAAAGATCTTAAATTCTTAAGGGAATGATTTTGTTGCAAAAAAAGATCCTAGCTTTGAAGCTTTTCTGTGTGAGCTGAAAAAAGTATGGTCCATCTCTCCAATCCATGCAATGAAAGGGGAAGCGCTTTGAAAGAGACTAAATGCAATGTAAAGAAAGGAAACCAAATTAAGCATAAAATGGGACGCCATGCTCCTTACCCACAAAATTAAAACAACATATCATGTGAATTTTATACTTTATAGTTTAAGCTCACAAAATTATCAAACTTAATGGGGTTGCAAAATTAAAATTTTATTGATTTTGATCTAATAACTATTAGATGTATATAATTATCTTATTATATTTGGGTAAAATATCAGTTTGGTCTCTGAACTTTCATTTCAGATTCATTTTCATCTTTAAATTTTTAAAAATTTCATTTTTGTCCCTAAACTTTTAAAAGTTACATTTTTTATCCTAGGACTTTACGATTCGTTCCGTTTTGGTCATCTCATCTTAGTTTTTTCGTCTATAACACTAATGGAGGGTTATGTGGCATGTAAATGATGTGATATTATAGAAATATATAACATGAAAGTCACATTAAACAATTGTCAATATATTTGACACATCTAAAGTTTAGATGGGACAATCCTTATTTGGAGTACTATGGAGTGTATATACACCATTCCTTTTGTTTTTTTTTTTTTTTGTTGGACCATTTTCCTTTCTTTGATTGGAAACTTAAAGAACCCACAATATACAAACATGGATATTAGTATTGGGACAGTATTTCCTCGATCTCGAACTACAACAAAACAGGTCTGACTTATATGTTTTTCTTTTTAGTTTCAAAAACTGCCACCGCCCAAACACTGTTCCCATCCTGCCCTTGGAACAAACAAATTAAATACATTCATTGTATATGTATCCATGCATATGTATTAATTCCATGTCATATTAATTATCATATACTTATATATAATATATTATTAATATGACAAGAACACATTATCATGTAATGAGTATTAATGTTGAATAATCCATTGATTTTGTTTCTACAAAAGTTCACCAAAATCATAAGGGGAAGAATATCTTTTGGTATACTTCATGGTATTAAAAAAGTTAAAACATTGTTTCTTTGGACAAAGTAAATTTTCATGAGTGGAAATGCTATTTATTTTACCCTATATTTATATCGTTTTTTTCCTAATAAAGGTAATTGGAGAGAATTAAACCCAAGAAAGATTATGTGAAATCAATGTCATTTTTAATTGAATTGTCCTTGGTAGGACTTAAAAATAATGTTCAACCATGTTTATGAATGAAAATAACAACATTTACTCAATATAATATGATATTATTATGAGAAATTTCAATAAATAACACTATTTTATGAGTAATTTCAAAAATAATAAAGGTTTTGAAATGATATTTTTCAGATTGACTATCAATCTTAGTATGAGATCAGTGGGTCTCAGTCTAAAAAATAACATTTTTAAAAGAAAATTAAAACTGACTATTTTTAAAAATATCAATTTTGAAAAAACCTCTATTATATTATACCAATGTATTTTTTCCCCACAATGGTAATTAAAGAGAATAGATTTAAGTCAAATTAATCTTTTCTAGTTGAATTGTCTATATATAATTAAAAAAATGTTAATTGTATAGTTTGATGATATTTTACAGTATTTTTTTAAATATTATATTTAAATTGAAACAGAAAAGACTCGAGCATTCAATCTCATAGGAAATGAATTCTGAGGTCAAACCGTTCAACTATATTTTACATATTCAGTGAAAGAAAGACACGTTTGAAGTTTAAAACTCCTTTATTTGATCATATTATATCAATACAATAGAGTATGAGATCACACTTAAAGAGAGACCCAGGAAAAAAAATCTGATCATCTCATGTCAAAGTAACGTATTGTACTGATTGATACTGCAGCTATATATAAGATTATTTTTTTTGGGGTCACTGTCAATAATTTTATATAATTCAAAACAAGCAAAAGATCTTATAATCTTATATATGAATATGCAAGAATTAATGTAAAAGAATAAACTATTAATTAAAATTCTTCCTTGACTAAGATGAATTATTGTATTTGGTAATTGTATCAAATCATCAATCAGCAGAAGCTCCACAAACGAATATCACTTTCTTCATAACAATCATCAATCATAGGTACTGGATCAAATATAGTTCCATCAAGCATTTGACCAACATACTTTGGTGATAACAAATCATCAAAGTTGAACCATGACTCCGCCATCGAGGCCACGGTAATAAGCGAACTGTCATCGTCGTCGAGATTGATACTCGACGGCGATGAGACAACGGAGCTGGATGAGGAAGAAGAAGGAGGCGGTGACGGTGACGGTGATGGTGACGACAGTGTATCGACATTGGCAACACCGGCGGCTGCTTCGGCAGCGACTCTTTGGATTGATTTAGGAGACATAGTGTCAGGGGAGATATGAAAGTGAGCAAAAGAAGAGGAGGAGGAGATGGGGAAATTGAGATTAGCATTGGCAGAAGAGCCTTTAAGGCATAAAAGGGCAGCATCATAGGCTCTAGCAGCAGCCTCAGGAGTGGAATAAGAGCCTAACCAAATTCTTGTTTTTTGATTTGGTGCTCTAATTTCAGAAACCCAAGAGCCCCAACTTCTCATTCTCACTCCTTTAAACTTCCTTTTTGATGAATTAGCTGAATCATGAATTTGCTCTTTCTTCACCATATTTGAAAGAAAAAAAAAAACAGGATAATGATTTTAATCAATGGTCTCAAAATCTATAGCTTTCTTTTTTTGTGTGTTGAAAATGGAAATTATGGAAGGAAAAAGAATAAGGCTATTTATAGAGAGGATATTGGAAGATTTTTGGGTTTATATTGCAGCAGTCAGATATTTCATATAATCTAAGTGAATGAATTTATGAGAATTTGTGAAATGGGGTTTTAATTTATAACTCTCTCATTTGAGAGATTGATCATATGGGTGTGTGACAGATATTTTATATTTATAATTATATTTGCACCAAAATGACTTTTGGGTCCTGAAATCTCTCTCTCCCATGTGTTTGAGAGAGAGAAGAAGTAATTGGTGGTAGAAATTTTGAAAAAATGGTCAATGTTTAATGAGGATGGAGAGTGCTTTAAGTCTATATACTAAAAGTTGGTTCTTTGACATTAAAAAGGTGAAAATATTTTCAGGGTTGTTAATAACTTGTTCGTATGATCAAATTTACCGTCAGTCTGAATACAACTCAATGGTTCATACATCAATATTTTCCTCCTTTAAAGTTGAGCATTCGAGCCTTTAGTCCCTCGATTAATTTTAACACGTTCTCAAAACAAAGGGGACTGAATCCAAGAGAATTTTCATTAGTTAGTAAATTTTGATGCAATATTTATAAAAATATCAACTCTAAAAAGTATTTACAAATATGAAAATTTTTACTATAATAATCAGTGATTAAATATGTAATTTAATGTTTATCACTAATTCACTGGATAAAAAATTATTATAGTTATAAATATTTTTTAGAGCTGATATTTTTACAAATATTATTATAAAAATTACTAAATTTGCTAATGCCACTAATCCAAAGGCTAATAATTTCATTTGCCTTTTGTGCTGCTGCTTGATTGTTTCCTAGCTTCCTACTATACCAATTCAAGGACAATTGAGTAAATTCAGTATGGATTTTTTGTAATAAACTTTATAATTTAATATGTTAAAACCACATATAATAGTACATTAATAATAATATATCTGAACTTGTGTTATATTATATTGGTATATTAAAATGATTTAATATTGTAATAAAAAAGAGAAACATTTTAATCTAGGATGCTGTATGGAGCTGCAGCTTCCAGGATTTTGCTGTTTTAGTGATTCTTAGCAAATTTTTGGCTGTGAGAGAGAGAGAGAGAGAGAGAGAGAAACTGGAGAGCCCAAATAAGAACAAATTAAGCAATGGGCAAAGTAAAACAAAACAGCTGTTGCTTCACTGGCTTGGGTTTTGGATTTGGTTTTGGATAATAGCTACTTTGATCTGCAACCGCGTTTTTGCCAGTAGGTTTTCAATTTCAGGTAACTCAAATATGCATTGAAAATGATTCATGATTTGACAATTAAGTCATTATTTTAATATAATCCCGTAAGTATTCGAACCAGTTTATACTAATCGTATATGTCAACCACACGATCTTATAAATACCTGATGTCTCATGATCTCAAGTTTTAAAGAACCATTAAATCATTATTTTTAGGGGCAATTACAAACAAATTCTTTTAGTAATATTTATAAAAAATAACAACTCTTAAAAATATATGTAAATATATAACAAATTTTCATCAGGTGAATAATTGATAAATATTGAATTACTTATTTATATACTAAGTTTAGTTTTAAGTATTGTTATATTTATTAATATTGCATCAAAATTTGTTACCCAATAAAATTTCCCTTATTTTTTACCCTTTATATTAATTTAAGAATAAAACTTGACTCTTCATTAGCAAGGAGAACCCATCCTTATTTTTATTAGTGTAATAATTCTATTGAACTAAATATATTAGTATAATCTACATATTTAATTAGTAGAACCCATATATTTCTTAACTAATAATATAAATGAGACAGTATAATTATTATACATAGGAAAATAAGAAGGAACTCTTCGATCTAATGTGGAGATCATAAGTTTTATTGTTATGTTAATATATTCTTTAAAAAAGTCATGTTATATAATATATATTATGACGTAAGTGATGAATTGGTTTTAGTTTCACATGGGGAAAAGGGTCAACAATTTAACAATATTGTGTTTATAGCATGTTTATTTCTAGCAAGTTGCAATATTTAAATTAGGATGTGATGGAGCTCCCAGTTCTTATAAAAACAGTATCTAGTAGATAAATATTAAAATTATGGTAGTATTGCACATTCATACTTTCATCATGATGTCTAAAATGATGTCAAATTGTATATTATAATATAGGTAGAATATTTTTACAAGTTTATTTCAACTATTTTAATTAATTATTTTTTTCGCTTAGATTTTGACTATTTCACATGTCATCTTTCTAACATTCTACCTTTTGTAAAATGGTAAAAGATGTAATAAAGGTGTTCCTTTATTATAAAAAATATAGTTCAATTTTTTTTACGAGAGAGTGATGAGAGAAGGATAGAAAAAAATGATAAACATCTCGTATGTTATTAACGAGATAACTTAGTTATTCTTAAACCATAACATTATCTATACTTATCAAAATATGGCTTTCCGCTTTTAAACTATTGGATTTATATAACTATTTTTACCTCCTTTATTATTTTAAGAGACATGATTGTTAAAAAATGTATATAATTACTATTTTTGATTGCTGGTATTCAATGACCAATCATGATTGGCTTGAGCAACTATCAAGTTTTCTTCTTTCATTAATAAATAAGTAGTTGAAAAATGAATGAAATCCATAGGAATAAAGAATGAGTAACTTTAAATTGTGAAAATCATTAAATTTGTATAAATTTTCTTGCAAGTAATTGACAGAAAAATGAACAAAAACTAATGCAATTAATTTGCTGGAAACTTGTTCATATTTCATATTTGAATGAAATCTCATAAACAGATAAACAAAGAGCTGCTCTTCTTGACTGTCATAATTATCTTTGAAATCATATTCAATGTGAAATTAATTCGCATTAATCATCAATTACATGATTATTGTGTATTTATAATATGGTTATAATAGGCCGCTGAAGGCTGAGAATAGGAACCCAAAAATAAATTATAAAAAAAATCAGATTCCTGAAACAGAGTATTCTTCATGTTTAAATATATTTTTTTCCTGAAAATTGTCCAATCAGGTGGCTGACAGTATGATTTTACACTATAATTAATCAAAATGAGTATGCTTTTTTTTTTTTGAAAAATTGAAATCACATGTTGAGGCCAGTTTTTCCTATTTATTTAAAAGGGAAGTGTCAGAACATGAAGGAAAGGATTCTGCTTCTATGAAATTGGGAGGAAATTGCATTAACAAAAAGTTTGATAAGACCAATTCCCAAAATGAAATTTGATTTCCAAGTTTGCAAGAATGTCAAATGGAAAGAAGATCTTTTCTACTTTTTAGCTGTTTTCTTTACATAGAACTAGGCTACACCCGGGAAGCATCTGAATGTTACATATCTTATTGGTGGGATGTTGATTGGTGGCCGTTAAACTATTTCGTTAAAATTTATTGATTTTTTACCGTTAAAAAAGCAAAACAAAGAATATACATATTTATGTAGAAAATCTAAAAATAAATCAGGCGTAAAAGAAAACAACGCACTATGGTATAAAATTGATTTAGAAAAGCGAATAGATGGTTGATTGACCCTTTGAGCTATGCTCACTCAGGTTGATAATGAGATTAAAAAACTCGATTGCACACTTTATTTAACCCATGAGACATACGTTAAAAAATTAGAGAACAAACTAAAACAACACACACGGGTAATTTCTATTGGTTAACGGAAAAATAGATTATAGAAGGTTTTCGAGTCTAGTCAAAACATTCCAACCATAAATTTTCAATTAATTGTTCTAACATAAATAGTGAATCTAAACTAGATTTCAATGTCAAATTTGTTCTTGTTGTTCAAATGGAAAGCACCTGCATTCATTCCAGTACTTTCACATGCATGTTACCTATCTACCTGTTTTTAAGTTATTTCTTTATCAAAGTTCACACCCACCAAACCTTTCACATGATAATCAACTTCATTGCCATTTCGCCATTAATGAAGATTCAATGCTTCTCCTCCCTCTCTCTCTCTCTCTCTCTCTCTCTCTCTCTCTCTCTCTCTCTCTCTCTCTCTCTCTCTACTGATACCGTACCAGATTTTCCGTACATTGCATATAAACAAGAAAGGGTGATTGGAGATAAGGATAAGAAAGAGCCATATGACTTTTTTAAGACTGATGTTTTGTTTTGTTTCCTCAAAAATAATAATATAATGTTTTTTTTAAGGAAATGATTGGGTTTGGAGGATGGGCAAAATGGAAGTGAATGGTTCTGTTGGATGATGAAGAGGCAATATCCAAGTGGTTGGGTTTCCCTTTTGAATCAGAATCAAATCAAATCTCTTTTGATTTCTCAGCAGAAATTTTGAGAATTTTCTAGGAAAGTGAGCTTTGGATCCCTTCTAGGATTTTCTTTCTTTCCTATGTAATTCTCATGAATGATTATTATACTTTGTGATTCAATTTAATGTTATTTTTTTGTATAACAAGAGAGTAAACCAAACGAGACGTTTTCGATTGATGTTAATGGACAAAATACCATTAAATCAATTGACAATGGTTATCAAATACACTTGTTTATCAAAATTTAGAAACCGGAAAAAGAAATAGAAAACAGGAACGTTATTAAACGGCTTCTTATTCAACCAAATTTTGAGAAATTAATCTTCTCTAGATGAGGATTATAGTTTGTGATTTATGATAATGTTATGAAAAGAGAAATCCACCAACAATATTGCCAATGAGTCTTCATGGCCAAGAATTATAACCCAAAGTTCATCAGTTATCTCTCTCCCAATCATCCATGGGAGCACTTAATGGGATGCTTCCTCAAAAGAACTCAAAGCACTGATTATGGATTCATAAACCTTTATGCCCCTTAAGAACACGGTATCCGTCAAGAACTGCACCGAGGCGTAGACAAGGGAGACGAGCGATTGGTAAGAACAAAAATGGATTATAAAACATGGATATAGATACAAAGAGAAAATGGAGACTTGTCAAACCTCATTGTGATCATGCAGTAAGATAGGAGTGTTAGACATTGGAGAGAAACCAAGAACTGGAATGCCTAATTGTCGCATGAAGCGAGCATCAGTAGTCGAAGCCAGGATCTCTGGCTTAGAAAGCTTTCCTCCAGCATCCGAAACCGCTCTCTTGAAAACAGACCACCATGGATTTGAATCATTTGTCATTGTCATTAACGGGCGTCCTAAGTAGTCTCTTAATGGCCCTTTCTTAATAATCTGGACAAACAAATACATTGTTCTTCAACAACCATTTATTCGATAAATTTAATCATACATCTCGACAAATAGTTTATTTGGGAAATGGAGATTTCATTACTTGATGCATTTGAGGACAGAAGAAGCCTTGAATTCAGACTCATTCTATTCTCTATCAAAGTTTTAGTGTTTTGTTTTCTTTTCAGCAAGTAAAATTTAGAAATTGCAAGAGGATTTTTCCAAGCTTTTCACAAAAGAACAAATGAATACCAGAAACAAAAGTAGAAATGGGGTGTTGGCAAAATGGACCCAAAAAAAAAAATCCTTATTCTCAAGGTGGCCAATTATAATTGATTAGTTCCATACTGATGAATTCTACAATCATCAAATCTAAAATAGATGCCAAATTCAACAAGCCACATGTCATGAAATAGTATTATATGACAAAACTGCAGAGCAACCAATCAGTGAATACTGATTGCTTGAAGTTCATGCTGGAAGATTAAAGCTCAAGCACAAGTGGCTTACAATTGGCAAGGCTATCTTCAAAACTATGAAATATTCGATTTATTATCTTATAAATTTCCGGACATCAATAATTATAAGATTAAATGATTATCTGATAAGATTACTTGAGATACATATAAACGAACATAGACACGAGAAAGATTTATAATTGGCTCACTATGCCACTCACCTGAAAAGTCATATTTCGGCGAGCAGGCGCCCATTCCTCGGCGATACGTCTTTTTACAGCAACGGGATCGGCCGTCGGCGGTAACCTAAGATCGAAACCGGCCTCCGCCTCGGAAGGTTGCATATTCATTACAAATCCCTGCAAATAATCATAGTAACAAATTCCAATCAAACACATTGACAGCAGCAGTGAAACTTTCAACTTAACATGAATCCTAATTTTGATTACTCACATTTGAAGAAGGAATTCCGGCATTGACATAAACAGGATTAACAGAAATAACCTCCGAATTAGCAGCTTCACCAGCTTTCACTATATCAAATTGGCTCTCTCTAAACCTAATCACAATCTCAACGCTTTTCATCAAATTCTCCATCGCACCATTATCGAACATTCTCGATCCATGTCCAGGCGTTCCTTTAGCGTTAATTATCAATCCCCATGGCGATCTATCAGCGTAGAAAACCCTGAATTCATCCCCAGGTGATGCTTGTCCTTCATCCATCATAAACCCTACATTCAAATCCTTGAATTCCTTCGACGAAACGAATTTTTCAGCTCCATCAAACCCCCCAATTTCCTCATCTGGTACATACGAGATATGAATCGTTCGGACAGGGATAAAATTTCGCTTTTTGAGGTTTCGGATTGTTTCGAGATATTGAATAGCGATGGATTTATCGTCTTGAGAACCACGGGCGAAGATCTTGCCGTCGGGAGATCGGAAAGCGGAGAATGGAGGATGAATCCATTTGGAGGATTCAGCAGGGACAGAATCCATATGGGAATTGAGTAAGATTGAAGGTAAAGAAGGATTTGAGCCATGCCAAGTTACGAGGAGAAGAGGTTTTCCGTGAACGAATTCTAGGGTTTGAGAATGGAGACCTATGGATAAAGCTATAGACTTTAGGAAGGAAACAGCAGAGATGTAATCTGGGTTTGGATGGGAAGTGTTGATTCTTAGGTATTGTTGAAAACGAGAAATGGGGGAATCAGAATCTTGATCAAGCTCATTCTTTTCGTAATGGGAATTGCAGAAAGAAAGGGGAAATAGGAGGAGGAGAAGGAGAAGGATAAAAGGAAGTGAATGGTAGAGATGGGAGTTAGCCATGGATGGCAGTTTCAGAAGGTAGAAACTTGAATTTGAATTTGACCAAAAGGCTAAAAAGTTATCAGTTATCTGATTTTAAAATTCAACCTCAGAAAGCTTGTCAAAGTTGCTGATTTCTGCATCAAATCTGAAAGAAACAGTCCAAAGCTGTGAAGTAAAATTCCTGGTAAGTTACTCTCTCTTCTTATCCTTATTGGAATGTGCCTTAATTGCTGAAATTCTTGTAGCTGAATAATTGGTTCTAAATCAAATTTAGATTTATTTTCTGCATATTCTGTTAGATTTTATCTGATGTGATTTTCATTAGCAAATATGTTGCTTTCGTTTTTGTATTATTAGCTCTATTAAAAGGATGCTATACATTGAATAAAGGATTGCGTTACAGATTCAAACTTCTCTCTTTTCTTTCCTGTCAAATATTTTTTTGTTTTGTCTCTTCCTACATGTTAAAATATGAATTCCCACCATCTAACTACTCATAACTAACTTAACAAATACATATTTTTAACATTCCCCCTCACTAAGTTGTAAGAACCGAGTTTTGGAGAGGGGCTTTGTCAAAATATCTGCATTTTTGGACTGATGACGGAACACGTCGAACATCTATTTGACCTCCAGTCCAGCAAGCTTGTTCGAGTTATCAACCCGTTAATAAGCAAGTACACGTTTTACATTCAAATGTTTTTGTTTCAAATCATGTATCTTCTCTTTTTAATGTTACTTTCAACAGTTGGAAAAAATACTCTGTGTGTATAAATAAACTTTCTAATACAGTGAATAAAGGTGGGAATTCATATTTTAACACTGCATAACAAAAGCTACCTTATCCTTTTTTAATTTTCATCTCTAAATGTGAGACTTCTTTGCTCAGGAATATTACTGTTCGAGTTAAGTAAGACTGAGCTGAGAGGTACTTCCATTTCTATATCCAGTGATTTAATCAGAGTAGAGTAATAGTATTGAATTGAATTGAATTGAATTGAATGGCTTGGAGGTCAGCCTCCATCTCCATGTTTTTTGCTTGAGTAGTAATTTTTTGCACCCATTTATATTGTATTGGAATCAATTTGGGTTATTTATAAATCTCACTCGACGAACAGATACTTTTCCAGTTTCTGTCTTCTTATTTTGAACATTTGGGTCTCTTACGCTACAATTTTGAACATTTGAGAATTCTTACTCTACCCTCTTTTTACTTATCAAACTAAAAAAAAAGTCCCATGGGAGTAGTTTAAATAGAAAATATCAATTAGTTTAAAGTATTGATCTTCGATTCGAATTGCTTCACTCTTAGTTACCTGTGTCAAAATGAAAGAACAGAAATTTTTACCTCCATGCATACTCACAAAGCTGATATCTATTATATATAATAAACCAATATAGCACAAGTTTTTTTGTCACATACTTAGTAATATCCTAAAAATAAATTTTGTTGTTGAAAAATCTACTACTATTCCTGTCAGTATTCATGTTTTAAATTTCTGCTACTAATTGTTTCAACACCAGCTGGTACCATTATTTTTCAGTTTTTCTTCCAAATCAGTAAAAATGCATAAACCAGATTATATCAAGGACCTTCTATGATACTGCATTATGTAGCTTTATCTATCAGAGAGTTCAAAAAATCAATAGGAGTTAGAAAGAAAAAGAAAACGCATCTTGTCCCGGCTCACGTTAAAACTCTAGCCTTGGTTTTCTATCAAAGATCATGAAATAGTTGATACTTGCCATACACTCCCGTGTCCATTCGCCTCTCTTTATAGTCTTCTCGGACCATAACCATGTCTTGTGGAGAGCACTTTGGAAATGATTTTATAAATGTTGGCTAATTGGCCTAAACTTCTCCAATGTTAAATATTAGGCCTCTTGTTAGTTATTAATTAGTTACTTGTGTAACTTTATTTTTTTTAGTTAGTTGCTGGCCATATTTATCCTATGCAGATTACGTTCGTGTCTCCATATGTAACTACGTTGTCGAAAAATAAGTTCTAAAACAGCCGATATTGATTCGTGCCGCTGCTACTACTGATATCATGATTCTTGAATAAGTCATAGAGAGTGCAGATATAGATATCATTTGCATATAGTTTGATCTTTTACTTCAAAATTTCTTTTTATGGTCCAAGGTGTATGGTTGGAATGGGAATTGCAAATTTTCTTTCTCATATAATATTTGAGTGATGCTTATATTGACATGATATGATATCCAATGTCCATGGGAAAAAACAGTCGATGTACTAGAAAAAACGTTCAGTGCCCGTTTGAGATATTTTTAAAAGTGTTTTTGAATAAAGAAAATATATTTGATAATTATCCAAAAAACATTTTTAAACACTAATAAATATTATCCCAAATGAACTTTAAAGAACATGAAGAACCAATTGAACCCGTTCTTTTCTCTTATTTCTTTTGTTTTTTGTTTTCTTTTTTTTTTGGGCTGGATTCTTACAACATAAATATCTTTATATTGTAGAAAACTCTGCCTCAATTATTTCTCCCTTTTGTGGTGGATCCCATTAAGAAATCAGCAGATGCCTTGTGTTGCGTCAAATGATTAGGCTTAGAGTACCGATACCTGCCCATGGCCAATTAAAAAATTTCCACTTATAGAATCTGTTCCTTATCTAGAAAGGGTATTGCCAAGCATTTCTTTTAATATTCCAAGAAGCTTTTTTTTTTTAACTTTTTTTTTTCAATGTAGTTGCAGTGGCTGGAAATCACAACTTCACCGAAGGGTAATTATTGAAATAACATATTTTTATATATTAATTACTGAAATGTTAGAACTTATTATTTGATAAAAAAATGATAAATTCATTGAAAAAATAATAAAATATTTCAATAAATTATTGTTAATAGGGTATTGAACTAAAAAAAAAATCCAAAAACCAAAAAATTTTTTATTGAAAAAAACTATGAAATATAGCATTATCCTTGAAGGTCCTCACTATTCATGATTGAAATTTTATCCAATTTATCTCTTCATTTTTCTTTTTCTTTTTCTTTTTTGCAACAAGGAAAAAAATTTAAAACATAAAATATCCAAACTTATTGGTTTGTCCCCAAAATGCATGCTGAATGTGAATCAACCTAAGTAAAGAAAGGGCCACGACATTTGTTTTCCACATCAGCTTATAAAAATTCAGCATAAATCACAGTGTCAATAATAAAGAGGAATAAAAAAAATGACTCATTTGCTTCCACAATTCCCAAATATTCATTTATATGTGTGTGTGAGTATTCCTCTTTTAAGCTACCACTCCCACCATATCCGAAATCTGATTAATCATTTTTTAATGGCTAAAGTCACCATCAAGCCATTGATATGCACATATATGTGTGCCAGACTCCCAAGACCAACCATCTTGTGGGTTATTTATTATTTTATTTTTTTAATATTGTAAACCGAAAAACTATTTAGGGGTGTTTGATTCGGAGATGTTCGAAAAAGTAAAGTCGTTGTTTGTGATATCTGTAAAATTGAAGTATGAGTTTGTGATGTTTGGGATTGATTGTATGAGAATGTGAATGAATAATGAAAATAATGAGTGTGTTGGAATAAGATATCAAATTCAATAGTAAACATGGAAAAGTGATGTCAATAGAAAAGAAGTGAGAAACGAATATGAGAATGAGTTTCATTCACATTCCTATTCTCATTCTCATTCCCAAACCTCCGACTGTTTGATAGATCAACATCAAATTTGGATATATGGAAATGAGATGTTTATGATTGATATACAATAATAAGATGATTTAGATTTTTAATTTAATTATTATCTAATTCAATTATACTTAAAAATTAAACTAAATTGAAATTTTGTTTTGTTTTGTTTATAAACTTATTTCATAATAAATTAAAAATTAATTCATTTTAATTCTAATATTAAATTGAATAATTGACTTATATATTAATTTTTTATAGTGAGTTTTGGATGAGAATCTAAATAATACTATGAGATTTCAATTTCAAGACATCGAAATCTCATGTCGATATACCAAATATGTCTAGAATGTGTGAGGTTGATGAATATATTTTAGATTTTAAAGTAGTTTTTGAGAGTAATACTTAATTATTATGCATTTTTACCATATAGAATCCGTATGTAGAAGTTGTAAAGAAGAAAGTTGATCTACATCTTCCACGCGCAAAATTAAATACTAATTCCGACAGATAGTGACCAATAATATCGATGTAGGAAACATTAATTTCTTTTGCTTAGATCATTAAAAAGGATTAGATTTAATAAGAATGCTAAAAAAATAATTAAGAAAGAATAGATATGAATCACCGAATCCCACTTGCAAATGCAAACAAGGAATAGCACTCACTTGGCCTTTGCCTTTGCCTTGTAAAAACACTGATCTTATCTCTCTTGCTTTTTTGCTCAATTATTTTCCATTCCTCTAAAATTTAATATTATTTACTTTAATTTTATTTTTGTCTATTAAGGTTTCAAATCAGTGTGCTTTTTAATTTTTATTATTATTTACTTTGTTTGTAATTTATATATTTATTTGGAAAAAAAAAAGTAATGGGAGTGTCCATATGATGCATGCAGCATTATTGCCTTCAAAGTGGGAAACTCTATAAACAATATTTTTGCGCACTAAAATAAGCTCTGTTTTTCTCTTTTTTTTCTTTTATCATAAGATTATATTTTATGTACTCACAGATGCATGCATGCATATTTACATACATAACATGAGAATCTAATTATAAAGAAGAAGAAACTACTACCTTATTTTACAAAGGATAAAACTTTTCTCATCGCTATAGTATTTTTAATTTGATAATATTCATTATAGTTGTTTTTCTCTTTTTTTTTCTTTTATCATAAGATTATATTTTATGTACTCACAGATGCATGCATGCATATTTGCATACATAACGTGAGAATCTAATTATAAAGAAGAAGAAACTACTACCTTATTTTACAAAGGATAAAACTTTTCTCATCGCTATAGTATTTTTAATTTGATAATATTCATTATAGTTAATAAATACATAGATCTCATTAATAAATATTTCTAATAGAATTATGACATGTAAGTAAATTATGAGAAGTTTCTCCTAACTAGTTAGGAGCGAGTTTTATCTTTCTACAAATTAAACTTATATTGTTAAATTTTTGGGTAAAATACAAATGAGACCCCTGTGTTTTTTTCAAAATGCATGAACACCCCCTATACTTTGAAAATGGCAAATCGCACCCCTGTGATTCCAATTTTTTTCAATCAGACCCCTCCCCTTCAATGTCAATAATTTTCTTTTAGCCATAACTTCTTCGTTTCACCTCCGATTTGGACGATTCAAGATGTTTTGGAATCCCCATTTCAGGCTCTACAAAAAAGTCACTTAGAAACTTTGAAATTATTAATAAATAAAATATTTTATTAACATCAAAATACTAGGTATGATTGACACGGTTAACTCTTTTGGTTATTGATGATTTAGAAGTTTTGAAGTAACCATAGCTTAGAGACCGAAACAAGGATTCTAAAACATCTTGAATCATCCAAATCGGAATTCAAACGAAAAAGTTATGGTTAATAGAAAATTATTGGTATTGAATGGGAGGGGTCTGATTGAAAAAAATTGGAACCACAGGGGTGCGATTTGTCATTTTCAAAGTACAGGGGGTGTTCATGCATTTTGAATTAACCACAGGGGTCTCATTTACATTTTACCCTAAATTTTTTAGTGGTAAAATCAGAACACGTAAGTTGTAGGACAGATATAAAAAATATACACGTGTTTGTTAAAACTAACTAGCAGAAAGATGAGATTCATAATTTTATAAATAACAAAATGTTTAAAATCATTTTTCAACCATAAAGATATGTAAATAAGGTAAATAACCGGGATATGATTTACGATTATCCATTTAATTATTTGATTGGCCTTCAAAACTAAAAGCCTCACCTTGACCAAGAAATACGGTATAAAATGGATATTAGCTGCACTTAAAAAAAAAAAAACTTTATATAGTTTTAATAGAATGAATAAATGATGTTAACCTTTCGATCAAATTGCTATCACACCATGCATGATATGTATAAACCACCTTATAATTTGATGACAAAGAATCAACTAGCGAGCTTTTAAAGAAGCACAGACCGCTATCATATTTATCAAAAGCTTTTTCAAAATTTCCATTTGGATTATAAAAAGAAAAATGCCTTTGAGTCTTCTATATATAAAATTGGATAATTTTAGACGTTGATTTACTCTTTCTTTCTTTTTTTAATTCAATTTCGTGTGACGACGAATTAAATTGGCACATTTAAATTATTTGGTCAAAGATACCTTACTAATAATTGGATTCTTTTTGTAGCTTTTCAACGGTATGGATTAGAAGAAAACAAGATTAAAAATAATGGGAAAAAAAGAGAAAGAAAGGGAAAGATTTAAAGAGAGAGAGAGAGAGAGAGAGAGAGAGAGCAAAAGATATCTTGAGAAGCCGTGAAAGATAGAAATGAAAAAAATGATCTAAGCAAAGCACTAAAAATTGAAATGCAAATGTGGCCAAGTAATTTATAATATATCACGAAATTTACTTAAAGAAATTCTCTTTTTATTTAAAAAAAAAAATGTGGAATCAACTTTTGCTCTCTATATATAGGAATCAAACTCTAAAGTTTTTCATAACCATTTTACTTTTCATTATTTCATTGAGAGATATATTATATCAAATGGCAGAGGAAACTTATAATAAAAAAATAGATGGAGGAGGTGAGGGAAATGCAATAATGAGAAAGCTAAAGCCTTATATTCTAATGGTGATCCTGCAATTTGGATTTGCAGGAATGTATATAATCAGTATGGCTACTCTCAATCAAGGCATGAGCCGTTATGTTCTGATTGTATATCGTAACGCCGTTGCTGCTATTTCTCTTGCGCCTTTCGCTTTGATTTTCGAAAGGTAAAAAATCATGCATGCAATCGAATATTACATACATTCTTTTTTTTTTGTTATCAGTGACCTAAATTTTATTTTGATTCGACTTGAAAGTTCATCATGCGACTTTATAAAAATAATTAAGGTATCGGGTCGAGTAGCCCTAAGACCGTTATGTACCGATTTTTTATATAGTGCATTTCTTCTCCATGGTTTGTGGTTTTTTTTTTCCATTTCGTCTCTTATATATTTGTGTAATATTAACACTTTTTATTCCCCATTTTCAGAAAAACAAGGCCAAAGATGACACTCCCTGTCGCTATGCAGATTATGGCTCTAGGATTTCTGGAGTAAGAAAACTCATGTTTTTCATTATTGATGTTTTTTTATTATCATTGATATATATTACTTAAGAGAAAAAGGAGGAATTTTATATATATGATACGAACTAAGCAAGTTTTATAGGTGGAAAACCGTTTTTAAAAAATATATATATTATTATAGGCATTCATTATGGTGCAAAAATCGATAATAAGAGAGTTTCTTTTCTGGCTACAAAAGCTACCTATACAAAAAAAACCCTAATTTAATCTTTCCTACATCACACAATTCCATCCTTTTGTAGTGCCCACTCTCTCAAAAACCATATCACTAATAAATTGACTGGCAAAGCCACTAGTTAAGATTTGTCTCTCAAAGATGACATGGTTCGGATCATCTTCCGAATTCCAATATCCTTAATCCTAGATAACATTGAAATGAACGGCCCCTTAGTAAACATCTCTCCAATGGGATGTTGCCACATATACATCTCTTCTATGAGCACCTAGGTTTTGTCTATATACTATAAATTTGAGAATTTCTTTTTCAAGAAATTTTAGTGTTTTTTAATTGATGGTAATTAATGATTAGGTTAAATGATACAAAATGCCCCTAACCTATAGTATTGGTTTCAATTTTACTTCTGATGTTTTAAAAGTTTCAATTTTATCCTCAACCTATTATTTTGTTTCAAAAATACCCTTTATTGAAGAAATTACCCTTTAAAAAAATATAACCGTGTGTAATTTTAGTTAAATTTAACGAAAATTAAAAGATTAAAGATATTTTTGAAAGAGTATTATTGTAATAAAAAGATAATTTCTCTAAGAAGGATATTTAGGAAGCGTAATTTTTTTATGAAGGGTACTTTTGAAATAACTTAAAAGGTTAGAGGTAGTATTGAAACGTTAGTAGTAAAATTGAAACAAACCCCATAATAAGGGGTATTTTGTATAATTTAACCTAATGATTATTACTTCAAAACTATCATTGGTGAGCACCTTAAAAAATCAACTAATTTTACAAATACTTTCTTAAAAAAAAAAAAAAAAAAAACCTCCACTTTTTATGACAAAACTACCCTAAAACACGCCCTAACTTGATCTTTTTTATAATAAAATCTTTGACTCTTAAAAAAAAAAGCATTTAGAAAGTTGTATTATAAACTTTTCGAATAAAGTCATAGTAGATTTGCACCAATTTTCAAAGAGTATTATGATTCAGAAGCATTAAAAATAGTTAATCTAAACTCCAATATTTTTTAATGTGTGATTATTACAATATGATATAGTTAATTAACAAAAATTGTGTGGTTGATGATTCTCATCTCAGGCCAGTAATTGATCAAGGGTTCAGTTTTTTGGGAATGAAGTACACATCAGCATCGTTTACATCAGCTATCATGAATGCTGTGCCCTCTGTTACTTTTTTTATCGCTGCCATCCTTAGGTAAATTCCAATTACTCTTTTTTTTAAATAAAAAATTCATCACAATTTATGAATTGATATTTTCTAAAAATACCAAAAATTTTCAAAAATGACACTTTCTTAAACGTTTGTGTGGTATGCACGCACTACACATTTCGTTTGTTCATTTATTCACTCTCTCAAATTTCTTTTTCCTTTTTCAAAAATGTTTCTTCTTTACTATTATACAAGGGAAAAAGTGTAGATAAACAACTTCATTTAGAAGGTAGAACAGACCGTTTCTCTAGATGAGTAAACGGACTTTCTAAAATCTACATATTGATATAATTGCACCCAAACCAACTTGAATATTTATTTTTGCCTCAATTCTCATATTAGTGAAGATGTAATTTATAAACTCAGAATCTTTCTATTTTTAATCAATTGTGGAGCTCTGGTCGCACCACAAATTCATTTTAGAGTTGACTGTCATACAACAAATATAATCTTTGATTAAACAAAAGTTGGATATCCAAATTACATAATGAAACCAAGTTTAGGATAAAAGTTAATAATTTAGATTGATGATTATGGTCTCAAATTGTATTGGTAATGGAATTTTCAGGTTAGAACGAGTGAAGATAAGAGAAATACGAGGTCAAGCAAAGGTGATAGGAACAATAGTAACGTTTGTGGGAGCATTGGTAATGACATTATACAAAGGACCAATCCTTAATTTCTTTTGGTCTCACAAAACCAATCATCATAGTAACTTAGTCACCTCCCCCACCAATCAACATTGGGTCTCCGGCACTTTGTTTCTCCTCGTTGGTTGTGTCGCTTGGTCTTCTTTCTATATTCTCCAAGTAAGTTTTACTCTATTTATCTTTTTTTAATTAATGTTTACGTATGTCAAAGTCTTATATTATATTTATAGATTTTTATCATCTTTATTACTTTTTAAAAAACAAATCTATTATCAACATGAGCATAGCTCAAGCAAGTTAGACAATAGACACTTGCTTCTTTTCATAGATTCGAAGGTTTGAGTCTTCCTCCTCAATTTGATGTAATATCTATAAAAAAAAAAAAAAAGTCTATCATGCATTCATTGTTATAAAAACATATTTTTAATATAATAGAAAATTTTGATAAATTTTAAACTTTTTTTTAATATATTGATTTTTTTTTCTAGATTTAGAATCACCACTGTTTAAAAGGGAAATTTTACTGTGTAGCAGATTTTGATATATATATATATATATATATATCATTACTTAAAACTATTTGTATATATAATAATTTTTATTGTGTTAATCATTGATTAACAATGATTGATGTGTTATTGCTAACATGGGTATAGCCCAATGGTTAAGACATTGTAGTTCCACCCTCAAGAGAATAGTTCAATCCCCACTCACAACACTTTGTATAAAAAAAAAACAATGGTTGATGTGTGAATCACTAATTCACTTATTACCTAGCTCAAAATTTACTATATTTACAAATATTTTTATTAACATTAGAGAGAAAAAAATTGCTAACAAGCATCCCTATTTTAAATCCCATAAGATATATAACTTTTTGTTTAGTTCTATTCCTATGATCTATTATTCACTTCTTTATTGGGTTTTTGGATTAGGAAAAAAGAAGTTACCTTTTGAAAATTATTGCTAGTTAAGTTACTTTTCCAACATTTTAATAATTCCATATATGCCTATCTATTTTCTATTACTTTTTTTTTCTTCTTTTTTTTTTTCAAAGAAAAAAAGCAAAAAATATAACATGATAAGAAAGGTGATAAAGTCTCAACTTTATGTTAAAGTTCATGCATGTCCTAAGCCTTATTATTATTATTATTTTTTTAAAAATGTGAATTTAAGATAAACCTTAACTAAGGAAGACTCCGGAATTCGAATCATACATATTTCAGAAAAACAATTTTCTTTTTTAGATATTACATAAATTTGAAGAGTGGAGACTTGTGGGAAGGGATTAGGTTTCCTGACGAGTTGAGCTATGCTCGGATTGACAGAAAAACAAAAATTAAGATACGAAGATAAATATATATTATTAACAAAATAGTGGTATGGATTATTTGACAGTCAATAACAGTGAAGAAATACCCAGCGGAACTGTCTCTTGCAACGTTGATATGCTTGGCTGGCGCATTGCAAAATACAGTTATAGCAGTTGCCGTAGAGCATCACGCAGCCGCATGGGCTGTGGGCTGGGACTCCAGACTTCTAGCTCCTCTCTATACGGTCCGTTTACCGAACCGACCACGTTATTATTTTGTGTCTAAACTCGTATAGATTTGTTTTTAATTTTTATTATAACAATCTCGTTATAAACTCATGATTTTCTCCACTTCTAATTAACGAGAGACTAGTTTTATAATTAATGTTTTTTGGTTTTGGCAGGGAATTATAGGGTCAGGAATGGCATATTATGTGCAGGGTTTGGTAATGAAGACTAGAGGACCAGTATTTGTGACTGCTTTTAACCCTTTATGTATGATTATCGTCTCTATAATGGGTTCAATTATTCTTGCCGAGAAGCTCCATCTTGGAAGGTGATTTTTTTTTTTAAATTTTAAAACCGGTTGATTATGATATATAGAATTTGTCTAAAATAGCATAAATTTACATACTAATTATTAAAATGTCAGAACTTTTTAAAAATTACTCATATAGCATAATTATAGTTCAATTTTATTATTTTTCATGGGTATTTTCATATGAATTTGTTTGATTTTTTCTTTTTTTAAGTTCAAGTTCAATAATTTATCAAACTATTTGATTGTTTTTTATTATTATTTTCAATGAATTTATTTGTTTTTTTTTTTTTTTGTTTTTTTAGATCAATGAATAATTGAATAATAATTATGCTATTCAAGTAATTTTTAAAATATTCTGACATTTCAATAAATAATGTGTAAAAATAATATTATTTCAGTAATTGACCCATGATATATGTGGGGAAATAATAATGCATCGTCTATCACTGATACTATGTTGAAGTATATCATTAAGTTCAAAAATTATTGTATTTATTTAATAATGATTTTAGTTTTTAAAAAATAAGTTTGTTAAATAGCAATACTTTTTTTTTTTTAATCCATCTTTTAAAAGCGTTTTTAAAATTCAAGTCAAAGTTTTTTTTTTTTTTTAAAAAAAAAAGCTAAAGTTAATTTGTCATATATCCATTTTTACTTTAATGGAAAACACAATCCATCACTGACATGAAATTAGAAGGAATAAAGTTTGTTACTCATTTTCAAATTCTGACTCTGAGTATTTTCCTTTTTGTAATATGTATATGATAAATCAGTGTGATTGGAGGCTTTATCATCGCAATGGGGCTTTATTCAGTTGTGTGGGGAAAAGGCAAAGATTATTCCAATTCCAATGTCAGCCACCTTGAAATTCCATTACCAATTTCAAAGCCTAATCATAATATTGCTGCTGATCAAGATCATAATCTCTCAATTAATGCTTCTAATTTTGGTGCATCAAAAGATATCAATATCATCACTGCCAATCATGTTAATCCACATCCTGCAAAATAAATTCCTCATCATTTTTGGTTCCCTTCACCAAATAAAATAGCTATGTGATAGTGTATTTAATTTTTATCCCTTTTCTAAAAGGTGTTGTATAGATATATTTTGTTACTTTTTGGCATGTCTCATATGATCTTTAATGTGTGACATATATAATCAAATACATAATGACTTTATGTTACATATTTATGATCACATAAGGGATTTAAATTTTATACATATCCTCCTTTGCGTCTAATACTAATCATTTTAATTTATTCTCTATCCCTGACTACGTTTATAATTAATTCTCTGTATTCCCCTACTTTATTCATAATTAAATATTTTTTAGATATTCATCAATATCGACATTGATACTTTCTTTCCTTCTTACAAAGCACTTTTTGGAAAAGAAAAAAAAAGTTTAAAAATAATACTAAAAATTATTTTTTAAAGAAGCAATTGTGATTTTAGTGTTAATTGTCTTACTAATTTATCTCTTGGTAGTTTCTTTCACCTATCTCTCTACACGTTTTTTTCTCTTTAATCACTCCTTACTCACTAATCTCTCTCTTTAACACATTTGCTCCCTCTATTTTTTTACCCTCAGATCAATCTCTAAATTTCCTTTACAAACATATGAAACAAACAAATAAAAAATTAACAAAATGAGTGTGAATTATAGAATAAGTCACATTATTAACAAAATATAAAATTTACAATTTATCTATTAAATTTTTTTGTTATTTTATTTGAATTAGAACATGTTATGGGTGAAATATCGCTAAGGGTAAAATGACCACGTGTCGGGCATATAAAGAGACACGAGGAAATTTCAAACTCTTTCGGCCTACACATGTGAGCCTAGTTATATGAGCATGCCACGCATGACGGACCCGACCTCCACCACTAGCGGAGAACATACCATCAAGAGAGGTGCGTATAGACGTGGACCCATCTCAAAGAGATAGACTAAGTGTCCAAGAAAAGAAGCTCCGTTATTTGCACTTGCGCGCGCATCTACCCCCACCTCGGGAGCGTAGGTGCACACCACCTACCTACGCACCTACACACCTACCTACACACCTACACCCATTCAAGACCCAACACATGGACCAATCCTGGTGTGTGACACGTGGCTTGATGACATCATCCATTTCCACTCCTATAAATAGGAGATGAGAAATGGCCAAAAGGTAATTCATTTTCATTCCTTATTCGCTTCTAACACAAGCCTGCTTCTGCTTCTAACCTAAGCGTCGGAGGGTGTTAGCAAGACCACAACGGTGCTCTACTAACTCTACTTGCGCAGGTGATTACCTACGTACCAGGACACCCACGCAAGTTATCTCCAACGCGGATCTTCGCCTCCGACTCCGTACAAATTTATTGTTCGTTGCACACGTGGAACCAAGAGCGGCATTGACGCGGAGCACGCCCGCGCGTCATACTTTGTACCATTTCCACGCAACAACAAAACATATGATGGATATAGAATAATCATGTGTCTCAAATTAATTAAAATTAAATTACTAGATAGGCTATATGACCCATTTAATTCTTTATAAGCAAAATTATAGTTGGTGTGATGTTTGTATTTTATATATTATATCCAATTGAGAAAAGGGAGATTTGAACTTTGATCTTGCGGAGAGATTACAAATCTCTAACCAGTTGAGATATATTTGAATTGGGTATAGGTAAAAAGAAACTTATTTTAAAGATATTTTTTCAAATTAGAAGAAAGAAGTCTCGAACCTTCAACCGTGATACTTTATAATATATGTAGACTACAATATCCCCACGTTGTTTTTCTTGATTGGGAGTTATAGTCTTTTTTTTTTTTCTCATTGCCAATTGGAACAAAAAGATTCCTCTCCTCCTCACTGAGAGGAAAAAGCAGAGTCTCAGTCCATGGTCGGGTGGCGAAACCTTAAAATCAATCACCGTTTAGTGTTGGAATCCGAAAATGGTGATGTGGGTTTTCGGATACGGCTCTCTTATTTGGAAAACTGGGTTTCCTTTTGATGAAAAATTACCTGGCTTTATCAAAGGCTATCGCCGTGTCTTCTATCAAGGTCTTAACTTTTTTTCCTTTTCTTTTGGGGGTTTCTTTTATAGCTAATTCTAAGTTGAATTTAATGTTTTTTTTGTTAATAGGAAGTACTGATCATAGAGGAACGCCTGAGTTTCCTGGAAGAACAGTGACATTGGAGCCTGCTGATGGGGAAATATGTGTATTGTTCTTTCTTTCAAAACTCAATTTTGTTTTTTTTTCTTTTGCTTAAAAAACCCATTTGATTTCTGAGCTTTTTAGTGTCAGCCATGGTTTAAAAGAAGAGCTTTAGTTTTGAGGTCACTGTTTTTATCCATCTTTTCTCTTATTGGGAAAACTTGGGGATTGATTTCCCTTTCCAAAGAGCTTGAATTTGAAAATTTAGGTTTAAGTGATGATTAGCCAGAAAAAAACATCTATATTTATTTATGGTGAATTGTTAAGAAGATATCTTTTGGCCCTTTATAATTAAGGCTTCTGCAATAAATTAGAAATGACTCTGATACTCACCCATGCTCAAGATTCTTCTCTGGATTCATGTATTCTACAATGTATGTTGTAAGATGTTACAAGTGTGCTTTGAGTCTTCTTCGAGTGGAAATTATCGAGTGACAAGAAACTTCACTCATTTTTTGTGGCTACAGTGGGGTGTTGCTTACAAGATCTCCAAAAAGGAGGATGAAGAAACTGCACTAACAGTAAGTTCTCTAAACACTATTCTTATAAGAGTTTCGATTTTCAAGTTGTCTATTTTGAACTTTATCGCTTATAAATTTTTTAGGCCGTCTTTGCTTCGCTTTCTCCTTTTGACTGTCACTAAATCATGTCTGTCTTGTATTCTTCTTGTATAATAGTTTCTATCTTGGCTTGTGTTTCCACGTAAGAGAAAATATATGGAGATGGGAGATCCCACTAAAATGGGATATGATGTTTCTCATTCCTCTTCTGTCTTTGATTGATGTATTTGATATTCAGTTAGTTTAATTGACTTCTGTCATAGATGGAAACTTCTTGATGATATTTCTTCTGTTGTTGTCTTGTCTCCATAGCTTTTAGAAGTGAGGGAAAAACAATACGACAAAAAGGAATACGTCGATTTTTTCACGGTAAGTTAAAATATTCCAAGCCTACACAGCTTGGTTTGTTATCCTCCAGTTAATCTGTCAAAAGGTTTTCGATTTTTCAGGATCTTACGGCTACAAGCCCAGTTGTTTCTGGAGTAATGGTGTAAGTAGAAGCATTAAAACAAATATCTTTTATATTTAGTTCTAATTAGATTAAGATATAAGAAACCATGTATTCTATATTTCAGATACATTGCATCTCCAGACAAGAAGCTGAACAAGAATTACCTGGGCCCTGCATCTCTTGAGGAGATTGCAAAGTATGTAGCTTTTATTTCAAGGATTTGTTTGTTGCATCATGGATACATATTCTTATAACTTTTCAGACTAACAAACTTGTAAAATTTTGAAAATATAATCCACACCTTTTGATTCATTCTGCAGGCAAATAATTTGTGCCGAAGGACCTTCCGGACCCAACAGAGACTACCTTTTTCAACTCGAAAAGGCTCTTATTCAGTTTGGTTAGGCCTTTAAACCGCAGATTGAATCTGCATCTAACTTGCTATTTATGGTTTTCTTCTATTCCTTTACTTAATGTCTTCTGTTCTTGTTTGCTTAGGATGGGAAGATAAACATGTAATGGATTTAACAAATGAAGTCAGAAGCCTTCTTTCAGATAAGGCACTGACCGATCTTCTCATATGATGCTTAGCCAACGTAGAATTTGAAGGATATATTATTGAACGTGGCTGGAACAATTTGACTCCTCTATTTATTACTATTAGATGTATAATTTTAATGAGAGAGAACTAATTACATTGATCTAATGGACTTATAATAGCAAGACTAATTTCTCAATTAGAAGACCTTTTTGAAGAATTTGTGGGGCCTTCTCGACTCCTTTGGATTTATGAAGAGATTCCAATGGAGGGAGCTTCGAATTATTGGAAAGACTAAAAGGTGTATAAAATTGCACATGTTGATTTAGCCTGAAAGTAAACTATATTATGCAAAACAACGGCTAACTTTATAAAGATAGCTGCATCACTTAACACAAACTCTCAATAGAAATCGATGGAATTACATGGAGTCGATTCTATAATAGACCAACGGGGCTGCTGCCAGGAATCACGAAAGTTCATTCAAGGATCATCACTTATTTCGTTTAACCATGAAGGCAAACTATATTATACAAAGCTATGGCCAACCTTATAAAGATAGTGACTTGCTGACTACAAACTCTCGATAAAAATCGAAGGAACTACATAGAAATTAAATTACACCGTCGATTCTATAAGGGGTCAAGGGGCTGCTGCCAGTAATCTCGAAAGTTTTATCAGAGATTCAATCACTGTCTTCGTTGTCATCTGTGAGAAGAAGAAATCCAACAATGCAGTTATCATAAACAAAAAGGAAGTGAATAATCAAAATAATGAAGTGGTTCCAATTAAACAAGAAAAGCACCAGTCTGATCATCATCATAATCTATAATACCTACATTCCATACATCAAAATTCATGACAGCAAATTATAAAACTCAGTTTATGCTGGGAATGAATCATAGGATTTGTTAGCAATATCTATCACTAAAAATCTATCGTCTCTCATAAACATGCCAAAAATAGAGATATATCATATATGTAGATGTTGAAGTTTAAGGACTTCAATACCAACAATAAACAAATAAATTGAACGATAACATGACAAATCCAGAAGCATCGTCAACCACAAAATCATATTAGCATACTATCGAATTTTTTTTCAAAATACAAGTATAAGAAAACTAGCAGGCCAATTTTAAATAGTTGGAGCATTCTTACCCTCATTAAATTCTTCACTTTGGCTTTCATCATCACCACCATTATCAGCTGCATCCTCCTCTTCATCACCCTCATCATCATCCTCATCGTCTTCTTCCTCCTCATCAGTATCTTCAACATCACCATCAGTTTCAACGGGTACTTTGGGTTTTGCAGGTGGTGTGAAACTAGTTGTGGATCTTCTACGTGAACTTGATACGATGTTACTAAGGTCAATGCCTTCAAGTTCTTTGGCTCTTTCCTTTTTCCTTTTGACTTCCTTAATTTCTAAACACCAGAAAATGTCATGCTAATACTTAATAATCAAACAATACCGTAATCACAGTAAGCCATAAACTGCTTGAACTATCTACTAATACTTCTACTAATATAATGGGCATCTTATGATAGAATCACACACACACCCCCACAAAAAATATATATAGTTATAATTTCTTTATCACCTTTTTCAGTAGGATTAGCAGATAATCCTTCCCTAGATAGTATCCCCTCCAACTCCTTTATAAGTTGGGATTCACGTTTGTTTTCAGGTGCTTGCTTGATTTTCTTATAAATTGAGGGAGGAACACTGCAAGAGAGATCACTGATGTTTATTATTTAAAGTTCTACCTAAAAAAATTAAGCACATAAACAGCAGGGGCAAGAAACTAAACCTCATTCCACACGATTTGATGACTGATTTTAGATTCTCTACACGCTTGCCATAGACAGGAGTTGAAACTTCCTTCTGCAAGATTTGGACAGTATAATCACCAGGAAGATTCATTTTATTAATCAATCAGATATGAGCGAGAGAGATTTCCCAACCTTGACAGGTTTTTCACTGGATGATTGAGAGTTACCATCTTCAGAGACGTTTTCACCATCATCTTCAGCACCGTCGTCTTCTGATACTGGATGGACATGCTTGCTTTGCTTCTTGGAAGAGACAGTCTCCTTTGCAGGTCTCTTCCGCTTTTTAACTTCATCAGAGTTCAGTATTCTTCCTTTAGCGGCATTTTTCTTTCCAGGTTTTACTTCATCACTTTCCTCCTCACTACTGTTGTTATCTGTAGACTCAGAAGTATCCTTGCTAACCTTTTTAGAAGCTTTCAACTTAGAACTTTTCTTTGCCCCCCGTTCAGGAGCTTCACAAGAATTTAATATCTGATTTTAATTTTTGTAAGAAAGAATTATCAGTATGCTTATTATAACCTATAGAAATAAATACTCAATAGGATTTTCTCACCTCCTCTACTTGATGACTTATAAACTTCTTAAAACCATCAAGAGCATATTTAGCAAGTTTAAGGTCATCCTCTAGAAGGCGACGGACTCCAGCCATAGTGATTTTCCTGAATAACAACATAGTTTATTTATCTATTATTTATGCACGTAGTTTATTTATCTAAAATATTTTCTTTCAAAGGGATGAGGGTTGAATGAGAACTTGTATTAATAATACGATATAAACTAAAGCATATTCAAAGCATTAAGATGATCGATAATTTAAAAAGTTGAGAACTTACTCCGAATTAGCTTTAAAATAAGGAATTCTTTTTCTAACAGCTTTCTTTATTGTAATCTCACTAGGTAGATCTTTGTCATCATCGTCTTCAATTCCCTCAGATTCAAGTTTTGTTGGCTTATGTCCTGTCAAAAGTCCCATAACTGGAGAGTCTTCCATTTTCTCCACATCTTCCAAGCAAGGCTCCTTTACACTAATCTTAGATTGATGCCCTTCAAGTGATTCTGTGGCTTCTTCTCTACCTACACTTTTCCCACTGATCTCCTCAGAATCCTTTGAGGCATTGTCATCCTCAGCACCTTCTAAACACTAACATATAGAAGGAAATGAAAAACACTATCTAAGTACTCAACACAAGACATGAACATGTTAAATTATAAGGACAAAAAATATAATAATAATAATAGGATAGTAGTCACACAGTTGTGTAGATTAATACCTTCACCAAACACTGCTTGATATATCTTTTATGCACATCCAAAGCATACGCCTCCAAGCACAAGTCTTTTTCTAACAATCTCCTAACCCCCTCAAAAGTTAAAGAGCTGTAACCAGAAACAGATAAACAAATGAAGGATTGGGCATGATGTCTAACCTATTCCTAATTACTCATCTAATTACAATTATAAACTAATATAAGAACGAAGTAAACTTATTGTAACATGAGTCGAAACCTCTCTCATAATGCTGCAACTGAGGCCATACTAAGCTATGGAGGAATTTTTGCTTTATGATATTAGCAGTCGATAAAGTCCTAGAATTTCTATACACAGGCACAGGCAGATTTCTTGAACTCAAACTAACACTCGACCATTTTGGTTGATATCAATGACTCGGAAGAATTAAAAGAAAAGACACAAAAGTTTTCCCATGCAGTACATAGAGTCACAACAAAGTTAGTTTTACTTTTACCCTTGTATTAAAAAGACACATTCATACGTATAGGATTCTTAAAAAAAAAAACATTTTTTTAAAAAAGATGGACTTTCATTAATCAAAAGGAAAAAACAGTACAAAGAGAGGATGAGAAATCCTCAAAGTAAAACTGAAAAGATAAATAGTTAAAGCCAAATCTAAATAAAAAGAACAATCAAGGCCATTCTTCAATGATGAGATTCTGCACAACGTCACTAGAAAAAAATCCTATGCTAACAATTCAAGTTCAAGCTAGTTTTAGATCTATTGATAAGCGTTTTGGCACAAAAAATACTTGTCAAGTTCACCGCATGTGCAAAAACATGGAAAAACAGTAATAAACAATAACACAGGAACAAAAAGATCCCACATAAAATAAACCTATATTTTGATATCGCAAACTAAAAACACAATCACTAATATATGAAACATTCAACCATTCCGAAAAGAAAAAAAAAAGGAAGCAAATAATGCCATAAAATCGTCTTCTCTTATATCAACTATCATAGAAACCCTAGAACTACGAAGAGCATAGAATCAAGAGATTCAACCGTCCGTAGAAGTTCAAAAAATCACAGAATTTACAAAATATAACGCATTCATATTTGAACTAACCAGTAACCAGGATACACAAAGCCATTGAAAAAACAGATAGAGAAACTCCAATTATAATCGATTCGATAAGGGAATTACAAAGTGCAGGAGAGAATTAACAAGCATTGGAAAACAAAAAAAAAAACTGAAAATCTCAAAGAATTGGAAAAAAAATTCTCGCAGAAAACAAAAAAAAATTAGATACAGAGTTTCGCAATTCCACGAAGACGAACGCGAGAGCGAGAGAAAAAAAGAGAAGCTCTTACTCGGCTTGTTCTTTGAAATGAGAGACGCGAGAAAGCATAGCGTCGTGAATTTTGGTTTCGAAATCAGAAACTGTTTCGACGATCTCTTCGTTAGGGTTAGGGTTATCGTTGTCTTGCAATTCCTCCGCCATTTTTTTTTTCTCGCTGCGAAATTATCAAAATAATGGGCTCTGTTTCTGTTCTGAGACTTGAGAGAGTGTTTTCAATGAACGACTCTCTGCCTTTTCTTTGACTGAAAAAAAGGGGGGAGATGAGTATTACGGTGTGTGCGTTCGTACCCAATGAAATCTTACCCAGTTTTGATCTCAAATCTCTACCGTTCCTTTTATACATATTTCTTTAGATAAATATATAATTAAAATCATGTGTTTATACTTTATAGTAATAATAAAATTGACCCGTTTTTAAATTATTGTTAAATCATGTCTCTACACTTTCGAAATTAGGTGAAAATTTTCTCTCTTTTATTTTTGTTTTCAATTAAAGAATTAATTACACTAATAACCACTTTAATTCACTTAATTTTAGTTTTAATGGTTGTTTCATATTAATATCATATTTACCCATAAAACACCATTTATGGTGGTGATTCTGGTGTATTCCGATTTCAATATTTACCTTATTACCCTTTTATCTCTCCTAATTAACCATGTCTCATTAATTACATATTACTTAATTTCGTCTTTTCACAATGAAATTTAATTTTTCGGTGGTGGTTTTGGGTAGTTTTGACATATACATAAAAGATTGCGTTTTTTCGAAATAAACAATATTAACTTGTCCATTACTGAAATTAACACTTAATTAAAAAACTATGAAATTACCGATAAGAGTATAGTTCAAGTGGTCAAACATCTGCTATCTTCCCTCAAGGTCGATAGTTCGAGCCTTCTATCTCCTAATTTGATGTAATATCTCAACAAACAAACAAAAATGAAGAATTTGATGTGTGGGGTTAAACTCAATGGTAAAACATGTATTTCTTGAGGTTTTGATCATCCTCAATACATTGTATATAAAATAATTAAAATCAACGAGCGAATTCATTATTACAATAAGATAATAAATCAACGAGCGAATTCACAAACTTTATTTTTTTTTAACTTTTAAAAATCAAACCATAAATTTTTTAGGTTGATTCATGAAAAAAGAAAAAATATATATCAATTATAAAATAAAAGATTTTAACCTCTAATTTAATAGAAAAAAATATATATTTTTTACCATTAAATTAAATCTCGATTGATTCAATGACTTAAGGTAACTCATTAGTCATTTACAACAATTTTTACAATTTCAATCCTAATGATATAACTAATTAAAAATAATCCTTATATTTATGTTATATAAAAATTCTCAAATTCTCCATGGCATGAAATTTCCAAGGTTTGCATTGCCCCATTGTAAAGAAATGATCACAAAAAATGTATAAGTATAATATAAATCATGTTTTCTTTTATTTTAGTCTAAAGTTTGAGTCTCTCAATTTAATATAATATAAAAAAGAAAGAAAATCAATAGTCGCAATACCATTAAAAAAAAACATAATTATAATTATAATTATCTATAACATATCTAAATGTGGCGAAGTATGGAGAAACATTGGGTTCCAAATTTACCATCATTTAATTGGTTTATGCCCTTTTTATCCTTCCAATAATAATTATTATTTAACTTTTTTTTTAATTACCCTGGCCTTTTTATGTTCCATCCGCCGGAAACGATGCATCTCAAAAACTTATTAGTTGTACCATTTTCCAATATTTAGAAATTGATAAGTCATATCACTTCCCCTCCCCAATACTTATTAAATAATAAAAGTTGTGGATAAATATAAGCCATCGTGGAGGAAAAGCCTTTGAAAAAAAAACCTATAAGCAATGTTTTCTTGCTTTGGTTTGGATAGTAAAAATTTCAGCTGCTGTTCAATAGAAACAAAATCATTGTTTTTTTTTTTGGCAACTTCTTTCATAGACGTTTAAGGTTTTTTATATATATATATAGTTCCAGTGAACGTGGTTGGGCAATGAGATGAAGTGATGATTTTGTTTTTTTTTCTTTTCTGCAACTTCTTTCATAGACGTTTAAGTTATTTATTTACAGTTTCGGTGAACGTGGTTGGGCGATGAGATGAGTGATGATTTTGGCATCGGAGAAGGAGTATTTTTCCGTTAAAATATTGCTTGGCGTCATGGTTCATAATCTCCTCTGACCTCATCTTCAATTGTCATTCACTAAAGGGTAAACAAAGGTCACAAAATTTTCAATCAGGAAATGAATTGTACAAAGTAAGCCTTCATTCATATCTCATAATTTTTTTTTCATAAATGTTCTCTTGGTCTTGTGTATGAAACATTTTATATAAAAGTTGGATATCATTTAAGAACCTAATCAAGAGTGTTATTTAAAAATACGACTTTATACCGTTAAAAAAGAGAGGTATCGGGTATTCCTTATAAAAGAAAACTAATTTCGTGTGAATCGGGTTACGAGTGCTTGAGTATCTTAAAATGTGTTAAAAGCAAAGAAAATATTGCATTCCCATTTAATCTCTATAATTTTTTTTTTGTTACTTTCCAGTTTTACTCTTATATACATATTTTATTGAATTGCATTCCTATTAATATTGAAAATGCTAAAAAAAGAAGAAGAAAATTATCATTCGACAACAATGAAGTCTGCAGCCACATTTAGCTCTCTTTTTAAGGAATCCAATGACGTTTAACTAATTGTAGTAATCAAACAGTTTCTATCCAATAACCTTATTCATTGTAAAAAAATTAAATTTGATTAGAACTTCAATTATATTAGATACAATCGAATGAAATATCAATTAATATTGTTCATTTAATAAGTTTAAACATGACCTTTCATTTGGATACATGAACTTTACATCTTCATTTATGGATTGAAAATCATTAAGATTTATGATTTTCAAACTTCATTTCCTATACAACCTAAAGCATCTGTTTGCTCAGAGAAGTCTTCTTCCAAGATTTTTCTTTATCATCCACCTTTATTTCAAGGGCGGTTCTCTTACCTGACATTCTTTGGAAGAGAATTATTACCTTTATCTTCCAAAGGTTTTTTTTCCGTCATTGTAAAATGTAACGGGCAATTTTGAGAAGGAGAGTTTGAAACTTGAATTTAATTTTAAGCGAAAAAGGAAAAGTGATAGTGGAATCCGGATGCAAGCTTGCATGAAGGTTAAAAAGACTAACGATACTCTGATTTGAATGAAAGTGCATTATATTTATCAAATTTAAATCAAATTCAATTTTTTTAATGCTATATTATATTTAATCGATTTTTTTTAGAAAAATGTAAAAAAATAATCAAATAATAATGATGTTGATAGAATTAATCGAGATTGATAAGACACGTGCGTTTACCAACTAGTCCCTTAAAAAATCAGAATAACGAAAACAAAAGGAAAATAAAATAAAATTCCAAAAACAAAACACAATCATATCATTCAATCCATCCATCCGAAGAAGGAAACGAAAGCCTTCATTGAATAGAAGCAAAATGACAGGCGGCCATGGCGCTTTAGAGGCAGCGAAGACAATCATGGAGGTTGCTGACGTGGCCTGGACAGCTTTGGAATGTCATCATCACCACCGTGGACACAGCGAAGATCTCGCCAAGTGCGATCCTGTTGAGGAAGAAGGGCTGGAATCTCTGCGATCGGAGAATCGTAGATTGAGGAATTTGCTTGATCAAAATATCGAGCTTCTGAGGAAAATATCTGAATCGAACTCTTTGTTGAAAGATTGTCCTCCTGATGTATTATTTCATTTAATTGCCTTTTTTTTCTCTTTTTAAATTTTGCCCTGATTTTGAGTTTAATCCATGTTGAAATTTAGTGAAGTTCCCAATTTTTTAGCTTTGATTAGAGACATGGTTTAGTTTAAAAGTTTGATCTTTTTTGGTTGTGGTTTGTTCTGAAAATCGTCTCTTCTTAGATTTTGATGCACTGTTTCCTATCAATAGGAAGAGATTTTTGTTAGGAATATATTCCAAAGATTGAATTTATCCTAATTTAATAGTTATAATTTTTTATGTTTAGTGGTGATTCAATATGGTATCAGAAGAGGAGGTCGTGATATCTTAAAATTGCGTTAGGACAAGTGGGGAATGTTTGGGTAAAGTAAAGTAAACTAGAAAAGTTGTGTTACTTCCTTCTCGTATATAAGATTCAATGTATTGGGTGTTGTGTTAATATCCTGAGCTTATTCGGGTAGGGAAGGAGTCATAAAGATCATAACATTACTATTTGATATCCGTTTAAGGTTGTGCTTTTTTCATTAAAAATCATGTAAGAAACCTTAGGCTTATTGTACTTGGTGAATGCAGTTGTACGCTCGTCTTGTTAAGACAGTGGATTCAGAGAAGTTTTTGAATCAAATCAAATCCCTCCAGGAAGCTTCAGCAGATGGAATTAACTATGAGTTCCCTTTCGGGGAAGCTACAGGTTTTCTCTATCTTTCTTGAACTGATTAAAATCTATTAGTCGATGCAGAAGTCCTATTTTCATATTGCGTGTAGTGATTCGTTTTTTTTTTTTTTGGGGTTCGGTTCTTTGGTTAGGAGCTGATGTGCATTCAGCTGAGATTATAGTAAACGTTAACCATGAATCACCCAGTTGGTGGATATGGGTTACTGAAGATATGGTTCCAAGCAAAGTTGAGGAATGGAGTGGAATTGACGATGATAGCTATGTGATTGTGTCTGAGGATCATGTGGTGGATGGAATTGCCAATTTTATGGCTAAATGTATTATGTCAAACCCTAAATCTCAGGTATGCTTCTCATTTTGAATGAAATTCCTACCTTGATTTGTATCATAAAATCTCAATGCTCAGTGTTTTCGAAAATTGCAGAATATCACACCTGAACAGCTGCAGAAATGTACGTTTTTTTTAACAGAGATGAATTAGTTACTCCTCTCTTGTACTTGTACAACTACTGGCATGAGAGGCGATGTCAAATGTTGAATTAATAACTATTGTGCATCTACTTGCAGCAATAGCTAATGCATTGGGGGGCATGGGAAAAATGGAGAAAATGTTTGAAATTTGGCATGCTGGGCTGCTATTTTATACCTTATCCACTTGGGGAATTGCACTGTTGGGGTCAGTTTTTCCTTGTCATTTTATTTCACGATGAAAATTATCGCCATTTTTATAATCCTGATAACCCCATACAGACAGGACTTCTCATGAGACATTCTACTATGCCAAACTCACTAATTATTGATGATAACTATTTAAAATTCCTAAACACTTTGATTACAAGTCTATGTGAATGTTTTTGTCACACTAGGAGTTTGTCAGCAAGTGAAACCTATCGCAGTTTTAGATTGAACTTATTTATAGCACCCATCATATATAGCTGGACCTATGCTCTAAGAGTGTGCTAATACTATGCCTACAGTTTACGTTTTTCTGCCATTTTATATCAAGGTAGAGCCTGCTTCTTTATCTATAACAGAAATGTAGCCCGCTTATTTAATCAATGTGTTATGCACATTTCTGTTACTATCTGTTATTTTCTCTCTAAGATGAGACTTTACTCTTATCATCGATGTCATTACGTGTAAATAGAAATAACAATTTTTAGATTAGGTTTTGGATTGCAGTTTTAACAAATTTTTCGGTTCATTGAACAAACTACACAATCGTTATAGCTTTGGGCATGGTTTTGTGAAAATCCTTACACTGATATTGAAATCGCAGCTTGTACAAGGGTCGTGCTGTATTGAAACTTGCTGCCACTGGTGTTCACCATACAAGCAAAGCAATGATGAGGGTACTCTGAAGAAGCCATTCATGTTCAACAAAATGTGTATTATATTGTCTGGAATTCAATTTTTTATTTTTATTTTAATTATTTTTTTTATCAAGTGTGATGTACATGATTGTCAAAAAAAAAATTGTGATGTAAATGATTGTCAGAAATCTGTGATTCTTGTATAATGGCTTCAGTGACTTGCCTAAGGTTATCCATTGCTTTGTGAATAATAGTACAAAGTTTGAAATATAAATAGCGAGGGGAATTACCTAAAGCTAAAATTTGAATGATTGGTTTTGATTGAGTCATTAAAAATTCGGAAACATGTTCTGAGTTTTTGACGTTTGGTTCCATTTTCAGGTTGTAATGTTTTAGTGTACACATCCATGAATTTATAATGTTTTGTCAAAAAGTGTGATCCTCATAAATCCAATTACAACAACTAGGTTCTAAAATAAAATCAGTATTACAAAAATTTAAGTATCAGTAATGTGGCTATCCTGGTTTTCTTTGACAGATGAGGTATCCAAGTAAAACAAATAATATACTTGAATCTCTTTAAGCATGAATACATTAAGATACTTTTCTACTAATAAAATCTCTCAAGTTCTATTCAAAATTGCCTTGAGAATGAGTGGTACTGGTTAGATGAATAATAATAGACCACGACCGTGCTGCAATTAATTCTGCGATTTCAACCGAGTTCAGAGTTTTGTTTGAGAACGTTCCAACAAATGATTTGGATCTTCATCTTATGCTGTCTAGGCAATCTATCAGTCAATAACAATGCTCTCCTTCAGCAAGCACCCATCTTCTTTCATATCATCTCCTACTCGAGCCATGATAAACCAAATTTCATGATTTTGACAATTCCATCAATCAGCAAAAAAAACTTTCTAGTTCCAATGAACTTAAAGAAGGAAAAGACAATGGAAAGATTCTACAGACATAAAAGTGAGGGAAACAATCAGTTCAACGGTAAACTAAAACAGGTCTAAAATTCATTAGTGATCCATCAAGATTACAAGAGCTTACCGCCAAGTGAAATCATGTTTCTGGAGTTTTTCTCTTCTGTTTAGACACTGAATCAACATCTACCTGGGTCTCGCTAAATTCTGACCTGGATGAAGCCATAATTCATGAATAGTGTCAATACACAAATGCCTGTTTGAAGGAGAAAAATGTGTTCCTTACAGACTCTAATCTGAAGCATCCACCGATCAATAATAAGACTATAATGTTATAATAAGTTTTGTTTTTTAAGCATTTCCGAAAAGGACTCAACTCCTTAAAAACATTGTAATTTCCATTGCAAGTACCGAGAGCTTTGAAAGCCAAAGTGGATCTACTACATTATCTTTTAAACAAAGCAGCATGGAGTATATAACTTCTTAATTCCTGAATTTAAAATCCAATCCAATAGTGGAAGATAAATAAATAATGATAGTTGTAATGACTTTCCACTCACCCACATGTAGAGCATTTCTTGTGATGCTTGCAGAATATAGATAAGCAAACAGAACAGACAAAGCCCATGTCAATTGTCTTTTTGTGGCAAAAACACCTGCAATTCCCAATCTCTTAGTCTGTCGGGTGCAAAAAAGGTAGAGGAGATGTACAACAGGAAAAGGCCGCTCAAAGGGGAAAAAATTGATGCACAACAAAATCAAAGAGAATTTGTACAATCACAAGACTTTAAACTTACGATGCACGAAAATCCACACCAACAGACTTAGGAAGCTGTAAGAAGGTGCGGGAATGCAAATCAGTACCAAAAACAGTCTGCACAAAAAGAACAATATCACATTAAGATAAGCAAAATAGATAGAAACTAGAAAGCATCATGGACTACAATCAATCAGGCTTCAATACGAATTAGTTGCCTTGATAAATAAAACAACTTAAATTCTTGTAAGATTAGAAAAGTCAACAGAAGCTTTCAAATTGGAGGGAGGAATAAAAAGCCATTAACAAACATAACCTACTGCAAGATATTGAAACAGTCCATCCAGTTGCTGAGGCTTCAGATAAACACCACCCGTAATGTAAGACGCCTACACAGCATTAGAAATCACCACCAGCAAATGAATAGATGGTACAACTTAAAAATGTAAGATTCTGAAGAAAAGACCAAGAGATTACAGAAAGATTTAGATTGATACCTGCTGAAGAAATGCAGAATTGTGCGAACCTATGTAACATGAATCTATAGGAACCTGAAGCAGAAATAATAAACCATAAATGATAGGACTTTATAGGAACTTAGGTACCCCATATTGCAACACAAATGATAAAATTGCCAAAATTTAAATGAAAAAAAGTAAGAGTAAACACAATTTTCTTTATTTCAAAATACAAAATACAAAACAATATGGATTTTTCCAGTGAAGAACAAAATGAGATTTTTACAAATTTATTCATCTATCTTCACGTCCTTCACGAAGAAGCCAACTCTTCTATTTTCTAATCAGGGTAGCCCAAGGTGAAAAGGACTCTTTTGCAGCCAACTTATTCTCATTAGTTCCTAGATAAATCATTTTCACATATCTCATGCTGAAACCCTGGGAAGAGCAGAATGTCATTTTCACCCAAAAAAAAAATATATAGTTACATTCACTGGACAAGCACATGATAAACTCCAAATAAGTAGGTCAATAAAATTATCACAGACGCCTTCATATTCAAATTCACTAATGGGATGCCCTACATAAAAAATAAGATCTCGACAACTTTCTAAAATCCAGACCCCCATAAAGAGAACGTGTTCTATAGAGATAAAATGTGTGTTAAAGTATCTCCACAACATATTTGGGAACTAAAAGTTAGTAGATGATATTTAACTGGCTCAATAAAAGAGAGTTGATGATTGGTAGAAAAGAATGAATTCATTTGAGATGACACAAATGCTGACAAGAAATACCAACCATTGAACGCTGAGCAGAAAATATTGCATTCATGATTGCAACATATCTGGAAAAGGCAAATAACTATCAAAAGAGAGTCTTTACAGCAGAGAAAATAAATTTAAATGAAAAAGATCAGAAAGTTTTACTGTTCGGGTCCATCTGAGGATCCATGCAAGCAAAGAATCTACAGTAAAAGTATACATACATATTCAAACCAAAATGTTCGTAAATAATATGAAAAATAAATAAATAAATATAAGCAACAAGCAAAAATAAAGGGAAAACAACAGTAAGAATTAACAGAGAAAAGGTATATTCACTTACACAAACATCTTATTAAAATTGCAATGTCCCACAAATGGGATTCTTACAAGCAAATTTTCAATTTTCAAGCATGCAAAGGTGCAGCACCTTAAAAGGTACAAGAATGTGACAAAGGGCAAGCTCAGTGAAACTAATTTTTCATTTTTCATTCAATGCATAACTTATATTAGGATAGTTAAAAAAATTTAGGAGACAGACCTATATGTAACCCAAAAATTATGGATAGACCCATCAATAGTTTTTCAAACTCTCCAGATAAGATAGGAGAATTTGATGAGAATTCCTTTTGGCATTCATAGTTTTCTTTGGGGGCGTAGAAAAAATAAAGGCATTTTAATTCTCTTTCACCATATTGATGTACTCTTATGTTATAAAGCATATAGGCAGCTAATTATCTTTACTTTTCATTTTATGTTCCTTTTTAAGTGATAGCACAAAATTATTTATTAGTTCGATATTTATAGCACTAATAAAGAAACCATTCCAAAATAGAAACTATGTTGAGTCATAACATTCCAATATACAAATGTGCAGGATAATGTAATAATGATTAAAAAAATGAGGGTACAAGCCAATGAAGAAATTTGTGCAATCTATTCAACTATTGAATAAATATACACGCAATTACTTACTCGAGGTTGCGGATGGAGAGGTCCAGAACGGAAAACTTTCTGTATATCTATCCACAAGGTCAAGCATTTCAGCAAAATAAATGTCATTGAAAATCAGTTTCCTTAGATCGGATTTAAGTATCTAGCAATACACAAATCTCATCATGGAAGCCATAACCATCACAAAAAATTTCTACTACTACTCGTTACCATAAATACGATCAAATGTATATTCGTTACCATGAATATCATTCATTCGAACTGCTTACTACTGTTTCTTAATCTTGATGTTCCATTGAAACATTCTAATTTGCGTACATGACAAAAAGCTATCAGTGTATATATAAATAAGCAAAAGAAAACATTTTTGCACTAAAAATCATCAACAAAACAAGGATACAACACAAAGCCATAGAAAGCGATCCAGAAAGAAGAGAAGACATAGTCCCCCCTTTCTGATCTTCATCAACAGATTTCTCATCTCCAATCACAAACTCCTCCAAATTCTTCAATAAACGATTGCAAAGAGCAGGCATTGTTCCGTTTTCATTCCCGTGATTCGAATGTAAAGACGAATTATATAAATACTTGTTCGAACCGTATCCGGTACCGATAACAACTATCTCATTAAGTTGATTCAAAAGTAAAATTGAGTTCAAAAAAGCAAGTACCTAAAAAAAACAAAATCATAATCTTCAATTCATTAAATTTCCATATCAACTTGAAAATTAGGTCAGTTTTAAGAGAGAGAAATGGAATGAATTACATGAGAGAGAAACTTGGAGAAAGGGAGGGAATTTGTGCTCCAGAAAAATGGATTGGTATCTAGTAAAACTACTAGAAGACTGACGTCATCTGAAACAATAAACCAATAATAAAAAAATGGAGAAAATTAAGAAACGGAAAATTAGAAGGAAAAAAACATAGAATCTGAGTTTCTGTGAAGAAGAAGAAGAACCTGAATATAGCTTCGAAGGAGCAGAAGCCATGACTCGACTGACTGTTATGTTTAAGAATAGGCGAAGGCTTTTATAATTAATAAACGTGGAGACAAATTGGGCCTATAATTTTTTAAATTGGAAAAGCCCATTTCTATTTCATAGGGATTGGCCCAACTTATCATATGGACTTAAACTTTGAGCCCATTAGATCCCACGTCAAATTGGGGAGGGAAAGAAACATGTACCTAACCACCTGAGCTATGATTGTGTTCTCAATTAAAACCTTATATTACTTTAAAAGAAAAGAATTAAACAAAAAATTAAAGCTTGTTTTGATCTCAAACTTTGATTTATTTATTTTTTTTCTATTTTTATCCGTACATTTTTAAAAGTTTTAAAGTTTCCTTATAATCCTTAAATTTTGAGACATTATATATTAGAAACAAGAATCGGCCATCATCTAGGAAATACTTAAAGTTGCCTAGAAGCTTAGTAATTAACATTTATGCAGACTTATGCTTTCATAGATTTTCATTAGAAGTTTAAATAATTACCAGATGTATGACATAATATGAATAACATCTATGTATGACATACATGTAGAAAAATAAAATATGCTCTCTCTCAATCCTTGCCTTCTATTATTTCTTTATGTCATACCGGACCACGATGAGCATACAAAATAACCTCATCTAGTTGTTGATTGGAAATTTGATCTTGTTGTTGATCCATTGAGAGGGGTTAACAAGTTTTTTTGGTGTGATAGAAAGAGAGAAGTTTGGGTGGGAGGAAGTGCATTGGGTGTGGAGTTTTTATATAGGTACTAGGGAGAGATTTAAAATTTTGTAGTGCACACATAAAATGCATATGGAGAAGAAAACAAACTGTGTAAGGATGAAAAAAGACCTGAAATCAAACCTTCTGCATTTGCAATTCAATTTTTTTTCCTTTTCATTTTCATTTGATATATCTTCTCAAAGACCTGAAATCAGACCTTCTGCATATGCATTTTCATTTTTTCCTTTACCTTTTCCTTTCCATTTGCATCCATTTCTTATTTGATATATCTTCTCCATCATTTCCATTTTTTCTATTTGAAAAGATATTCGAGCTGGATATGTATATAAATTAAAAAATATATTTTTTAATGATTAGTCCATATCTAAAAAATATTTTTTCAAACTCAATTTTTATAATTTTTTCTAACTAATTACATTCAAATGTACGTATCTTGTTATACATATGTACTTATATATGTTATAGATATGAGTGTATACACTTACACACACACACACACACACACACACACACACACACATATATATATAGATGTATACATGTATGTCATACATATATATGTTATTCCTATGTATGTCATACATATATATTATATATGTATGTATATATATAACATTGATGTATGACATAATATAAATAACATATATATGTATGACATACATGTAGAAAAATAAAATATGCTCTCTCCATCCTTGCCTTCTATTCTTTTCTTATGTCATACCATACCACGATAAACATGCAGAATAACCCAATATGGTTGTTGATTGGAAGTTTGATCTTGTTGTTGATCCATTGGGAGAGGTTAACAAGTTTCTTTGGTTTGGGAGATAGAGGGAGGTTTGGGTGGGAGGAAGTGTATTGGGTTTGGAGTTTTTATATATGGACTAGGGAGAGATTTAAAATTTTATAGTGCACAGATAGAATGCATATGAAGAAGAAAATAAATTGTGTAAGGATGAAAAAAGACCTGAAATCAGACCATCTATATTTGCAATTCAATTTTTTTTCCTTTTCATTTTCATTTGATATATCTTCTGAAAGACCTTAAATCAGACCCTCTGCATTTGCATTTTTTTTCTTTTCCTTTTCATTTCCATTTGCATTAATTTCTTATTTAATGATTAGTCCATATCTAAAATTTATTTTTTCAAACTCAATTTTTATAAGTTTTCTAACTAATTACATTCAAATGTACGTATCTTGTTATACATACGTATTTATATATGTTATAGATATGTGTGTGTACGCTTACATATATATATATATATATATATACACACACACACACACACTTACAGACGTATACATGTATATATATAATATTGATGTATGACATAATATAAATAACACATATATATGGCATCATCTAGAAAAATAAAATATGCTCTCTCTCAATTCTTGCCTTTTATTCTTTCCTTATATCATACCGGACCACGATGAGCATGTAGAATTAACTCATTTGGTCAACGATTAGAAGTTTGATTTGGTTGTTGATTCATTGGGAGGGGTTAACAAGTTTCTTTGGTGTGGTAGATAGAGGGAGGTTTGGGTGGGAGGAACTGTATTGGGTGTGGAGTTTTTATATAGCGACTAGGGAGAGATTTAAAGTTTTGTGGTGCACAGAGAGAATGCATATAGAGTAGAAAACAATTTGTGTAAGGATGAAAAAAGACCTGAAATCAGACCCTTTGCAATTGCAATTCAATTTTTTTCCTTTTCATTTTCATTTGATATATCTTCTTAAAGACCTGAAATCAGACCCTCTGCATTTGCATTTTTTCCTTTTCCTTTTCATTTCTATTTGCATCCATTTCTTATTTGATATATCTTCTCCATCATTTCCTTTTTTCCATTTGAAAAAATCTTCGAGCTAGATATGTATATATCTAAAAAATATTTTTTCAAACTCAATTTTTATAATTTTTCTAACTAATTACATTCAAATGTACGTATCTTGTTATACATATGTACTTATATATATTATAGATATGTGTGTGTACACTTATATATATATATATATACTTACAGATAAATACATGTATCTACATGTATTTCATACATATATGTTATTCATACATATGTATATATATAACATTGATGTATGACATAATATGAATAACATATATGTATGAAATACATGTAGAAAAATAAAATATGCTCTCTCTCAATCCTTGTCTTCTATTCTTTCCTTATGTCATTGTTGTGTGAAATCGTGTTACGCAAGTGCACGCAGTCTAACAAGTAATAAAGTGATAAGAAAGATATCGTTCCCACGAGGATTAGTAGATTAAGTAGGTGTTTAACAAATAATTTAAAGAAAATAAAGACAATGATAAATTGGGATGATGTGATTTATGAAACTAAATAATTAAAATTACGAAATTGTGCAAAACTAAATGAGTAAATTCTAAATTAATTAAGGAAAATAAATGTGATGGTCTAAAGTGGCTTAAATTACTCCTAAAATATGCAAGAATATTCAAATGATCAAACTATAAAGAGACAAACGGTTGGAAAATCAAAAATCCCCCTAAAAAGTCTTAGAATTCACAAATGCTGCAGTAGTGCTGTGGCTGTGCTGCAACATTCTGCAATAATAAACACACTTTATATGCAAGCAAACCCTATTATTCACGTGACTTTGTCAAGCCTAGCATGATTTTAATTCATAATCCAATTTAAATCCTATGTCTAGGTAAAATTAGATTAAGAAATATGTTTTAATGTTCCGGTTTAGGCCTTAAGGTGTAATTACATATGTCTATGCAATTACCAAAAACAATTTCAAGAATCGTTAACCTCTATCAATCAATACTTTTCCATTCAATTTTAACCTTTTCAGAATTAAAATTAAACTAAGCAATTTACTTAGGTTGATCAAGCATAAGCAAAGAGAATGAAATTATCGAACTATTGATTGAGCATGGAAAATTGAATTCATTAAAGCTTGTGAAAAACTAATCCCTTTTAGGGTTCATCTATCAATTCCAACCAAATAAAATTTAGTTCATAACAAAACCTAAATTAACAAAAGAGTTTAACAAAATCAAAACTAAACCTAACATAACTTGAGTTCAACAATGGAGTTCTTAAGAATGGGGAAGGAAGAATAATGAAAAGTAAGAGTAAATAAATAGAAGAGAAGAGATCAAAACAAAGCTCCAATGAAGAAGAAGCCTCCTTCTCACGTCCGCTGCCTCTGTCCAAGTCCACGTTCAGCAGCCTCTGGTTTTTACGTTCAAGCCTCTCCACCCAAATCTGTCTCCACAAATCTGCCTCTTTTTATCTAGGTTAATTTCTCTTTTTTCTTTTGTTTGGGCTTGGGCTTCCTTCTAATCTCCTCCAAATTTGCTTCTAAGTTGGACCTCAATGATGGGCTATTTCTTTCTCACTTGAATCAGCTGAAACGGCCCAAAAATATGATATTTTAGGGCTTAAAATCGTGATCCTGCTTGCTGTCCAGATTCTGCCCAATGTGCTGCAACACTGCCACAGAAAAGTGCAAAAATCTGCACTTTTTTTCCTTTGCTCCTACATCAAATTTGCAACTTTTTAGGGATTTCTTTCATTCAAAATGGCAAGATTAAAATACCCAAAGCCAAAAACACTTCAAACATATTATTTAAAGTGCTAAAAACCCGAGTTTTCTCAAAGTAAGCTTAATTAACGAATTATGCAAAATGAATTCAAAGTGCACAAAATATGAGCAAAGTTCAATCAAATAATTATCACTTAGGCATTAAAATAGGACCAAATAACTCTATTTTATAGAGTTATCAGTCATACCGGACCACGATGAGCATGAAGAATAACCCTATTTGGTTATTGATTGGAAGTTTGATCTGGTTGTTGATTCTTTGGGAGGGGTTAACAAGTTTCTTTGGTGTGGTAGATATAGGGAGGTTTGAGTGGGAGGAAGAATATTGGGTGTGAAGTTTTTATATAGGGACTAGAAAAGATTTAAAATTTTGTAGTGCACAGATATAATGTATATGGAGAAGAAAACAAATTGTATAAGGATGAAAAAAGACCTTAAATTAGGACCATTTGCATTTGCAATTAAATTTTTTTTCCTTTTCATTTTCATTTGATATATCTTCTCAAATGAATGAAATCAGACCCTCTGCATTTGCTTTTTTTTCTTTTTCTTTTCTTTTTCATTTCCATTTACATCCATTTCTTATTTGATATATCTTCTCCATCATTTCCATTTGAAAAGATCTTCGAGCTGGATATGTATATGTACTTATATATGTTATAGATATGTGTGTATACACTTACACACACATATACGTATATCTACATGTATGTCATACATATATGTTATTCATATGTATGTCATACATATATGTATGTATATATATAATATTGATGTATGACATAATAACATATATTTACAGGGCCAGTCCTAAAAAACTTGGGACCCAATGCGAAAATATAATATTGGGCCCTGTTATAAATTATTAAAGTTTAAAAATATTAACTTTTATTAAAACGCTATATTAACTAAATAATATAATCAATGATTTTAAAAAATTAGATTTTAGAAATATCTTATCCTAAAAGGAGATTTTTTTATAATATTTTTCTTTTATCAATTTTATTTAACAACATTCAAATTATATTACTTATAATATATATGAATACAATAAATAAAAAATTGAAAGAAAAAAAATTAATGTTAAATTATAAATTGAATTCACAAATTTTTAATGATAAGTTTTAAATTTAAAATAGATAAAATGAGAAAGAAATTCTTAATATTTAGAAATTTATATTATAAAATAATAATTAAAAAAACACTTCAAATCTTACCATTAAAAAAATAAGGAAAAAAATGGATTTCACTTTGACCGGGAATCAAACCCTTGCACTCGCGTCTTGACAAGAAGATGGTGAATATAGCAGCCACTGTACCAAACTTTTCTGGATAATAATCTTTTCATTTTTTATATATAAATTAAATATTCTATCCTAATTTTGGGGACCCAAAATTTGGGGGCCTGGTTCCGTCGCACCGCTTGAACAGTGCTAGGTCGGGCCTGTATATGTATGACATACATGTAGAAAAATAAAATATGCTCTCTCTCAATGTTTGCCTTTTATTCTTTCCTTATGTCATACCGGATCACGATGAGCATGCAGAATAACCTCATCTTGTCAATTGGAAGTTTGATCTGGTTGTTGATCCATTGGGAGGGGTTAACAAGTTTCTTTGGTGTGGTGGATAGAGGGAGGTTTGGGTGGGAGAAAGTGTATTAGGTGTGGAGTTTTTATATAGGGACTGGGGAGAGATTTAAAATTTTATAGTGCACAGAGAGAATGTATATAAAGAAGAAAACAAATTGTGTAATGATGAAAAAAGACTTGAAATCAGACCATCTGCATTTGCAATTCAATCTTTTTTCTTTTTTATTTTCATTTGATATATCTTCTTAAAGACCTAAAATAAAACCCTCTGTATTTGCATTTGCATTTTTTCCTTCTTCTTTTCAATTCTATTTGCATCCATTTCTTATTTGATATAACTTCTCCATCATTTTCTTTTTTTTCATTTGAAAAGATTTTCGAGATATATATGTATATATAAATTAAAAAAATATTTTTTAATGATTAGTCCATATCTAAAAAATATTTTTTCAAACTCAATTTTTATAATTTTTCTAACTAATTACATTCAAATGTACGTATCTTGTTATACATATGTATTTATATATGTTATAGATAGATATGTATGTATACACTTATACACACACACATATATATATATACTTACAGATAAATACATGTATCTACATGTATTTCATACATATATGTTATTCATACGTATGTATATATATAACATTGATGTATGACATAATATGAATAACATATATGTATGACATGCATGTAGAAAAATAAAACATGCTCTCTCTCAATCCTTATCTTCTATTCTTTCCTTATGTCATACCGGACCACGATGAGCATGCTGAATAACCTTATCTGGTTATTGATTGGAAGTTTGATCTGGTTGTTGATTCTTTGGGAGGGGTTAACAAGTTTCTTTGGTGTGGTAGATATAGGGAGGTTTGAGTGGGAGGAAGTGTATTGGGTGTGGAGTTTTTATATAGGGACTAGAAGAGATTTAAAATTTTGTAGTGCACAGATATAATGTATATGGAGAAGAAAACAAATTGTATAAGGATGAAAAAAGACCTGAAATTAGTCCATTTGCATTGCAATTAAATTTTTTTCCTTTTCATTTTCATTTGATATATCTTCTCAAAGGAATGAAATCAGACCCTCTACATTTGCTTTTTTTCCTTTTCCTTTTCCTTTTCCTTTTCATTTCCATTTGCATCCATTTCTTATTTGATATATCTTCTCCAGCATTTCCATTTTTCCATTTGAAAAGATCTTCGAGATGGATATGTATATGTACTTATATATGTTATAGATATGTGTGTATACACTTACACACACACACACATATACATATATCTACATGTATGTCATATATAATATCAATAACATATATTTACAGGGCCGGTCCTAAAAAACTTGGGGCCCAATGCGAAAATATAATTTTGAGCCCTCTATTATAAATTATTAAAGTTTAAAAATATTAACTTTTATTAAAACGCTATATTAACTAAATAATATAATCAATGATTTTAAAAAATTAGATTTTAGAAATATCTTATCCTAAAAAGAGATTTTTTTTATAATATTTTTCTTTTATCAATTTTATTTAACAACATTCAAATTATATTACTTATAATATATATGAATACAATAAATAAAGAATTGAAAGAAAAAAATTAAGGTTAAATTATAAATTTAATTCACAAATTTTTAATGATAAGTTTTAAATTTAAAATAGATAAAATGAGAAAGAAATTCTTAATATTTAGAAATTTATATTATAAAATAATAATTTAAAAAACACCTCAAATCTTACCATTAAAAAAATAAGGAAAAAAATGGATTTCACTTTGACCGGGAATCGAACCCTTGCACTCGCGTCTTGACAAGAAGATGGTGAATATAGTAGCCACTGTACCAAACTTTTCTGGATAATAATCTTTTCATTTTTTATATATAAATTAAATATTCTATCCTAATTTTGTGGCCCCAAAATTTGGGGGCCCGGTTCCGTCGCACCGCTTGAACAGTGCAAGGGCCGGGCCTGTATATGTATGACATACATGTAGAAAAATAAAATATGCTCTCTCTCAATGCTTGCCTTTTATTCTTTCCTTATGTCATACCGGATCACGATGAGCATGCAGAATAACCTCATCTGATCAATTGGAAGTTTGATCTGGTTGTTGATCCATTGGGAGAGGTTCACAAGTTTCTTTGGTGTGGTGGATAGAGGGAGGTTTGGGTGGGAGAAAGTGTATTAGGTGTGGAGTTTTTATATAGGGACTGGGGAGAGATTTAAAATTTTATAGTGCACGGAGAGAATGCATATAGAGAAGAAAACAAATTGTGTAATGATGAAAAAAGATCTTAAATCAGAACATCTGTATTTGCAATTCAATCTTTTTTCTTTTTTATTTTCATTTGATATATCTTCTTAAAGACCTAAAATAAAACCCTTTGTATTTGCATTTCCATTTTTTCCTTTTCCTTTTCAATTCTATTTGCATCCATTTCTTATTTGATATAACTTCTCCATCATTTTCTTTTTTTCCATTTGAAAAGATTTTCGAGCTAAATTTGTATATATAAATTAAAAAAAAAAATTAATGATTAGTCCATATCTAAAAAATATTTTTTCAAATAAGAAATGTATCCTAAAGTTGCAGATCTAAGGAATCTGAAAATTGCATATCTAAGGAATCCGAAGAGATGAAAAGGAAGGGTAAAATGCCAATAGAAGAAGAAGATGAAAAAAAAACTTTGTGGATGAAGATGAATTCTGATGGAGAATTTGGAGAAAGGAGAGTTGGACGACTGTGAAAAGGAAGAACAAAATCTCATGATTTGAGGAAAAAATAAAATAGAAAGAGAAAGATTGGAAAGAGAAACAAAATCAAATAAGGAAAACAATTATAAATGCAAAAAAAATCCTTATCAAACATAATTGAACAATTAAAAACAAAAGTAAATGATGGTAAATCGGGGATATTTAAAAAACATATACTCTAAAATGGCTAAAAAAACCTAAGGAATTTAAGAGGCTATAAAAACATATGGGTAGTCAAAATGGGCTATACAGTGGATTATCCCTTTTTTTCCTCGAATTAAAACCTTTTATTTTATTTTTAGATTTTATATGAAATTGGGGGAAGAAAGACATGAACCTCAAGGGAAGGAAGTAGGTGTCTAACCACCTAAATTATGATTATGTCGTCAATTAAAACCTTATATTACTTTAAAAGATAAAAAAATAAACAATGAATTAAAGGTTGTTTTGATCTCAAAATTTGATTTATTTATTTTTTTCTATTTTTATCCTTACATTTTAAAAAGTTTTAAAGTTTTGTTATAATCTTTAAATTTTAGACATGATATATTAAAATTAATTGAGGGGCTTTTTTAATAAAATATTTATAGGACCTTTTCTTGTACACGTTTCATCCGATCAAAGTAAAGAGAGTTTGAAAGAAATGCTCTATTTTGACTTGTTCATAATGACTTCTCAATTTTTTTTAGAGTTTTTAGCCTGAAAGCAATTTTAGGCCCTCCTAAAAGTCATTTCTAACGGGTTTAAAATGTAATATTGAAATACTTATTTTTAGTTAGATTTGAAATTCGATTGTATTTACTTTCTAGTAACCTACTTTATTTATTGGTCATTAGCCAAGACTTTTTGAGAAGCAGGTGGCTGAATGGAAGGGTGAGTTGGGTGGGTTAGATTTAATTAGCTCAATTCAAATTGATAAGGCAACAATATCATAATAGGGATATCCTAACTCCCTCACTCTTCCTCAATTTAAAACTCTATTCCCTAATAACCTCTCTCAGTTATTTATTAATATACCTTTAACCCCTTCCTATCAGTTTGTTAAGTGTCTTTAATAATACTAAAGAAAACTATTGACCGATTCTTAGGTAGTTTTATAATTTTTATTTTGGTTCATCCTTCTTAATTCTCAATCCGATTCGATTTTAGATTTTTTGTTGCTCTCCTCTCTTCTCTTGTTTTGTTCGTTCTTTCAAAAGGTTATATATATAAAATATTTAATAGAAGCTAAAACAGTAAATATCAAAATATATAGCATTGTTTTTTCAATGTAAAATACATTCACCCAGCAAAAGTAAGCACAAAATTATAATGTAAAAAAAGCAAGAAAAACACATTGGTTTTTATTCATTCAAGCATTTTCCATATTATCAAGCAACAAACTATCCAACTTCTTTCGAATCGTAACGATATATTAATGAACTCCGAGGTGTGTGGAAACAAGAACCTGTCTGCCCTGCATGCTTTTGATTTTACTAAAACAGAGTGATTGATGAATGTTTCACATGCTCAATGAGTTTAACTACTCAAAACTTAACGAACAGCAAAAGCTTCAACTCAATAATTTAAAATAGCTCATTCAGAATGTATGTAACTAACAACTAACAAGCAGCAGACAAATCTGAAAAGTCCCACATCAACAGTCAACAGCAGTCATGAAAATAGTGATTATCATATAAAAATTGATACTGTCTCACATAACGGTGAATTTCCGCGACGATATCTTCAAAGAAGGGTGCAGTTACATGAAAATGAAGAATAAAGGGTCTCAAAAATATCCATGGTTTGCCGCATTCATACATTAGTTTCAACAACGGTTACATACAGAAGAGGAATCTCAAAACATATCAACCACAAATGATAAAAATCCCACCATGACTAGGAAAATTACAATGAAATGGTCATTATGGATGTGACAAGGATAAATAAGAGAAAGGCAGCTGGGTTACTAGCTAATGGATTAACCAAAGAGGAAGCGCCAGATGGTCCCGAACCCAATCCAGAAGTACTTCCGATAGGGCCATTGGCTGGAGGAAATCCAGGGAAAGAACCAGTTGTTGAAGGCACCAATGATGATTTGGGTGCCGGTGATCCATGACCATCAAATTGAGGAGCTGGTGCGGGTCCAAAGTTTGTATCTCTGATTACTGAAGTAGGTGGGACTTGAAGTTGGGGGAATTGCTGTGGCCCTGAATATTTAAATGATATAGAAATATATTACATGGTTTGCATATAATGTTGTATTTATTTAAGTGAACGTTCTTGTTTCAATTGAATCCTAGAGGATGTATTGGAATAATTTATGTCTTAGGTTCCAACGGAAAATTCCACCCATAGAAGAGCCCAATCGAAAGAATCTTTACCTGGGCACCGAGCTTGAAGACTTGATGACAACCTGTGACATGTAAACATTAATTGATCAATACGACGGTTCAGATGAAACTCCCCATCGAAGAAGTCAAAACAAAAATAAGTGCAGGGAAAAGCATACGTTGTCAATATGGTGCCGTTTACAAAACCACCATAGCTACAAGAAGTAATATTGCAACCTGCACTACTCTGCTGTGCAGTATGATTCCCAAGCATGAGATTGCTGTTTCTACATTGCATGCTAGAACAAGAAACTGCTAAAGAAGCAGGCATGCAGTATAAACTGTTTCATTTCAAACAATTCAGCTCATTAACACCATTTAATAATCCCAACCCCACATAATTCAAGCGAAAAACAGCTCAATTACTTGAGATTTCCCGGCCCGCAACTACATTGTACACAATGACTTGCCGCTATCGCATAGCTTCCATTGGGCACAATCAAGCCAAAATCAGAAGCATATCTAGGAAATTTAGATGCACAAGCTGTAAAAAAAGAATTAGCAAAATAAACACCCCATCAATTCTACATGAACAACAAGTTATAACACCAGACCAGGCACTTGCACCAAATCACATACATCAAGTAGTAAACTTTCAATTCTCAAATTACACAGCAAAACATATCAACATCATTCTTGAGCACTAAAATCAGCTGAGAAAAAAGAAAAATCAAAACTTGCCTGGTAAAGGAACAGCAAGAATATCACCAGGCTTAATAGCAGGATTTCCCATAGCATTAACATTCATCAAATCAGTAATAGTGGTAGAATATCTAGAAGCAATTCCAGCTAAACTATCATCTGAATCCACAACATAAGACAAATAAATAGCAGGCAATGAATTATCAGTCCCATTAAAGCAAGTACAAGGAAGAGGAACAACAAGGGTCTGTCCCACATCAAGAACAGAAGGATCAGATATAGAATTTGCTTCACGAATCTGATCCGACGAAACCAAACCCGCGTAAATCGAGTCCGCAATCGACGAAAGAGTGTCGGAAGGTCGAGTCTTGTAACGAGTAGAAACCGATTTACGAATCCCATCAACACAAGAACAAGAGATGGGGATTTTGAGGAAGAGCTGAGAAGGGAGAATATGGTTTTCAACATCTGGGTAAGAAATATCAATGGCATTAGCTGTGAGAATGGAAATGGGGTCGATTTGGAAAAGGGAAGCAACTTCTGAAACTTTGAGATCAGTGTAGAGAGTGTAGCCAAGTAAAGCATTGCAAGAATCTGAGTTGGAACATGGCTCTATTGTTGATTTGGAGAAAACGAAAGCTACATTTGAGAAAATTGAAGTGAAAATTAGAAACAGAAAGAATCTGGGAATTTGATTTGGCATTCTGTAAATTTCTTTACCAATGGCGAAACAGAGATGAAGATTGGAGAAATGGGTTTGTTTCTGATAACAAAAAGATGGGCTTTTTTTTTCTTTCTATTACAAAAGTTGAAGCTTTGAAGCTCAAACAGAGAGGAAATGCAGGAAAATGGAAAGTTTTTCTTTGTCTCTCTGAAATGAGAAACAGTTTTTTAGTACAATGAAGGGAAGGCAGATAGTTTTAGGGCTTCTGAATGAACCAAACCAAAAATAAATAAAAACAGAGGAAATTTTGAAGGTTTTAGGGTTTTTATTCTTAAACCAATCCTGAGTTGGTCGTGGTCAAAGTGTTTATCTTACAAGTTTAGAGGTTTAAATCATGTATGATGATCAATTTAAGATAGGTCAATCCGAACAAACTTAAACCGGTCAGACATAAACTCTCTTCTCATGATATTAAATATTCGAGTCAGAACAAAACTATTTAAGATCTATTACCTTATGAATTTTTAGGGATCAAATCTTATAACATCGTGTGATTATCAAATTAAAAAAATTCGAGATAAGGATAACTAGGGAAATTTCAAAATTTTGGAAAAGAATAAGCTTTTGAAGGCAAGGAGACAAATATGTGTTGCAAGAGTGATCAGACATAAGTCAGATTCTCGATCTTCGTGTTTTTCTTTTTGACTAATATACCCTCATGAAAGCTCAAAATTCCTACTTTTTTGTAAAGGGTATAATAGAAAAGCTCATAATTCCTACGAGGGTACCTTTGGTAGTTTGGGTATTTTTGCTTTTGGGGGGAGTGAGATAGATGGAATGGCATCTAAAGCGGGGCCCCGTAAAGGAGGATTTTTCAATTGAGGAAAGAATTTATAATATGGGTTTTTCAATTGGTATTTTATTTAGCTTACATTATTTTTGTTGCGCGTTTTATAAACTCGCTCGTTTATTGGTCGAAGAGCCTGCAATCGGCAGAAAAGTATCGAATGAGTGAGAGACGCGTGTGGTGGTGTAAGACAGGTTATTTCTGATTTTGCGGGAAAGCACTTCATTATCAATTATTTTTCTATTTCTTGGCTCCAAGGTTATATAATTTTATCCTTTATAGTTTGTTTGGATTTTACCTCTAATGTTTGAATTTTTTTAATTATATTTTCAATGATTTAATTTATTTTAAAAATATTCTTTATTATAATTTTCATTTAGAATTATAAAAATTTAAACGTTATAAATATGATAGGTTTCATTTTTACCCTTGTATATTAAAAGTTTTAATTTTTCCCATAACGTTTAAATTTTTGTAAATATTTAACATAATTTGTTATCAAACTACAAAAGGTGCTTTTAAAATGACTTAAAAGATTGAGAGAGTGGAATTGAAAGTTTTAAAATATTAGTGATAAATAAATATATAAACTAAAATAAATAAATAAATAAAAACTAAAGAAAGTAGGGAAGGATATGAGATTTTTACTTTTTTTTTTTAGAAACCGGTTCGATTCAGTTCATTTTTTTAAGAATAAAAACCGAAACGATTCAATTTTTTTACTGTCCGATCCGATTTGATTTCTTGGTTTTTTCGGTTTTTCGATTTTTTCTTTCACCCCTGGTATTTATTAAAATTTCCCATAATTCAGTAATAGATAGAGGTCATAAAGGGAGCCCATTTACAAATGTGGTGGGCGGTTGTCATTATCAAATGGGCTTTTGTCGTAGGTAGGCTCACACCAATAGATAGAAGTCAATAAATGAAGCCCATTATATTTTCGGGCCAAACAGAAGAAAGCCCATGAAAAAAGTGATGAGAAAGGCCCAATTAAGTGCATCGAAATCTGGAAGAAATTTGCAAATAAACTTATTATGGGATTCAGATAGAGCAGATGTGAACCAGAAATTGCCGCGGAATGCTAATTTGTCACTATTCTCTTTCTCTCTCTCTCCTCCAAATTAATGGAGAGAGAAAATTGGAACACTAAAATAATGGGTATGGTCCAATTTCCCACGTCTACTGTACGGGTTTACGTGACGAATTTCATTTGTTCGTGAGCTCAGATTTATTGTTTTTCTTTATTTATTAACAAATTTGTTTTACTCAATTTCAAAATTAAAAGAATATAAAAATAATTGATTTTTTTACTCTACTAAACTAACTTATATTTATATAATCTCCTTCTAAAATAAATATGAACATAGTCTAATTAGACAAATATTTCCTTCATATGAGATGTTCGAATCTTCCCTCCACCAATTTGATTTTCAATTAATAAGGACTAGTACAATAAAAAAAAATTTGTCGATAAAAGAATGGTGACGAATAGATTTAAATAATTATGTTGGGTTTGATTTTTCAGAACTAATGAATTAATAAACCATTTTAAAATAATTCAATAACACAAAATTTATACTAAAACTTAAAATTTATAATAAATTAAATGAAGTATCAAAAAATCTCTATCAAACATGTACTAACATAAATGTAAGTTTTTTAACGCATGAAATTAAAAAAACTACACTCAACCAGATACATAAAACCTACACTATACAAATTTATGCTTAATAAATTATCATATTAAATATCACTTAAATACTTCATATTAGTAATAATTAAACAGAAAGAGATTATGGTTTACAATAAAATTGAAAAGGAATAAATAGCACTATTAAAAGGGGGAAAAAAATTAAAACAATTCGTAGATGAAAATGAACAGAAACGGAAAAACGTGAGAGAGGGAGGGGGGATGACGTGGACTAAACAGAGTCGGGTAAGAGTAAGATCCAGCGGGCTGCCCGGGTGCAATTATTTGAAAGTACGATTTCTGATTTCTTTATCGCAAATTACGAGGTGGACCCCACACTCTTCATTTTCTGTCCTATTTTTAATCTGATTCCTTCTTTCTCCTAATTTAAATATATTTGTACTTTAATTAATAAATTTAATTTAATTACCCGATTCCTCCTGCTTCTTCATTTAATATCTCTGCCCCACGTGGCCCAAAATATGAAACAAACTATTTTTTATTTTACTTTAAAAAAAAAATTTATTTATTTGATGCAATTTTCTCTCAAATATGAGAAATAAGTTATCTTGCATGTATAACACGTAACAGTTTCCATTTTATATAGTCGATAAAATATAGAAAAGTCAATATTTAAAAAGATTTTTATTTTTAAAATATCACGTGTCACACATACAAAAAACAGTGTCAATGAAACACCAACAATTTCTCTCCAAATAGATGGATTTATCTGATATCGTTAATCTTATCTTATATCTTCTTCTCAAAATTTAGTTATATAACTAAAAGTGTCTTCAAAATTATTTTAGATAAAATACCTAATTAGAATTTATTTGTTTGATGTTCACGAAAAAATTACTAACACAAAATGCTATTGAATAATTAAAAACCATAACAGTGAGATACGTGCGGTTGAATTAAGAAATCTTATACGTCAAAGTTATCTTCCCTAATTTAGTGAAATATCTTTAAAAAACAACAACAAATAACTCAACCTATTGTCAATAATTTATTTTCTTCAAAATATTATTTGTATATTAAGTAAACTAACCTCAGATCCTGTCTGCAAAAGACCAGGCAAAAAAATTTCTTTACAAAACTTATATCTTTCTTCTCTTCATGCTGCAAATAATTGAACATTGGATTTTGAAATTGTTTCCTATTATTACATATTCGTTAGTATAGCTCTTTGACTATTTTTATATTCAAGGTCACAATAAATCCTAAATTTGCTTAGGCCGTAACAAATGTGCATTATTATTGAGAATACATGGTTAGCTATACACTATCAATTATTTTTTATCTTTTTAAATTTTACATAGTGTATGGATCAATTACACAACCCTAAAATACTTAGTATCCGTTTGAGATAACTTTTAGAAGTTTTTAAAAATATTTTTGAATAAAGAAAACGTTTTTTTTATAACTATTCAAAAAATACTTTTAAAAACTATCATAAATGTGCCCTTAGTCTCAGTTTAAAATTACTCTAGGATCCGTTTGAAATTGATTTTGGGGGTGTTCAAAAGTTTTTTTTAATAGTAACCAAAAACATTTTTAAACACTTTAAAAAACTATCTCAAACAAACACTTAGGGCCAGTTTGACATAGTTTCTCCTAAAAATGCTTTGAGTTAGAGATTTTAAAAAAATATTAATGAAGTGTTTCTTCTAAAAACAATTGAGTATGTTAAAATGTGTTTTTGGAAAAAATATTTGATTTGTGATTTTTCTAAAAATGTTTGTAAACAAATAGTTTACCTAAAATATTTCACTCAAGTGTTTTTTGATGAAACACTTAATTAGTATTTCTTTTAGAATCTCTAACTCAAAACGTTTTTAAGAGAAGTTATACCAAACTGGCCCTCAGTAGATTTCAAAAGTGTTTTTTACATTTTTTTGGATGTTTTCAACTTAAAAACATTTTAGACTCTCTTAAAAGTTATTTCAAACTGTTCATTAACGAAAAACTCGCACGGCAATTTTCATGACCTCGAGATTTTAAAGAAACTCTGATAGATTCCTATCCAAAGGGGCCAACACATGGATTTAAAATTCAAATTTAAAAACTGTAAAACAGAAACTCACTTCAATTGTTTAAGTTTTATTTTCTGTTTTTTCAGAAATAATAATGATTTTTATATAACTCATATCTGACTGTACTATATAACTCAACTTAACCAGCTGGGATCAGAGATCCTAATAGATAGAAAAGATCCAAAAGAAAAGTTGAAAAAGAGAAGTAAAAAAAAAAAAAAAGAAATTCAATGTGAGAGAAAGAGAAATTAGTACAGAGGGAATCCTTAGCCTTTCATCATGATTTTCAGACCACAGTGATTGTGTTATGTTTCCTTCCATGACAACTGATCCCCGTGACACTTTTTAAAACTCTTCTCTATCTTTTTAAACATAAAATAAAAAATTTTAACTTTGTCAGTTTTTTCCAATCCCATCACTCCATTATAGCTTAAGCTTAGCTCTTTCATCTTCTTTAACAACACCCACTTACCCTTTCCTTGCCTAAGTCACATCCATCCATCAAAATTTTGTCTTTCTTTATTTGAGTTAACGACACCAGATCTAGCCCACTGTGACTGTAGACAAGGTGTTTGAGAAAATGCCAAAGAGAGAATCGTTTTTGAGGCAGATAAGTAGGAGGGAGGGTTCAAAATCTAGTTCTAGGAGGTGGGGTGGTGGAGAAGAGTGTGTGGGTGAGAGAAATTGTTGGAATCAGAAAATGGATGGTTTTAACCTTTATGGGTCGATTGAAAATGCTGGAATGTTGAGGAGGAAGAGAGTGATGGTGGTTGTGGATCAGAGTTTTCAGTCTAACCAAGCAACAATGTGGGCTCTTACTCATGTTGCTAATAAGGGAGATATGCTCACTCTTCTTCATGTCATTCCTACTTACTCTGCAGATTCTGCTGATTCTTCCTCTTACTTTGCTAGCTCCCTTGGTTCTCTCTGCAAGGCTTCTAGACCTGAGGTAATTTATTTTGTTTTCAATAGTCTTGAGATCATGATTCTTGGGTGGTTTGGTTCCGGGTTTGGATACGGGGTTTGAGTTACACAAATTAATACCATGTTTAACAAACCCGGGATGATGTGTTATCTAAACCCATCATACTTAACCAACGCGTTTCATACTAATTCAGTCTTACCTGACCCTGAAATCCAAACACAGACTTAACGACTATCCAAACAGACTGGAGAAGAAGATTTTAATCATTTTCCTTTCTTGTTTTGTTAGTTTTTCTTTGCTGGCTAAATCACACTGTGAGAAGTGTGGTATAGGAGCAAAAGTCCCACATCAGCTAGATACATGGAAGATCTTGGATTTATAAACGAGGACAATATATCCTCTGGTAGAAACAAATTCATGCGGATATAGGTTCGAATTCGGATGATAACGAAATCTGAGTGTTATCTTTCATTTGAAGTTTAACATGTGTTTTAACAATTTCAGGTAGATGTGGAGGTGCTAGTGATCCAGGGACCAAAATTGGCCTCAGTGATGAACCAAGTGAAGAAGCTGGAGGTGTCGGTGCTGGTTTTGGGACAGAAAAAACAATCTTCATTTCTTAGCTGGTGGGTCACTGTCAAACCTAACAAACTATTACTCCCCGAGTCCGTATGATAACCATTTCATTTATTGTTTTTGGTTTTTAATTTTATAAAAACAGAATCGTTTAGAAACCATTTTGTTTCTCGGTTTTTGAATTATTATTTTTTTTCCTTCTAAATTACGTTGGTTTTTTATTTTTAAAACCAAAAACGTTGGTTTTCAAACCACAAGAGCTAAAGTAAAAAGTAAAAATATGAAACGGCTATCAAACGAGGTATAAGCTTATCAATTCCCACTTTCCTAATTTTTAAACTCTTTTCACGATGTATCAATGCTATATCATTGAATGCAGTTTCTGTGGGAGTGGAAGTGATGTTGAAGATGATTTGGTGGAGGAATGCATCTACAATGCAGAGTGTTTGACCATTGGAGTGAGGAAGCAAAGCAGGGACATGGGTGGTTATGTGATTAACACCAGATGGCAGAAGAACTTCTGGCTACTTGCTTGATCGGCTCGGTTCGATTTGGTTTGATTATATAATAATACTACTATTAACAAGAGTTAGGAAACTACTACTAGAGGTTATATCTGTTAACAAACCCTTTCACCCACTGCTCAATGTAAAGCATCTAACAAGCTTATCTTTTATGTTAATAAAAATGATTATGCAGAATATTAGGCTAATTCGCTACTTGCTATAGCTCTATATTGTAATTGAACTACTATCAAGTAATCTTTTAGAAATCAGAATAAATTACAATTATCATGTTTGAGCCTGTTTCTTCTCCCCCTGTGCTTGCTTGTGTTTTGATCCTGACTCTGAAATGGGCTCTGTTACTGTTTCTAGGGAGAAATTTTTTTTTGTTTACCTATTAAATGCACGTTTGGGATAATTTTGTAAGTTTTTAAAAGTGTTTTTGATGACCATTAAAAAAAAACTGTTAAAAGGACCTAAATCAATTAGTCTCTTATATAATTAATATAGTGGTTTAGTTTTAAAGTTTGGCTTTAGTGTTGTTGTACATCTATTAAGTTATGTCTGTAGATAATTCTTTATTGTGCGTGTTAAACATTTTATTATCGTATGATAAAGGTATTTTGTGTGTGGGTTTAACTTGTTTGTGGTAGTTTGATTTTTTGAAGGGTGTTGGTGTTTGTGGTTGATATTAAACGTTTTTATGATTGAGTTATAGGTGTATAGTTGGTTTACACTTTCGTTATAGAGGGGATATTACTTGCATAACTTGTCCAAAATAAGTTTAATTTGATGAAATGAAAATTTGAAGGTTTGAATCACGAGACTAATATATGTATTTTTTTTCAGTTATTGAGATTAACGAGAAGTATGCAAACATGACATTCTATTTTTTTTTCCTATCAAATAACATACTTCTACGTACTAAAATAATAACAAACACCATTTTATTTTCACCTCCTTTCAACTTGGGAAAAATTATTAGCAAAACATTCTCCAGATGGCCTAAAAACTGGGGGGGGGGGGAAGGCAGCTGAAAATCCGATTAAAAGTTGAATCTAGATCTGTTAAGAAGGAAGTTGAAATGGAACAAATAATCCCATATTACTCCGAAGAAATCAAATTGGCTATGCAAAATTCTCGGGACTCCAGAATAGGATTTGGGCTTGTTCGAGTCATGGGCTGGGCTTGGATTGTGAGTCCAGACAAAGCCTAATCCACTGGCGTTTGCTTTCTTTTCAAATCGATACCCATGTGAATATTACTAGAGAAATTTTCACCTAGTACCAAGATTTTTTAGACAATAGTTATTGATTTATATAATTCAATCTAGTTGAGTGGAGAATCGAACATTCGATTTTACAAAAACGAAGCAGATGTCTAACCAAATGAGCTATGCTCATGGTGGCTTTCAATCTTTGATTTACAAGATAAATATACATTGATAATTAACATGCTCGATAATTTACTACATTTATAATTATTTTTTTTAAAAATGATCTATTTATAAATATTTTTAAAAATTATATTAGATTTGTCATCACTCATCTAAACACCTACTTGAAAATTTATTTTTTCAACCCATCAAGTCTTGTATATTAAACCTTTTAGGGCTATTTATGCCCTTTTCAAGCCACTTTTTTTTTTGGTAGAAATAATATTAATTTTAAACTCAATAATTAAAAAGAAGAAAGAAGGGGGAAAAAAAACACAAATATATTTGATTCTTGGAACTAGATCCCAAATCCTAACTTATGAGAGGGTTTCATTCCATTGAATCAAAATAGAAAAAGAGTAATATGAAAATGGAATATTAGAAGAAGAAAAAGTGTAAGATGAACAATCTCGTTTGTGGATGGTTGATGATGATGACACGTGTCCACCCAACCCTACTTTTAATAAACGCCCACTTTATCAAATCTCTCCCATGTGGCCATTACTTTCTCTGTTCCCTTTTACTTTTTTTCAAGCCTTTTTTTTTCCCAAATTTCCTTCACTTTTTTTTTTTCAATAGCCAACCCACATTGCATTCTCGGCCTCCCATTCATTTGTTCCATTATTGTTTTCTTTTGTAAGGCATAAATATTAGGATAAAAGATTGTTTAAAATCGGAAAATACTTAAATACTGATCGATTAAGATGGGGTTTTACTAACTTTTCTATATGACCTATTTTTATGAATCAGTATATTGGTAGGATCGATAAATCTATTAATGAAATCCATGAATTTATTGTTCACGAACATACTTATTATAAAAATGAGGTTATTCTACTCTAGACTTAGTCTATATGATTTTTTTTATCTAAAAAATTCTTATCAATTATCATATAGATGTTATTTTTCACTAATAAATTTATTATTATCATCATTTTATTTTTAAACGATATGAGATTTTTATTATAGGTTGAATTGTAATGACTTTTTATTCCTCCACCTCCCACCAAAATGCCCTACTCAAAGTCAAGGCTCTCCTACACTCTAGTGACAGCCTTGTGTGGTGTGGATCTCAAGTTTTTTCTTCACTTCCTTTTTTAATCATTGTTCAGTTTCTTGTTCATGGTGCTATAAAGCTAGTTGAATTTGGTGGCGTTTATTGAGCTTATTTTGGACTATTTCCTTTCCAATGATCTCAAAACTGTTTTTTAGATTGATTTATAGTTGAGCACTGTTGAGTTTAGTGCTAAGATAGTACATTTGCACCTTTCAAAAGTTTGAGTTTGAATCATTTGGGGATATTTGGTAGAAGTTGTTAAGACTAGGTTTATATAACCACTGTTTAGTGAAGTCAGGATTTTTGTGTCGTTCTATTTTTATAGGTGTGTTTAATAAACCTCACGTTTTTACTATTTAAAACCTATGAATTTAAAGAAAATTAATTTTATATAAGAGATAGGTGTTAAACTTATGAACTCAACCCACCCAACCCATTCTACCCATGATAATGAGTCTATAGTAACAGTAAATAACTCAAATTCACACCTAAAATATTATAAAATTGCCACTAATTCGTATAAATAATCACTAATTTCCGCTTAAGTAATCATTGATTCCACTCATGGGTAATTAATGATTTTACTGATTCACTATATCAAATGATATTTTGTGCATGTAATCACTGATATATTTGATTCACTTGAATGAGAGTTTTTAAAAAACTGCTATATTTGTAAATACTTTTTAAAACTACTAGATTTGTAAATCATAAAGAAAATTCTGTCACCCGATGAAATTTCCGGAGTCTTTCTAAGCAATATAAATCTATCTTTTGATCAAAATTGTAATTCATCTAAACATTTCTTTAATCAAATATGAGTGTGAAAAAAAAAAACCCAAAATCAAAGAATTTTGAGTGGGAAGAAGATCTCATTCCTTTTCTCTTGACATGAAAATGGAAGAGAGTTGAAATAAAGATTAGATATAGATGTTAGCAATATGGCTATCTAAAAGAAATCTACCTTTGTGGGCCAAAAATGTTTTTTCATAATTTTTTTTTCCCTCCATCTTTATCAAGTCCATGGTGGGGTTTGGGGTCAAAATTAACAAGCTAAAGGGCCAAGTCTTAGACCAACTTTTGTTACATATCTTATTCCATACTATAAATGACCACCACCCACCAAACCTCACAAACCTCATTTTTCTCTCCTAATTTTCCTTTCCATTTTCTTGGCTTCCAAACAATAATTTCACAGCCATGAATGTATACAGAGATCATCAAATCTCATCTTCTTGTTACTTTCATCCTAAAGAACATGTAGTTGGTGTTTGTGCTTTGTGCTTAAATGAAAGGCTTCTTATCTTAGCTTCTAGAAGATCAGACAGCAGCCATTCTTCATCAGCTAGAAGCAGCAAGATTAACTCTTTCCCTTATAAGAAAACTCCCATTAATCTCTCAAAGATCTTTGCTTTTACCTCTTTTATCAACCGCCTTGAGTTTCTTCATTGGAAAACTGAAAATTTAGAGGGTGATGCCTCTACCAGTCAAGAAGGTACTCTCTTTAGTTTCAAATTTCATTACTTTTTTGTGTTTTTGTTTTGTTTTAGATATCGAAACATTAAAAATCTTATAACTCTGTTAGTCGAAATGTTTATCATCGATAAATAATCAATAGTACGAGTATATTAACGAAGAAAACTGTGATTCTTTATCTATTTACTTGTGTAAGGATGGGTTGAGAGTGATTTGTATTGCTTGCTATGGAAAAGAAAAAAAGGGATTATTCAAAAGGAAAAAGAGTGCAAAATGGGGAAGAAAATTGAATGGGGGGAAACAAAATTAGGGAGGGAAATGGTGGAATACAAATGAGTGGTTTGGCAGAAGTGGCTTAGTGTCAGAAACACAGAAAGTACAAAGAATAAAAAAGAAGGAATCAGAGCAATGGGGCAGACTGTTTAACAACAGTAGTGGAAAAAGTATTGGTTTGAATTGTTCAGATAAAGAGAATCAGAGTTAGACCATTTTTTTTTGTAATATCAAAGATTAGATTAGAAACTAATCTTTTGTTTACTTTGCTGGTATGGACGGGTTTGTTAAGTCTGGTGTTGTTAAACTTGTGTTTGAACTGTCAAGAACAATGAGTTTGTTATAAGTGAATTAGTGTAAAATATCTCGAAATTATGAAAGTTGTAAATACCGGGAGACAAAAGTGGGTTATATTTATGGAGCTCAAACCCCTATCTAAACCTTCTAGCTAAACAACTTCCAAGAGTCTAAAAGAGTATTTTTGGCGGGTTAACAACCCAAACTTAAACTTGAGAAGCAAAAAAAAAAAAACTAGAGAAACAAAACAGAAGAAGTTCACAACTAGACAAAAAAAAAGAGAGAGAGATTAGTTGCTTTCAAAGTTTTAATTCATTGTATATTTTGATTGTGGGATGTTTGTATTTTTAATTTTTTAGGATTTTTTATGTCTTTTTTATTAATTTATTTATTAAACTTTATGGGGACCACATAAAAAATTATGTAGACTCATTCATCTCAATCAACTTTGGGAAAAATGGAGTTGGTTCATGGGAGAAGAACAAAGTTTCTGAGGTGACCCTGCAAAACTGCAGCTTGTCATGGAATCATCACTTGACCAAAGAGTCCAAGGAGACCAAGACTGTGATAGAGCACGGCAAGACCCGGGCTTCGCTTAGGTGGCGAAAGCGGATTGGCCATCTCTTCCAGCTCATCAGAAGGAAGAGGTCAAACAAAGGGACAGTCTGCCATGTAGGCAACAAGGTGGAAGGAGTAAAGGCAAGAAGAGGCTGGATAAGGATTCTGACTAGGTCAAAAAATACAGAATAGAGAAAGAGAGAGAGAGAGAAGAATACATTTATGTGTGAATTTGAATGTGCTTGTGTAAAGATTTTGAGTCAAATCAATTACTTATTTTTTTTTTATATACTCCAATTTTTTAGCAAATATAATATTCCTTCATAAATATTTATAAATATATCAGTTTTTAATATTGATCCTCTGAAGTGAATTACTATTGATTTATGTAAATCACGTTAAAACTCTAGTACTTTTAATACATTAAATTTCCCGAGTTTTTATTTGAGCTCTCGATGATTTTGAATGATTTCTTTATGTTTAACACTCCTCTTCCCCCAACCAAAAAAAGAGCTTCTCATCTCTAATGTGCTGTAGTTTCAATCACAAATCCCAATAGATGAAATATAATTCAACATTTTATGTAATAAAATAAAAAAAAGAACCAATATTCCCATTCGTGTGAAGAAAGTGGAGAACAATGGAGCAAGGGGAGGGCCATTAATATGTCACAACTTGTCTTCTATTGTCTTGATAGTGCAATTTTTTTAAACAAGAAAACAGCTATTTTACATGCATATATAAAGGTTTCAAATTGTGATAATTTCATTTAGGAAAAAAAAATCAATCTCTTGGACTCATTATATAATTTTATAAATATGCATTTTCTTCCCATGAGGAAGTCCATGTGCATATGGGAAAGTTACTATTAGGCTAAGACAAGGGCAAATTTGTCAGAAAGTGATCTCTCAATCAAGAAGAGGACCAATTGTTAAAAAAAAAGGACCACAAAATTGAGGTCCAGTTAAAGAAAAGCCAGTTGTGGAGTGGACGAAAATGACAAGACATAAAATCTTCACCTATAAAGCAAACTAGAAGATGGTGATTAAGCATTTTTTAGCTATGCTTTGACCCAATTAAAACCAATCTTTTTCTCCCTTTCCCTTGGAAAATTGTTGTAGATTGACCTATGATTTTTTTTAAATGATGATTGGCCTATGATTTAGTTGCATAATATGTGATCTAAAATCTTGTTGATCAATTTTTTTACACATGGAAACGGAATGATGACTGTGGATTGATTATTATAAACTAGTGGTTTTATCACGTTGTTTTAATAACTACATATCTCATCACAAAATCAATTGGTAAGAAGAGAAATTACCCGTAGATATATAAATTTTATTAGGTCTTTTCATTTTTCGTATGAGAAATCTTTAATAAACCCTTTAAGATGATAACGTTTTGGTTCATCATTCTTACACCATATCTCATTTTACTCGAGCTTGTTAGACAATGATATCATCTTAATAATCTTGAGCCTTTATCTCAAAACCAATTGTTAGTTGGAAGAGATACTCATAGACATATAAATCTTGTTAGATCCTTCCATCTTTTCGATGTGAGATATTTAAAACATTATATATAGAGAAGATCGATTTGGTTAGTTGGTAAACATGGAAATTAGATAATGATTAGTTTAATAATTTATATCTAAACATAGTGGGGTATTTCAATAAAGTTTTCAAGTGGAATGTCAGGTTGAAGATGCCAAAATCCATCCCTTAATCACTAGAGAGATCAAATGATTAGATGGATATTGACCAAATTTAGAACACCAATTGGTAGGAGAATTGGTTTCCAAATAAACTTAATAATGAAAAAAAAATATCTTGGGAAAGATGCATACTTAGGGTTGGTTACATATTCCATCTTCCACCTACACAATGTTGTTGATGGATACTTGTATCTAATCTAATCTAACCTAAACCAAACCCTCTTTTCTTTCTCTCTTTGAGAATGGGGAAAAAATGAGGACCCCACTTTGAGTGGCTAACCTTTTTCTTCCACCAAAAAAAAAAATAAAAAAATTATCAAAGTGAAAAATTAATTATCCTAAGATACAAAGGGATGTAGCTTTGGTTTCAAGAGAAGGAAAAATTCTTTCCTTTCCACATGCCCAAAACTCAAAAATCTCAAACAAAAACTTTAACAAAGCATCTAACTTATTTGTGTCTCACTCACACAATTCATTAGAGAAAAAAAAGAGTGAAATTTCTTTCATATCTAACTAAAAGATTTCATGTATGAAACAATAGCCTTTCAAGACTTACTTTGTTTGGTTGGTTCTTGTCTGTACTTTCTTTCTCTCTCTCTTATATACAAAGAGTTAAAACAGCTCACATGGTTATGACTTTCTTTTTCCCTTTGGTAGTAATCTATAATCTTATCTCTCTCTCTCTTGGGGACACACTTTCCTACATTCATCTACTCATTTCCCAACTTTTGTTTACCAGAAATTCACTCTTTAGTACATTTTCCTTTTTCAACAAACTATATGCAGAAGTAAGTGATGTAGGACCGTGTTGTTATCTCACGAGATTAGTTATGATGGTACAAACTGACCTAGACACTCACAGACATCTGCACAAAATAAACCTATAGCCTTCCATACCATGGGTTCGGCTAGAAAATGAGTTGTTAAGAATTGGTTTTTTTTTTTTACTTTTTTTAATGAATTTCATAATAAATAATGATGATGATCATAATGATTAAAGCATATGTTATGTGATTATTGAGAATATATAAATGATTAAATTTGTTTTAATCTAATAGTTTAAAGTTTTTTGGTCTATTGATGAATTAACATGGTAACAGAGTAAGAGATTCTAAGTTCAAACTCTTATGATGATATTTTCTTTCCATTTATTAATTCTCTACGTGATTGAGCCTTGTGTAATTATCTGAACGTATATATGAGAGAATGTGTTGAAAATATGTAAATGATTAATTTTGTTTTAGTCCAATAATTTAACTATTAGTGATTTTATCATGATTAAGTTTGTCAAATGTATGTAGGAATATAAAAAGTTTTATGAAATGGAAAATTCTGTTGGCTTCTTCACTTAAAGCTCCTTTGATTCACTTTTTATTTTCTTTTTTAATTACAAAAGTATTCTTTTCCTTTAAGAATTACAAAAAGAAGTATTAAACAAAGGAGAAAAATAAATAAATAAATAGATAAATAGAGGATAACCATCACCAAATGATGGTGTAATGAACAAAAACCTTTATAGAAAGTTACATTAAATTCAAAGAAACTTTGATCAGTTAGCATTTCAATTAGCTATTTACTTTCCTTTTTTCCTTTTGACATATATTTTCTTAAAAATAAACAATTTAAAAAAGAATACCGAAAGAGAAGAGAAAATATTAGGATAAGTCTATCTTTATTAATATTATACAAAAAAGTGAAAAGTGAGATTCTAAAATAAAGTTGTGCTTACGACAAATTTTTACCTATAAAATATTGGGGCACATTGTTCAATTTATTAATCATAATTCACATATATAGATTTATAATACTCAATATTTTCTTTAACTTATATTCGCATGTGCACTCGACTCTCTTTAATTGATAAAATTGAACAATTAAACTACCACTTTTTTTTGAAGAAAAAAAAAGACTAAAGATGAAAACTTAATTAGCATAAATATATATCAAATTATTTCATTTCAAAAGGCTTTAGATTTTAAGGGGATGTTTAGTAGGCGGGGAGGGGCGATCAGTTTCATTAACCTAATCTATATTTATTAGGTAGGTTTAATGATCTCAGATTTACTTTTCTTAAATCCATGAGTTTTTAGCAGTAAAAAGTGAAAACTTCTTAAATTGTCTTAATTCAACAACACAAAACTCATACTTAAACCCATCTATTAAATACAAATTATATAAACTTAAATTTATGAAACTTATACCTCAACACATCTAAATATAGATCGCATAAACTCAAAATTCACAACACCAAAGTACTCAAACATACCTGACACTTTCTCATCCCTTGATAATTATATTTCTCATATGACTAATAAAGACCAATAAGTTTATATACAATAATTTATCATAGAAAAATTATAATTTTGTATTAAAAAAATGATATTGAAAGATCAGACACAATAATAGAGTAAAAAAACAGAATTTTTTTAAAGAAAGAAAAAAACCTTAGATAAAGTAAAATAAGAACCACTACATGAAATTAGGGATAATGTTAGATTTCTCATTCTCCAATGCTTCTTTGATGTGATGAGACGAAATTCACTATTAAAAAAAGAAGAAGAAAAAGATTATTATTATTATTATTTGCAGAAAATTTGGTGGGCTGAGGGTATGAGATATTGAGAGTGACAAAATAAAAGACATAAGAGGCTGTTATCCATGTGAATGTACTGTTAAATGTAAGAGTAATTGAGACACATTACAAAGCAAAAAAAGAAAAAAAAATAGACAAAATCAAATACTATACGGCGTAGCCATATCATCTCCTGTCTCCTTTTATCACATGCTAACCGACACTCTTCTTCCTTCTTCTATCTATTCTCTTCTCTTTGGTATTTTCCTTTTATAATCCCAATCACAACTATTCTTTCTTTTTTCTTCCTTCCTTTTAATTTACGAAAAATTTCAAATACTCTCATTACAGTACTCTTACTCGTAATATTTAGTTACTTAAGAGTAGTTGAATACATGTAACATGTTATCAAGAAGAATAGTGTGGAAGATGTTTGGTAGTGGTACGATAAAAATGAGTTTGGGATACATTTTGAGGTAAATATTTTTATCAAAACACTTTTTTATAAACACTAATATAGTGTTTTTGAAAATTTCTATAACAATTTATGATATAGCCAAACATCATATAAAAATTAAGAAGTAGTTTTAGTGGAGGTAAAACATTTGAAAAATCATCGCAAACTCTCCCTAAGAGAATAAAAAATTATCTCCTTTATTCATTATTCTATGGAAAAAATTTGGCTGCATATATTCTATTAACTTATAAGTTATAAGGATTAAAGCAAACAAAATTATTAAAAAAAATAGATTTATATAAATAATTGATAATTGTAATAGATAACGAATTACTTTATCTAATTTTTATCGGTTTCATTTCAAAACCAATTGTTAATGAAAGAGGTTTTTTATAAGTATTATAAATATGGTTAAGTCTAATCATCTATTTAAGATTCTTTTTATTTATAAAATCTGCATTTTCTCGGTAAATTTAAACCAGATGCCCCATTGAGAAATACATTTCACGTGCAGCAATGATGAACCTTTTGAAAGCATGTATATAACATTTCATACATGATGAAAAATATTTTAACATTATCTTTTCATTTTCATTATAGGTAGATGTAATCATTATTTGCTAGAATGTGAACAATTTCGTATATTCATTGATTTTAATATGAATTACAATTTATTTATTTTTAATTTATTTTTAGATACCACATCATATTGGAGGAAGGCAGACTCGAACTTTCGACCTCATAAGAAATGAGTAAATGTCTGATGAGTTGAGTTATTCTCAAGTTGACATAATTTATTTTATATTATTAGTTAATATATCATGTTATTAGTATATTCTCATCATTGATTGTAAATGACATTTCAATCCTTCACAAATTATTATTTTTGCCATTCTCTGCTTCATATTTGCATTTGCTTAAGCTTGAGGATAGAAGCTCAACAATGAGTTATATAAATAAAACTTGTTATTCACACAAAGTTTTGAATCTCATTGTGTACAGCCAATATAATGAATCATCAAACTTGGAACTTTTTCACAAAATGAAATTTTGAAAAACTCACAGTGAGTCTTTCTCGAACAATAGTAACTAAATGTAAATTAAAATCCTATATTCTTCATAAGATGAAAGGAGCACGGATTCGAATATCATATTTTCGATACTCGAAGACTTCATTTGTAGTAGATATGGGATTTTTGTGTCCCGCTACTACAAGAGGCCAATTTCCATTAAAAGATATAGTATTAAACCAGAGTATAATTCAAATGATTAGACATATGTACTCATTTCTCAAAAGAATTAACGTCCGAATCTCTTGTTTTATCTTTGAAAAAATAGTTAAATACTAAACTAAATGATTGTTAAGTTGAAATAAACTTTATCTCAAAAAAAAGTTGAAATAAATTCAAAAACGGCATCAAGTTAACGATTTGTAATGGTTCATGACATGATTGAAGTCAAGGCCATGCACCTTTAAGATATCTTTAGGCCCAAAATAACTTTAGCCCAGGTATTAAATAGACCAATTTAATTCAACCCATCAAGAAAAAATATAAGTAAAACATTTTTAACCCAGACATATGATAATATTAATTACTATAAAATACCCTTTTGTTATCATATAAAAGGGTATTTTGTTATCATATCCTTTTTTTCATCGAATGAAAGTAATTAAATAATACAAATGATGAAAATGAAATAAAATTTAGTATTATAATTACATACATAGCGACTATTTTATTTTTCTCTTTGTGTTTAGAAAGGATGTTAATTTATTATTGAAATCATTTAATACTTGTATAAAAATGAGATCTTAATGATACAAACTTTCCCACCTATATTATTTGAATTTTCAATATCTCTACTTAATGAACATATAAATTTGGGTTTTCATATATACAAATAAAATTCATGAAATTTAATCAAATATAAAAATCTTTTAAATCCAACAACCAATGAAACATAACAACATTTGAAAAATGAATATATCATCATTCACTCAACTCATTAAGTTGAAGAGTACCAAAAAAAAATTGTAATAAAACAAAAAAATAAGAATAAATAAATGAATTTATAGTCATTAATTGATAATTTTTCTGTGACTCGTGTGGTTGGTTAAAAACAAATAGTTTTGTCAATTGAGTTACAATCAGATGATAATATCTATAAAAAAAAAGTTACTCTAATAAGAAACCTTAACAAAAAAAATTACAATATATTATAATATGAAGAGATATAATTAAAATTGAATAAAATTATTATAAATAAAAAATTGACATAAAAACGCTTCTCTTAATTTAATAAAATATAAAAAAAATGTTCTCTTAAATAGTACATTTTAGGGTAAAATACCATTTTCATCCCTGAACTTTACATCTGGTTTCTTTTTCGTCCCTGAACTTTCAAAAAAGATCAAAATCGTCCCTGAACTTTCCAAATCGTGTCATTTTCGTCCTTCCGTCCATTTTTCCGTCTGGTCATTAACGCAGGCTGATGTGGCATGCTGACGTGGCTTTTTTTAACAATATTTTAATATATTTTTTCTCTCTCCTCCATTAATTCCCCCCTCTCTCCTCCTCATTTCTCTCTCTTCTTCTCCATCGTCTTCTCTGTTCAGAAGCAAATCGGGTTCGGGTTTCGGGTCGGGGCGGGAGATGTATTCTCATACCCTTACCCTATAACAAATCGGGGGGGAATTTCTCACCCTAACCCTAACCCTATAAAACGAGGATTCCCCGCCCCTAGGGCCCCTAACCCACAGGGAATTTTGCCATCCCTAGAGATTAGCATGAGAGGTTAAGGAGTAGAAGGATGGGAGGCTATGGAGATAGAGGGTCTTGTGAATGGTATCGTGTCTTTAGGGTTGATAGAAGGTTCTTTTTATAGCCAAAGGAGAAGGAAACTAAAATTGATTGGCAATCAATCTCTAAAATTAGCTCAATCACATTCTTTATCTTGTCACTAATTGGCTCTGATTTGGTTTCTTCCAAATAAACTTTTTCAAATCAAATCAATTTCCATTTCAAATATCTTTAACCAAATTTGATTCAAAACCCTTTTTTTAAATCATTTTCATCTTTTATCTTTTTTATTTTTCTATTCTAGGACAAAAACTAAATTAAAAATATATCACTTAAAACTTATTAAAACAACAAAATTTCAAATTAAAGTCTGTATTTTTTTTTTTAAACAAGTAAAATTTTGTTAGTTTTAGATATTACCGGACGGAAATGGGTGTCTACACTATACATTTAAAAAAATGGCTATGATGAAAGAGGGTGCTCGTTCATCCTTTCGACACTTATGTATATTACGTATATTACAAAATATATATATATTTAGTTAAACAACTCCGTCTATTATAGCACCCAATTGGAGGATTTTTTTGTAATCCTTTGGGTGGCTGCTTTTTTTGTAAAGTTTCATTCATCAATGAAATTGTTTCTTATAAAAATATATATATATATATATATATATATATAGTTAAACAAAACAGCTGTATATTACATATATTGCAGATAATACATTACGAAAAAACTGAAAAGAACGTAAATCTTGAAATTTAGAAGGTAATAGATTGCGAATATTACAACATACTATTTGAGACAAATTCTATATTTTTTTATAATTAGTGAATCAGTAAAACATTAGTCATTGTTAATCACTAATTAACGTAGTAAAAAATTATTATATTTTGAAAATAGTTTTAAGCAATGATGTATTAATAAATATTACATCAAAATCTATTATGCATTGAAAATAATCTTTTAAAAAAATTCTTAAAACATTTAATTTAAAATTACAAAATATTATACTCTATTAATATTTCCAAGAGAAAAACAACATGAAAAAAACATCACGAAACACAAGGAAACAAACAACGAGAGGATCAAACTCAGATTTCCTAAAATTCCACTAGCAAAAGTGTCTCCTTTTTCATTTTATGGAAAACAAAACAAGCTTCGAATATAGGGAAGGAAAAAAAAACACAAGCTGGATGTTCAGTTTCGCCAAATCGATATACAGAGAAAAGGGAGAATTTTCAATTTAATTTAATTCATTCTTCTCCATCGTCAGTGACAAATTTTCCAGTTCCAGGATTGATAGCAGCAAGGAAGAAGAAAACGACGTTTAACAAAACGAGAGGCTCAATTTCATTAATGGGAACTCCTGTCTCAATATTCAGCTGTGCCAATGCTCCTTTCCCTGTTATGATTTCTCCTATCAATGCAAATGCAAATCCCAGCTGTGCCAATCTTCCCACAAACAGCTCATTTGCCTTTGTAAATCCAAACAATGGACCTAAAACACAATTATAAACACATTCGTCGTCAATTCTTTTGCAATCGATCTCGTTTCGAAGGTTTAATTACAAATCTAATACATATGATTTGAGATCCGTTTAAATCTCTATTTTTTATATTTGTGTCAATTCCGTCTCTATGGTTTTAAAATTTGAATTTTGTTTTTTGGTTTGATAAAAACACTCATGAAATGTCTTTGTTAGCTTATTGTTTTTGTGTTTTTTTTTTATGTAAATGTTGCATGAATGATGACGCAGTATTAGTAAATGTTGGCTTTTTGACGTGTAAGTATATTAAAAATAGGGATATTTTGTGAATTTTTATCGAGACTAAATCGACACACCTTCAAATCATATGGACTATATTGAGAGTTTTAAGAACATAAAAACTAAATTGAAATAGGCTTCAAACCATAGGGATTGAATTTGTAACTAAACCCGTTTGAAATTATCTTGCTCTCTAATATTCATGGGTTCCACAAGCTATCCAAAAACTTTATTAGGTTTTTTTATTTTTTCGATGTAGAATTCTTAATACCCCTGAAAATGTTGGTTCTTTGTGCTACCATTTTTCGGTCAGATATCATTTTTGGATTGTTTGAATTCATTGAATTTTTATACCATTTTAATATTCATGGGCTCTTAATGGTTTTGAATGAAACCCATGAATATTTAGAGGGTTATGAAATTTAATTTTAAAACCAATTAATAATAAAAGTAGTAACTAATGATCTAATAAAATTAGTTTTCGTTGGACGTTAGGAATTAATTATTAATACCTCCTTCTTTAAGACCCAAAGCTGATTTCACGCCTTTGCCCGGAGGAATGACGGGTCCGACGACGGGTTCATCGTCGACGAATTTACCACGGTCTCCTAAAGCTCCGATGGCTCCCAATAGAGTAAACAAGATGAAGAAGAGAAGAAGAGGCTCTGCCTCATAAATTGGAATTCCAGTTTCCAAGTTCAGCTGTGACAGAATTCCCTTTCCTGTAATTGCTTCTCCCAGCAAAGCAGCCTGCAAAATCTTATACACATTAATGACATACACAATTTCCATTGCTTCATGAATTCAAGTTCTTTAATTTATAAGTTATGTACGAATCTTTAGTGAAAATTAAGCAACAATTAATGTGAGCAAATTGCGTAAAATAATATTTTGGGAACAAAATCAACTACTTGACAATTGAGAAAATTTCAATTTGTAGTAGTGTTTACAAATATATATAAGATTTTATAAACATTTGATGGTAATATATGATAATCACTTTAAATAATTATGATAATCATAATAAATCACCGATGACATGTAAATAATTTGTTATATTCATGAATACTTAAATACTTTCTAGGTCTGAAGTAATCGGAGCCACTAATAATAATTATGCAACATTCGTTTGGGATAGCTTTCAAAAGTGTTATGTAATAGTTATAAAAAACACTTACTATGTTAAAAAAATATTTTTAAACACTTCTAAAAATTATCTCAAACAGGAACACTACTTATTTACATGGTTTTTCTCACAATAAAAATGAGAATTTTTTTTTGCAGAGTAGCATAACTTTTTAAAATATTCATGAATATAATATCTATTTAAAAAAAATTACTTACAAATATAACATCTAATAAAAATAAATTAAAGACTAATTAATCGTGATAAATGATTTACTGACATGAACATAATAATAATCATTTCATAATTAATGATTTATATAATTAAATGATCATCATAATCATAAAAATTTAATTTAATAATTAATTATGTTTATAACTATTCTATAAAAATACTATATTAATAAATATAATTGAAAATTATCCTAAATTTATCACCACTCGTTAAAAAAATCGCATAATTGAGTTAAAATAAAATTCAAGAAAAACACATTTTTGTGAAATCAAATAAGAAATTAACAGAGAGGGGAGAAAAAAAGATGAACTCACGGCAAAGCCAATCATGGCAACACGACCCACGAAGAGCTCGTTCTGCTTAGTGAAACCAATGCCACCAGACGTACCAAAAATACCATCTTCAACCTTCTGCTTCGGCTTCGAAACCTAAAACAAAACAAAAAACACTTCAATTATTCATCGAAGTCGAGATGCGCGTAAGCTCGCCCGGACACTCATAAATAACAACAAACAAACAAAATGGATACATTACCGTCTTAGCAGGAACTTTGGATTTAGACTTGAAAGTTGAAAGAGTTTTAAATCCACGAGATGGTAATGAAAAAGAAAAAGAAGAAGAAGAAGGCAAAGGATTGAAAAAAAGAGGAGAAAACGATTTTGAATTGGGTCTTAGAGAAGTAATAACATCTTTTTTCAAGGCCAAGCCATGGCTAGTTGAAATGGTAGAAGATATAAGCATGGTTTGAGCCATTATTAATCTTAAATTTCTCTAATCTAAAAGGAGAGATTCAGAGAAAGAGTGATGGAAATGGAAATTATGAAATGGGTTTTTTTTAATGGGTGAGGGAAAGAGTGAGTGATAAGTAGGGATGCGCGTGTGGATGTCGTGAGAGAGTTCAACGATGGGTTATGAGAGTGACCACGTCTTCATTTCTCCTTTCTCTTGTTTGGGATCATGTTTTTTCTACCCACACCTTTTTTCCTCCTTAATATTTACTCTCTTTTTTTTAATTTAAATTTTGATATTAATTCGAGATATTACGTTATATTATGAGAAGATAGACTCGAACTTTTTCAACTTTAGAAATAATAATACTAACACATAACTAATTGACTTGTCTCCAACTTGAAATTTTGACATGAATTAGATTATCAATATGTTAAAATCATGTCAATTTAATTGAGATGTCTTGGTGTAACATTTTAATTCTGGTAATTGTTATTTATACCGTGAAAAAAAACTAAACTAAACTAAACAACTCATAACATGTTTTAAGATGTCCACATTGCCACAAATTTTCATTACTTTTATTGGATAAAAATCTAATTAATATATTTAAGTATTAGAGATGGAAATTATAAATTTTAAAATTATGACGAAAATGAAAAATGATATCATATATATATATTGCAAAATAAGAGCGGAAGTTTAAACATGGCTCTTCCTCCCCAAACCTTAACATCTGGTTGGTTATCTTCTAGGCTTCATTTATGGCCACTTATCCACTCTATCATTTCATTTTCTTGTCTATCTTTTTAACTTAAGGTTTTATTCACGTGCACCATTTTCAAATAAAATAAAAATAATAACTTAAAAATTTATATATGATACCATTTCATAAATAGTCTCATTGTCAATTCAAATAAATCACAATTATCCTTGTTTACTCTTCTGTTTAAATTTTAACCTTTCAATAGTTTTTTTTTTTTTTTTTAATATTACCTTAAAAATTGAAAGAGAAAATGTTGAATCTTACTACAATAAAAATAAAATAAAATAGTGATAGCTAATTACTTAAACTATATTCTAAAATCTTTTCATTTTAAAATGTTAAGTTTGAATAAAATTATCAACCATAGTAATATCATTGTGAATTATAGTAGAGAACTTTCGAATTTTTTTTTATAAATTTAAAGTAGTCAATCTTTCTAATTCTTCTAGCTCAAAAAAATAGTCTCTCATTCTCCATCAAATTTGGGTAATTATGTCATTTCATATCACCAAAAGCTCATTTATCTCTTTTTTTTTATGAGAAGTAGATAAAACAAAATATTTAACTTTAAAATTTGGATTATTTTTTTAATTAATCGAAGAAAACTCCTAAATTAAAAGATAATTGAAAACTCCAAAATATTTAACTTTAAAATTTGGATTATTTTTTTATTTATTTCTTTTTCTTTTTCTTTTTTTTCCATGAAAATTGTTTTTTAAATGAATAGTACCGAGATTTCTATCAAAATCCCAATTTAACGAAGATTCCAAAATGGGAATTATACAACGAAATTAAGAAGAGAAACATGTCCCCACATTGTTGGAGATGTTGACTTGAAGTTGAAGTTGACCCTGCCACCTGTTACCTTCTGGAAACCCCCAGTACCATCTAGCTTTTTCTTTTCTTTAAATGACACAATTGACCTTCGGAATTGCGGTCCATATCTTTAATGGGCTTTATGGACCGACCCAATTCATTAGCCCAAAAGGCCCAACAAAACGTCCATCCCAAAAGGCCTTTCAAGCATTTTGAAAAACACCTTCTAGTCTTGTTTTTTTCAAGGTTACTTGCAGTTATAGCATTCAAAGAATTGAGTATTGTAAAAATAGACCAAAAAAAAAATCTAAAAAATTATAAAATTAGGGAATGATATATCTAGATTGAGTAAATTAATCATTACAAAAGTATATCATTTTTGTTACCAAAGTTTAATTTAACCAGTCTTTATTATTTTCTATTATCTATGGGTTGTTATTAATAATCATTATATTATCTTCAACTATACTATAATTATTTTAAAAGAGGTATCAGAGGTGAAAATTGATAGGGTTCATTTGGAGGTGGTCAATAAAATCACAATAAAGTTAAATAAAAAGAAAACGGACCAATCAACACAAAACTAACAATTGATCAACTATTTGATATCGGTCTAGTTATATTAAGAGTATGTTTGGGATAATTTTTAAAAGTATTTTAAAGTGTTTCTTAATGGTTAACAAAAACACTTATAAACACTCCCAAAAGCTATCTCAAAACGGGCCTAATACATATTATAATTTAAATACACATTATTTTGTGGTATAATGTTACATTTAACAAAGAAACAAATCCTATGTGTGAAGATGGATAGAGTGGGTTAGAAACCATTGTGTCTTTGATTTGGCAACATCAAATCATGAGCTTGAAGTGGGGATCCAAATTACAATAATTGGTATAAAGATGGGTTATTGATTATACACTGTCTTAGACCTAATAAATCATATGTCAATACAAATATAGCTCAACTGATCAAGTATTTACGTTCATATTCCTTCTCATAAAATTAAAAGTTCGGGCCTTCATTTCCTCCAATTTAATGTAACACCATAAAAAATAAAAACGATATAGTGAATTATATGTTGTTTGATGCTTGACTACCGGTAACAGCCAATAGGTATCTTTGCCTTTTGCCCATACCCTTTGATTTAGACCACACAAAAAATTGGTACATTTTTAAAACTTAGCAACACAAGCAATGATTTACTTTTTTTTCCCTGTATACATATAATTTAAATTTTTAAAAAAAAATGGGAAACCCAATTCACAATTTAGCATCTTCATTTAGAGCCAGATATGAATGTGAATGTGACCCATTGCCTAAAATTAAATAGACCCACACCACAACCTTTCCTTTGTTATTTCTCCTCTTCTAAATTGGTTATTATTTTATTCACAGATAATCCACATGGATTGGATACAAAAAATTTACTTTAATTGAAAGCAAACTTTCTTCAGTAATTCCAGAACCTCTATTGTTATTCTGTTTTGACCATATTAATATATCTTTACTGTATTCAAAGTGGGGATAAATTATTTCTGAACAATTTTACCCTTTTATCAAATCTTAAAATTTACAAAAAGATTCACTAATTAATTGTAAATTTATCATTAATTCATTAAAATAAATATACTTTTCTAATAAATCCTTCACGAATTAATTTTTAACTTTTTAAATTCATTAAAATAAACATACCATTTGTGCCCCTCTCACGTTTTCTTTTTAAAAGCTTTCCTTTTTTTTAATTAAATTTTCTCCACAAACAAACATCTCTAACTTAAATGTCAAAACTTTTCTTTTATAACAAAACTTAACTCTCAATAGTAATCTAAAGAGATGAGATGACTTTACTTATAATTACACTTTAAAAGGGTATTTATATAGATGATGAAAGGTTAACCAACATTAATCACTTTGAAAAAAGAATACCATTATTTAAAAGAAGTTAAAAAATATATAATAATAACTTTTTATTTGATAAATTAAAGGGTAATACAAATCTTAGGAAAATGAAAGTTTATTTGCTAACTGTTTTGTCTTTTTCTTTTTATCATAAAAAGATTCGTTGTTCTTAACCTTACTTCACCTTACTTGTTATATGAACAAGTAAAAGTTATGTCTTGATCTAAGTGAGGATAGTATTTCTCTTCGTCCGCCCGGCACCCACCCCGAGTATATGTTTTAAAATGAATTAAACAAGAGTAGATTGATACAATAGAGTATGTTCCATACATCACACTATATAGATATCATATTCATGAAATATGATTCACTTTCAAGATGCCCCTTAATTTTTTCGAATTTTAAGACACTTAAAAATGCAATATAAGTCTTAAAAAAAATGTCAATTTCTCCTACCAAATATAATCTAGCGATCAAATTAGAAAGAAAGAATAAACAAATTTTAGAGTTCAAAACTATACCATAACCTAAAACTTAAATTAAATGTTGATAAGGGCAATATAAAATTATATTAAAAAATGAGAATATAAAGAAAAATAGAAGAATATTGGAAAATAGTTTTTGATTGAGAAGAAAAGAAGAAACGACTAGTTAGTTGTGGATAGGTTGGTTGGGGAAGAGTCATTGGGCCACGCAGATAGCGACAGCGGTATCAATTTTATGAAGAAATGTGGAAGCAATAGAAATGCCATTCGTCTATTTTTTTTTTCTTATTAATCTGTCATGCACGTGAAATTCCTACCTGCTTTGCTGTTTGCCTCTCCTCCTTCACCTCCTTTTTTTTTCTTTCCTTTTTTTATTTATTTCTAAATATATAAATAAATAGGATAAATAAATAAACATTTAAAAAATAATATACAATATGATCACCATGAATGTCTCACAAGAAAACTCTTTTTTTTTTTTTCCCCAATAGTTGTGTTTTAAATAAAGTTATATGAAATGGTATGGGATTCACTCGAGGTAAGAGTGTGTTTGAGTCGATCAGTTTTCGAGGACCGATCGATTTAGTTCGTATTTTTGAATCGTAAAATTCGATTAGATTGGACTAAGGACCAATTAAAATTGTTTTTAATGGATATAAAAAAAAACTATCCAAACGACCAATTAAGCATTGCGTCACTTTGATTTTGATTTTTATATATATATATATATATATATATATATATATATAAGATATATGTTATTTAATTAAAAGGTAAAGTGTAAATAAAACACCTATGATTTTTTTCAAATGCATGAACACCCCTATAGTTTGAAAATGACAGATCATATCTATGTACTACCAAATTATTCCAATGAGACATCTCTCTTTCAACGTCGTTAATTTTCTTTTAGTCATAAGTTTTTTTTGTTTGAACTTCAATTTGAATGATTCAAATGTTATAGAATTCTCATTTCGGTCTCTACGTTATGACCAGTTTAATTAAAACTTCTAAATCATCAGTAACCAAAAGCGTTAATAGTGTAAATCATACCTGATATTTTGATGATAATAAAATCTTTTATTTATTAACGATTTTGAAATTTTAAAGTAACCATAACATAGAGCTCAAAACGAGGATTCCAAAACATCTTGAATCATCAAAATCAGAGTTCAAACGAACAGGTTATGGCTAAAAAAAAATTAATGTGTTAGAGGGAAAGAGTCTCATTTAAATAAATTTGAACTACAGGGGTATGATTTATCATTTTCAAACCATAAAATGTGTCCACACATTTGCCAAAAACCACAAAGGTATTATTTACCTATTACCCTTAATTAAATTAAGATGAAAAATAGGTAAAACATTAATTGAACCGTTTATTCAATTTGAGTTTATTTAGTTTTAAATAGATGAAAAAATTGTTGAGGTTCATTTGATTTGTTTTATAGTTCTTATTAGATATTACTAGAAAACCTTTATGATAATTATAAATTGCTAATCTAAAAAATCTCTTTCCTCGTTTTACATAATTAGATTTGATTGAAAATAGGTGAAATATTAATAAAATCATTTACTCCATTTGGGTTAGTTCAATTTTAATTAGATGAAAGAATAGTTGGGATTTTTTAAAATTCATTTTATTTTCACTTCTATAATTTATTGTTAGAAAATTCCATTTCTTTTTATATATTATATAAATTTAAGGTGGGGAGACTCGAATATTTAATCATGAAAAGAGAACAGATGTCTAACCAATGGAACCATACTAAAATTCCAAAAATTGAAGAAATGGATATACCATGAAAACTCATTCATCATTGAAGATTCATACAATCATTACATAAACTAAGAGGCCTTTTTAAATATATATTTTAATTCTTTAATGTAAAAATGAAAGGAAAAAAATCCTTATTTTTTATAAATAATTTTATATAGTTTAAGGAAAACAATTTGCACCGTGTGTTCTCACATGCATGACTTTTTGTTTTTAAATAAAATCATTTACAACTTCAATGAGAGTGACAATTATTTTCATAAATAGAAAAATCGTAAATGGTGAGGGATATGTAAATCAAGACTATAAATTAGTATCATTATTCAAAAATTTATTATTATTGTAATATCATTCTTAAGATATTATTTAAAGACCGATTATATAATTTAATTTTATTTATTTATAAGACAATTTAATATACTCGACAAATCTCTTAAGATTAAATGAGTAAAAGAAAAAGGCTTTCGGGGTTTAGTATTAATTATACAAATTTGTTTTTTAAAAAGATGATGTTTTTTATGACAGATAATTATTCGAAGGCAATAATGATGTCATTAGGTAAATCATATTATGCTATATACTATGACTTTAATGAACTAAAAAAACGCAAGAACAAATTCCAAACCAAAAAAAAATCTATTTTATATCAGCAACAATTATTGAACAACATATTTTCTCATGCTAATTATTGAAATGTTATAACTTTTTTTAAAATTACTCAAATAGTATAATTATAATTCGATGATTTATTGAACTAAAAAATAGTAAAAAATCAACATATTCATTAAAAACAATAATGAAAAATAATCAAATAGTTCAATAAATTATGGAGCTTGAATTTAAAAAGTAAAAAACAAACAAATTCATTGAAAATACACATGAAAAGTAATAAAGTGTAGTTCAATAAATTATTGAACTATTATTATACTATTTGAATAATTTTAAAAGAGTTTAGACATTCTAATAATTAATATAAAAATTTATGTTATTGGAGACAAAATCTATTTATATTAAATAATTTATCTAGTACTAAAAAGAATAAAAAAATGTGAAATGATTTTTAGGCTTTTTATATATAAGAAAAATAAATTAGATTGAATCAATTTAATTATAATTTAACTAACTAAACATCAATATTTCTTTTCAAAAGATTTGAAGTCAATCACCTGAATTTTATTAAATATAATATTTAAAATTTAAATACATAACTAAATTTTGATTGTGAATTTTAATCAATGCTTTGGATTTTATTTTTTTATATAATTTTATTTGAGCATAAAGATGAAATTTAAAACTATATTTTTTTTTAATGAGATAAAATTTAAAACTAGTTTTTTTTTAGCAATCAAAATTAGTCGAATATTGTTATAATAAAGACTACAATGAGGGGTTATTTTGCTATCATCGGGTTCCACGCTCCTAGTCCCACTGTCTCCCATTCAATAATTATTATTGTAGATATTTTCATTAATGTTTTGATAATGACTACTATGAGTTTGAATAGCACTCGTTCAAATTCAAACGGACAAATTTAATTTCAAATCATTCAAATTTTATCATATCCTATCCTATTTATAGACATACTTCTCATGATTTTCAAGGGATTGATGAAATTAGTCAAATATTGTTATATTAAAGTATTGTATTGTTGCTATTATTTGAGTTTAGTTAAAACGTATTGTTTCTATTTTTGATGAAATTAGTCGAATATTTTTATATTGTCCTTTTTTTAATATTTATTTATATTCATAAAAGTATAAAACAAATTTCAATATTCATTGGCCTATGAGATTCCAATTAAAATAACACTTTGAATCATATATAGTTTGTTTTTATTAAGGATAATATGATGTATCTAGTACATTAGGAGTTTTAATCCCTCCACCACTAGTAAAGAAAACTAACAAGTTTATATTTATTAAAAACATCATCCAAAATGAAAACATAAAATTCGATTAAAAAAGTTTACTAAGAATGAAATATATCGTCTCTCCACATAAAAAAAAAAGATAAGTACAAAATACACTCATACATTTTGAGTTATTATTAAATTATACTTCTATACATTTTTTGCTTTGTTTTAAAATACCTCTATACTTTAGTAAAATTGCAAATCACCATTTAATCAATTAGTTTTATTGAAATTGAAATACATTTATATTCTACTTATGTCATATATATTGATTTCATAAAAAATAACAAACAAATTTTGACAGATGTATAGAATTTTAGAATAAACTCTTATATTAATAAGATGTAAAATCTATAAATCACAGTTAAATTTTTTTAATGTTTTTGGAACACGTGGTATGGGTATAATATAGACGTGTTTAAATTTCGTTAAAACTAATCGATATAAGGGTGTGATTTGCAATTTTCTTAAAAAGCAGTGATATTTTAAAACAAAAAAAAAGTGTTGAGGTATGATTTTACAATAACTTATAGTGCAAGTGTATATTTTGCATTAAAAAAAATTGAGCAATCAGATTTTAATAGTAATTTAATAAGACAAATCTGAATTATTTTGAGTATACATAAAAAATATGAATTATTTCAAAATCAACACATTTAACTTTTAGTTGGAGATTTCGATTGCTAGACATAATCCCGATGAACGGGACCCATTCAACATCTAATCCTCGAATCAGAAATAATGTGATCTTTTGTTCACCGTCTGATCAAAGTGAAAACGCTGATTGATCTCTTTAGGTTTCATCACACTTGTCCAAGGAATTATTTTAAGGGGTGTTTGGCATCGCATTCCCGGGTATCTAAATCCCATAATTATTATTTATATTGGCATTCTAAACCTATCATAAATAAATATTAAATATTAAATATAGTTTATTTTAATTTTAATTATTTATTTTTAAATTAAAAAAAGTATTTTTAAATTCATTATGAAGTGATTTTTTTAATAAAATATTATTGTAAATTTTAATTTATTTTTACATCATTATTTAATTTTTTAAAAATATGATAAGATAATTAAATAAATAACTAAATCACTTTTTTCTATTCTCATTGCTAAATACCAAACAAAGGTTTTAGATTCTCAGGCATCGCATTCTCAGGCATCACATTTCCATTCTCATGCACCAAATACCCCCTAAGAATTAAAAGGTAAAATACACCCAACATTTTAAATTATTAAATTATTGTTAAATTATACCTTATTAAAGCACTTTATACGTTGGTAGTAAATTACACTCTTTTATCCGTTAGTTTTTAATTAAATAGATAAACATATATATTCGTTACATATTACATGTTCCAGTATCATTAGAAATAACATAAAATTTGAACATTACGTAATATTACAGTTTATATTATAAATTTTTTACCATATGCCAAAATGTTTTGTTATTTTTTTGAAATTAGAATACATGACATACACAAAATATGTACGTGTTTTAATTTCTTTAAAACTGACTGATAGAAGTGTGTGAATCACAATTTTACTAAAGTACATGAGTATTTTTTTTTAAAAAAAATATATGATTTAACAATAATCTAAAATGCAAGTGTGTATTTTGCATTTAACTCTTAAGTTAATTTGAGATTTAAATGCAATCCACAAAGCATAATAAATTATTTTTTGAACACATATGTGTATCACTGTCGCTACGTGATAGCGACGCGGAAAGAAGAAGAGTCACCACTAATCATTGATTTTAAATTATGGGTGTGATTAGTCACCTAGTCATTGAATTAATGATAGTCTACTAACTTTTGAAATTAGGTTCGAGAGTTCATTCACACATAGGGAAGGTGTTAACACCCTATTATGTTCGTTTGAAAACGATTAATGTTTATTATCTTTGTTATTTGATATTAAAGCCTTTTTATCTTTTAACACACAATATGTTTTTAATTTTTATTTTTAAATGTCTCATATGTTATTGATTAATACCCTAAACATTAGAAGGCATAATCAAATTGAATGAGTGGCATAAAAGCCATTAGGAAAAAGTTTTAATAGAATTTAATCTCGGTATCCTTTAATTTAATTAAATTCTTATTCCTTAAGAAATATAGGAGATCGGTATCCTGAAAACACCTAACTCCATCATAAGAAATTTGTGTGAAAATCATGTTTGGATTGTTTTAATTTTAGAATTTGATATGTTATGGAAAGTTGGAGAATTAATACCTTAATAAAGTCCAATTTATATTTAAAATTTCATTGTTAATTTTTATGATTTGAAAAATTAGTATTCTAATTAATTCCAATTTCTATCTTTATGGTTTGGTTTATTAATCATATTATGTTTTCAGGAATTTGGAAAATTAGTATCCTAATAAATTCCAACTCCTTTCTATTTTGAAAATCCAATAATGGTCAATATAATATTATACAAATTTATTCAAGTATGACCTTAATATGAAGACGATAAATAGGAACGTAGTAAACACAAAATACGCAATCAGATTTACAAATAAGGCAAACCAATAAAATTAGCATAATTATTTCAAACAAAACATCTCAACTTTGGAAATTTATAATTTTTTTAATCAAAACGTGTTTTAACTCGATTCTTTCTCTAAAATATTATATATTCATCCATGATTGATTATTAAAATCGAAAAGAACCCACACTTGTAAAGAAAATCATATCTTATGTCAAAACATTTTCTCATTCTCGTTTTATACACAAATTTTTACAGATTTTACACCAACTTTGAAAAATCATATCTTTTTTATACTTATCGAAATAGGGTGATTCTTGAACGTAAATCTTCTTTGATGAGTCTAGGCTTTATAAAAAAGAACCATAAATCATTAGTTTCAAAGAATCAGTGTCGAAAAATCCAGTAATAGTGAGTGGTCAAAATTTTTGTAACAGTGAATTTATATGAACATCAAACTTAAAAAAATCATAACTTTTAAAATACAAATCCAAATCCATTGATTCTTTTTCCTATGGTTTCATATTTAAATCTTATTTCAATGAAAAATAATCATATAATCTAAATATTCATATAAAAATCAAGATTTTCAATTAAAGTACATAAAGCTCATATGAACCATTACATTTTAAAAGGGAAAGAACTTACCTTGGTTTTGAACAAATATATGAATGAGTGGCTCTGAGTTAAGAGAACATGAAAGAGATTAAAAACGTAGAAAAACTTGGCTTAGAGAAGTTTTTTTGTTTGAAAGAATATGAGAGGAAGGTTAGGCGTTTTAGAAAGCAAGAGGAGGAAGGTTATTGCCGTGAAAAGTAGAGATGTAGAAAAAACTTCAAGGCTTTTGCTCTTATGAATATTGTGTGTCTTTAGGGTTGATAGAAGGTTCTTTTTATAGCCAAAGGAGGTAGCAAAAATAAGGAAACTAAAATTGATTGGCAATCAATCTCCAAAATTAGCTCAATCACATTCTTTGTCTTGTCATTAATTGGCTCTAATTTGGTTTCTTCCAAATAAACTTTTCAAATCAAATCAATTTCCATTTCAAATATCTTTAACCAAATTTGATTTCAAAGCCCTTTTTAAAATCATTTTCATCTTTTATCTTTTTTATTTTTCTATAACAGACAAAAACCAAATTAAAAATATATCACTTAAAACTTATTAAAACAACAAAATTTCAAACTAAAGTCTGTAATTTTTTTATTTTTTGAAACAAGTAAAATTTTGTTAATTTTAGATATTACCGGACGAAAATGGGTGTCTACAACCACATTACAATAATTTTCCAACTTTTTATAAATATAGATTTATAAAGGATATAATTCATTTATCAATTAAAGATAACACAAAAAGAGATTTCATAATTGTCAAAAAATAAAAATAAAAAAAATTCATAATTTCATACTATACAAACTCGAACTTTTTGATTTTGCAATCCAAACACTCCCTAATGGAGTTACCCAAAATTCTCACTAATGGGCGGGAATACGGGCAGCTATATTTAAAAAACATACAAACCAAACAAAGGAAAACACAAATTTGTCATTTTTCTGGTTTTTCTTTCACTTTTTTTAAAATTAAAAAAAAAAAAAACGAAAAAGCTGACTATATTGAATTTCTTTTCAGGTCCCATTCTTGAATTTCACACTATCATATATGCCCCAATCACATGCTCTTTCTCTCTCTTCTCACTGCCTTTTTTTCAATTTTTGAAAGCTACGAGCTTGAAAAAAAAAAAATAAATAAATAAATAAAAATAAAAGAAGCAAAGAAATTAAAAAATTAATCAATCAAGAAATGGAACACACCCCATTATCTGCTATTTTCTGCTGTTTGTTTTTCTTTATACTTACAGACATTCCACAGATTTTTGCAGACTTTGCTCTTCATTTATCTCCTTTCTGAAATCTTAAAACTTCAAATCCTCGTCCTGGGTTTCCTGGGTTTTGTTTTCTCCCTATCATTGGTGGTTCTTGATTGAACTCGATTTTGGTTTTTTTTTCTTCTTCTGGTCAAAGGTAAATTTGATCTGGGTCTTCTTCCTTTTGATTCCTGTGTAATTTCTTTGACGAATTCTTCTTAAAGCTTGAATTTTTAACGACTTACTGAGAAAAAAAGAAGGGTATGTGGTTTTTTAATTTCTTTTTAGATTTGATGGGTAGCTTTTATTTTGAATAATCTTCATTGGGTTTCCGGGATTTTTCCTTTTTTTGAGTGTCGTTTTTCGACATCACCCACTATTTCATTAGTGTTTTATTACCTTTTTTTCGGCATGTAAGGATTTTGCTGATTTCTCTCTCTCTCTCTCTCTCTCTCTCTCTCTCTCTCTCTCTCTCTCTCTCTCTCTCCTCTCTCTCTTTTTTTTTGATAGTTTCTTCTTTTCGATTTCCTTCACCAATAAAATATTTGAAAATTTTAAGGTTGTTTGTTTTGCTTAGCAGAAACCCTTTTTCTTCATTTATTGGTTGTTGGGTAGGATGATTTTCGGGTGGATTTGAAGCAAAGTGTGAAAGAATGAAAACCCAAGTCATCTTTTTTTTTTTTGTCTACAAATTTTAGTGTTGTTAGATAAGATGTGAATGTCTCTACTTTGATTGGAATTCAGTCAAAAGCGACAAGCAATGAAGTTTTTCTTGCAAAAGTTATGAATTTGATTTGAAATAATGATTTGCAATGTGTGTGCAGATGGTGCTTTGACCAATTGACTGGTTTTTGGAGATAAGAGATTAAGATGGAAAAAAGAAAATGGTTATGGAAGAAGAGATCTTCTGATAAAAGCCCTGGGGAAACTGAGAGTTCGGGTTCAATGTCGTCATATTCTGAAAGATTATCTGATGATCAGGTACACAAAGCAATTTGATTCCTCCATATTGAAGTTACTATTGCACTTTTTCAAATACTTGATGATATTTGTTCATTGAAATGAAAGAATGTGCCATTTTCTGGATAGATTTTTCAACTTACATATTTTATTGGAGAGATACATCTTTTCCCCATAATGCAAGGTCTTCCCCATTTCAGCTGTTTGTTTCAAAGAAAAAATTTGATTGCATGTCTTATAGGGTTAAAGAGGCTATATGTTCCTTCCTTGAAAGTTGAATCTAATTATTAAAGTTTCCTCCGATCGTCGTTGTATTAAACGAGCTGCAAGTGTTTGTTTTAGTTGGCATGTGCTTGATGCATTATGTAGTTAAGGATAGGGTTCTGTTTTCTCAATGAGTTTCACTCGTTGTTGAAAAAGATGTTCAAACTTATTCCAGAAACCTTTGAAGCAGTGGAGACAAGCAGGAAAAAAGGATTTTAAGAATATAAGAATGTGACTAGATGACAGACACATGGAGGTAGAGAACTTATAGAAGATATATGAAAACTTTGAGTTCTTATATTGCAGGCTTAGTTTTCCCCTTAATGCCTACATGACAACTTCATTAGTCGGATCATATTTAGATTTATTGTCACGACGAGTAAATGCCTGCTGTTTTTACTTTTATATTCATTCTTTTTGCAAGATCTACAAGAAAAACTCTTGCCCCTGCGTTCCAACTTTTTTTGAAGTTCAAACTCTTGCCACTCTCATTGAACAAATGCCATAATCCCTATTGAAAATATGAACTCGTTTAAGAATAATATGGTTACTGACTGCAATCTTATTTTTGGCGTGATAGATTTTCCTCATTTAGAGATTTTAAAAATTGACTCTGTAACACATCATTGTTGACAAATTAGGATGCAAACAAGTCATCTCCTAGTCATGACACTCAATCACCAGAAGTCACGTCGAGAGCAATGTTTAAGGAGGATATCAATGATGATTCACCAAAAAAAGAAGATATCGGTGATAGTGTGAGAAGTCTCACTGAGAGATTATCAGCTGCTCTTTTGAATGTTAGGGCAAAAGAAGAGTTGGTGAAGCAGCATGCTAAAGTTGCTGAAGAAGCAATTGCAGGTAGCATTAGAAACAGCATGCTAAATGTTTGTAAATTTCTGAGTTAGGCAGGCAAAATGTAACTGATGACTGATTGATAGTCAATGTCACAATTACCAAATTTTTTTTGGTGTGCTGATATTGTTCCATTTTTTCCACTTAATTTAGGATGGGAAAAGGCTGAAAATGAAGTTGTACTTCTAAAACAGCAGCTTGGGGCTGCAGTTCAGCAAAAGTCAACATTGGAAGATCGAGTGAGCCATCTTGACGGGGCCCTCAAAGAATGTGTTAGGCAGCTGAGGCAGGCAAGAGAAGAGCAAGAGCAGAAAATTCGTGATGCCATGGAGGAAAAAACCTGTGATTGGAAGTCCACCAAGATGGAACTTGAGAGGCAGCTTCTTGAGCTCCAGAACAAAGCAGATTCTGCTCAACCTGAATCTCCTCATTCGGATCCTAGCCTTGGAAAAATGTTTGAGTTATTGAAAAAGGAGAATGCAAACCTGAGGCAGGAGCTCCATGCTCAATATAAGGAGTTGGAAACCAGGATTATTGAGAGGGATTTGAGCACACAAGCAGCTGAAACGGCCAGCAAGCAGCATCTAGAGAGTATAAAGAGAATGGCCAAGCTTGAGGCCGAGTGCCGCAGGTTAAAAGTCATGGCAAGCAAACCATCCTTTGTTAATGATCATAAGTCCATAGCTGCTTCTTCAATTTCTGTTGATTCACTTACTGACACTCAATCAGACAATGGGGAGCAACTTAATGCAGTGGATGTTGATACACGGAGGACAGAACGAAACAAATGTGAACCGAGCTGCTCAGGCTCATGGGCGTCAACCTTGATTGTTGAACATCAATTTGGGAATGAAAAGGCTATGAGTAGTAATCTTCCGTCTTCCCTTGAAATTGATCTAATGGATGATTTTCTTGAGATGGAGCGACTTGCTGCATTACCAGAATCTGATTCCGGAAACTGCTGCTTAGAATCTGAAGCTTCTGGTCACCCAAGTACTGAAGAAAGATCCATGAAGGCTGAGCTCCAGACTTTGCGTCACCAGAGATCTGAAATGGAAGGGAAACTGGGTATGATGGAAGTAGTGAAGGTTGAGTTGGAAGAGAAGCTGGGTAAGATTGAAAGAGTGAAGGTTGAATTGGAAGAGAAGCTAAAAACAATGGAAGCAGAGAAGGATGAAATGGAAGAATGGCTAGAGAAAATGGAAATAGAGAGAGCTGTAATGGACCGAGAGTTGGTGAAGATTGACACCGATAAATCTGAATTGAGCCAGAAGTTAGTGAAATTGGAAGTGGAGAAGGTTGAAATGGGAGAGAAAATAATGACGTTGGAGGCCGAAAAGGATGAACTGGAGACTACTTTATGCAGGAGTCAGAACTCCTTAGGCATTTCACAACTTCAACTCAAGGAAACAGAAGTGAAATTGGAGAAGTTGCAGAATGAACTCATCATTGCAAACGAATCAAAGCTAAGAATCGAATCTCAACTTATCAGCATGGAAGCAGAAACTCTAACCATGTCTGCAAAAGTTGGCATGTTGGAATCCGAGATTCAAAAAGAGCGAGCTTTAGCATTGGATATGACGGTCAAGTGTCAGAAATTAGAAGAAGAGCTTTTGAGAATTAAACAGGAGGAAAAATTATGGCAAAGTGAAAGCTCCAAAAATGAATTGAAGATAAAGCAGGTATAACTATCAGCACAATGCTTTATTTTTCTGCATTATTTATAGTATTTCGAAATGCATGATATTGAGGAAGTTGAGAAATAACTATGGAGGTAACATTGCAGGAGGACTTAGCTGTCGCTGCTGGGAAACTTGCCGAGTGTCAGAAGACTATTGCTTCTCTAGGGAATCAGCTGAAGTCATTAGCAACGCTGGAAGATTTTTTGATCGACACAACACTGGTACCGGAGTTCACCGCTGGTGAATCACTTAATATCGATAGAGATACTGAGGAGGAATGCAAGCTTTCAAACGGGACACTTTCACCAAAAAGAGATCCAGACTCGGCAAAAGAAGTTGATGAAAGTTCTAGACCGTCGATAAGTAAGAATGAAGAAGACTCAACTTCATCTTCATCTTCATCATCAGCATTTGTGATCACTAATCATGTCAATTCCGAGAAAAACCGAAATGGTTTTGCGAAATTTTTCTCTCGAACCAAGAGTGGGATAAAACTAGAAATTTAGGTAGGAATGGATGAAGACAATGGGACCATACAAGGATTTGACTTTGTAAAACAGCTATGTTTTTTGCATTTGAATTTGCTGATTACATGCTGTTTAATTTCAGATCAATCAACTTTGCTTGCATTTAATCATTTGGTATAGAATAGCCAGAGTAATTTTTTGTTTGTCCTCTGGCCTGCTGATTATTTAAATCAATATCATTAGTGAAGAGTTCTAGATAATCATTACCCAGTTGGGAATATGAAATGGATGTGAATTACATTATGAAGTTGATATATAATTATATATGCTCTGCCTTTTTATTTTTTTTAAGCTTCCGAGATGATGTAGATCTTATATTTTAATTATCATTTCTGTGTCCTGTTTTTTAGAATCTAAGGTCTGATGAGTATAAATATTAATCTTCATAACCTTTGAAAAATAATAATAATCTTCCTAAATTGAAAAAGGAAAAAAAAGGTAAGAGAAAAGAATATCATAATGAATTGACTTTTATTTGTTATGATGCTTTTAAAAATTAAATAAGTCTGCATATTGAAAATTTTATTATTTAAAATTAATCATTATTGTGATTTTACCGTTTCTTTTTAGAAAAAATATATTAAAAATATATGAGACTACCAAGGCACATCAATGGGGTTCTATGGTGTAGTGGTTAGCACTCTGGACTTTGAATCCAGCGACCTGGGTTCGACTCCCGGTAGGACCTTTTTTGTTTTAATTTTTTCCAATTAAACTGACTTTATCGCTCAACTCATGGTCATGGAACTCCATGATAAAATTGTAATACTAATAAAATATGAAGCGACACAATTTGTATTTCATAATAATACATAATTTTTCCATTGCAAATTATAACCACCTGCTCCCTTCCTCATGAGGTCGAAGGTTCAAGTCTTCTCTACCTCAATTTGATGTGATATCTCAAAAAAATACTTTTTTTTTAATCCTCACCCTTCCATACAATACAATATCATAAAATGAACAAATGAAATTTCCACCATTTTGGCCTTTGGTCTTCTATAAATATGTGTATCTTCTTCCTCATTCATTATGCTTGTTATTCTGGTAATTAGTCTCTTTCCTTACAGCATTAAAGAGATCAATGCCAAGAAAAGCATTCAGGAGGTTCATGCCCACCATCCCAAACAGAGCAAGCGGAAGCTCTACACCTCTTTCAAACTTGGAAGCGTCCATGATGAGCTTAGCGGTTATGAAAATGTGCGGTCCAAACCTTGCGAAAACAAATGTAAGCCAGTTTAGAATCCATTCTACTTTCACAATTATGCTCTTGGCGTCACGAACACCAGCCATCCTTCGCAGTCTTCTTACATGGAGAAAGATAGAATGCAACTGCAACATCACAATGATTATCATATCAGTTTTACATACATGAATGTCATGAAGGATGATAATCTGAAGAATGCTTTTAGATTTGCTAATTATGACAACATTTTCCCCCCAATAAGAATCAATGCCCAAGTATTTGAAGATTTACATATATCTATATATATAATACATATTTGTTTGTGTGTGTATTACAGAAGCAGAAAATCACACTAAACTCACGAGATTCAACATACATTCTATCGTAAACGTTCCAAGGCAAGGAGTACCACATATTTCCTCAATCTCAATCTAAAAAAATTAAACATTTCAAAACAGCTCTTTGACGTGTATGACAAAAATGTAACCTGTATCATGAATCAATTCACACATTTCCAGGCCAAGCTTTCCAAGTTAAATAACAAAAGTCGTGTATTACTCGTGTTTTGACTCAAATTGAACTAAGTCACTATCACAATAATTGATGCTAAAACTCCTCTCCATCTGGTAGAAGGCTATCATTAAACTATTCCATCATAGTAACCATATATGTTAAAGGATAAAACTAAAATCTGGAAAGAAAGATCAAGAAATAGAAAATTGCATATTTCCTAGGATACAACTTGTGAAAAAAAACTTATATTATATACCTCACAAATGAGAGTAAGAATGAGGTAATTGATTGTGACATTCCTATATAGAGCAAGTGTAAAGCAAATGAGGAGAATCAGATGATGAACTAAGATCGCTGGGATCCAACCGCTGTACAATCGGTGCTGCAGCATATCCCACTGATCATAAGCAAAATAACCACATGAGAAGCACAAAGCTGCATAAGCCCATGGCCATGTACCACCAAACAGTTGTGAATGCTCAAACATCCCATTTGAACCATTAGTTAGCCACTGATTCACCAAAACCAAAAGAACTGCAGCAAAATAAAAACTAATTGCATCAAAGTAATGAAAACTTGAAGGCCTTTTCAGGACACATGATTTTTGGTATATTGAATGAAACATTGGGTGAGTTCTGTGTTAAGTGGCTGCATATTAAAGTTTCCTTGTGAAATGACTTTCAAAGGTGTAGTAGTATCGGTACGTATAATTTACAAATTTGAGCCAGCCAACATCATATAATTGGGTTATAGTCATATGGTGACCTATGAGGAGACGAGCTAGTGGCCTTTCAATACCTGAACAATGTTAAATCACCGATAGATCCAAAAGGTTAAGGTAAATTTAATCTTTTAAGTTATTCCCAACACTCACTTAACACAGCGGCTGGGTATTTAACAAACACCCGAAATGTAAACAAATAATACGAAATGGGAGTAAATGACACAACGAAGGTTTGAATACAAGACCTCCGGTTGTAATACCATGTTAAGGACGTGTTTGGCTTGTGAGGGGGTTGTTAATCACCAATAGACTCGAAAGCTTAAACTTTTAATGAATAAATCATTCCCAACAAACAGTAAGAAGATATTATGCCTTCATTCAAAACTACTATACAAATTTCAAAGCACTATTTACTTTTCATGAGTATAAAAAAAATATGGCCAAAAAATGACCATGAAAAAAAGTAAATTGTCCAGTAGGCTCTAACCCTCATTTCTTCAACCTCCAATAATGATTCAACAAAGAGGGAACACCTCCCAATGGGAGATTACAAAAACTGAAAAAAAACACACAAATTTTGGGTGGATAACAATCCTAAATACATAGTCCAAAATAAAGAAGTTTTTCATTCCATGAGAAAAATCCTAAAGCAAGGAAAAGAAGTAATCTTCAAACAAAGAATCAACCATTAAAGAAAAAGAGAGAAAGAAAAGCTGAGGGAAGTACCTGAGGAAGAAGTAACAAAGGAATGAAGAAGAGAAACAGAGGTATTGATGAAAAGGGGATCCTTAGAAATCAAAAAGCGAAATACCCAATTGGCTGAATAGTAAAACAAAGTTCCATAAACGATGAAAAGAAGCTGAGAGCGGCGTTTGAATAGAATTTCGAACAAAACAGAAACAAACCATAGAACCAAAGTAGCAGAGAAAAAGCTTCCTGCTTTACTCTCTTCCTTCGAGACTATTATACTGTCCATTACCCCTCTCTCTCTCTCTCTCTCTCTATATATATATATATATATATATATATATAAATTATATATGGTTCTTCTGGAGAAGAAGACTGAGAGAGAGAAATGGGAAGAATTAGAAAGGTTTCCTTCAATTCTCAACGAATCAATGTAATGGTTTGGTGAATAACGATATAATCAATCCTTAGCATCTGGCAGATTCCTTCCTTGGGTTGGGCTGATTCGACGGCCCATTTGCGGGCGTTTTAGGAATTTTATCATATCTACCCCAAATTTAAGGTGTGTTATCAAAAATACCCCCTCTCCTATGATACTTTCATTTTTACCCCTTGGTTAGTTATAGTCATCCCACTAACTTTAATTGGCTAGCCTCTATATGTAAAATTAAGGGTAATTTTGATAACTTCTACATACATAGGGTAAATTTGAAAACTAGTTTTTCTAATGGGTAGTTATGTAAATTTCCCGCGTTTTAATGGAAACACTATTTTATTCCAAAATTTTGGAAATAGTTTTTTTTTTCTTTCCAAAACATGTCAACCATTGATTCAATAATAATATTTAGTATAATATTTCACGATTCAATAAATTACTGGAAATGATTCACTAATTATTTTAATCCAAATAAAATATTTAATATAATTGAGAAATTACACCTAATAACAAATTTTTTTAAATAACAAAAGTTTAATTTATTTTCAAAAATTTTCATTCTTTTAATCTTACTCATATACTTTATCTATTTTTAGATGCCCCTGCAGTTAATAAAATTGTAAATCACACTATTCTATTGATTAATTTTAATAAAATTAAGACGCATACATATTCTTGCCATATGTTCAGGGTCGGTCCTAAGAAAATAGAGGTCCAATGCAAAAATATAGTTTTGGACCCATGATAAGTGTATGAAAATGCACTTAATTTATGCTTAATTGTAAAATAAATTAATTTTTAATTCAATATTTTCATTGATTTAATTGAATATTTTAAAATAGGAAGATATTAGGTTTTAAGTTGATTTATTAATTTTTGTAGGCTCACTTTTGGTGGAATTTGGAATTAAATTGGAGATGAAATCAATTGAAAATCAAAGAAAAAGAAGCATAAATTCAAAAATCCCAACGAATGACACTTGGCGCTCAATTACAAGCGGTTTATTTTAAATTCCATGGAAGCGCGAAGCACAGGATCCAACTGCCTCCACCATCCATTCATCGACACGTGGCGTTGAAAATTTAAAATAAAAATAGAAGGAAAAACGCTTCAGCCATCCAGTTCCCTCGCCTCGCGTCAGCCGGTCCCCCCTGCGCGTGCGTGTCATCGTGTGTGGGCGCGTGTATACTTCTCCGCAAGTCTGATTTAGCCACGTGTCCAGCGAGCTCAGAATTTCTGGTTTTCCATAATTGTACCCGAGTGGGCCCCACTGCTTTTATCATTTCAGATTTCAAAATTTCCACAACTTCTTAATCTTCTCTCCTACCTATTTCCTCTTAATTGCAATAAACTCCTTTTGTTTATTTTTATTTAATTTTCAGTTTTTGTATTTATTTTTAGAGTTACATTTTAGCCCTCAAAGTTGTATAAAATATATGTTTTGACCACTCTGAAAAACACACCTCCCTTCCTCCCATTTTTTATTTTTAATTTTAGTTTTCTCTCTAATTTTTGTTAGCATTTTCAACCCTCTATCATATAATAAATGAGAAAAAAAAAGTCATGGGGCCCTATGCCATCACCCATGTGGCACATGCCCAAGGCTGGCCCTACGACTGTTCCGATATTGTTAATAATAACTAAAAATTTGAACATATGAATGTGATTTATAGATTTTACATATCTTGTAATATTAGAGTTTATTATGCAAATTTATAAACGTTCATGCATATATATATATATATATATATATCCACTCCACAAGTCTGATTTTAATAAATAACCAAACTGTTTCAAAATATAAAAAATAATTAACTATGCATTTGGTTGGCACAATTTACATGAAATGCAGTGGGGCCCCTAGAATTATTTTTACTTTCCTACCCTTCGTATATTTGTATTTTATTAATTCAATAAATAATTAGTTTGTAGGTTTTCAATGTTATTTTATCCTTTAATTTTTTTTCTTAAGATTCTTTGTTTTATTTTGTACCGAATAAAATACAATTGTTATTTTTCAATGAACATTTTGTGGCCAACTTAAAAAATATATATTAATTACAAACTTGTCAACACCTATGTATATCAATTTAGAACATTTTCATCTATTGTTTGTAACATTGTTTATCAAAATATTCATCATTGATAAAATCAATACTAAGAGTACGATGCATAATTGCAAAAAATTTCACTAAAAAAATAGGGAGAAATAATTTGGAGAGAGGAAATAAAACGTGATGAAGGAGAGTAATTTTATGATGAGAGAGTGAAATTAACGAGTGAGAGTGTTTTTGGATTAAAAAAAAATAGGAGAGAGAAGAAATACGATATCAGATTTGGTAATTTTGATATTTTAAAAAAATTACTATTTTTAAAACAAGAGTTAGTAAGTTGGGTATTAATGATAATTCCTCAAATTTATACTCATTTGTCAAATATTTTTATTATTTTTTACTAAATTGGATTACATGACTTATATAGAATATGTATGTATGTGTCTTAATTTTGTTATAAAAAATTAATAGAATGGTGTTCTTAAAATAAAAAATAAAAATATAATTTAGCGATAATATAAAGTGCACGAGTATATTTTGTAATTAATATTTTTTTTTACAATAGTGGGTAAGAACATAAAAATGAATGTTAAACGAGTCATTCTCAGTAAAAAATAATTTAAAATGTTGTTGCGTAAAAATGGAGAGCTTCCACGTAGGCAACGAACTTAATTTATCGGATGAGTCGGAGATAGTGCGTGCTGCGATGGCGGCGTCGTACGTAGGTACCGCACCAGGAAAGGAAAAGTGCACGTGTGGTGGTCCTGCGCCTAACACCCTCCGATGCTAAAGTCGAGCAAGCGAGCTAGTGTCCGTAGAGAGTAGTAGTAGAGATTAGTTACCTAATGAATGAATTTCTTCTCCTATTTATAGGAGATTAGGTTGATGACATCATCGCGCCACGTGTCGCGTCGGGATTGGGTCATGTGTTGCTTCTCAATTACGTGTCGCTTTCGGGTCACGCCACGTGTCATTTTTTCGATTGGGCACTTGTAATCGGTTTAGATATGTAGGTCCGTGTTGGAGCGCTGGCCTGGTTCTTTTCAGGTGCATGGACTTTATGCCTAGGTACCACGGTCAGACGAGGTGCTTCGGACCAGGTGCTTTACACCAGGTGCTTTACACTAGGTGCTTTACACCAGGTGCTTTACACCAGGTGCTTTACACCAGGTGCTTCGGACCAGGTGCTTTGGACCAAGTGCTTCGGACCAGGTGCTTTACACTAGGTGCCTAAGTACCACGGTAGACCAGGTGCCTAAGTACCACGGTAGACCAGGTGCCTAAGTACCACAGTAGACTAGGTGCTCTGGTACTGCGGTCAGACGAGGTGCATAGACAAATTTTATCAAGTTGTAAAATTCCCCGTGTAATCCAATTTCACCCCACAACAGAGGCCCCCTACTCCCGAGTTGAGTTGAGATGCGAGTTCAATGCTACTTGGGAGTATTCCTTCAAAGTAGAATTTTTCTTCGGTGATATTTCTGAAAATATTCTAAGTGTTGAATTTTGTAGCTTGAATTTTCTACCGTTGCACTCGTCAAAATTTTGAGAGTTTGTAGCTTGAATTTTCTGTCATAAATTTTTTTTTTGAGAAAATACCAAGTGTTGAATCTTGGTAGGTTGAACTTTCTGTCTCTGGTCGTTTTGGAGTTGGGTTGTATGTCCAAGTCGTCACATTTAATTATCACATACTCGCCCCCTTTGATTTTAAGAGTAAAAATTCTCTTGAAATCGAAAATATTAAATTCGAATTACAAAGCTTGAGAAGTAAGGGGATTGATAATAGTGTAAGGAGGAATAAAGAGGGTAGAATAAGAAAATGATTGATAGAGAAAAGGAAGGGGGGAAAAAATAATAATAATTATTATAAATGAATAAAAAAAAAGTTTTTTTTTTGTTGTCTTGCGACGCAAGACTTTATAGAATCTGCTGCATTCTTGCTGCGTTAGGTAAGCGACTTTTTTTTTTTTTTTCAACTCCACCTGATGGTGGTTTTACCCGCGGGTCAGGTTTTGACCCGCGCCCCTACTCACTTTTTTTTTTTTTTTTTTTTTTTTTTTTTTTGGTGCATTTACCTGCGGGTCAAGTTTTGACCCGCGGGTTTTTTACTCCCCCAACTTGTCTTCTAATACTCCTTTTGTCTTCACCCCCCCCCCCTTTTTTTTTTTTTTTTTTTTTTTTGTAGACATGCGGGTCAGTCTTTAACTCGTGGGTTTTTTACTGACCCGTTTTCGTTGACCGGTCAATAGTCAACATGTTGACTTTTTTTTTTTTCAACCAAACTCAACTTTGTTTCTAAGAGTTAATTTCTCGTTGAGTTTCGATTGATTTAACTTCCAATTTTCTAAGTGTTCTTCGTAGGTGTAGCTTCTACAAGGTGTTGCTCTTAGTAGACTTAGAATTTTTTAGTCGTTTTAAATTCTTCTACCAGCTGCGGCTCGTGGGAGCCCTGCACTCCCTGATAGACTTAGAATTTTTTTTTTATTTAGCTCTTCCACCGTGGCGGACTTAGAACTTTTTAGTCATTTTAAATTCTTCTACTAGGTGCGGCTCGTGCGAGCCCTGCACTCCCTGATAGACTTAGAATTTTTTTATTTTAGCTCTTCCACCGTGGCGGACTTAGAACTTTTTAGTCGTTTTAAATTCTTCTACCAGGTGCGACTCGTGCGAGCCCTGCACTCCCTGGTAGACTTAGAATTTTTTTATTTAGCTCTTCCACCGTGGCGAACTTAGAACTTTTTAGTCGTTTTAAATTCTTCTACCAGGTGCGACTCGGGCGAGCCCTGCACTCCCTGGTAGACTTAGAATTTTTTTATTTAGCTCTTCCACCGTGGCGGACTTAGAACTTTTTTCTTTTCCACCTTGATGGACTCAGAATATTTTCTTTTTATTCTTCCACCTAGGCGGACTTAGAACTTTTCGCTCTTCCACCTTGATGGACTCAGAACATTTTTATTTTGCTCTTCCACCTTGGTGAACTTAGAACATTTTTATTTTGCTCTTCCACCTTGGTGAACTTAGAACATTTTCTTTTTGTTCTTCCACCTAGGCGGACTTAGAACTTTTTTCTCTTCCACCTTGATGGACTCAGAACATTTTTAATTTTGTTGTAGTAGAATCGCATAGTTGGCCCCCACTCGAGTAGAGTTTTATGTCTTGAAGTCTAGCTCGAGTCTAATTTTTCTCGAATGATCTAACTCTCATGAATGCAATAAGTAGAAAAAAAAAATATAATTTTATTCATTTCATTTTCGAACTCTTACAATAGAAGACTTTATTGGAAATGAAAATTGCAATAAATTAAATTGTTGAAATAAAATCTATGTTGCTTGACATCTTCATAGGTATTGTAGAGTCTTTTAGATGAGACCAATACCTCAGTGACCCAGCATGGTCTTTTTGAAAGCTTGGACTCCTTTTCAATAGTCGGGCCCCCGAATATGGTTCCTACTTCTCCAATTGAAAAATTTGATCACACGGTCCTGATCTTCCTCATCTCTTTTACTTCTTACAAATTCTTTCAAGTACCCTTTTTGAATTAGGGTTTCAATTTCTTCCTTGAGATCGAAGCAATCAGAGGTGGTATGCCCGTGGTCTTTATGAAAGAGGCAATACTTATTTTTGTTCCTCTTATTTGACGCTGCCATCATCCTAGCGGGCCACCTCACTATGTTTTTGTCTTGGATCTCCATGAGTAGTTGTTCAATTGGGACTGTGGTGGGAGTGTATTTTTTAAATTTACTAGGAGGAAGACTCAGTTTATCAAGTTGGTCTCCGACCTTTTCCTTTTTTCGTCATCATGACGTTCAGGACTCGGGAAAGGTCTTCTATTTGTCTCTCTTTTTGTGCTCGATTGTTTGCTAATACCTCCCTCATCCAGGAGCTTTTCTTGCACTAAGTAATTCTCCAAAGACTCATGTACTTTTGAGCCCTAGCAAGAAGCTCGGTGTACGTAGTGGGTCTTTTTACCAAGTGACCATAAGAATTTTTCATCTTTTTAAGGCCATCATAGCGATTAGTGCTATGTCATCATCGTAACCTTGCACCTTCAATGCCTCATGTTAAATCTTACTACGTAGTCTCGGAGGCTCTCTTCGACTTCCGACGCACGTCAAAAGGTGCGTGGCGGTTTCTTATGATCTCTTCCACCAAGGAACCGAGTTACAAAAGATCGAGTGAGGTCTTTAAATGAAGAGATAGACCTCGGCTTGAGGCATGTCTGTGTACCAACCGCGAGCAGGGCCTCCTAATGTAAGGGGGAATGCCCTACACTTGATAGCATCTCGGACTCCCTGGAGCTCCATCCAGGTCCGAAACGTATCGACATGCTCGATTGGATCCTTTGAACCATCATACGTGGTCATAGTTGGCATTTTAAACTTGGTTGGAAGCTCCACCTCCATTATGTCATCACTGAATGGAGGCTCAGTTTGCCCGAGTAGATCTTCTAGTGCAAGAGGGGTCTTTCCTCTATATTATTTCTTCATATGACCAAGTTGATCTTGGAGTTTTTTCAATCTGGTGCCCAAGGTCAGGCACTTTCTGCGATAGACTTCACAACATCCGAATGTTCCTTTCTCTTTTGATTGAGAACTTCTCTGAGGTCGGATCTTCGTTTCTGACTAGGTTGCTTGTTGCGATAAGAGTTATAAGAGGAGGAGGAATTGTCCTGGATATTTAGATTTGACTTCCTCTTTGAACCACCTTTCTCATGATTCAGCGATTCTTCTATGCGTTCTATAGGTTCTTTATCTTTCTTGGATTGGACTTCTTGATTGTTAGTAGGGGATTGATGGTCAGTTCTCTGTGTAAGGATTTCGAGTACTTTAGCAAGATCTCGATTCACACCTCGGACTTGTTCTTCTAGAGCATCAACCCTTCCATCAGGCATTGACATAACTCTTTCCACTTCTTGATTTTCATCAACTTGTTGTAGCTCCCTAGTGCTACGAGTTTGATTTTTCGTATTACAGGGGTTACGGTTTTCACCGTCTTCAGAACATCACCGTCGGGCCGACCTCTACGACCCATCCTTGATGGTAGAGCACTTAGTTATATACTCTTCCCACAGACGGCGCCAAATGTTGTTGCTTAAAAATGGAGAGCTTCCATGTAGGCAACGAACTTAATTTATCGGATGAGTTGGAGATAGTCTTGCTTCGACCGGCGTGCTACGTAGGTACCGCACAGGAAAGGAAAAGTGCAGGTGTGGTCTAGGCCTAACACCCTCCGATGCTAAAGTCGAGCAAGCAGAGCTAGTGTGCTGCAGAGAGTAGTAGTAGAGATTAGTTACCTAATGAATGAATTTCTTCTCCTATTTATAGGAGATTAGGTTGATGACATCATCGCGCCACGTGTCGCGTCGGGATTGGGTCATGTGTTGCTTCTCAATTACGTGTCGCTTTCGGGTCACGCCACGTGTCATTTTTTCGATTGGGCACTTGTATTCGGTTTAGATATGTAGAGTCCGTGTTTGAGATCGCTGGCTTGGTTCTTTTCAGGTGCATGGACTTTATGCCTTACGTACCACGCGGTCGGACGAGTGCTTTGGACCAGGTGCTTTACACCAGGTGCTTTGGACCGAGGTCTTTGGACCAAAGTCTTGCGGACTGGTCTTTACACCGGGTGCCTAAGACCACGGTAGACTAGGACCGTCTTCCTGATCATGCTGGTCCGACGAGTGCGATAGACAAATTTTATCAAGTTGTAAAATTCCCCGTGTAATCCAATTTCACCCCACAACATAAATGAATAACATTTTACTAAATTCTTCAAATAATTTGAAAACTCAATTAGGATATTCCCATAGGAAAACATGAACGAATTAAATTTCACAGTGACAAAAGTTACATACTCGACGCGTGAACAAAAAAAACCCTCAGACATAAAGATATAAGGATATCTCAAACAATCCGAGGTGGCCGGATGTCGGGGCCCCACTCCGACAAGATACTCTCTCTCACAAAAAAATAAGCATGTGGAAGAACAGCATGCCACGTGTCAAACCAATTCGTCTTCTGTTTTCCACGTGGCAACCCATGGAAGGCGAGCTTAGATCGCGGAATACCGCAGCCTCTTATCTTTGAAATCTCCATAATCAATCTCTCTCTCACTAACAATCTCTCACTTTTCTCTCTCTCCCTCTCCCTCTCCCTCTCTCCTCTTTCTCTCTCTAGAAGTTCTTACACGATGACCATAGTAGCAACTGCTGCAACTCTGTCTTTGCCATTCTCTTTCACTAAATCACCAAAGTTTAATTTCAAGAAGGTCTGTTTTTTAATTTTTAATTTGCTTTTCATTTTCTGCTCTTAAATTTATATGGGTAAATTTTAAATTTTTGTTGGTTATTAATCACAGCTAATCACTAATTCACGTGTTATATTTATAAATAATTTTAAAATGGTGTTATCCATTGAAATTTTTAATTTTTAATTTGCTTTTCATTTTCTGCTCTTAAATTTATATATGGGTAAATTTTAAATTTTTGTTGTTTATTAATCACTTAAAATGGTGTTATCCATTGAAATTTCCCGTTACGAATGTTTGGTTAAAATTATTGTTATTATGATCTTATTATTGATAATTGTGGAATGTTGAATTTTTCAGAGTGTAAAAGGGGGATTTAGAGTTTTTGCTGTATTTGGTGAGGAAGGAGGAATTGAGAAGAAGAATAGTTGGGAAACTATCTTTGATGTGGAAGATCCTAGAACTAAAATTCCTCAAAGTAAAGGCAAGTTTTTAGATGCTTATCAAGCTCTGGAAGTTGCTAGATTCGACATTCAATATTGCGATTGGCGGGCCAGACAAGATGTTCTTGCAATTATGCTTCTCCATGAAAAGGTCCCTTGAAAATCTCATTCTGTTTAATTCATTTGTTTTTACATTTTCTATGGTTCAAACTCACGGTATTGGTTATTGACTATGAGACTGAGTCATATACGATTGTTCGACTTGGATATGTTTCGGGTGATACGCAAACAGAGATAGGTAGAAGGTTTTAAGATTCTTAAATCAAGTTATCCGGGTGATGACAGGTGCACCCGAGTCATAACCGAGTCAGATCGATACAAATTGAGTCACTCTTTTTTAGTGTTTTTGGTATTGTGTCTCATTTTCATCTCGTTACATTCAGATACGATATTTTGAACCTTACTATGGTTTCAATTTTGTCCTCATACTTCTACTGTTTGGATCATCTTCCATCAAGTTACTATTTATGTCAATGAGGCCGTTAATTGGTTGATCTCTTTTCTTGAAACATGTATTATTCAGAAAATTGATGGCTCGAAATTTTTGCTTTAGGTTGTGGAAGTTCTTAATCCCCTGGCTCGTGAATTTAAGTCAATTGGAGCTATGAAGAAAGATCTTGCAGAACTACAAGAAGAATTGGCGGAAGCTCACCGACAGGTCTGTCAACTTTCTCTGTCTCTAGATTAATTTCTACAAAATTTGGGCAGAGTTTTTGCTTCCCTTACTCCATCAAGAATATGTATCAATATCGATTACTTTTTATAAGATGTAATGGTTGTTGATTCTTTCAACAGGTTCATATATCTGAAGCACGGGTTGGCACTGCCTTAGATAAACTAGCTTACATGGAAGAATTAGTGAGTGATAGGCTATTACAAGACAGAAGCACAGCAGAATTGGATAGCTCATCTTCCTCTCCCGGTACATCAACTCAAGCTTTAGATGCTGTAAATAGAAGGTTACCGAAGAAAAGATTAAACGTATCGGGACCGATTGAACCTTATCATCCCCGCTTGAAGAACTTCTGGTATCCTGTTGCTTTCTCCTCTGACCTGAAAGATGACACCATGGTAGGGTAATTCTATTAAGATGTTCGTTTTCTACCCTTATTTTAGTTTTTTGGTTATCATAAGACTCTTACAGATTTATTCTCTATTTCAGACCCCATTTGATTGTTTTGAAGAACCATGGGTTCTTTTCCGCGGAAAGGACGGCAATCCTGGATGTGTACAAAACACCTGTGCGCATAGAGCATGCCCCCTTCACCTTGGTTCAGTTAACGAGGGTCGAATCCAATGTCCCTACCATGGTTAGTGTTACTAGAAGAAGTAATCAAATTATACATTTTTGTCAACATGATCAGGAAAATATGACCAATTATTATAGGCTAAATCTCGAAAATCTTGACTGCCTCATTAAGAACAGAAATCAAGAGTTTCTAAGGAATACTATTATCTGTCGAAAATTTCAGGCTGGGAGTATTCAACGGATGGCAAATGTGAGAAAATGCCATCAACACGATTTCAAAATGTGAAAATAAAATCATTGCCTTGTTTTGAGAAAGAAGGAATGATCTGGGTTTGGCCGGGTGATGATGCTCCAACAGCTATCCTACCTTCATTAAAACCACCTCCCGGTTTTCAAATCCATGCTGAGGTATTTGTTTAGAAACATTCTGTTCCTTTTAGCAGTTGAGTTGTAAAATAAAAATATATGTATGAAATCTTCTGCTGATTTTAATGTGGCAGCTTGTCATTGAACTACCAGTGGAGCACGGTTTACTTCTAGATAACCTTTTGGATCTTGCTCATGCACCTTTCACCCATACTTCCACTTTTGCAAAAGGATGGAGTGTACCCAGGTATGTTACAGCCATTGTCATAACTATGGAATTTTGTATGCAGTCAAGTCACTAAAACAGTGTCGGGCACGAGGTCTGCTTCAAGCAGGCTGAAACCGAAACGGGGCGTATAGTTTTGTATGGCTTGTGTTTGGTTCGTGAGTTTGTATAGATAAAGAAAACTTGAAAATTAGTACACTAAAAACAAACCGATAAATTTTAATAGGTAAACAAAATGTGAAACAAGCACCCCTTTATCTTTGGTGGAGTAAGGATTAGTTAATTCATCTGCAAATAAATCATCACATCATTGCTTGTTCCAAGTACTTCCTTTAAATTGAGCTTAAACTATCAGTTAAATGAAACCGATCAAAACTGACATCTTTCTTTATCCAATTTTTCAGCTTGGTAAACTTTTTAACCCCTGCATCTGGGCTCCAAGGATACTGGGATCCGTATCCGATAGACATGGAGTTTCGACCACCTTGTTTGGTATTGTCGACCATAGGGATCTCCAAACCAGGAAAACTAGAAGGTCAGAGTACCAAAGAATGCTCAACCCATCTTCATCAACTTCATGTCTGCTTACCTTCAACAAGAGGGAAGACAAGGTTACTATATAGAATGTCACTAGATTTTGCTCCATTGTTGAAGCATGTTCCTTTCATGCACCATCTCTGGAGACATTTTGCAGAACAGGTAAAAAATCCGTCTAAAAAAAGATTTTTACAAATATAACAGCTTTTTCGTGACAATTAGTGATTAACTATGACTAACAGTATGTTAATCACTAATTGACATACAAACCAACAAATTTACTATATTTACAAATACTTTCGGAGGCTTATTTTAATTGTGATATTGATGCAGGTCTTGAATGAGGATTTGAGGCTTGTTCTCGGGCAACAAGAACGAATGATAAATGGAGCCAATATTTGGAACATGCCAGTATCTTATGATAAGCTAGGAGTAAGATATAGGCTATGGAGAGAAGCAGTAGACAAAGGAGCAAAGCAATTACCCTTCAGCCAATCATCTTAAACCATATTTTTTTTTAGAATTAACTTAAAAACCACTTTCATAAGAGCCAATTAATCAGTAATCAGGCTCTTCTTCCTTAAGATTCTCAGTGAGTGATGTGCCTAATGACAGAGACCCATCAAAAGAGGATCTTCAACTAGATTCGGCAGAAACTGTAAAATCATCTGAGAGAGAGAAATCAATCCTCGTCTGTAGGTACACAATTCCATTCCCCTGTAAATTATAAACTGCACTATAATTTTAATCGGTTTTGCATTATGCTTTGTGTGCTTTTCTTTTGGCTGTAGATTATTGTTTTGGGTTTGTTTCTTCAAGATGAATAAAATTAAAGATATTCATTCTATTCTCATTCAGATTTTATCTCAAATTCACATCTCGATTCAATCAAATTAACATTTACCCAGAGATCTAAAAACTCGAACCATTGGGTTAAACTCAGAACCGTTCTGATACATGTTAAATCATCAATACTATAGATCAACACTCCCTTAACGTTTCGGTTCGTAAATTCATCTTTCATATATTCTCAACACACCCTTAACGTGTCGGTTCAGATATTGGGATCATACTCGAGATTTATTCTGTTACATGTTAAATAATCAATACTATAGATCAACACTCCCTTAACATTTTGGTTCGGATATTGGGATCGAACTCCGAATGGTTCTGATACATGTTAAATTATCAATGCTATTATATACCTATGAGTTTAAGTCGTTGAGCTAACATAAATTTAATCTTTTATCAAATACCATTGAAATATCACGTTTTTTTTTTCCCTAACATTTTTTATATCATGTTTCTTCTTTGATTTCGTTAATGAAGCCACAATGAAAATGACAAATTTATTGTTAAATTTCAATGTATAATAATATAGCACAATTAAAAATAAAAAATTATAAAGATTATAAATTGTTCAAGGAAGATGAATAAAATTGAAAATATTCATTCATTCTAATTAAGATTCCAGAAGAAGAACATAACCAGAAACCAATTTATTTCAATAAAAAAAGACCTAAAAAAACCTTCATATACACAATAGAGAATCTCCAGATTAACAATTTACAGAGAAGATCCACAGAAAGGACAGAATCTGAACTCAGACTCGACTACTCGATTACAGCAACGGCAACGAAGAGCCTTCAAAAGAGAAGCTGACGGCGGCGATGAATCGGACTCCATTGATGAAAGAGAGTAAGAATGAGGGAAAAAGAGCTTACAATTATCGCAATACATGGAAGGTTCTTTTCCAGGCCATCGCCATAGAGGAACAAAGAAAAGCTTCAGAACTTTCTCGAATTCTACAAGATCGGCAGGGGAATTGCAGCTTATGCAATTACCGGCGCCTGATTTTAGAATTTGTCGAACTTGTTTCTGTAATCCTCCATAAAAGAAGAAGAACATTTTGTTTTTCGTTTTATGGGTTTCTGATTCTTTGGTTCGATCTCATGACATTGAATTGATGTAGAGATTTCGAGAAGTGTTCTACAACTTGTTGGCTCGGTAGCCCGTTTTTCTTTTCTTTTTTTTATACAAATTAATTTTTAGGATAGAATGTAAATAACACTTGTATGATTTAGTGAAATCACACCCTAATCGTGGGTCATCACTAACCATATTAGGGTGTTATTTACATATTAAAATAAAAACAGTAGGTAAATAACACCTTAATATTAAAATGAAAACATTCATCAAACTATATTAAAATAAAAACAGTCTACGAAAACCGGATTAAGTTCGGTAGTCATCTGTATGCAGAGAATGTATTAGCATCCTACAACATCCGTTTAAAACGGTTACTATATTTTATCTTATATTATCCTAATGAGTAAATAGTCCTTATTTAAGTAATTTTAAAATATTGATTTTAATTTTTGAAAAACAAATGTCCCATTTCATTATTTCTTAAAATCGAGAATGAAGTGAGAATTGAGATTAAAATGGACGGGGTTACGACCATTAATTGAACTGGAATTTTAAAAAAATCTTCACCTAAAGATATCATGAGCTTTTACTTCCCAAAATCTCATCATAGGAATTGTATGTATATTTTAAAACGTTTTAATTTTTATTTAATATATTTTCCTTTTATTTTTGAAATAATATAACTAATGTTGTTTTGTTTATCTTTTTTAGGAGTTTTTCTATTCTTAATTTTTTTAGGGTTTTTTTATTACTTATTTTTAAGGTTTCCAAACACATAAAAACCCCAATTAACATGTTACTCAGCCAAACTTGATCATTTTTACACATTTATCGAGATTTCAACGAGCACATTAATTTGTCACTAATTAATATTTCATTAGATAAAATTTAAGATATTTTTTTTTTGCAAAAGAAAATTTAAGATATTCATTCTATTTTCATTCAGATTTTATCTCAAATTCACTTCTCAATTCAATCAAAAACTAATAAATTCATTGAAAATAATAATGAAAAATAATCAAATAGTTCGATAAATTATTGAACTTGAACTAAAAGAAGCAAAAAACAAATAAATTCATTAAAAATACACATGAAAAATAGTTCAATAAATTTATTGAACTATAATCATGTTATTTGAGATTTAAAAAATTATGACATTTCAATAAATATTATATATAAGCGAATTGAGTTTTTTTACTATATTTACAAATAAATTTTTGGAATGCTATTTTTTCAAATATTGAAACTGATTATGCCATTTAATAACTCAAAGTTAGAACAACGGATAAGTTCATTTTAAATCTTCATCTCCAAACAAGGTCTAAAGTACAACGGATAGGTTTATTTATTTTTCTTGTTTTCATCTTCAAGACTTGTCCCGACTAATCCATTGAAAGAAGAACAAACAGATATTGAAATACAGAACCAAACCTTCAGATCTCGTTACCCTGAGATAAGAACTAATAAAATACGCTTTACATTTATATACGTAATTAACAATTCAAGAACACAACTCATTACTAGGAGAGGATGAAAAACCCATATTGGTTCTTAAACTGGCTTCCAAACTGCAAGCACTTCTTGAAACATCTCCAGCACCAATTCCCGGTCAGCTTGCCTGAAAAAGTTATTTAACTCTTCTCTAACATCATAGACCTTCCCGAAATCAAACAAGTATTCCAAGCATCCTTTCTTCAGTTTGTTCAATTGGTAAAGCCAGGCTTCTTGCAGTCTCTCAAGAACATTCAATGAATTTATGTCTTCCAAGAGACTTTCCTCGCATGCATCTTTTAGGTCTGCAATATCGTACTTGTTTGCTGCCCCGAGAAGTGACAGCCGATGTTTCCAGAAGTCTTCTTCTTTTATTGTTCCATACAAGTAACGTAACAGAGCTACGCAGGCATCTAATGACATGTCTTCTATGTATATACTGGAAGACTCTTTTTCTTTGAGATTGTGATGGAACATGCTAGTGAACACCGGAGAACTGGCTGATAGAATGGCTTTATGAGCTTTTAAAATGCCGTCGTTAGTGTTGATTATGACATCGGCATGGATACCCTCGTCTAGCATGCGAGAGAGGGATTGAAGAGCGCTTTGAGATGATAAAGATTGCATCACTTCACTCATTGGCCATATGGGAATTTCTTCTCCTCCCTACAGATAATTTTTAGACATAGCTAATGAATGAATTCTAGGCAAAACTTTACAGTACTAAGAAAGCATGTAATGTATGAATTTGGTCTCTGAGGAAGATGAGGAGAAACTGTTTCATGAGTTCAGAAGATATTTGCAATGGTTATTCAGACTCAAAGTCAGAATTACTTAAATTTAGAAGACAGATTCTCTAACAATATTTTGCTGCCATAAAATACTTGAGAAATTTCTTGGCCGAATCAATTATACAGGAATTGCTAATTACATGAAGTTCTGCAAAGAGAGATAAGAACTGACGACTGTCAACCAGCAGATCAACAAATGTAAAATTGCAGTCAAACCGGGAGAAATCTTAGTGCATCAAAGAAAACCAAGTATTGGAACTCACATTCAGAGGGAAGATCTTCAAGTCGAGAAATTCTACATCAACAATGAAGCGGCCATGGAATGTTGAATCAACAGGCCAAACAAAATCTTCACCCATCCGAAAGAGCCTTTCATGAACTGTAGAAGAATAATTGCAGTGAATCAATCTAGCATAAAACTGAGTAATTCAATTATCATCAAACATAATAGCAGTTGACAGAAAAAATAAATAAATAACGTCTATATTATATTTGAATCAGAGGTTCAAATCTCCAAGCAGTCTAAACAACAGAAATATGCAATTACATATGATCTCTTGGATAAATAAATACTTTATTAACAGAGGAAACTACTTTACAGTTTGTCCCATTGATTTCACTTTCTCATCTTAAAAACAAATGCAATCAGTACCAGTCGATCGGTATCGTATTCGTTTTATATATTATATAATACGATAATTTACGCATCAATCTTCTTCCTCTTTCCTCACTCAATACAGCTTCAAAATTCATAATTCACAATCATATTAAGCTCAAAATCAAAACGCAATATACGAATTAATCAAGCAAATCAAATCAAATCAAAGCACATACTCGGAGAGATATAAGGTTTACGATTAGGTCCAGCACTAGACACTCGAAGAATAAAGCGAACATGCGGAGGTTGCTCCTTCGAAATCCTCGACGCTTCCGGGAACAAACGAATATGCAAATATCGACTCTTTTCAACCGACAAATGCCTCAAAAATCAAAATAAGAACATGAATTCAAGAACAGTATAAGATTAGGGCACAATAATTGTTGTGTCTTTTTAATCTGAATAAAAATCGAATGAACTAATAAGAGAGAATACCAATTCCAGATTCCGATTTTGAAAGGATCGGATTTCTTGAAGTTGCAAGGTCCGAAACTGTCGATCCTCCATTGAGCTAATCGCGAAATAGTATCTAACCTAGAATCCGCCATAGCTATTTTCTGCTACTCTTTTCGTAGTCTATGAAGAAGATGACTAGAAAAAAAAAAGAGGACTTTTCTTTTTTCCCTTTTTGGATTAAGAGATGAAAAGGTACTTTAAATAGGGACACCAGAATCCTTCACGACTAAGGTTTATTTTAAGAATCTATTTTTTTTTTTGTTTTGGATATTTACCGTAACGAAATGATAAATATTATTTATTATTTAGAATTTTAAAATTCCAAATTATCTCCTCGGATTTTTAACCCCAAGTCTTATTTTTCTCTTTCTTTAGTTGATCCATGTGTATTTTATTAATTTTTTTTATTTCACTATTTTTTTAACACGTACATCACACTTAATATTCTTTCTAATATGCCAACACGAGCATAACTCAAATGGTTAGACATCTACTTCTCTCCCATGACTCCATGAGGTTGAAGGTTCGAGTCCCCCCTCCTTCAATTTGATGTAATATCTAAAAAAAATTATATTCTTTCTAATATTGAAAGTTAGCATATTTAACTTCTTAATATTTTTTTACTAATAAAAAAAATTGAAATTATTTTTAATTGATATAAAATATTTATTTAATTGAAGTAAAATAACAATAAATAACAATAATAATAATAAAGATATAGACATTTTTAACATGTTGAATGATTAATATAAAATATTAAAATATTCATAAAAATTTGGTAAGTAACCATATGCAAATAGAGTTTTTAATATTTATAAAGTTTGAACATATTTTTAATTTTCACTCTCAATAACATGATAATAAAAATTAATATCAACAATGTAAATATATTGTACATAATATGTTTTTTGAATATAATAATTTGTTGTGTTAATTTGAATGAATTATTTATAATTAATAATTTATAAACAAATAAAATAAACGTAATTAATATATAAATGGTAATTAAGTGATAATGACATCATTTGTAAATTGAACGTTTGATGAAGGGTAAATCAAAGCTAAGCAGTGGTAATTCTAAGGATTCTCGAGGGTGAAATAGAGATGTCTTTTAAAGTAAATAATGAAATATTTTATAATTTTCAAAAATCATATAAAGATAAAATAATCTAAAAATATCTCTTAAACCTCTCTCCTTTTATATATTAAGGATAACGATTTTTTTCTACTTCTCTTATTTATCACTCCGTAACTTCTCACTACTTTATTATTATTGTTATCTAATAGTAATAAATTTGTTTTTATCTAGTATATAGTTATTTTTAATAATTATTATTCATTAGTTTTAATACTTATTTAACTGTTTATTTCATTTTTTTAGTTCATATTTTTTTATCAATTATTTAATTTTAAATAAGTTGAAATTTATTTATTAACTGATAGTTAATGTATTGTAACTTGATTAGATGTATGAAAGATTATGATGACAATTATAATATATTTTATTTTTATATATAAGATTGTAATTTTTATTCGAAACAATCACAAATAAAAATAAAAATGTCTTTCCCATTTATAAAATATTTCCTTTTGTTTTGCTAAAGAAAAAATCTCTTTCCCATCACAAACTATGTAAGACAGGGGAGATTTTTTTTTTACATCAAATTGAGGGAAAAGATACTCGAACCTTCGACCTAATGAGAATGGAGTAAATACGGAATTTAGGCAATGGTTACGCACATTATAATATAGACTATGTTTGTAATAAATTAAGGGACGGAGAGTACAATACCCGTTAATTAACCCCAAGAATAAACATGGGCCACACGGGCTTTTCTTATTGGGCCTGTTTTTATCCAACTGTTTTTGTTGAACTGGACTTTGTGGTAAAACTAATTGGGCCTGACAATTTCCAGGAGAGCAAAATAACATATTATTAAAATAAAGGGGCATTCCGAGAATCGAACTCGGGACCTCTCGCACCCAAAGCGAGAATCATACCACTAGACCAAATGCCCTTTTGACATCCACTTGTTGCAAGTTTATTTAGTGTAGTCATTAATAACTACCACATATTTCCACTAATTTAAGATTTCTCCCACATTTCCACAAAATCAAGTAACTTTTGACGAAGTAATAGATAAGAATTTTCAGAATCAATTTCGGATGAATAAAAGTTTTTTAAGACCAGAAAAACCAATCTACCATCACGGGGAAATTGGAACAAAAATAAAATAAAATCTTATAATGTCAAAATTGTAACTAACAGTAATTAAAAATATGGTTTAGGGAACTTTGCTATTAAAGAAGCTCAAATTTTTACAAGAATTTATCTCAAATAGTATAAATCTGCATATTAATTACTAAAATATGAGAACTTTTTAAAAATTACTCAAATAGCATAATTATAGTTCAATAAATTATTGAACTATTTTTCATAGGTATTTTTAATGAATTTATTTGTTTTTCGGTTTTCTAAGTTCAAGGTCAATAATTTATTTGTTTTTTTAATTCAATAATTTATTGAGTTAAAATTATGCTATTTGAATAATTTTTAAAAAGTTATGACATTTCAGTAATTAGTATAAAAATAATTGCCCCAAATTTTTAAAGAGTGTGTGTTAAATTCTTGATCTTTGAAATTAACAATTCAAACAAGGTCAAGTATGACTAAAATGGGCCTTTGGACTCTTTGTTCAAGAATAAAGTTACAAGTTTGATGGGATATTTTTGGGCTTTCTCCTTTGAGTTAGTGGAAGGACGATTTATTTTAAGGTTAAATATTGAAAAGAAGACAAAGGTAGGTATATCAATTTATAAAATAATCGTTAACGTGAGCATAACCCAATCCGTTAGATGTTAATATTATCTTTCATTGATAAAAACGTTCTATTGAATGTTAAGTCTCTCGTTCTTTAATTTAATATCTTTAAAAATGTAAAAATATTTGTAATTATAAAAACAAACCTTCTATTAAAGGTGAAGTAGCTTCAGTAGACATTTTCGACGAAGTTCGGAAGAAAAATGATAATTGCGATGAAGAAAATCAGAGAAAAACTACAGGAAATCCAAAGTTTCGGTGAAGAAGTAAGGAGAAAAACGCAGCGATGAAAACAAGGAAGAAGAATCTTATGGAAAACTAGAAATTAGACATCTGATATCATATTAGAATGAGAAAATGATAGAGAGAAGAGTAAATAATCTGGCTTGTTAATGATATAAATAAAGAGTGCTAACAAAATATTTATACAAACTATAAAGTAATAAAGAATATAACAACTAACTAACAAATTCTCTAATATATATAGTCAACTAATCATATGAACTCAATATACTCATACTTAAAAAAAATTATGTCATCTGAATTCACTTTTTGAAAAGACTACCCACTATAAATTTAATATTCGTATTGCAATTATATACATAATTGATTGATCAATTTTAAAACATTTTAAAATAAATTAGGGCTTGTTGGTAATCTTCCTAATTTCTATTTCTTGTTTCTCTTTCTCATTTTTTAAGAAATAGAGTTGTTTGGTAACTCTTCTTGTTTCTGGTTTTTTTTTTTTTTTAGAAACTCTTCCCAAAATTGTGTAGAAATTTTAGAAACAACGAAATCTAATTTTTTGTTTCTCTTTCTTGTTTCCAATTGTTTTTCAATATATTAATATATCATTACTTTATTAATATGCATATCTAAAAATGAAATTGATATAATTTTTTTGAATAAATTATTTTTTTAAGCGAGAAACAAAAATAAGAAACCGTTACCAAACATGTTTATCTTTTTTTTTTCTTCCCAAAAACAGAAAAACAAGAAAGAGTTACCAAACATGAAATAAATAAAAACATATAATGTTACCAGACCAGGCCTTAGTGATTCACTACAAGGAAATAGGGTATTGCCGGCGAAATTATGCCGACGAATTCCCTGTCGCCGATATTTTAATGGTAAGCCGGCGAAATGTTAATTTCGCCAGCCTTTATTTAAGCAATGCCAACGAATTATCAGATTTCTCCGGCCTTGCTATATTTTTAACTTAGAGTATTATTATTTTTTTTAAATTAGTAATTCGCCGGCCTTGTAATGTATATTATTTTTTTTATTTTTTATTTTTAAATTAACAAGGCCGACGTGTAACTTAAGTAAATTTATTTATTTTTAATTAACAAGGCCGGCGAATTTCGCCAGTCTTGTGACTATAAGAGGGACGCGTCCCTCTTATATGCTATGCCAGTGAATTAAATTCGTCGGCATAGGGCCTGGGATTATAGAAAGGGGAGTTTTTCCCCTTTCTTTCCTTTCTTTTTCTCTCAAGCCCACCTCCCCTCCCCCCTCCACTTTCTGTTTGATTTTTGCACTATTCCGGTTGTAAAAGGTAAGATTTCTTCATTTCTTTTATTTTTTCATGGATCTACACTATTGTTTCACACTAATCACTACAAGATTTAGAGGCTTTACCGGCGTCAGCATTGCTAGAGCACACATACCGCACCAGCAATGCCACTTAAAAAGCTACCATTTCCAGCGCACATGCCCCCGCTGGGCTTGCCATGCGCTGGGAATGTAACTTTAAAAAGAAATTATGCTCTTTTCTCTCCCTTGACCCCTTCTTCCCCAAATTCAATTTTCATTTTTTCCGTCCAATTCCACTTCTTCCCTTTCCCCTTACTTCTGTTCGTTGGACCCCTCACCCTCTCCACCGTGACCTTCTCTCTACTGAACCCTCTTCTTCTCATCTTCTTCTTGCTGCACTTTTCAAAGCTCATACGAAACTTTCTTTCTCCAAATCACTCACACGAATCCAAAGACGAAGAGCAACGAATTGAAGGAAGCAACAAATCGACTCATATCAACAACGAATCGAAGATTTAACCGAAGGCAGGAAGGACGAATTGAAATCATCGTCTCTCGTTCGCTATTTCTTTTTCTTATTATTAGCTTCAACGATGAATCGAAGGCAGGTAATTTCATTTTGTTTTCTTGTTATCAGCCCTAATTTCACTTTGAATCTTTCGAATTTCACTTGATTTTCCTCCTTTGTTCTAAATCCCTAATTTCTTCTTATTATGCTATAATGGCTACTGAAGATCTGTATTATTCTTATTTTTGTCGCGGGGCGATGACTATAACGATTTTGTTTCTCGTTAGTTGTAAATATGAGCCGTTAAATATTTTTCTAGAGTGTCAACAGTTCTGCATTTATATGTTTTCTTCCCAGCGTCTTCCCTTTCACATGTGGATTTACTTTGTTTGGTTGATTTTCTTACTTGTTGTTTGTTATAGAATGATAATTTTTTTTAATTGTTGTTTTAGGTGTAAAGAATATTGATGTGGATTTGAGCAATCAAGTAGTCAGGATTCTGGGTGCAACACCTGTGAAGACGATAACTGAAGCTCTGGAATAGACAGGTCGAAGTGCCCGGTTAATTGGGCAAGGCATCCCCGAGGGTAAGTCTAACAAAACTTACACCCTTTCCTCCTAAATCTTAAGTTATATGTTTTGAAAATGACAATTGATAGACATTTCTTTAATTTTTTTGGGTTCCTAATTGTTTTCTTAAGTTTTATGTTGGTTCTTTTGTCAAAAGGGGGAAATATAAATTGCTTCTGGGAATCATTTAAGTTGTTATGTAGATATTACCCTTATTGGAGGTAAATGATCCAGGTAACAATATGTTCAAGAAATGGCATCAATTTTTTTAAGGAATCTGGTATTTCCTTGAAACGAATTAAATACGAACTCCAGACAGAAGCAATAAACACGGTAGATGTAGATCCTAAATCTCACTTGGGATCTTTACCTCATATTGCCTTCTAACCCAATTTCAAAAAAAAAAAACTTTCAATTTTGAATCTGAGCATCGATGGGTTTAACATATGCATACTTTGAGGAAATATTTATGTACTGACAGTTTTATTATACTTTTTTTTTATTGATATAAACCTTATTTTATTATATTTGATCATTAAAAATTGAAAGAGATAGTATTTTATTAGTCTTAGAAAGATGAAAAGAAAATTGACCTAATGCATTAGAATTATAGAAAACTGTCACGACTTGGATGGAAATTTAAGTTTTATCAATAGTGTATAAGTTCCCAAATAGGGCATGGGGCTATTAGAATTCTAGCTGACTTATCAACTCTATCAGGATTATAAAGTTTTGACTGTTGGAATAAAATATGGCTGAAGTTGATTTCCTATTGATCTTACTGATCTGACATTGGCTATTCTGCTGTGATTTTTAGTATTGTTCTAAATTCTAAATCACGTCCATACTGAAATATCATGCAGCTGTATGTGTGGTTAGCTGATTAATTTATTACATGTTTTCATGATGCATCAACTGTAAAATAAATTATATTTGCTGTAATATTGATGAGATTTTAATAGGCATCACAAGAGGTATACATCATCACAACCATGATCACACAACAAACAACACACAAAGTTCAAAACATGGGGACCTACTTTTGATTTGAGCTGAAAAGAAGTCCTAAATAGCCTAAGAATTTGATTGAAGGATTGAAACTAGCTACAAACCAACCTAAACTAGCATCAATTTCAGTTTCTATTTCTAATTGGTAATCACTTCTTCTATCGATTGCTGCAGTTCTGATTACCTGATGTTTCTGGACTTTTTACCCTTAACTTTAGTGTTCCCTTCCCACTCAAGTGAATTGGTGAGTTGTACACTAATTCTTTACAATCTACGTAAGGGGAAGGTTGATTTCAATGTGGACTTCCCTAGAGAGTGGTTGATGTTGGGTTTTTTCTTTTTCCAAATGTCCTTTATAGGCTTGAGGTGTCCACTTGACAAGGCAAAAAAGGAGATAATGGTGAAAGAGGATATTGAGGTGGGATCAATGTTTGATAGTTATGTGGGCACTTAAAGGTTACTAAAGGCTCATCAACATCAGGGATTTTTCTGTTAATGAGTGTATGTCTCTTACTTGTTCAAACCCTTCATCAATCTTCTTCTTCTTCTTCTTCTTCTAATTGTCCTTCCTCTATACCTTTTCAGCTTTCAGTTTTGAATCTGAGCATCGATGGGTTTAACGTATGTATTCTTTGAGGAAATACTTATGAACTGACAGTTTTATTATACTTTTTGATTGATAAACCTTATTTTATTATATCTTATCAGGATATGTCAGTGATTATATAGAGGATGTCATTTACAATCAGAGAACCCCTGCTCTATATGATCACCTTGGTGACTGGTTGGATGAAGTGAAGAAAGAGGAAAGTTCTGCATAGAATTAGTCAGAAGTGTAAGCTTTACCAATGAGTTTGATCACTTTCAACATTCTCTTTTTGCTAATGCATTTTAGAAATTTAAGAGATGAGGATGAGATTTGAAATGTGCAATGTGTTTTAGACTTGGATATATTTTGTATGCATTAATTGCTTGTTGAAAAACTGGTTGATAATATAGTGAATATTCTCAATTTGTCAATCTTGAAAACAATAGATGAGTTTTACCAATTTGAGATAATTTCTTGAATGGATTATGTTATTTGTGAACTGTAATGGTATCAAACTTCTTGTTATTTTTAGATCATTGCATATCTGCAATTTTTTTTTTTAAAAAAAGCCCTGTTGTCGGCGTCATCGCGCTGGCAATACCCACTTTTTACACATTTTTTTGAACCCTTTTCCGGCGTCATCTCGCCGACAATGTCCCTTTTTTACATAATTCTGTGAACCCATTACCGGCGCTATGGTGTAGGTAGTGCCCTCATCTAACATCGACATTGAATTTTACGCCGACATATGATACATCAGGGATGCGTAAAAGAATCACCGACATATAAAAATATCACGCCGGGATGTTAAAATGGGGCAAACCCGACAACTAATTACCGGCGTAAATAACGACATAGATTTTACGCCGGCGAAGGTATTACTGGCGTGTAGTGAGAGCATCCCCGACGCACATATGCGTCGGTAGTGCCCTTATATTTTGTATTGAATTTATGTTTTTTTTAACCTAAATCCATAGATTGAATCTTAGGGTTTTCAAAAAAAAAAATTGTTAATGTTATAAATGTTTCTCTAACTCATGTTCAAATATTGGTAGAAATCAAGTGTTATTGATGAGTTGTTAGTTTTAAGTTTGCTATTTTTGTAATTTGATATTTTGCTATTCCAATTTGAACTTTTGAAGGGGAATGTAATATGAGTTCCAATTGTATGAAATTTATGCTTTTTTTGTTTAGTTAAATTAGTTTGATTATTTTTCTTTTCAAAAGAAATGGTAATTTTGATTGATGATGATATGTGTGTGTTTTTTTGTTACTTAATTTTGTAAGTTAAAAAGATTGTGTATAATAGAAAAGTACTAAAATTACTAATTATTATTTTTAATATCAAAATACAAGAGGGCCATCTAAAAGTCTAGCACTTGCCCAAGCGGTCCAGGATAATGGAGGGAAACTATCTGTGGACATCCCCGACAAATTATGTGTTCCCATTGGCGCTAATGCCACATTCTTCATCAATGAAGTCGGTGTTCTTTGTCGCACGTACATTCCCATTCGTCGTCTCGTGAAGTGGAAGAATGTGACACAAGAAGACACAGACAATATAGTCCACCACCTTTTGGTAAGTATATGGAATTAAATAATTGATATTGGTAATGTGAATTCAAACTAATTTTATTTTTTTCGTATACATTATATATTGATGTAGGATAACTTTATTTTCGACCCTACTCGAGAGGCAGTGCAAATTTACCTCAGTCACAAAATGCCTGACGCATTGAACGAGTTTCGTTCAATGTTGCATACGTATTATAAAGATACCAAAGAGAAATATGGCATTCAAGTAGCCCGAGGAAAACAACACAAACGAGTGGAGAACTTGGATGATTGGATTTTCTTGTGTGATATGTGGGAGACGCCTAAGTTCAAGGTAAACACATAAAAATAAAGATTTAAAGTTTTATCATACATAAAACAATACACATATACTAACCTTACTTTCATTGTAATGTAGGCCATGGTTGAGGCTAATACCAAGAATCGGGGGAAAATGAAATACAATCACAAAACAGGCTCGAGATCACATGTGTGAGTCATGATAGATCATGTACGTATATGTTGAAGTTTATAATACAAAACTTATTTGCACCTAATATAACTTGTATTGTTTTGATTATAGCAAGCCGAAGATGAAGATCATGAAGAAGAGTTCAATCAGATTGATCTATTTCGAGTCACGCATACAAATGATGACGGTGTATAGATCAACGATGCGGCGGAGGAAGATTATGTAAGTTTCACAAGACGGAAAATTTTTATATTAACAAGTGTTTGTTTTAAAATTTTAGTTCAATCATAATTATATACGTATGTGCAGGGCATGATGTGTGATTTGCTTACTGCTCCTGAAGTGGAGGTGGACGGAGTTGTCCAACCGTGCCTAACTGATGCCGAGATAATTGAGAGAGTTCGAGGCTATCGTTCAGGATATATTAAAGGTTTAGGGGAGAGACCTGCACATAATAGGCCGGTGTCTTCTCATCCACGTGGCCGATCACGCTTCATAGAAGATCCGAGGGTCGATAAGCTAGAGGCGGAAAACTTAGAGCTTAGAACAAAATACAATGAGATTTCAAATACTTTAGATGAGTTTAGACGTGAGTTCTGTGAGATGAGGAACCAATTTGAATAGTACTTTTGTATTAACTATTTGATTATGTTATTGAGATGTTCTGAACTTTTTTTATAAATATTTCTTATTGATTAGTATTACATTGAACATGAAAAACAAGTTCTAAATTAGAAATGTAAACTTGTTGGGAAGAAAATGAAAAAAAATAAATAAACAATGGCTATGCCGGTGAATTTTTTTTTTCTTTTAGTTTTTTTCGCCGGCATTTCCACAATAATGGGGCGGCCCCATTTTTGCAATGCCGGCAAAATTAATATTTTGCCGGCTAAGGCTAATTCGACGAGGCTTTTTGCTGCAAAATATTTTCGCCGGCGAAAATTGGGGTATTGCCGGCGACGCGGGCAATTCTTATATTTCTTGTAGTGATTGTTTAATTGTTTCTTTTTTTCATTTAGGCTCGAATATTATCATGGTATCATCTCCATGTTTTTTTTTCTTTTCAATAATTTAATAACAACAACCAGAAGGCAACTAGTTTTTTTTTCTTTCTTTTTTTCAAGACAGAAGACAAGAAGTTAGAAATAAGGAAGTAGGTGTAAAGGAATAAATAGATGGCCCGATGGGTAGGCATTTTCCACGTTTGGGATATTTATATATATTTACCATGGTCCAGGATAGAGTACATAATTAATATGAATAAAATGGCCACGTCAATCTATCAGCATTAGTACGGACTTCCAGTTTGGGATGCTCCTACCACTACTACTCGTTGCCAATTTAAGGTCGCTCTACCCTTCTCATTCAATATTTTTTTGTGGATTTTGATTTATTGTATTTAAAAATATATTTAATTTATGAATATGCGTATATTATAGAAATTTATATTTATTAAAATAAATTGAAATTTTATTACATTAGAATAAAGTTATGATTTCCAAAAATGAGTAAACTCGTGAATTTGAGAATCCATTCAGGGGGTGCTTGGTTAGTGAGAAAGAGAAGGGTCATATTGTGACAGTTTATTTAATTATTTCTCCAACCAAACACCTCTTAGATAATTGATTACATAAAAAATATCACTTTAAATTCATTTAATTTTACATGAAATTGAACTAGATGAAAAACATAGGTTGAGGAATAAACTATACGTGTATGTTATGGTTAATTTTTAATAAAAGTTTTTTTTTTTTATTGACATTTAGGTTAAAATCATTGTATCGATGGATTTAAAGGACTATTTAGTCTTGTTAAAAAATAAATTAGAAAAATGGAAAACTAATTAATGGAAGTGAGTGTAAAATCATCTAATTTTGTATTCCAAAGGTTAAGTTTGAATTAATGATTAAATAGAGATATTTATTACTGTTATTGATTAAAAATATCTTATTCATAATCAGTTCTTGAATATGTGGCTACAAAAATAGTGTGACAATCGTCATTGTACCTTTAGAAATAAAATGAGTATTCATGTTGAACTAGGAAAAAAAAAGCCTCGAGTCTAAAATTTAATTTATTTTTTTGAAAAAAGAAAAATAGCTCATCAATAAACAATTGCTATTGCCTCATTATCATACATTATGGAATTAAGGAAGATAATTTTTTTTTGGAAAATTATGCCTGATAGCCACCTTTTGAGTTTTGTTTTCACATATGCCACACTTTCATGTTTATATCAGATTTACCCATTTTTATATAATCTATTAATTTAATGATATATCATTGATGTAATTTTACAACAATAATTTATCAGTAATGTAAATTCTAGTATTAAATTTATATCAATAATATAAATTTACAAAAATAATATATCAATTATAATCAAAATTTCATAAAAAAATTATGGGTTAATTATGTGTTGGGTAATTTTGATATTTTTCAATGTCTGTGATTTTTTTTGAAAACTGAGACTCGATATTGGGTATATGTGATAATAACCCTAATTTTTTTTTTGGCTCATGGGGTCCTCTAAGAGCACGACTTATATTAAATGGTACATAATAAAATTGAATTAATATTTATACGATTTTATTATAGTAGTCACCTCAACAATTAATGCTCGATTGTACTTTATGCACACATAATTGATAGTTTTTTTTTTTATTATAAAGGTTGTTTTAAAATGCTCAATTGTCAACTCGACTATAAGTTGGTTATATATATATTGAAAGTTTTAGTTCCCTATCTCTAATTAAAAGCAATAATAAATTAGTAATGTGTTTAGGAACAAAAATAGATGGATTTTTTTTGTACCCACGTGAATGCTAACTAATGGATAGATGTTATTTGGAAAGAAAATGAAATCACAATCCCTAAAATCCTAGTAGTTTTTTTTTCTTCTCGACACCTTATTAAAGGTAGAAAGAAATTTTGAAAATGACATTCTACCATCAAATTCTAAATATAGTAAAAAATTGAGAGTATCGTTATTAAGTACCCCACCCCCTAAACCATTCATCTTTATCCTCTGTATTCAAATTCTCCTTAAAAAAAAATTCTCCTTTAAAAAAAGTTGTGGTTGAGAATATGGATTCCACAACAGAATTATCGAGATTGAGTTCCCCGAGATAAATTTTCTCCATTATAGAAACATCATATTTTAATTATTATCCTATAGTATTATATTTAACCTAACACGAAATGAAATGAGTTGAGAATCTCATATCTGAAAAATGAAAGAAACTCACAATGTTTATAAGATGCATGAGCTACTTTCATTATCAATTGATTTTGAGATAGAAAACCATAATTATCAAGATGATATCAAAGCCCAAAAAACCCAAACGGACAACCGATCTAAAAATGGGATTCGATTCGACCCAAGAATAATATGTTCTAAAAAGACACCATCTTGAAGGGGCATGTTGAGAATTCTTTGAGATGGCTCAAACGAGCATACAGTTCAAAAATGAGATTCGACCCTAAAATTGGTGGGCCCAAAAGATCAAACATTTTGTGGTGTATGTTGAGGATATCTCATAAGAAAGATGGAAGGTAGTAGATGTCTTACCACTTGAGTTATATTCGTGTTGGCTATTACCAATTGATTTCAAGAATGACTCGAAATTGAAAGAAGAAAAAATTACGTCTCTATTGAAAATTACACCACATTTTTTAGATAATTTATAATTTTTTAGAAAGAGCATTAATTGTAACATTTATTCGAATTTAAGACGGAATTTAAAGAAAACCATTTTTAAATTAAAATGGATTCATCTAATAAGTATGGTGTTGGACCATACTGGATTGCTCAATTTTGAGCAGCTTATAGCCACTTAGTCATTGGCAGTTTGCCAAGTGACCATTTTCTTTTAACTTTTTTTAGAAGCCATTTGGAAGTTTACCAGTCGCTATAAGCAACATTGGCTGCTCAATTTTGTGGCCAATAGAATCAATGGTGGCCATCACAGTCTCAAAAAAAGTTTAACTACCAATATAATATTTATGGTTTAAGGTTTGTTTCAATTGGGTCCATGTAGTTTTAAAAGTTTCGATTTAATCTTTATAGTTTGAGATGTGTGTCAATTTAGTTCTTATAGTTTTTAAAGTTTCAATTTGATATTTATGATTTTGTAAAAATTCATAAATAGACCATATCATTATAAAAGAATTAACAATTTTCTTACGTGTCTTGTTTTTTTTTAATGTAGCAACCAATTGATTAAGATAAATATAAGTATTGTGTTTACTATCGTAAATGCATAACTTTTAGACCTATAAATATGGTAACAATGTGGAAGTTTGTGAGCTTATATCAAACCATAGGGACGAAATTGAAATTTTTAGAACCATAGAGACGAAATTGAAACAACTCCAGACTATAAGGACCAAATTAAAACTTTTAAAATTATAAAGATTTAATTGAAACATACCTAAAATCATATGGACTGAATTAGTAATTATGAAAAAGAAAAAAAAAATCATCGTTTTCACTAGGGTCCATTTTCCCATCCAAAATTCGCACATGTACCGAATCTGTGCCACAAATTCATCTCTTAACTGAATGATAGTTTTTACAGTGGAATTCTAGTATTCAGATAATTAGTTTTTTTTTTTGATAATATATTCAGATAATTAATTTGATTATATACAACCTACGGAATTAATAATTTTCTTATTCAATGCTAATAAATTGAATAAATTAGTATAATTAGTCTCGTTTTTTCCGAGCCTATAAAATTTCATTGTGTAGATTTTTATTAGCTTTGATTTCCTTTTCCTATTCAAATTCTCAAAAGATGGATTTCATTGTCTTATGTAGCTGTCGAAAGTGGGACCGTGGACTCCTTATTGTATTAGTTTGGATTAGACTTGATTCTTCATAGGTTTGACTGGTCTGTTATGGATAGATAATGGGTGGTAGTGTTTATATACTAATCCCTTTATAGTTTGGGCCTCATATCGATCCCAAATTTATGAGCGATTTTCACCCACCAATAAATCTTTTCTATTTTGATTTATATCAAAAAATAAATTAATTAATAAACAATGTTCATCTTTAAGGAGAATAGTTATTACCTTATTGGCTAGTCACACTTCGAATCATGCAAATAAATGTCAAATAACAAAAGTGATTAAATACCATTTATTTGAGTTAAAATGAGTGGTTTTTTTAGATATTACATCAAAATGTGGAGGGAGACTCGAACCTTCGACTTCAAAAAGGAGATTAAGTACCTAACAAGTTGAACTATGCTATGTTGAATATGTGAACTAAAAAGAGTTCTATATTTAGTAGTAGTTTGTAGTTATTTTTCACAATTTTTATAAATACACATTCAATTAATTAAAGGTCTAGGGGATTTTTGTGGAAGATAAGTTTGAAACCCCTTCCTCATAATTATATAATAAATGATTTTAAAAAAGAAATATTATATCAAATTGAGGGAGAAAAGACAGCTTTTACCTTATAGAAAAAAAAAAATATAATGTCATACCAGTTAAAATATGATCGTTAAATATGTTATAATAATAAATAGCTTTTTGTTATTCCATTAAATATGTTATAAATAAATACTTTCAATTCCGAGGATACCCAATTAATTCAAAGAGTAAAAAAATGGGCGGTTGCTTTGTGAATCACGTGTCATATTTCTTAGCCAAGTGAACAGTTTTCCCATATCCTCAAGCTTCATCTTATTGAGACGTAAACTATATTTTTTAGATGATCTTTTATTATTATATCTCTAATCTCATTACCAATAAATAAATAAAATCAACAGATCTATCAATTGTAGTGTTTAGATTAAAATGGAAAAATCTCATTTATCAACGAATCAGCTCTTTCCAGTTATTTTCTTTTTCCATTTTGTGTGGTTTTATTTTTATTCAAGTCACTTTAATTTAAATTGCTATTAAAGTTAATAATAATAGTAAACAATAGGAAAGAAAGAGAATGAGACGGAAAAAGAAGAGTGAACTATAAGAATAATATATAGAGTATCGTTAGTGGTTAATATAAATTTTTAATAAGGGTAAAATGCAAATAAGACTCCTGTGGTCTTTTCAAAATGTATGAACACCCTCTGTACTTTGAAAATGACAAATCGCACCCCTGTGGTTCCAATTTTTTCAATCGACATCCCCTTCAACGCCAATGATAATTTTCTTTTAGCCACAACTTCTTCGTTTGAACTCCGATTTGGACGATTCAACATGTTTTGGAATCCTTATTTTAGGCTCTACATAAATGTCACTTCGAAACTTTGAAATCATTAATAAATAAAAGATTTTATTAACATCGAAACACTAAGTATGGTTGACATCGTTAACTCTTTTGATGATTTATGATTTCAAAGTTTCGAAGCGATGATTATGTAAAGCCGGAAATGAAGATTCCAAAACATCTTGAATCATCAAAATCGGAGTTCAAACGAAGAAGTTATGGCTAGAAGAAAATTATTGACATTGAGGGAGAGGGTCCGATTGAAAAAATTGGAAGACACATGTGCGATTTGCCATTTTCAAAGATAGAAGTGCTTCATGTATTTTGAAAAGCACACTAATGTCTTATTTGCATTTTACCCTTTTAATAATGGTAAATTGAAGTGCTGGAGTGATTCACACCGAAACATTAATTTAAGGGTGTAAATTAATTTTTCTTAAAAATATAAGAGTTAGCATTTTACCATACTAAAATTTAGTAAATAAACTTTTAAAAAAATCTTGATATAATGAAGAAGAAAAAAAAGGTCGACATTGAAGTTATCATGAATGTTAGAGTGCGAACAAATTCCCACATCGGTTAGGGAAGGGGAAGATCATGGATATATAAGGGGAAGGGCACATTTTCATTGGTATGAGGCCTTTTGGGTGAAACCAAAAGCAAAGCCATGCGGGCCTAGGCTCAAAGTGGACAATATCATACCAATGTGGAGTTGTGGTGGCCCGGTGTCCCCTAACAAGTGGTATTAGAGCCATGTTCCTATCCTAACGATGTGGGTGAAATCCTCAGGTGTCGAACAAGATGAGGAGTCTCAGAAAACCCGATCCGTGGTGGGCTCTATTGGACAGACGGTGAGCTCCGAAGAGAGAGTTGGCCTGGATAGAGTGGACGGATGGAGGGGAGGGTCAGTGAATTTGTTCGAGGGGGGAGGATTGTTAGAGTACGAACAAATTCCCACATCGGTTAGGGAAGAGGAAGATCATGGATATATAAGGGGAAGAGCACATCTCTATTGGCATGAGGCCTTTTGGGTGAAACCAAAAGCAAAGCCATGCAGGCTAGGCCCAAAGTGGACAATATCATACCAATGTGGAGTTGTGGTGGCCCGGTGTCCCCTAACAATGAACATAACAATTAGAGTGATAATTATATTTTTAAATTTCTATAATAATCATTAAAAAATTCATAATACATCACCTATCCCATAGTTTACAAAAGAAATACTTTTCTTTTTATTAATAAAAATGAGATATCATAATTCATATTATCCATTGATTTTATAGTTTCCGAACAAAAGAATCTTTAAATATAGGACACTCATTTCTCAATTATAATAGATTAGGTCTACCATCAATTCGTCTTCTTTTCCTTACAAATGAAAATCAACGTCAATCTTTTAAATATAAGCCAACACTTTCATTATCTAAATAGTTTTGGCACATTGTAGCCGACCATATTTGACCGGCAACAATCCAATTTTATTTTTATTTAAATAAAAAAAATTATACCTTTTCAACTATATAATATGAGTTTGAAAACTACTTTTATCTTTAAATTTTTACACTTTTCTTATTTTAGCCTTTTAATTTTTAAAAATTTAATGACTAAATGGGTGGTTTTTATTGAAAATCTCTCTCAAACTCTATATTATATTTTGTTTTGTTTCGGTCTCTTTCATATTATCCCTCTGTTAATTTTTAATAAATAAAAAGAAAAAAAAGTCATGTAATACTATTTTATCATTACTAGTCAACAGTACATACGTTGCACGTGGTTTATATATTTATTTTTTCTACTTTATTTAAGTTGTTAAAACTAAAAAGATTTATTTAAATTTGAAATCGAACTTTAATTAGTGATCCCTCAAATTTTGTTTTTAATTAGTGATCCCTCAAATTTTGTTAAAGTTTGAGGGATCACTAATTAAAATACCTCACTTCAATTTGCTTCCTGCATCCTCAACTTTACTCTTTTCTTTTCTTTAAAGATAAGGTTAGTTTCTTGTGAAAATATATATATATATAATTTTTAAAATGAAAAATAAATAAATATCGATAGTAAAAAGAAGATGTGATAGAATAAATTGATCGCCTTTTACAATGGAAGTTGATGTCGGTTTCCATTGGACAATTTCTTAGCGAAGCTTTTCGTTACTCAAGCTTTTTTATTCTGACCAAACACCCTAACGAAACAATCAAATAAGAAAAGAATGGTTGACATTTGCATTAAATTCTAATTTTTTTCACCAAAACTCAAAGTATTCCAAATGGATTTTAAAGGATTTCCTTCCTCTAGTTGTCTATAAGTCTCCTTTCACTTGACTCATTTTCAAAAAAAAAAAAAAAAAAAATCAGAAATGGAATCAACTTAGCAAATTTTGCATATGAATGCTTCATTCATGAAAATTTAATGAATGCTTCATTCATGAAAATTTAATCAACCTACCAAATTAATTAAATTATTAGATTAAATATTAAATAGGGGCAAAAGAAGAAATAAAAAATTTCTCCTCTTAAGCCTCTTAGATTTTGAGTACAAGCAGAATCATAATTCATTCACCCTTTTACTTTCCACTTCAAAAGTCACATCTCATCCCATCTTTTTATATTGTATGGGTGCTACTATCTCTACTACTAACATCTTTTTCTATTTAATTTAAATATGAGTCGTATTTTACTATTTAACTACACACCCTATCTCGGTTATTCAACTCTATATATCAATAAACAGTGTCCATAAGTTTTCATTTAAACAATAGATTGAAATATAATATTATTAAAAGTTTGAGCACTAAAACAAAAAATTAAGGGATCCAAATGAAAAAAATAATAAGATCTAAGAATCAAAATAAGTTGTCAAACTAAAATATAAAGTTGCAAACCTCTGAAAAAAATCAAGTTTATTATTTAATTGATTATTAGAACTAAATGCCATTTTAAAATTCAATAATAATTCTCAATTTGAACCGATGTAGAATGTGATATATGTACATACAAATCATATCATAGCACAACGAGTCCCAATTTTGTTTTTCAATACATCACATGATGCAAGTGATAATGGTTGAATAAACATTTTCCACCGGCAATTTAAAGGCTTGACTCTGTGGAATCTTAAACATTCGGTATAACAATTACATTAGAAAACATGAGTTCAACACTTCTACTTCATTTTCTACAAAGACGTGTGTAGAGGCCATATAAGACCTTTTTTAATAGATATTATACTTAATTATAGTACGAGAGATTCAAACTCCCAGTCTTATAGAAAGAAAATATTAATATCTAACTATTTGAGTTGTTATCAATATGAATAGCTCAACTTGTTAGACACCTACTTCATTCTTTATAAAAGATAATCAAGTGATATTTAAGTGGTTGAGTTATTTATAATTTTTAAGACGAGAATATTAATTTAATTAATAAAAATTAAAATAATGAAAATTATAGTGGGGGGCGAAAAAAAAAAACAATTAATAATGTATTGATTGATACAAAACTCTATTAATTAATAATGTACTGTTTCACTTTCCATTCCCCCAACCAAATGAGAGTTTATTCAATCTGACCCGCCACAATGTGAGTCTCCCATTAATAGACATTGGATTGGATCTATATTAATATTGTTCTGTCTTCTATTAAAATCATATATCCAATGATTATGAGAGAAGGGTCATATTGTGACAGTTTATTTAATTATTTCTCCAACCAAACACCTCTTAGATAATTGATTACATAAAAAATATCACTTTAAATTCATTTAATTTTACATGAAATTGAACTAGATGAAAAACATAGGTTGAGGAATAAACTATACGTGTATGTTATGGTTAATTTTTAATAAAAGTTTTTTTTTATTGACATTTAGGTTAAAATCATTGTATCGATGGATTTAAAGGACTATTTAGTCTTGTTAAAAAATAAATTAGAAAAATGGAAAACTAATTAATGGAAGTGAGTGTAAAATCATCTAATTTTGTATTCCAAAGGTTAAGTTTGAATTAATGATTAAATAGAGATATTTATTACTGTTATTGATTAAAAATATCTTATTCATAATCAGTTCTTGAATATGTGGCTACAAAAATAGTGTGACAATCGTCATTGTACCTTTAGAAATAAAATGAGTATTCATGTTGAACTAGGAAAAAAAAGTCTCGAGTCTAAAATTTAATTTATTTTATTGAAAAAAGAAAAATAGCTCATCAATAAACAATTGCTATTGCCTCATTATCATACATTATGGAATTAAGGAAGATAACTTTTTTTGGAAAATTATGCCTGGTAGCCAACTTTTGAGTTTTGTTTTCACATATGTCACACTTTCATGTTTATATCAGATTTACCCATTTTTATATATTCTATTAATTTAATGATATATCATTGATGTAATTTTACAACAATAATTTATCAGTAATGTAAATTCTAATATTAAATTTATATCAATAATATAAATTTACAAAAATAGTATATCAATTATAATCAAATTTTCATAAAAAAATTATGGGTTAATTATGTGTTGGGTAATTTTGATATTTTTCAATATCTGTGGTTTTTTTTGAAAACTGAGACTCGATATTGGGTATATGTGATAATAACCCTAATTTTTTTTTTTGGCCCATGCGGTCCTCTAAGAGCACGACTTATATTAAATGGTACATAATAAAATTGAATTAATATTTATACGATTTTATTATAGTAGTCACCTCAACAGTTAATGCTCGATTGTACTTCATGCACACATAATTGATAGTTTTTTTTTTATTATAAAGGTTGTTTTAAAATGCTCAACTGTCAACTCGACTATAAGTTGGTTATATATATATAATATATATATATATATATATATATTGAAAGTTTTAGTTCCCTATCTCTAATTAAAAGTAATAATAAATTAGTAATGTGTTTAGGAACAAAAATAGATGGATTTTTTTTGTTAGATGTTATTTGGAAAGAAAATGAAATCACAATCCCTAAAATCGTAGTAGTTTTTTTTCTTCTCGACACCTTATTAAAGGTAGAAAGAAATTTTGAAAATGACATTCTACCATCAAATTCTAAATATAGCTCAACTTGTTAGACACCTACTTCATTCTTTATAAAAGATAATCAAGTGATATTTAAGTGGTTGAGTTATTTATAATTTTTAAGACGAGAATATTAATTTAATTAATAAAAATTAAAATAATGAAAATTATAGTGGGGGGCGAAAAAAAAACAATTAATAATGTATTGATTGATACAAAACTCTATTAATTAAATTAGGATTGAATTTATTGGGAGGGGTAGTTCATGGAAATTTGGGTAAAATGACCTCCAAAATTCTAAATTAATGTTTTTTTACCTCCATTTTCATTTTAATCTTTTTTGACCTTATGATGATGTCATCTTTGTGTGAAAACTCCCATTTACCCTCTCCACTCTCCTCTCCCCCATCTTTCCAAAAAGAAGAAGAAATCCAAGAAATTCATCTCTCTCTCAACTCTCCTCTCCATGGATTTCCTAAAGAAGAAGAAATCCAAGAAATTCATCTCTCTCTCAACTCTCCTCTCCATGGATTTCCTAAAACTCGGATCTACGGATTTCCATGGATTTCCAAAACCGGACCTCGAACAACACAAGAAGAAGAAGAAGAAGAACCCATGAGAAGAAGAAGAAGAAGAACCCATGAGAAGAAGAAGAAGAAGAACCCATGAGAAGAAGAAGAAGAAGAACCCATGAGAAGAAGAAGAAGAAGAAGAGGGATCGAGAAGAGAAACCGGAAAAAAAAATTAAAAAAAAAAAGTGGGGGAACTCCGGAATCCGATTCCGAAGTACCTTCCTCCGGATTCCGGAGGAGGGTACCTCCGGAATCCTCCTCCGGAATCCGGAGGTACCACCTCCGGAATTTTGCAATTTTGATTTTTTTTTATCAAAGGTTACCTCCTGGATTAGGAAAAAAAATTTAAAAAAAAATTGTGGATCTCCAGGAATCTAAAAAAAAATAAAAAAAGTTGTGGAGAACTCCAGAATACGAAGGTAACCTCCGGAATCTGGAAAAAAAAAAAAAAAAAAAAAAATTGGGCCTTTCTGCCCAAAATTCCGGAAGACCGGAATTGAATTCTGGTCCTCCAGAAAAATGGGCAGCAACCATTAAAAAAAAAAAAAAAAAAAAAAAATTGGGGGGCCCCCCCACCCACCCCCCCTTCTAGACTCTGGATTATTAACCAGAGGGGGGGGGGGCTGGCCCCCCAAAGTTTTTTTTTTTTTTATGGTTGCTGCCCATTTTCCGGAGGACCGGATCCGGAATTTTGGGCAGCCAGGCCCTTTTTTTTTTTTTTTTTTTTTTTCTTCTTCTTCTTTCGAATTCCGGAGGAGATCTCCGGAATTCGAAGAACTTTTTTTTTTTCCTTTTTCCGGATTCCGGAGGTTACCTCTTCTTCCTCTTCTTCTTCATCTTCTTCTTCTTCCTCTTCTTTTTCTTGTTGTTGTGTTGTTCGAAATCCGGAGGTATGAAATCCATGGATTTCAAAGGATTTCCATTTCCGGAAATCGAAGGAGTTTTGAGATGTCGAATCGTTGTGTACCTTTTCGTTGTTAGAGATGAAGAATTAATGGAAGTTGAAATTGAAAGATGAAGAAGAATCAATGGTGGAAGGATGAGAAGTTGAGAGGGAGATGAGAAGTTGGAAGTTGAATGAGAGAGGATAGTGGAGAAGATGAAGGGTAAATGGGAGTTTTCACACAAAGATGACATCATCATAAGGTCAAAAAAGGTTAATATGAGAATGGAGGTCAAAAAAGGTTAATTTAATATTTTGGAGGTCAATTTACCCAAATTTCCGTAGTTCATATGGAAAATAAATTGAAAGATGGGTCCAAAAGCAATGACAAGATATCACTCTCCGTGCTTTGTAGCATAGGTCAAAAACATCTTGAGTCAAGATTGCATCTCCATTTGCGCCTTATTTTCCTCATTTGAATCCTTATTTATTTGAAGAATAAATTATATTCTATATAGAAATTTTGGAATTGAAATCATAGGTTAACAAAATCTCTCATATATAGTATTGAAAATAATTCAATTCAATTTGTAAGTTGAAAATTATATTGCATTTTCTAGTTATGAAAATTATATTGCATTTTCTAGTTATTTTCATTTGTATGTTTATTAAAATTAATTATAAGGGAATATTTGTTATATTTCAAATAATGAAAGAATATTTGAAGGGATTATTTAAAAAAAAATTATATTATTTTTTTTATTGAATTTTTGTGAATTAAAATTCTCGCAAAATCAAAGGGAAATATGAGTACACTTTAGTTGACTTAAACTAAGTAACCGAAGAAATAACTGTTAGGAATGGTGTCCTAGAACTTGTAATTATTTAATTATAATAATTTATTTCGAATAAATTAAATAAATAAACATAAGTTCTTTATATAATCTAGATTGATTCAATTGACGATATTAGGAATATATGGAAATATATAAATATCAAAACATTCAAATAGTAAACCCTAAGTTACTCTTATGAAATCACGACTTAGTATGTGAGTCATACAAGAGGATTAAAGTCGAGATGAGTAACTTAAAAGTGTCTACGATAAATGGATAACGTTTGGGAACCTTATCCTGGTAACACTGTTGATAGCTTCGCATTTTGTTTATAGACAAATGATCTAATCCTGATCATTCATGTGGGAGACATGAAATGGAAGTATCATATGCAATGTTGATTGTATAAGACAGGACCACGATGTTCGATCAAATTTCTCCTTAGTACCAGTTTACGAGAATTGATCGAATATCAAACTAAGTTTATCAACCGTGATAGATCTCAATCCTGAGTGAAATGCGGACTCTATTTGTGGAGTTATGTTCTTTGATTCACATGGTTGAGAGTGATCCGTAAGAACGCTCAATACACTTCGTTTTGGGAACATGACTAGACAAGTAGCTGGGAACTCATTTTCACGAGATGGAATTCATAACTTTCCTATAAATTAACGGTATCGGTGCGATACCTAAACATTTTAGGAACTTTAGGAAACTCCTTGATGTCTCGATTCGAGACATGAACAAGTGACGTCACGACTTCTATTGATCACGAAGTATCTTATCTCTAGTTCGACTAAAGATAAAGTTCATTGGAGAATCAGCGGGAACACAAGGATAAAGCGGTAATTACAGGGGCAAAACGGTAAATTTATCCTTTGTAATTATGAGGGTTCCACGTGAAGGATAATATCACGAGATATAAATAAATGATAAACTAAATGGACATAACTCATCTATAGTGAGGGGAGTTCAGCTATGAATCTATAGTGGAATTATTCATAGTTAGATAATAAGTAATTAAGCGATTATGAGTTAATCACTTAATTGACTAATTATTAAGCCCATGATCTATAGGTCCATCAGGTCCCTATGCTAGCCCAAATATCGTAGTCGCGAAATCAAGTAGAAGAAATGAAAAGTTTAAGTAAAGTGAATTACTTAAAATGGGGAATATTAATTGTTTAAATATTGAGTATATTTAAACCAGGTAATTAATATAAACATTATTAATTGTTTAAATAATGAGTTTATTTAAACAGGAAATTAATAATGAAATATTATTAATTAGATATTATTAATTATTTAAATATTGAGTATATTTAAATGGTAATTAATAATTTGAAATTAATTGACAATTATTAATTGTTTAAATAATTAATTTTATTTGAACGGAAATTAATAATTAAAATTAATTAATTAATAATAAAATATTGTCAATAAAATTATTAATTAAATAATGAGTTTATTTAATGGAAATTAATAATTATAATATTTATTATTAATTATTTAAATAATGAAAATTATTTAAATGGAAATTAATAATTAAATATAAATTTGATAATATTTAGTCGGGAGAAAATATTAATTGTTTAAATAAAATATTTTATTTAAATGGTAATTAATAAATAAATTAATTAAGTTGGACTTATTAATTTAAGAGAGAGTTTCAAGTCCAATTGGATTAATGAACCCAATTGGAATTGGCCCAAAATAATTAATTAAATAAATTAGAATTATTTATTAATTAATACATGTATTTTCGGCCATATATGTATTTTTGGGAAGAGATAATTGCTTGAATTATATCCTAAAATAACTACATAGATTTATTTACCCAAGATAAATAAAAATAAAGAAAATAAAATAATCTTCTATTTATCCATGGCATTTTCGAAATTGCTAGATAAAGGAAAGAGATTATCTTTTTTCTTTTTGTGTTTATCTCTATAGATTAATCCTAATGTGATTAGGATTCCTATTTTTCTATAAATAGGAGGGTTGGGTCATTCATAAATCACACAATTCAATTCCATAGAAAGTTGGAACTCTCTCTTCCTCCTCTCCCTCCTCTTGGCCGATTTTCTCATAGTGTTGGGAAGAAAAATTTTTTTTTCTTCCCAATTTCTTCTAAAGTTCGATCCCACAATCGAATTTCGTTTGATCGATCGGGATATAGCGTAGAAGATCCGGTGTTCTCGAGGAATTGAAGTCAGAAAAGAAACCTCCAACCGATTCTCCATTATTCGGTCAATGTAAGTTCCGGGTTTTAATTTTCGAATATATAAGCATGAATCTACATGTTTTATCACAAATTGCATGATGTTAATAGATCCGTTATTAAATGTTAATAAGTTTACTAAACAAAATTCCGCTAATTTAGTAAATCATCCCTTCAATTGGTATCAGAGCTAATTTTAATTATCATGCAAATTTGTGTTTTTCGAAAATTTGGTGGGTTGCATAAAAAGTTGTTTTATGTATGTTTATATAAATTGTGGAGGTTTGCTTATTATTTGTTTAGGTATTCTTGAGGCACTTAGGATTTTTAAATTTTAGTAGAAAATTTGTAAACCCTAAATTTTAGGGTATAGGAAAAATTTGTAATTTTCCCATACCCATTGATGGTAAAATCGGCTACACCAAGGGAGGAAGAAAGAAAATTTTTCCCCATCATTCATGATGCCCACGCCCAAGGATGAGATAAGGTAAAGATATGGTAAGATATTTTAACATAATTATCTTGTTATCTCAATTTAAAAAATTTAAATATTTAAGATAAGGATAAAATCTTTTTAAAGATTATATCTCTATCTTAAATTATAAATTTAGAAATTGAGATAAGATTACATGGAAAATATTTTCTTTATTTTTCCATATAATTAAAAGATAATTATTTTAAAACAAGTATTTATGGAAATATTAAGGAGATAATATTTGCCCCATAAATACCCATGCCCACGCCTACACCATGGAGGAGAGAGAAAGATGAAGCCTCAAGATCTACAATGGAAGATTTAATTAAGTTGTAATTTAATTTTCCGTTTTAGAAATAGTGCCAAGAATACCTGGTCAATTTAGCTATTTATTATTTAAATTGTTTATATGTATGATATAATTGTTTTTAAATAATATTCATGCATAAGAGTATGTCATGTAGAAAATCCCACCATAGGTTGTATGATTTTAATTAATTGTACCTACATGCATCATGATATAATATGTGTTATTATATGCTAATGTATGTGAAGCATGCTATAATTTTATTTTATAAATGTTATTATTGAAAATTATATTCTAATTGTTTTAGAATTAAAAGCATGCTTATTTAGTTAAAATTCAAAAGTTAAATCTAGTTTAAAAGTTGAATAGAAACTAAATGAATTATTTGTAATATGGAATTATTGTTTAAACAATTGGGCCAAAATCCATATAAGATAAACAAATAGAAACTTTTAATTAAGGGTTAATTAAAAATTAATAATTGAGATTAATTAAATTGAACGGATCTCCCGGCGGAAAGCTCCGCCTGCGATGAGGTTTCATAAAGTTCCCCTAACACCGGGCGCCTCTAACCTGGGAGCGATCCTGGGAGAAAAGTTCAAATTAATAAATCAAAATTATTAAGACGGCGCATAATGTGATTAGTTTAAATTAGGAAAACTTGAACAATCACTTTATAAAATTAATCTAACCAATTTAAGAGTTAAAGTTGATTAGGTTAATTAAAACTTGGATTAATGAGTTAGCCTGAATTAGTCTAAGTTATGAAACCCTAAACTCAAAATATTAAGTGGGAGAAGGAAACATGTCAATGTATCCTATGGTCTCCACTAATGGGCTCGAAACGTGAGATTTATACATGGCCTCTGTAACATCTGCTGCGGTGTTCATTCCCATAGGAAGGTTTATTGTATAAATCAATATCAAGTTGGGTCTCCAGAAAGGGATAAAGAATTTTAAATGAGATTGATTGAAGATCGAATCTACACTTCGTAGACACTCTTCAATTTTATTTAAAAGACTAAATTAGTGGGTCACACTTAAAAAGAAATTTGATAAAGTTTGTTATCGAAATTCTTGACCAAATACACGGTAAACAATGACATAGGAATATGAGTTATTCTGGAGTTGTCAATTGTTCGAGTGGCATCTCGTTTTAATGATGGTAACCGACCTATCATTCGACTGACTTCACCTGGTATCATTAAAATATCGTGACATAGTAACATGTTTTAGGGCTTTTCTGTTCATTAATATGTTCGCATTCATGCATCATATTTAATTATATGTCGAAACTTTGAGTATTTGAATGTTGAATGCATGTTAGATTATTAAGATAAAGTTTATTTAAATTTCAGTAATATAGCATCTGTTTTAGTCATTATACTTGGAAATAACAAACTGAACGATGAGAACTATGTTTCCTAGAAAAGGAAATGAATAATTTAAGTAAAATAGTTTACTTAAATAAACTGACAATATTAATTATTTAAATAATGAGTTTATTTAAATGGAAATTAATATCATTGTTATTAATTATTTAAATAATGTGTTTATTTAAATGGAAATTAATAATAAAATATTATTGATAAATAATTATTAATTATTTAGGTAATGTGTTTACCTAAATGGAAATTAATAATTAACATTTATTATTAATTTTAAATAACAGTGATTATTTAAAAGGATAATAGTAAATAACATATTTATTATTAATTTAAATAAAGTCGATTATTTAAATAAAAAATAATAAATATTTATTAATAATATACAAAATCGGAATATGATATTTTATTTAAATGATTGATTTAAATAAATATGAAGAACTGATAAATAAGATTTATTAATAAGGAAGAATCTATGATTGAATTAATGAATTCAATGGATTTTGGTTCAAATTATTTGAATTATTAAATACCAAAATCGAGTCATATATAATATTTTAGGAAATAATTGTGGAATTATTTTGTCTAAAATAAATATATAAAAGAATGTTCAACCAAAGACAAATTAAACAAAGAAAAATTAGTTTTTTCTTAATGATTTTATACACATAAAATCGGCACGTAAGATAAATAAGGAATAAAATTTGATTTTATTCTTGGCATTTATCTTGTATTTATTTTAATAGTATTTCCTAATTCAATTGGAAAACTGTTTTGCGTATAATTACAAACGTCTTGGTTGTTCATTCAAAAGCTTCTAATTTCAATTTTCGAAATTGAAAACTCTTCTTCTTCCTATTCTTCCTCTTCCCAAAACCATAGTTTTCTAGTTTAGTTTAATGATCAATTTGTTTTTATTTTGAATTATGTAATAACTATTGGTTCTCATTTCGTATGAACCAAGTTTGGGAATATTTTAAATAAGAGTTATTTAGGTAGATATTCCTTTACAATTATATTACAAAGTTCCAAAGTGTGATTGGATGGTTATTCAAAATACTTAGTATAAAACAAATAAATTCCAAATCCAAATTCTAAACTCCGATATATCTAAATGAGTTATAAGGTTTAAAAATGTTTAAATACTTAAGTCTAAAATTACTTAAATAAGTTAGAGGGATTAATCTCTTAAAGATGGTTCTCAAGGAGTTTGAGATGATAACCATATTAATCCACAAACTTATGGGATAAGTAAAATCGAATATTTTTTGATTTATCAAAGATAACTAGACTTAAACATCACTAAAGTTGGACATTTAGATGTTAGAACTTAAGTGATAAGTAAACATTAAATCAATTTCTTATATTCCAAACATTCAGTTATTTTAAAAGGATGTTTTAAAAGGAGTACAAACTGATATGGAATAAATAAAATAGAAATTGAATAGCAATAACTAGTGGATAATTGAATTCACAAATTATTAAAGAGAATTTCAGTAAATCAGTGATACTGAAAAAAAAAAAAAAAAAAAAAAAAGTTTAAACCTTAATTAATATATAAAAGAATTACAATGATTTTATTTCACAATAAAAACAAGTAGTTATTTAAAAGTTTAAATTGTTAAACTACTTGTAGAACTTTATTTGAGTGGGAGCGTCATAATACGAACCAAAGGACTTTTGAAGTCCAAGTAAAACTCATTGACTTCAAAATCAATGAATAAAGTTCAAAATAAGTGAAATAAAAATGACACGAATTTTCAATAGTTGAGTTGAAAAGGGTTACTTATACTTATACATTATTTTTGGAAATAATAAGAAGTATAGAATTGTAATCATTAAACAAATGAAAGTAATGGAGAATTACTTTGTAGTGGGAGCTTAAGAATTTCGAGAATCCTAGAACCAATGTGACTAAAATAAAATTAACAAATAGTATGTTAGTGCACATAGATAAAATGGGAGATTTTATGAGTTGCACGGGCTCAAATTCGAACATGAATTTACTTCCATGTAAGAATTCGACAAAAGACCTTTGCGAATTAAATATCAGATGAGTTAAGTATAAGTAAAATGAGTTTTTGCTAACTAAACTCTAGATTCGCGTAATTACTAAGTCGTTAGTAAATGAAAAGGTATTTGAACATGATAGTTTCAAATCAATAGTTAATAGAGTTTATTTTATGGCGATAAAATATGGAATCTATTACACTTAATGAAACTAACATCAGACAAAAGAATTACATACTAAACAGATGAAAACGTTACTGATAAAGTATTAAAATGACTACCATGGCTAAGTAGTTGATAGTCATCTAGTTGGAATGGAATTACAAGTCAAATCTCCAAAGATCTAGGACAAGTGGGAGATTGTTAGGAATGGTGTCCTAGAACTTGTAATTATTTAATTATAATAATTTATTTCGAATAAATTAAATAAATAAACATAAGTTCTTTATATAATCTAGATTGATTCAATTGACGATATTAGGAATATATGGAAATATATAAATATCAAAACATTCAAATAGTAAACCCTAAGTTACTCTTATGAAATCACGACTTAGTATGTGAGTCATACAAGAGGATTAAAGTCGAGATGAGTAACTTAAAAGTGTCTACGGTAAATGGATAACGTTTGGGAACCTTATCCTGGTAACATTGTTGATAGCTTCGCATTTTGTTTATAGACAAATGATCTAATCCTGATCATTCATGTGGGAGACATGAAATGGAAGTATCATATGCAATGTTGATTGTATAAGACAGGACCACGATGTTCGATCAAATTTCTCCTTAGTACCGTTTACGAGAATTGATCGAATATCAAACTAAGTTTATCAACCGTGATAGATCTCAATCCTGAGTGAAATGCGGACTCCTATTTGTGGAGTTATGTTCTTTGATTCACATGGTTGAGAGTGATCTGTAAGAACGCTCAATACACTTCTGTTTTGGGAACATGACTAGACAAGTAGCTGGGAACTCATTTTCACGAGATGGAATTCATAACTTTCCTATAAATTAACGGTATCGGTGCGATACCTAAACATTTTAGGAACTTTAGGAAACTCCTTGATGTCTGATTCGAGACATGAACAAGTGACGTCACGACTTCTATTGATCACGAAGTATCTTATCTCTAGTTCGACTAAAGATAAAGTTCATTGGAGAATCAGCGGGAACACAAGGATAAAGCGGTAATTACAGGGGCAAAACGGTAAATTTATCCTTTGTAATTATGAGGGTTCCACGTGAAGGATAATATCACAGATATAAATAAATGATAAACTAAATGGACATAACTCATCTATAGTGAGGGGAGTTCAGCTATGAATCTATAGTGGAATTATTCATAGTTAGATAATAAGTAATTAACTGATTATGAGTTAATCACTTAATTGACTAATTATTAAGCCCATGATCTATAGGTCCATCAGGTCCCTATGCTAGCCCAAATATCGTAGTCGCGAAATCAAGTAGAAGAAATGAAAAGTTTAAGTAAAGTGAATTACTTAAAATGGGGAATATTAATTGTTTAAATATTGAGTATATTTAAACGGTAATTAATATAAACATTATTAATTGTTTAAATAATGAGTTTATTTAAACAGGAAATTAATAATGAAATATTATTAATTAGATATTATTAATTATTTAAATATTGAGTATATTTAAATGGTAATTAATAATTTGAAATTAATTGACAATTATTAATTGTTTAAATAATTAATTTTATTTGAACGGAAATTAATAATTAAAATTAATTAATTAATAATAAAATATTGTCAATAAAATTATTAATTAAATAATGAGTTTATTTAATGGAAATTAATAATTATAATATTTATTATTAATTATTTAAATAATGAAAATTATTTAAATGGAAATTAATAATTAAATATAAATTTGATAATATTTAGTCGGGAGAAAATATTAATTGTTTAAATAAAATATTTTATTTAAATGGTAATTAATAAATAAATTAATTAAGTTGGACTTATTAATTTAAGAGAGAGTTTCAAGTCCAATTGGATTAATGAACCCAATTGGAATTGGCCCAAAATAATTAATTAAATAAATTAGAATTATTTATTAATTAATACATGTATTTTCGGCCATATATGTATTTTTGGGAAGAGATAATTGCTTGAATTATATCCTAAAATAACTACATAGATTTATTTACCCAAGATAAATAAAAATAAAGAAAATAAAATAATCTTCTATTTATCCATGGCATTTTCGAAATTGCTAGATAAAGGAAAGAGATTATCTTTTTTCTTTTTGTGTTTATCTCTATAGATTAATCCTAATGTGATTAGGATTCCTATTTTTCTATAAATAGGAGGGTTGGGTCATTCATAAATCACACAATTCAATTCCATAGAAAGTTGGAACTCTCTCTTCCTCCTCTCCCTCCTCTTGGCCGATTTTCTCATAGTGTTGGGAAGAAAAATATTTTTTTTTCTTCCCAATTTCTTCTAAAGTTCGATCCCACAATCGAATTTCGTTTGATCGATCGGGATATAGCGTAGAAGATCTGGTGTTGCTGAGGAATTGAAGCTGTAAAGAAACCTCCAACCGATTCTCCATTATTCAGTCAATGTAAGTTCCGGGTTTTAATTTTCGAATATATAAGCATGAATCTACATGTTTTATCACAAATTGCATGATGTTAATAGATCCGTTATTAAATGTTAATAAGTTTACTAAACAAAATTCCGCTAATTTAGTAAATCATCCCTTCAATAACGACACTCCAAACTGAAAAATCGAGTCATTAATGGCAATCAAATATTGATGAGAGGAAGAGGTCATCGTCTTCTCATCTCTCTCTTAAACATTATTTCAAATTTTATCTTTTATAAGTATACTTAATTAGGACCAAGAGTATCAATTTTAATTTAAGTAAATTAAATCCCAAATTTAAGTAAGTGGTGTTATTAAAATTCTCTGTTAATTGATTTCTTCTAGGCTTCCTAGGCCTTCTTCTTTCAAACTGATTTCTGTGAGACATGAGAACTTCAATTTGGTGTTTGATGTTATGCTGAGCAATCTAAGACGGTGGGATGTTTCTAAAATTCTCAACAACTTCTCCGTGATTGATTCGAATCTTATACTAGCCACCCCGATTAGCTGCTTTGATAGCCCTGATAAACTCATCTAGCATTTAATACTTTAGGGCGCTACACTGTCAAATTAGGCTAAAACGACATGGTAGGGGAAGTGGGATCCGAGGAAGTCTCTACTGCTAGTGGAAGCTCAACTATTTCTATTGCAAGCGGATGGAAACAGGTTTGGAATTTGCCAACTACTCCAAAGATTAAATAATTTATCTGGAGAGCTTGTAATAATTTCTTAGCTTCCAAAAAGCAATCTGAATCATAGAGGGGCGGTTATTAATCCTTTTTGCGAGGTGTGTGATTCTAAGGAAGAGACAGTAAACCATTTACTTCTTACCTGCGAAATTGCGAAGAGATTCTGGTTTGGTTGCTCTTGACATTTGAATACGGCTTCGGGAAAGCTGACTTCATCTTATGGAATCCTTCTCAAATATTCATGCTGATGTTAACACTTTCAGTCTCATCTCCTTTGGTCTTTGGCGTTTATGGAAAATGAGGAATTCAAGAGTTTTGAAGGGTGAAGAAATTAATATCACGAAGGGCATTAATCTGGCTATCCAAGATCTTAATGATTTCTTACCCACTGTGATTTCTTTGGCCCCCAACTCGACTCCTCTTTTTTCTTCACTAGATCCTTCCCCAGCAACTCTGGGCTTTTCTTTGTTATGTGATGCGGCTTGATTGGAAGGAGATTCTTCTACAGGTCTTGGTTGGACCATGTTGAATCAGGATGGGGTTTCAATTTCATCTATAGCCTCTGATGGAGGTAAGAGTTTATCCTCTCTTCATGCTGAAGGGAAAGCTATGATTTTTTACTTTACGGATGCTCGTAGGTTGAACATTGATAATCTATCCGTCTTTTCAGACTCAAAATGGCTTATTGATATTATAAAGGGTTCTTCTGTTTGCCCTAGTTACTTTGACTGCTTTTGGAGTAGTTCTAAAATTTGCAGATTCATTTTATTTCTTTATCTTTTCATTTTGTTCGTCGTAGCCTTAATTGTAAGGCCCATTATTTGGCCAAACATGGACTATTGGAGGCTAATGCCCCTTTTAATCTTTTTTAAATAAAGTCTGTCCGTTGAAAAAAAAACTTATTATTATTATTATCTTTAATTATTTATAGTTTTATTAAGGCGTTTTGTAGTTGGATAAAACCTTTTATGTGGATATTAATTTTATATATGCGTTGAATATTTTTATAGTTAGATTCAGATTGAGGTATTTTGTATCGAATTTGAATTTGTTAGAATTGTTTTTTTATTTACTTATTGGTTTATTAGATTGGTTTTTTTATTCCTTTTCAGATATATAATAAATAATCATACCATTTATTAAGTTTATGGTTCAATGGATGATATTAAATTAATCCATCATGTTTCCTACATACTATCATCATTATGTTCTCATCAAATTGATTAAAAGTAAAATTAACAAGAATATATCGAATTTTACTTCATAAATTTGGGGTTGTCATTCAGCCAAGCGGATTTGAAGGGGGCTATTTTTTATGCTTATGCTTTGAAATTAAAGAACAATGGAATCCGATAGAGAGCCTCATTTGGATGCTAGATAATTGTTCTGGTAGAGAAGAACGAGTGCTTATCTCTATTTAGGATACCTAGAGCCAATAGAAATAACTGAGTATTAAATAATTCAAAGATGACGATCCAAACTTTAGTTGAAAAGGAAGAAAAATTTCTCTCGTCCCCTCGCTGCCCCCATTTACCATAAAATTTGGGTAATTCTGTAACAGGAAGAACTTGGAATCCTCCTGCGGTTGATCAACTAAAATTCAATGTTGACGCATCAATTAACAAAAGCAGAAGAAAAAGGGGAGAGAGTTGGATTATGAGAAATCATGTTGGGGAGGTAATTAGCTCTGGTGTAAAGAGGTATTTTCTTAAACACTTAATTAATATTTATTCTAAAATGTTTCACTCAAAACCCTTTTAGAAAAAGTTGTATCAAACGGATCATTAGTTTAGAGAAAACCTACTTTGATTTTGTTTTCGTTTTTCATGTTTTTGTTGCTTCCGTTATCTGTAACAAAGAAAAAAATCTTCATTTGAACAATAGTTTCGTCCAACAACTCCCATCCATTGCCACTTGAGTCTATGACACTTGTATTCCCATTTAGGCCCTTTTCCTTATTTTTCATTGGCCAAAATAAAGTTTTACATGAAACTTAGCTTTGCATTTACTCTTTTGTAAACAAGCATTGTTGTTTTTTAGTTTAATTTTTTAAAAATTAAGAACCATTTGATAATTCTTTCTTTCGCTACTTTTGTTTTTTAAAAACAGAATTATTTTAAAACTGATTAATTTTTTAATTTCTTAATTTAAAAAATATGTTTTCTTAAATTACTTGATTTTATTTTTAATTTCCAATTCTTTTTATTTTAATTTTTTAAAAGAAAAAAAAATCAAATAATTCTATTGTTTAAAAAAAGTATATTGGGGGGGGGGGGGGGGGGGGCGCTTCTTAATTATAACATTTGGGTTGTTCTAATTTTTGTTTCTCGCCTAAATTAAAAGCTAAAAGGTCACATTTTAAACAATTTAACGATAATAAAACAAAAATATACGTTTGAGTTCAATGGGAAAAAAAGGTCAACAACACACGTTTTGAAGACTAGCAAACTAAATTTTTAATTGGAAAAAAAAAAACTAAATTCTTAAATTATAGTATTGTACAACGTGTAAGATAAGCCAAAAAGTGTACATTACTTTTATTTATAAACATTGTAGTCAAGATGTCGATTTTAATTATAGTGATTAGACATGTAGATTTAGATAAAGGAATAGGAGCCAACATGAGTATAGCTCAATCGGTTTGACATATACTCCATTTCCCTTGAGATCGAAGGTTCGAGCCCCCTCCTCCACTTTGATGTAATCTAAAAAAAAAGGGATAAAGAAATAGGATGAGATTTATAAAAGAAAGTAATTAATGTTTAAGAATTTGTCTCAAATAGCATGAATGTGCATACTAATTACTAAAATGTCTGAACTTTTTAAAAATTACTCAAATAACATAATTATAGTTCCAAATTATTGAACTATAATTCAATTAATTATTGAACTATTTTTCATAGGTATTGTTAACGAATTTGTTTGTTTTTTGGTTTTTTAAGTTCAAGGTCAATAATTTATTAAACTATTTGATCATTTATTATTATTATTTTCAATGAATTCGTTAAAATTTTTATTTTTTTTAGTTCAATAATTTATTGAACTAAAATTATACTATTTGAGTAATTTTTGAATAGTTATGACATTTCAGTAATTAGTATGCCAAAATATGTTATATCGGTAATTGCCCCTTATATGCTCTATAAAAAAAATATCATATTTTTTTAACAAGTCGCATGATCGAGCCATATTTCTTTTGGTTACTCAAAGAGTTGCTGGATTTCTTTCCTCAAATAATTGGTTTGTTTATGGATCGAATTGTTTCACAAAACACTAGATTAGCTGCTGCCATTTCACCAACTAGAAACCTTAAAAAAAAAAGGGGGTACATTTTTAATCTAAATTAATTTTTTTAATGTAAAATTTTGAATGAAAATTTAATTAAAAAAATGATATGACTTATTTTATTTCAATCGTGGATTACATATTTTAGTTCGTGTTATAAATGTTGATTAATAAGAAAATAAAGTCATTTTGTGAAATCCTAACTCAGATCTTAGTTATTTTATTTTGATTTTCAATTTTCTAATTTTTTTAATGGATTATAATAAAAATTCAAAAAAAAAAAAAAGTAGAAGTCCTTTTTTGAAAAGAAAAAAAAAATCCCTATTTTGTTTCTTCAATATAAATAAACAAATAACTTCTTAAGAAACCATACTAATCAGGAGTGATTCAAAAATTTGTTTAAAGGGACAAAAAAAACACTGAATTGTTTTTTTAATAAATTAATAGAGGCAAACTAATAAAAGTTGGAGATCATATTAAAATATCAATTAAAAACAAAAAGTAATGGCCACTTCTTAGATCCGCCCCTCCTAGTAATAGTATTAGTTATGGGATGACTGCTGGACTAGTTTGACTTCAATTTGCAAGCAAGGGATGAAAACCAAATTTTTTCTTTTTCTTAATTTATTTTTAAAAAAATACTATTAAACAAACCTTAAATCATTCACCTAACCCAATAAAAAGGATACTTCAAAAAAAAAAAAAAAAAGTAAATTGATATACTATTTTTAAAAAGATTAAAAAAAATAATAATAATTGTTAATACTCCATCGAAAAATCTGGAGTTGCATTCAAATCATCTTTCTTTAATTTTATCAATTTAAATCTTGAACTTCAACAAATTATTCAATTATACCCTTATCGAGTAATAAAATTATCTAATGATCTACATGTAAATAACTATAAGATCAATGTAGCAAAACATCTACAACATAAAAAAAAAAATCGATCTCTTTTTGACAAAAGAGATGCTTTTTATTGATAAATTGAAAAGAACCGAGCCAGAGAAGCTCAAAGAGTAAAGAGAGAACTAAATCGAAAACCTCTCCTCACGACTTCTCAACATCCTCAAAAGTTTAACGATTTCTCTCCTACCAAAGACTCCAATTTAAAAAGGTGTGAATCCACAAAACATGAACCTTCTTTTTAAACCGATGACCGTTGCTGCGCCTTTGTAAAATGTCGTGATCGATATCTTTATGAAACATTCAAGGTCTGTCGTAGAGACGCAACCATTCGACCCAACAACTACGAATGAAAGAGCAGCCAAAGAAATTTCAATCTCAATCACATATATACCATACCAAATCTCATTCATAAAATCAAATAGTAAAAAGTAAAAAGTAAAAAGTAAAAAGTAAAAAACTGAGATAGCTCTAAAACTCAATATAATTAAAAAAAAACTAATTCATTTAATAATGACGTCATCCAACTAAAAAAGTATCTAACTATAAATTATAGTAATAAATAATAAATAGTTAAAATATTTAAATTCACATATTGTTAGAGTTTAGAACACAATTAGTTTATTTTAGTATATTTATCTTTGTTTTTATGCTTGTTATTTTCTATCAATCATGTAGTGACATGTGTATTTAATTTCCCTATATAATGAAAATTTGACCCTCAACACATTCATGTTGAGCCTCCCATTTCCATTTTGTTTTTCTCTCTACTTTCCTTTTCTCTTTCTCTGTTGCTTTGCTTTTCTCTCTTTCTCAAATCTTCACACATATCTTACTAACTTTTTAGGACGGTAACTAACTCATACTCTAACCCGCAGCGATTTTTAATTCTCATACGTCACCTAATCCCCTAATAAAAAAATCAAGGGCGGGTTCGGAGATTTATATTTAAAATATACATTATTAAAACAAAAAGAAAACACAATATTAAACATTTTATAATTTATTAGTTAATATAACCATAATATATATAATTTTTCAATAAATAAAAATAAAAATAAACAAAATACATAAGATATTATCAAATCTAAAATCGGGATCGATCGGGACGAGAAACGTATTCCTATCCTCGTACATTAAAATAAATTAGGAAAATTTTCCCCACCTAACTTTAACCTTAACCCCTAAGACTAAGAGATTGGAGAGGGAGGGAGTGTGTGTATGATTGCATTGGACAACTGCTCCCGAAAGTAGAGGTCCCATCTGCTTCAATTCGACGCCCTCACACACATCATATTCTAACACGTGCTTCCCCTCCTTTCTCTAACCTCTTTTCTTTCACCACGTGCTTTATTTCTCTCACCGTCCTCTTCCTTCTTCTTCTTCTTCTTCTTCGTTTTTTTTCATCCCCTGCTTCTCAAACTGAAACTCAAACTGAAACAGAAACCCTATCTCTCTCTCTCTCTCTGAAAATGATTCGATTTTCGATTATTTTCTTCTTAATGATTCCGAATTTCTTCTTCTCTTTCATCGAGCCGATATCTTCTCCGATCGATCTAAATCACGACGATTCTTCTTTGATAAGCAGCACTGGCTGTAGCATCAAACGAACTTCGAATTCGAACGTTCTTAAGAATCAGAGTACCGGAGCTTTGATGTCTCAATTGAAACCTCCGATGAGCTGTGAATCGTGGACGGAATCTTGCTCTGATGCGATTCTGAGTTTCGCGAAGCGTCCGGAGATGACTGATTGGTTGAAGAACGTAAGGAGGAGAATTCATGAGAATCCTGAACTTGCTTTTGAAGAATTCGAAACTAGTCGATTGGTTCGCGATGAGTTGGACCGGATGGATATTAGTTATGAACATCCGTTGGCTAAAACCGGCGTGAGAGCTTGGATCGGAACCGGCGGTCCGCCTTTTGTTGCTCTTAGGGCTGATATGGATGCTTTACCAATCCAGGTTTTCCTTTCAAATTCAGATAATGTGTTCATTGATTCATGATTATGATTGTTTTTTTAATTTTTGATTATGATCGATGATCTTAGTTTTTTTTTTCCGTGAAAACTAAATGAATTACAAATCAAATTCATTGATCAATTTTTAAATTATCGTTTGGAAATACGTTTAGAATTTGTATTTAGATATTTCGTAAGTGAGATTTTTTACGAACTTTCACATGCCTTTTAATTTCTACCTATGATAAATAAAAATTATTATTAATTTTTTAAAATTCGGTTTTGCTTTTAATTGTGTGTTTTTTTTTAAAACTTTTAAGTTAGTAATAAAACGACGTGTGAAGTATTTTTTAAGTTAAAAAAAAAAAACTTAAGTTTATTTTTTTAAAAATTAATTTCATTTTCATAGGAGAATTATAGAGTTTTTGATCAATTTGTTGTCAGTGACTTGTCGGGGTATAACAATTTTAGAGTTGTACTGGATTTTCAGATCTCTGATTTTTTATTTTATTTTTTTAATAAAAGAAATTAATTGTCACGTGTATAAATCACTTTTTTTCAAAATATAATAAAAGATTCTACCTTTGAGAGAGAGAGAGAACAAGTTGTTTAAATGACATAATATAATCGTATTATTAATTTATTATATAAAAATTCAACGCATTCTCAGCCCCGTAATATTTTCTCAGATAAAAGGATAAGTACTAGTGGCCGTGTCACTTTGTTTATTTAGAATTTGTTTCAAATAGCATAATAGGCATACTAATTACTAAAATATCATAATTTTTTAAAATTACTCAAATAGCATAATTATCATTCAATAAATTATTAAACTATTTTTCATGGGTACTCTCCTCCTAATCTCCATTTCTATTAGTTAAAAAATTATAAGGGATAATTAATATATATTTTTATTAATTACATGGGAGCCATTGATTTGCTTTTAACCAATCGAAAATGACTCGTCAGGTGGCAAGTATTTTTCTTTAATGAATATGTATTTTTTTTAACTTTTTTTAAGTTCAAGTTCAATAATTTATCGAGTTATTTGATTGTTTTTCATCATTGTTTTTAATGAATTTGTTAGTTTTTTTAGTTTAATAAATTAATGAATTATTCATTAAATTATTGAACTATAATTATGCTATTTTAGTAACTTTTGAAAAGTTCTAACATTTCAGTAATTAGTATGTAAAAATATGTTATTTCAGTAATTGCCCCTACAAGTTGAGTTTGGTCAGACTCATAATATATGTGATAAATTTTTTAAAGTAAAATATTTAATGTTATACTACACGTTTGAATTCGTAGACCATTAATTATGAGATAGTTATCTTAAAAATAACTTGATTAAAAAAAAGTCAATTTGAAGTAGGGAGATGATTGTTGCACCACAGCATCCCACCAATGAGATAGTACCACATGTACAGAAAAGAAAAAAAACAAAACTTTCTTTTTTCTTTTCGTATATTTGGTAGCATCTCATTGGTAGGACGTTGGTGCAACCAAATTATTTCCTTTAAAGTATTCATCATAGTTTCGAATTTTCCACCCTAATTGAATATCTTTGATTGAAAGAAAATTAAGGGATAGTTGAATTGAACCTAGTTTCCTTTTTTTTTCTTTTTTCTTTAAAGAACTTCAGTATCTAATAATCTCTAAAAAAGCGGATTGATTACTTTGTAAATTTTTTGAGAGAATGAATATTATAGAAGGGCGAATGAGCATGAAACATGATGCAGGAAGCTGTGGAATGGGAGCACAAAAGCAGAGTTCCGGGCAAGATGCACGCTTGTGGGCACGATGCTCATGTTACAATGCTTCTTGGAGCTGCCAAGATCTTAAAGAATCGTGAACATCTCTTGAAGGTTTGCCAAAAATCTCTGTTTTGAATTATCTAGAAGAAAAATGAGGAAACTTTATATGATGGTAATATTCTTTTTCTCTAAAAAAATTCGCAATGGTTGAAAATCACTTCTATGGAGTATTTTTTTCTGAGTTTAAAGTCGGAGATAACGCCATTTTTTAAGGGAAATGGGGTATTGAAACGATCAAATCAAGTAAACATGTTTGTTTAATGGAGGGAAAATTGACTTCGAAGCTACAATTTTTTTATTTTTAATTTTGTTCTAATTTTGGACTGTGATAGCAATTACTTTATCTTTTGCTTTTGCTGTTCCGTTATTTTTGGACGGGGGGTTGGGGTTGTTTGTTCGATACACGCTCATGAGGTCATTGACTTTTTAGTCCATAATTTTGCCTGTGAAATTGTTTCTGCCCTTGCCGACCAAAATAAATTAAATCTATAAGCCTAAAAGTGTACAACCGTAAGCCAGAGAAGAGAATGTTAATCATTAATGTACTGACTCGAAAAAATTACTTCAGTCTGGCTGTTGCCTTAATTTTGTTATTAGATTCACATTCACCTAATTTTCTCCGAAGGTTATCCAATTTGGATCGATGGATATAATTGATTCATCAAATAAGCACATAGAACAGCTGGAAACATGATAGTAGATTCTTTGTCGGGCTTGGATCTTGAGTTTGTTTTATTTTGTAGGGGGTGGGGTATTCAAATATGCGATTACCCTACCCATTATCCATTCTCTGAGAAGTTATCCTTAGTGTTATGCATCTGGCTGTTACAGGGAACGGTAATTCTGCTGTTTCAACCAGCCGAGGAAGCTGGCAATGGTGCAAAGAGAATGATCGGAGATGGGGCTTTGAAAGATGTTGAGGCCATATTTGCAGTTCATGTATCTCATGAGCATCCAACAGGCATCATTGGATCGAGGCCAGGTCCTTTGCTCGCTGGCTGTGGCTTCTTTAGAGCGGTAATTACTGGCAAGAAGGGCCGTGCTGGGTCACCTCACCACTCCGTGGATCCAGTTTTGGCTGCCTCTGCTGCTGTTATCAGCTTACAGGGCATAGTTTCTCGTGAAGCAAATCCCTTAGATTCGCAGGTGTGATATTATATCCTACTTTAGCTTTAGACCCTTCAATTTTTTATCAGTTAGTTATAATGTTTGTTGAACCATCATTGACATCCTTCTCCTCAGGTCGTGTCAGTAGCTTCATTCAATGGAGGCAGTAATCTCGATATGATTCCAGACAACGTGGTCATTGGTGGTACCTTCAGGGCATTCTCCAATTCAAGCTTCTACCAAGTTCTCCAAAGAATAAAAGAGGTTTGTTCATTAAGTTACGTTATCCGCCACTTCATAATCAAATTCACGTTACAACCTTCTAAACTAGTTTGCTCATAAACTCTGCGTTAATTATCTACTACCCAACAGGTAATTGTGGAGCAAGCCACTGTTTACAGATGCTCAGCAACGGTGGACTTCTTTGAAAGGGAATCGACCATATACCCTCCAACTGTTAACGACAATAAGATGTATGAGCATGTAAAGAAAGTAGCCATTGATTTGTTGGGTTCAAACAATTTCAGGGTGGTTGAACCAATGATGGGGGCTGAGGACTTCTCCTTCTACACACAGCTTGTCCCTGCAGCCTTCTTTTACATAGGAATTAGGAATGAGACTTTAGGATCCATACACACAGGCCACTCCCCCTATTTTATGATTGATGAAAACGTTCTACCAATTGGTGCTGCAACTCACGCAACTATCGCAGAGAGGTATCTATACGAGCATTGAGAATGAAAAGCATATTGCAGGTATTATTATACTTCATGGTTTTCATCACCTAGTAATAGTATATGATTCCATGGCAAGTTGTGAAGGGAAGTTGATCCCCTCCCCGACCCGTGTAAATGATTAGATTCAGAAACAAGTCCTTACAGACTGCCTACGCAATATATTTTTTTAATGATTTTTTAGTTGCATGTAATTTTGGTTGATGGTAATGAAAAAGATGGAGGTGATCAGGAATCCATGATTCAAATCACTAATCAATGAGAACTCTACACCCCGAAGTTTCTCGACAATTAACATCAGTTCGGTATTACTTCTAAACAATATGTGAGAGAACCTGCCCTATCGTTAACCGATTCATGAAGATGGATTGCAGCTTGTTAACAAGCCAAACAGAGCATTACATTAAATTATGAATTTAGTCTAATATTATTACACAGATTTACGGAAAAGAGCTCTAATGGAGCCTTTCACTACCTAAAATTACAATGTACAATAAATAAGCTTACCTCCGCTCGCCGCACAAACATTTTGCCGCCTGTAGAGCAAAATATGTGAGAATTATATCTGCACCTGCCCGTCGGAGACACATAAGGGACTCCATCATAACCTTTTCTTCATCGATCATTTTAAGAACCCCTCCGGCCTTGATCATTGAGTATTCACCCGAGACCTAACACAAAAAAAAATATTAAATACACGAAGGAGAAAAACAATATGAGTAATTGTGGATATTGAATGGAAAAGGGTTAACAATTGTATAACAAAAAAACAAAAAGTGTCAAGGAGAAAAATCGTGCAATGGAATTTTTTAAACCTTTGAAAACCTGCCTAGATCTATATTCTGGAGGTTGTTTCAAATAGTGTATTTAGAGTTTCAATTCATATTTATCTGATGAGTTATTTATTTCTATTTTTCATCAGATTTAACGAATTATAAATTTGAATAACTAGACAGTAGACACAGAAGCATACTATAAAAATGTTATATGAATTATTACTTAAAAAAACAGTAAATTTAAACAAAATAAAATAAAAGTTATATTCTAACAACTAATTCAATAAAACACAATACATCGCATTCAATCATGTTTCATTTGCCTCCAATTTTTAAGCATCATCTTTATTAAAAATAAATATCGGACATCACACATAAATAAAATAATGATACAGGTGTCTGTCTAGAAAGTTGAAACCCACCAAACATTGAGACAATCTTAACAAATAAGATAGATTCCATTTACATAACCAACGTTACCTTTTGACAAGTTGGATATGAAGTTATTACTTCTGTTAAATAAAGACTAGCATCTACTTGCCAGTATGGTGGTATCAGATAGCTAATCACCATACACGGTCAAGGACTAAAGTTTTCCAACCTGTTAACAATTCTCATGCAAAATAAGACTCGAGTTGTGTAGTGCAAATGTGCATTCATTTTATTTTTTGTTGATAAGAAACGAACTTTTCATTGATAGTTAAATCACGCATATGGTAGACTGTGATGACGGGGATGCATAAAGTAAGTAAATGCAATAGTAAATTTGACATAAAAAGATTAACTAATAATACCTGATATGCTGCAATTGGTAAAGGAGAATTATCCCTGAGAAGCTTTATGATATCCAAATAAGGTAGACCAGGTTTCACCTGTAAATGGAAATAAAGTAACCAAAGTCAAATTGGAGTTTTATCACTAGGTAATTTTTTAGAAAATCCAAAGATGATGACTGACCAGAAGAATATCGGCTCCTTCAGATTCATCTTCACGGGTTTCAATCAAGGCCTCTCTAGAATTTGCCGGATTCATCTGATAACTTTTATTAAGCAAACCAGGTTAGTTTGCAAAGTGGGAACCTGGGATAAAATTTCAGTTCTTGATAACTTAATATAATACATACGTCTTTTTGTCTCCAAAACGAGGATTTGAATCCAATGCTTCTCGAAATGGACCATAAAAGGAACTTGCATATCTGTTTAAAAACACACAAATCAAGGTCCGCAAAAGTAACAATGTTGACATCAAAACTATAGAAATAAGTATTAAGAACATACCCATAGACAGAGTAAATAGAACGAAATGCTTTGTCAATGTCACATGGCTAGATATGCATTAACTAGGTTAATATAGTTGAAAGAGATCACATTATTCATGTTCAAAGTACTGAAGGCTACAAAATAACTTCAGCAATATTTACTAATGATTCGATTCATACATAGAGAGCAAATATATTGTCAAGTATAATATTTAAATACAAGCTCAGCTGCAAGATTCTGCATGTAACTGAATAGGACAAAAAATTATAACTTGTTGTAACAGACATCAAACTCTTTAAAATATCAAAGGTAAAAGTTGATTAAACCATCTAATAATTCTCTTATAATCAAAAGTCATAACATTGTAGAGCATTTATGATTAAGCATCATGTCACTTATATTTAACAGCCAGCAATTTCCATCATACTTATTCTGATAAAATTCTAGAAAGAAAAAAAAAAGCATAGTTTTTACGTGACCAAGCAAAGAAGGAAAAAAAAAACAGAGGAGGAAAAAGTAAAATAAGTGATAAAATAATTACTTTGCTGTGTAAGACATGATAGAAACATGATGAAAGCCCTCAGCATCAAGAGCCCTTCTAATTGCTCCTACCCTACCATCCATCATGTCACTTGGACTGACAACATCTGCTCCTGCACGGGCCTATTGGTTCAAGAAAATAAGCAAGAAAATAAACCAACAAATAACAAATAGTTTGGTTAAAGAAAATACAACAACGTGAGGCAAAAAAAAGTAGGTTGGGGAGGAGGGAGGAGAGGGATAGATAAATAATGAAGCCCTACTTATTGTATCCAATTTGACAAAGGTAACATCCACTATTGCCCTTCGATATTTCTAAATGCAACATAAAACCCTAGTCTTGGAACTCATGAATATTTTATCACATTACATGTTGGAAGATAGTGATGCACATATGTCTAATATTGGTAATTCGTAATTCATTTATAGGCAATAAATCTATCATATCCAAGAATTGGATTTACAAAGAAGATGTTCTTACAAAATTACCTGAGAAACAGCTTGTTTGCATAATTGATGTACAGTTTCATCATTCATTATAACTCCTACAGAATATGAAAGAAACCGGTGTGATTAATAAGAATGCTTTTATGCTGACATTTAGCAGTAAGGTTGATTTCTGAACTAAATTTGATGAACAGTGTTAATGTTTAACTTGGAATAAAAGGCCAATAGAAATGGAATTCTAATATATAGAGCTTAATATATGATGTCTCTAATCATCAACTTTCAAAGATGAGTCTCGATGACAGCCTCTGCTTCCGTGCAGATAATATTCTAACTCACAAATAATATCCCTCTTCATTAAACATTAGAAAATTCAAGCTTATTTTGGGTAAATTTCAGTAAAACTCCATATATGTTATTTACAGGGCATTACTCTCTTCCACACACACAGGTGCATTTTCTCACACATGTCATTAGTTTTACCTTCAAGTTTTATCTGTATCAAGATAAGCTTCAGAACAACCCTTGAAAAGGCATGGATGCATCAGCACAGATTGTGTGGAAAGGCAATAGTTCTAATATTAAAAGTATTCTGGTTTGCTAGATTATTTCTCAATGAAAATATCACCAAAAAATTTTACATAATGCTTCAACAATTAATCTAGCATCATTCAAATAAAGGAATAACACACTTACCATCCTCTCTAACTATACCATCATGCCCATCAGAAGAGTATGGATCCAAAGCAACATCAGTGTAGATGACCTGAAGAATGACAGTTTGTACAATTTATATTTGTGATATTTCCATACGTAAAGCAACATGCTTCCAAAACTTGGGACAAATATCCAAACAGAATAGAGTAACTTACAAGATCCGGGTACTTGTCCTTGAGCAACCGAATTGTTCGAGGCACTAGACCATTATCATTGTAAGCTTCATCACCTGAAGGAGTCTGAAGCAAAAGCTGATTATATTACACTACTAAAAAAATGAATAAATGGTGTAAGAATGAGAAGTAAAAACCTTCAGCGCATCTGGAACTTTAGGGAATAACACAATAGAATTGACACCAACATCCCGAGCCTTTGAAACCTGCCTCATACCAAGATTGTAAAATTCAGTGTCTCTTCTTAATTTATACTAATGCACTACATCTCTAAGTTGTATTACCTTTTTCTTTTAAACATCACTTAGACAAAGTACATACCTTCTAATAGAAAATCCTCACAGAAAATAGACAGTGCAATTCAAAGTCAATGTCATTAAACACAGTTTTTATGGAATAAAATGTTTTTTAATGGAAATGTCATCAAACAATGTGAACATCTCAAAATGCAATAAAGAAAATATTTCTCCTGGTCCAGAGACTCAAACAAGGACATATGAACACCAAGAAAAGCATACGAGTGAGAACAGGAAGTTAGTTTTTAGTTAATATTTTGGGTTATGTAAGGAGAGCTAGGAAGGCTCTTAAAATTTTCCCCATACTCTTGTCAATTTTTCTAACTAAATTGAAAATATTGAGAGCTTAAAGCTCTAATATTAGAGCAGGAGGGCTGAGTCCTAACCCCTCATGGTCATTTCCTCCCCATATATTAATGTTCCATGTGATTGGGTCTCGTGCAAAACATCTAACCCACACCACGTTAGGGGGAGTGTTGAGATATATGATGAACTTTGTGGAGTTTTTCTCATTGTTTAGTTTCTCTCTTCTTAGGTGGTTAGTTCATGTAATTTGAAGTTAATTTAATGTAATGGGAATGAACTTGATTTTGAAGATGATGGAATTGGAAGGCTTAATGGTTCTGAACAAGATAAATCAACTTCATTTGCTATGACATTAACTCAGTCTGATGCTAACAAAGGTGGTGGTTTCTCTTTTCTGAGGTATTGTGCCGAAACGATCTTTCCTTGGTTGGATTATTCTGCTGATTCCCATGTTCAGACCATTCTTGCTAAGGATGTTCATGGTGAGACTTGAAAATTTAGACACGTTTATAGGGGGACTCAACGGCGGCATCTCTTGACTACTGGGTGGGGTACTTTTGCGAATCATAAGAAGTCTGTTGCTGGTGGTTCATTGTTTTCTTGAGGGCCGAAAACAGAGATCTCTTCGTCAGGATTCGACGGGTGAAACGGGGAATTGGTGATGGACCCCAGTCTTCATCTGGATGGAATCCAGCTGGTGGGAATTGTGCTGTCCCTTATGGAGCTTTCTCAGCATTCTTGGGGGAAGATGAAAACAGATTAACAAGGGGTGCTAATGGTTTGGATGGAAAAGGAAGCCTAATGGGGAAGGGGAAAGTGAAACCTAAATCAGTCATTGAAGCTGCTACACTTGCTGCAAATGGACAGACCTTTGAAATTGTTTATTACCCGAGAGCTAGCATTCCTGAGTTCTGCGTTAAGGCGGTGTTGGTGAAAGCGGCATTACAGATCCGGTGGTGCTCTGGGATGAGGTTCAAGATGTCCTTTAAAACCGAGGACTCTTCGCGGATAAGCTAGTTCATGAGTACCATTAACTCAGTTCAGGTTGCTGATCCAGTGCGCTAAACCGAGTCACCATGGAGGCTTCTACAGACTACTTGGGATCCTTGCCAGATTTCCATCCCAGTAAACTGTAGTCAGGTCTATTTCTGGTTGGTTATCCTTCACTCAATCCAGCTCATGTGTCGACTATACTTGCTGGTAATGCAATGACTGAAAAGTCAAGTTTGAGTGAAAATGTGTAGTGCTTGCTAACCATGGCACATTGTACACAAGCACCGATGAAATACGATGACGAATAAAATACAAATACATAAAATAAAATGACTTTTTAGTGCGATGTCCTATCAAACTCCAATTTTAAGCTTGAACAATTATATAGATTTAATTGGTCAGAAACACCACTTTAGTGGGTTTAGTCCTTAGAACAACATTATATATGTGATCAATGGTAAGTAGAGCCCATACGAAAAAGTTACCTCTTCCAAAAGTCCATGTCTCCACCCAAGTCTATAACATCCGGGCATAGCTCCAATTGGTATATCCTCCTCACCTGCAAATTTTATAATCTTTAGGCCTACATTGTTTACAAACTAACACAGAAAAAGAAAAAGGCAGATAGGAAAAGGCAAAAAGCACGATAGTTGCACAATACCTACCTTCATGAATGAATAGTGGATATACAAAATTTGAAGGCGAAAGGCTAGTTTCTTGAAATGATGCTCTAAGTGCAGGGGACCTCCGGTTACGACGAGGACGTCGGTTGAGAGGCTGACAAAAAACAAACAACAAGTGAGGAAAAGACCACTCACCTTCAATATCAAATAGTTCATAGAAGTAGCGAACTAGTAATACAATGAAAATGCTCAATTCCTTTGATGAAATTTGTCACTAGAACTTTTAGAAATGTGAGCTCCTAAACCTAATTTCAAAACAATAATAACAAAAAAGAGCAAGGTAACTTCAAAATTCTTAAAATTTCCATGAAATCAAAATCTCCAACAACATCTACCTCTAATTTATAAGTCAGAGAATAATGCTACATTTTTCCTGAATCATAATAAGATGCACCAATACTCACAAGCAAAGGAACGACAGGCGTTCCAGCTGGTGCAGCTGGCTTTGGCGGCACAGGAGGTGCTTCAGGCACAATGCCAGCCACAACATCAGCTTCACAATCCGCATCACTCCTTTTTAGCTTCTTTAAATGGTCATTGCTTTCAACGCTAGCTCTCACAACGAAAAGCCGCTGAGAACGAACATTTACAGAAGTCCTCACACATAAAAAGTTCGAATTCGGAACCGTCCTTCGCTCAACGTAGGAACCGGAACTCAAACCGTCGATTATTCGAAAACTATTAGGGATATTTACAATCGTTGAAGCCATAAATTAATTCCAATGCCAAGAAATCTGTAATAACAAGCACATCAAGCAGAATGAGAAATAAAAGAAGATCGCAAACACAAAATGAAGAGAAATAACACAAAATTTTCAATTACCGAATAAATTCTTGCAACAACAAAAAAACGAAGTAATCAAGTAAAATTTAGCATAATGTGAGCCGAATTAGGATTAGAACATGAACAATTGCCATGGAACAGAGCTCGAATTGAGTTTCGTTACGGAAAAAATCGTAAATCAGAAAGACGAGAATTCTTAATTGCGAGGAGAAGAAGAAGAAATCTCATACCGTGAAAATTGCGAGCTCGGCGAGAGAGAAAGAGAGGGAGAGAAGATCAATGGAAGAAACCTTATCGGATGAAGAATTGGGTTTTAAGAGAGAGAGCCAATGAGAAGAGACGGTTATTGAGTAGTTGGCAGATTTTTTTGTCGAAGACTCCGCGTTTATATACTGCTAACGTTCGCCGTGAAATGGTAAACGGAAAAGACCAACATAAATTATAATTTTTAATAAAATTCAAACTTTTGTTATTGATTCAAGTCAAATTGTTAAAATATTTTTTATATAGTATACTATTTTGACTTTTCTCAAAAAAAAAAAAAATATTGACTATTAAAGATGAAAGTTGATATATAGTTATCAATTTTTTTTAAATTTAAATTCAAACTTTTGTTTAATTCGTCAAATTGTTAAAAAAAATTGATATAGTATAACTATTTTGAGTTTCCTTAATAAAGATTAAAGTTGATATATAGTTATCAATTTCGCTTTCTTTTGCCTAAAGTATACCTCATTCAAATACAAATATTTCAACATTAAAGAAATGGTAAGACAAATTAGGTAAAAAGGTATTAAGAGTTTATATTGTTTTTTTTTTTTAATAAAATCAAATTAGAAGAGGAGAGATTTGAATGTTTAATCTTGATTCTTATAAAAAAGAATATTGTTGCCTTTTAATTTTAAGGGGAAAATGTAAATAAAATCTTTATAGTTTTGATCAAAGTCACGAGCATCTCATATAATTAAAAAATAACAAATCACACAGTAGTTCAAGAATTATGTCAGTAAGACTCATTCTCCACTAACACTATTAAATATTTAACATCTTAGTCCCATTTCTTATTTATTTCTTCCCGTGAGAAGATGTCAATGCTCTCTTTAGGGTAAGGGTAGTTTTTTTTTTTTTAAATGAACCTTCTTTTATTTAAAATGTCAGATGTAAAAAATTGACTTTTTGCGAAGAGGAGAGAATCTATTAATTTTGATTGAATATCAATTCCCCGTCCATTTTAATATGTCAACCATCTCTTAGAACGTAGCCAACCGCATCAAATTTAATTGATATTTTAGAATGAGGTATTAAATTTAAATGATATAAAAGATTAAAAATAAAACTAATTAGTAATGAGATCTCAATATACCCTCTCAAGATAGTGCTTCTTTTGGGCACATCATTCTTGAGTCGGATCCCCATTTTGGACCAAATGTCGTTTGGGCTTGTTGGGCTCTGATACCGTCTTGATATCATGAGGTTTCATCTCAAAACCAATTAGTAATAGAAGGAGTAGCTTATGTATCTTATAAATCTTATGAATTCCCATCATTATTCCAATGTGGAATTATCAACAAATTTTTTTTTAGATATTACATCAAATTGAGGGTAGGAGACTCTTCGAACTCAAGAGGATGGAGCAGGTACCTAACCAGTAGAGGTAGGCTCTAGTTGGTTATTTTTATACAATCTGATTTATCATAATTAAGTTAAACTAAACATAGTTAAACTTATAAACCTCTACTTCCTTCTTATGAGTTCAAAAGTTCGACTCTCTCTTAATTTGATGTAATATTTGTTTCAAAAACTCATCTTTAGCATAAGCATACCTTTTTAACCTTATTTTTTGTTTAATGTGGCCGTTTCCTCACTTTTTCCTCCTATTTGGTGTTGAATATGCTAATCTATGACTTTTAGCGCTCAAAATTGTCTGTTTATTTATTTATTTATTTATGGTAGTATGATATTGACAAACGATCAAAGGTAGCATTTTCATACTATAAAACTAGCCCATTTTTCTTAAAATTCTCCCATACTTTTAAGTGAACTCTTCAAAATTTATTTCTTTTACCCAGTCACCCTTAATAATCTTTACTATATCATTTTGGTTCTTGAACATTCACTTCGATTTCATTTCCATCTCTATTTTTTAAAAGTTACATTTTTCGTCCTTGAACTTTACGTTTCGTTCCGTTTTAGTTCTTCCGTCTTTGTTTTTCTTATGGGACACTAACGAAGGGCTTATGTGGCCTGTAATTGATGACGTGTCATTATAGAAATATGCAGTGAGGTTAAATAACATGGAAAAACGAATGTATAGTAAGGTTAATCTTATTAATTTTTCATTAATTGCAGTCTTAAACCTCTCTCTATACATTCATTTTTCCATGTCATTTAACATCACTATATATATAATATATATCACATCATCAATTACATGTCACATAAGCCCTTTGTTAGTATCTCAAATGAAAAAACACAGACAGAAGGACTAAAACGAAACAAATCGTAAAGTTCATGGACAAAAAATATCACTTTTAGAAGTTTAGGGACGAAAATAAAACTTGAGTGAAAGTTTAGGGACTAAAATGGTATCTTACCCTTCTTCAAATTATAATAATGCACAAAGTTTTATCTATTTTACACTTTAGTTTATAGATTTTTAAAACCGCAATTTTAATCCAGTTCGAGTCTTCCTAACCCTAATACGTTATCATATCTAAAAAAAACATTTATTTTAGCCATGCATAGAGAAATTAGCAAGAGTTTTTTTTTTTTTTTTTGGACAAATAATTAATGGTCTTCCTTCTGAATTGGAAGGTGTATGTTTCATTAAAAATAATAATAATAACTATCCCAATTTTACAAACCATCACTTGTCAATATATATGTCTTGAATTTCAAAATCACCCATTTATTTTATTATGTCTTATCCAAATTAGATATATTTCCCGAATTACCCTTAAATATTAGTACTCATTTAGATTATCATTTCATCTCATCCTTAAAAATTGTGAGATATAAACAGAAATATCAATATTTTATTTATCGTTAGTAGATTTATAAAGGAAAAATAAATTGTGAAGTTTGGGGAAAAAATTATAAAGACCCAATTCAATGTGGGCTTAGACGCTTGGTTTCATGTCATGAAATATTTGGGCCATAGAGCTGATAAGAATAGACTGGGCTTCTTTTCTCTCATTTGGCTTTTGCACAACATGAGCTAATTATTAATTCACATATCATTATTGTTTCATTGTGACAATTTAACAAATTTGAAATACTCATTTATCTATTAGTAACAATTTCCCAAATTGAAGATTTGAGTCACCCCTCCCTCAAATTTGATATAATATCTAAATAAAAAAACAATTCAATAGATAAAATTTAAGGAAAAAAAAGCAAAAATCACCCCTGAACTATGAAACTTATGACAAATATCCCCATAAACTATTTTTTTAAACAAATACCCCATGAACTATTGACATAAGCAAATACCCCTTTGAACTATGTGAGTTGTGACAAATAACCTCATGGACTATTTTTTGTGTGACAAATAACCTCCTGGACTATTGTCTTTGTGACGAATAACCCCCTAAACTTTTATTAGTGTTTAAAATAAACTCTTTTATTTACACCGATTTAATTTGATGACATAATAAATAAAAGTTTTGGTTTAACATGAAAAAAATTTATTTATAAGACGAGTCACACAAGTGATAAGAGGAACAAAAAAAATTAACGGGTGTGAATAAAAGAGTTTATTTTAAACACTTATAAAAGTTTAGGGGGTTATTTGCTTAAAAAGTATAGTTTAGGGGGTTATTTGTCACAACTTACATAGTTTAGGGGGTGTTTGTTTAAGTTAATAATTTAGGGGTATTTGTCACAACTTACATAGTTTAGGGGGATATTTTCTTAAAAAAATAGTTCGGGGTATTTGTCACAAGTTGCATAGTTGAGGATGATTTTTATTTTTTTCCCTAAAATTTATCTTAAAAAAACACAATAGATGAAATTCAATACAGTATCCATCATTAATTCGAATCTTCTGATCACATTTATAAGTTTATTAGAAGAAAAAAAAAAGATATTGATTCTCACCTTAATTACTTTTATGAAAAAGAAAAAAAAATATATGTCCTTAATATTCCAAGAAAAAGATTTTGTAGCAAAAATAGCTAAGTTGTTGAAAGGGGAATGAGCAATATAAAAAAAAAAAAAAATCCTTTACGTTTCACACATACTTAAGGGACTAGTTATTCTAACATTACTATTTAGTCACAATTCCACTTGGTTTTGTTTTCTAATTTTTTTCTATTTAATTATTTTATGTTTACGAGTGAGGATGTAGAGTGGAGTAACTTAATATTTTCAGACTTTTTTTATAATTTTTTTAGACCATAAAGTAGATTTCTCCGCATCCAATAAAAATCATAACTTTATCAAAAACTATATAAAAAAAAAACTATTAATTAATAAGAAATTGATCAGAAATAGGGTTTGAAGATCTAGTAATTTAGAAGTAGTTTCTGCAAGGTAGAAACCTCCACATGATTCTATACAAACAGGACATTCTAATATAAGATTTTGGTCCTCAAATGATTTAAAAGACATAAGATTTCTTGGACAAAGTGATATCAAAAAGAGAAAAAAAACAACCAATCATGGCATCTGTGGGCTACCAAACGTGGAATTAAGAGGACCCCATGAGATTAAGATATGAGAAAAGAGAGCATATAGAGACGACAATGTGATAACTTTCTCTTTTTTTCATTGTTTGTCAACTGTGAAATCTCGAATGATCATGCGTAAATTTGTAAAGCAACCAAATCAAACTTGATTTGATTTGATTTAAAGTGGGTCATCCCACGGCTTTCAAACATAACCCTTTTCTTTCTCTCTATTTTTTTTTCATCACCTGTGAGTGTTTTGGCCAGTCACACGACCCTCAGTAAGATAATATCCTCGTAAAGTGGTCACAGACTCACATATAGTTTGAATCCGTAAGATAAAGGTTTTATAGAAAATACTTGACCATTAAACCGATCCATAGTTGATTCTTTCTAATTCTTCTTAATCTTTCTCCATTCCCACAAGGTTCTCCGTTTTGGCATTTTGTCAAGCACCTTCCATGCGAGGCTTTATGAAAGTGATATGAAATTATTCGGCACTTTGAATGTTTTATATTCTAAGTCTAAAGTGTATATAATACGGTAATGTAACCTTGTGTTAAAATTACGTAATAACGATTAGTAAAGAGATAAATTGTAGAGGATAAGAATTTTACTGTGATGAAAAATTGGTTTTGATTCATTTAGACCCTGATTTGCATTATCGTGAAACTCAATTTCTATGGATTAAAAAAGTCACACAACAAGCTTTTATGTTAGACCAAGATAAAATTCGAGTCACCTTTTAATAACAGTTAATTTATGGTTTTGGGTTTTTTTTTTCTTTTCAATTTATTTTGTCGTCCTTATTAATTTTTTTACATATTTTGATCTTTTATAAATTTATACGTGAAGAACAATTGTTTACCTTTAAAAAAAACTTATTCATACTAGAAACTATGAACTTTTATTTACTTTTTCTATGTGATAAGTTATTATCGAATTAAAAATATTAGTAAGATACAAAAAATCATTAAATATAATATAACTTGACCAAGTAGAATAAAAATAAATAAGAATGTTTATTCACAGCAATGGTGTCAAGTTTCCTTTTCCAATTTTATCCGGTATATAGTCCAAGGAGCTAATTTTAACTTACCTTAATCTCATATCATAAGATTGATTTTGTGCTTATGTTATATTTTTTTTTTCCTGCTTATTTATGTAGTAGGTTGATGCATTTTGTGATTGGAAATTGTATTTTTTTTTATTGGATGTAAGGTGATTTATTGCTTGATTTTTAGATATTTTATTAAGAAGAGTATAAATTTCAGTAATTCAAATCTAATGTTTAATTTGATGAAATCAAAATTAACTCTTTTGTAGTTGAATGAGCTAATTTCAGTATTTCATATATATGTAATTCTCTCTTAAAAATCATAAAACTTCCATCTCAAAACTAATTAGTAATGATAGAAATGACTCTTTGACTTAATAAACATTGTTAAATATTAGATCCTTTCATCTTTTTGAAATACGATGGTGACTCTTTTGGGCTCACTAATCTTGAGCCGGATCTCTTTATTAGGCCAGATATTCATTTAAGCTAGTTAGACTTCAATATACCATCTTAATAATTAATCATGGGCTTCCATTGAAAACCAATTATTTTTTGCTCTATTGGTGATTTAATACATTTCATATGGTATCAAAGCAAGAGGTCTTAAGTTCGAACTTATGTAATGACTTTTTTCTTTATTTAATAAAATTTCAAATGATTGAGTTTTGTGTAAATATTCAAACCCACATGTGAGGGGAAGTGTTGAAATATTTAATTAAATTTATGTTTACCCATGAACTCAAGTTTTAAGATTTATTGATGATTTAATATATTTAATGTTCTCCTAATGATATTATATTTTTCGAAAATTGGGTAACAAAATAGTATTTAAAAATTGGAAGATAAACAATTTAGTTGACCTAGAAAGGGTAATATATGGGCCACCGAATGCAAATGTGAGAAATCAATGATATGATAAAGAAAACAATGTTAGGAGTTAGGAAGACTGGAAAAATATGTGGGTCCCAAGAAGTAGATGGAGTGAAATCTCTCGATATGATTCTTTTTTTTTTTTTTTATGACTTGATTAAGAAAAATATTGGTCAATGTGACCCTGATTTTCTATACAAATGGTCCCATTGTTTTTCCTAAAGTCTTCAAAATGTTGACTACAATTATCAATTTTATCACTCCATTACTCAAGAAGAAGAAAAAAATCAGTCCATAATCACAATTAGGATAAGGAAAAAGTTTTAAGAACATTTTTATGGTTAATAATATTACAAAGTTATCAGTTAGATTTTCTCGAGGTTAGAACAATCTGAATATAAGTCAAGTGATTAGGTATTATTATTATTATTTTGAATAAAATGTAAATAAGACCTCTGTGATTTTTGCTAAATGCATGAACACCCTCGTAGTTTAAAAATGATAAATCATACCCTTGTGGTTCTATATTATTCCAATGAGACTCATCCCCTCCAACGCCATTAATTTTCTTTTCAACATAATTTCTTCGTTTAAACTCCAATTTGAATGATTCAACATATGTTTCGGAATCCTCATTTCGAGCTATATGTTATGATCACTTCGAAACTTTGAAATCGTTAATAAATAAAAGAGTTTATTATCAATAAAATACGAGGTATGATTGATACCATCAACCTTTTTGGTTACTGATGATTTAGAAGTTTTGAAATAACCATAACGTAGTGCTCGAAAATGAGGATTCTAAGACATCTTGAATTATTAAAACAGAGTTCAAATAATATGAAACCACATGGGTAGGATTTGTCATTTTCAAACCATATGAGGTGTTCATGCATTTGGTAAAAACCAGAGGGGTCTTAATTGCATTTTACCCTAGTTTCTTTTATAAAGTTGTAGGTTTAAGTCTTCTTTATTTCAATTTGATATGTATTAACAGTTTTAAATGAAACTGTTAGTGATATTATTTTTATGCCTACTTTTAATTTTGTTGAGATGAATTAAATAACATTTTTGAATGGAGTTAAGATGAAGGTAGAATATTTTACGAATTTATTGGTGGAGAGATTAGTGGGCATCTTTGAAATGTGGGTATGAAAAGTTGAAAAATTGAGGTCAAAGATTTAGCATGCCCTATCATTCCGTTCACAATACATATTTGATAGTTCTTGATTTTTGAAGGGTAATTTTGTAAAACGGTTTGAAATAAGAATTGTCTTTCTTTATTATTATACTTAGATAAAAATATTAATCTTGACACTATCGATATATATTTTTTAGAAATCAGATATATCCTTTAAAAATATTTGAATCGGTTAATGAAATTTTTACTATAACTTAATTAAGCCATATATCATCTTCTTATATATTTATATATTGAAAAAAATTTATTATCCATTTTAATTTACAAACAGCTGTATCATTATATTATTATTATTTTTTTTTTTTTTTTGAGATTACATCAAAGTGGGGGAGGGGGGACTCGAACCTTCAACCTCAAGGGGAAGGGAGTAATTTTTAAAGTTACAATTTTAATTTTTTTCAGTCATACATGTGTGTAGAGGGTAAAAATAGCCCTCTCATGGGCTACGTTCACACTGGGCCGATCCATATGGGGACAGGCCCATTGGAATCGCATCCGAAAGGGATCGACCCCAGGCCGGGCCGCGTTCCCCGTAAGGCGGCTCACACGGTGCGGACTCAACCTGGACTAACGCCGGTAAGGAGTTCGCCATTCACGGGCTAATCAAAGCGGCCCATTAAGCCTAGCCTCATGCTAGCCCAATCGATGACCCCACGATCAAGGGACTATAAAAGGCACATGACCTATCAAATCGGTATGACACTTTAACCTAGAAAACGAATAACCTGATTATCCTTGACCTAACCCTTGCGGTGCAAGGCAAGTCTCACCTACCACCACCTAACTTGATCGTCGGAGGGTCGTCACGGCACCACATCGGTCCCTTCCTCGACCGTCATTTGTTGTAGTGTTTCAGGTTGCTCGCCGTTAGGGGATAAAGACGCAACCCGACGTGCTCTATCGTGTGGAACGAAACTCCGACGAGAAATACCCCACACAGTTTGGCGCCCACCGTGGGGCCATTCATCTTTGATTCCCGGTAGAATCTAGATACTCACGCGGTTCCCACATAGACGAATCAATGACTACTCGTTCGACCAGGCAACGAGCTCTTAACGAAAATGCAAACCGAGATAAGGGAGTAGCTGATGATACTCAAGACCTCAATGCTCAGAACCTTGACCCGGCGGCGGGAACCATCACCATCGCCTTGACAGAGCACCGAGAGATGGTAGAGGCCCACAAAGCCCTGAGAGAGGAGGTACGGAAATGAGGGCCTTATTAGGGAAAGGCTTGGCGGTCCAAGCCAACGGCCAAAACATCCTGAACGTTGATGAGGGAGGCCCTTCTAAGCCACGAACCGGCAAATCTCAAGCCGGCGGCGGCAGGAGAGGCCACCACGTCCGAAAAGGCGAAGGATGCACTAGGAGACGACCTCCGTACCAGCCGACGGCTCGTCGACCAGGGGAAAATGCAAGTCTAGAGATCTCCTCGTCGAAGGAAAAGGACGCGCCAAGCAAAACAGCCCCGCCCCGTGGACTGAAAGCCGCCGTCGCAGAGAGGTGACGGAGGAAACCAAGATTCGAGCTATACCGGAAGCGACGAAGGAAGCTCGGCATCCGCGGGCAAGAACCAACGCGGAGAAAAACAGTGGAAGTACACCGATGCGAGACAGATCCTGGAAGAAAAGCTGGCAAAGAAGGCGTCCGGGAAAGGGGCTAAACCCAATTCGGGTGCCCGAGAACCAGGAGACTCACCTTTCACGAGAGGAGTCATGTCCGTCCCACAGCCGAGACACTTCATCCTCCCAAAGTTTGAAATGTACGACGGGACCGGGGACCCGATGGAACATGTGGCTCATTTCGTAAATATGATGGAGTCGTCATGCGTGATTGGGCCCGATCTGGATGCCTTGACCTGCCGCTTCTTCCCCACAAGTCTGAAAGGGTCACCCCTGCTTATGGTTCAATGGCCTCCCTAAAAGGTCCATCAAAACCTTTTCGGACTGTCTTCCGCCTTCCTCGTCGAATATAGCGTGAGTCGGAAGTTCGCTAAAACGAACCACGACCTCTATGATGTCCCGATGGGAGAAAAAGAAAACCTCCGAGACTTCATCGTCGATTTCGACAAGTTAAATTAGAGGTCAAAGATTGTAATGACCTAGAGGCTGCTACCGCATTCTCACGGGCAATACACCCGAACCATCCTCTCTGGAGATCTTTTAACAAACGAAGGCCTACAACTATGAAAGAGGCATTAGACAGAGCAATGGCAAAAATATCACAGGATGAATCCGAAAGGGTAGCCCGAGAGATGCGGAGAACAGGGTTAAGGTCCGAAGGGGTATTGAAGAAAAGAGAACCTCACGTCGACGAACAGAGAGGAAGGGAGCGCGGACGCTCGGACGGGAGAAAGGAGGAAAAGAGAGACGAAAAGGAAAGGAAATCCGTATGGGGAAGGATCCGAGATCCGAAGAAGCGTAGTCCGGAGCGAATCCTTCACACGGAAACCTCTCGCTCTTTCCGAAAAGAAGAGAGAGAAAAGAGGCCGCGATACACCCAGAAGAGCCAGGAAAGAAAGGAGCCCTACTGCAGATTTCATAAATCTAAAGGACATGCCACGGAAGACCGCAAGATCCTAGCCTCTGGAAATAGACCGCGTGTGCGAGCAAGGTCCGACCCGAAGAATCGATAGACAAGATCCGAGAGAAACAGATGAAAAGCTCGCCGCATCCAGGCGAAGTTCCAGGGGACGGACAAATCAATTCGATCCACCGCACCAGGAGAATCCGTCAACGCCCACAAAAGGTCTTATCGCAGGCCGGGCTCCCCGTCTATAGGGTCGAGCACACTTCCAAGATCCGATTAAGTATTCCGAAAGGACCTGGAAGACGTGCATTTGCCCCACAACGACGCCTTAGTGATATCAATATCTATCGGATCCTACACCTGGTCAACGGAGTTCTTGGTAGATCCAGGGTCTTCCATCAACATAATCTATATGTCGGCATTCGAAACATGAAACTAAGAGAGTCGGACCTCACGATGAACTCTCAGGACCTAGTGGGATTTAACCTGGGCGGTGACAAGGTCCAACGGAACAATCAAACCTGCTAGTCGAGTCGAGGCGCAAGCCCTATGGCGCTCTTTCATATCATAGACTCCCACCAGGGTATAACGCCTTGCTCGGAAGACCTTGGATTCATGATATGAAAGCACACCCCTCAACGCTCCACCGGAAGTTGAAATACCCTACCGGAAAAGGGGATTAGGGTTATAAAAGGGAATCAGCAGGTTGCAAGGTCATGCTTGGTCGAAATCGTCAAGTTGAAGTCCCGATGCCAAGCATAGCAATTACAGGATCGGGGCCCCGAAAAGAGGCCCGCCTTTGCTCGGCCAAGAATCGAAGCACCTGAGGACGGATCGGTGAAAATACGGATCCATCCAGAAGATCAGGAGAAAACGACGAGCATTGGGAAAGATCGAAAGGAGATCCGAAAGACTGGACCTGCAAGCTTTTTGAGAAAAAAGTTGGAAAACGTTCGCTTGGGACCACACGGACATGCCCGGTATAAATTCCGATATCATAACCCACAATCTCGAGGTCGACCCGAACCGACCCCCCGTCAAACAGAAAAGACGCAAGTTCGCGCCTGAGCGAATGACATAATCGACGAGGAAGTGCGGAAGCTCTTGGAAGCAGGCTTTATCCGAGAGGTAAAATACCCCGATTGGCTGGCCAACGTAGTAGTAGTAAAGAAGAAAAATGGAAAGTGGAGGGCGTGTATTGACTTTACCGACCTCAACAAGGCCTGCCCAAAAGATTCCTTCCCCTTACCAAAAATAGATCAACTGGTAGACGCCACGGCCGGGTACGAGCTGCTCAGCTTTATGGACGCCTTCTCCGGATATAACCAAATCAAGATGAACCCAGAAGATCAAGAAAAAACATCGTTCATAACCAACATAGGCACATACTGCTATACTGTGATGCCCTTTGGATTGAAAAACGCTGGAGCCACCTATCAGCGCCTGATGAACAGAATGTTCAAGGATCTTCTGGGGAAAACGATGGAGGTGTACATTGACGATATGTTAATCAAGTCGCGAAAGGCTGAAAACCACCTGGCTCATATGGAACAAGTCTTCGAAGTGCTGAATCGATACGGGATGAAGCTGAACCCCGATAAATGCACGTTTGGAGTCCCGGCAGGTAAATTCCTGGGTCACTTGGTGACCAGTAGCGGATCGATCGCGAACCCCACCAGATCCAAGCAATAATAGACATGCAAGCACGACGAATCCGAAAGGTGTGCGGAAGTTGACGGGTGTCTGGCAAGATTGAAACAGGTTCATATCCCGATCGTCGGATAGATGCATGCCGTTCTTCAAAGCAATCGAAAAGAAGCAAGGAGTTTGGTCAAGAGCCGAGTGCCGAAAGCGTTCAAGAACTCAAAACCTACTTGTCTTCGCCCCCATTGTTGCCAAGCCCTCGGATAACGAAAAGTTATTCCTATACCTAGCGGTATATCGATGCGGCAGATCGGCCTCACCACGTGCGCGAAGACGGTCAAGTTCAACACCCGGTCTACTACGTGAGCAAAGCGATGATTGATGCCGAAACACCTGGTACTCACAGGATGGAGAAGCTAGCACTAGCTCGATAGTCGCATCGCGCAGTCAAGCACTATTTTCAGGGCCATCGGATAGTGGTAAGGACCACCTTCCCACTAAAAGTCGTTCTCCACAAACCTTGACGCCTGGACTACGGTGACAAAATGGGCGATAGAATTGGGCGGATACGATATAACTTACGAGCCGAGGACGGCCATAAAAGGACAAGTCCTCGCAGGATTTCGTTGTGGAAATGACCCCAACGAGTACGAGCAAGATCGAAACGAACCAGGCCGCCATGGTCGACCCCGGAGTGGAGACTTGGACCCTAAGCGTTGATGGGTCCTCGAACTCAAGAGGATCCGCCGCAGGGCTAGTCCTGTCGACCCCCGAGGGTTACCTCCTAGAACAGTCAATCCGATTCGGATTTGCAGCTTCAAACAACGAAGCCGAATACGAAGCGTTGATAGCTGGGCTACAGAGAGCGAAGGAGCTGGGAGTGGAGAACTTAAACATCAGAAGTGATTCTCAACTTGTGGTGAACCAGATAAAAGGGGTGTTTGAGGCAAAGGACCTCAGGATGGCGAAATATCTGGAGAAAGTTATGTCTATACTATCTCAGTTCGTGAAGTACGACATCAGCCAAGTACCGAGGGCTGAAAATGGACATGCTGACGCCCTGGCCAACCTAGGATCCGCAGTTCAAACGGAAGCAAGAAGAATCATTCCCATCGATCATCTGTCCGAACCATGCATCACCCTTGATTCGAACATGGGGGGTGGAAACAATGGAACGGTTGGACAAGTAATGCCGGTAGAACAAAATCCAGAGCTTGAGTCAGATTGGAGAAACCAGATCCTCGAGTACCTACAATCGGGACATCTGCCAGAAGAAAAACTAGAAGCACGAAAAGTCCGATCCCGAGCGGCTAGGTACTCGATCATTCAAGGGGAGTTGTACAGGAGATCCTTCAGCGGACCTTATCTGAAATGTCTGGGTAAGTCAGAAAGTTCCTACGTTCTGGCAGAGTTGCACCTTGGACACTGCGGAAATCACGCAGGACCGAGATCCTTAAGCCATAGAGCGTTAACGCAAGGGTACTACTGGCCCACCATGGTGAAAGATTCGAAAGATTTCGTTTCCCGCTGCGATAAATGCCAAAGGTTCGCGAAGACCATTCACGCACCACCGACGATGCTAACTACGATCTCGGCCCCCTAGCCCTTCATGCAATGGGGGCTAGACCTGGTGGGAAAATTGCCGTTAGCTCCAGGACAGAAATGTTATCTGATCGTTGCGACAGACTACTTCTCTAAGTGGATCGAGGCCGAGCCATTGGCAAAGATTACAGAAAGGAAAGTCGAGACGTTCCTCTGGAAGCACGTCTTCACCCGCTTCGGAATTCCCAAAGTTATCATCACCGATAACGGAACTCAGTTCACGGGAAATTCTATCCGAAAATATTGCGCGGACAGAAAAGTGGAGCTTCGATACTCGACGCCCCGCAATCCGCAGCGAATGGACAAGCGAAGCTTCAAACAAAACCATCATGGACTCTCAAGAAGAAGAGACTAGGACGAGCAAAGGGAAGATGGGTAGATGAATCGCCCGGAGTCCTTTGGGCATACAGGACCACCCCTAGAATCCCAACTGGCGAAACTCCATTCGCCATGGCTTTCGGGGTAGAGGCCGTTGTTCCCACGGAAATGATCATCCCCACGACCAGAAGCTCGATCCCGGAGGCAGAAAATGACGCCATGATGGCAGAAGCGTTAGATTTGGCCGAGGAGAAAAGGGAGCAAGCGCTAGTCCGAATGGCATGCTACCAGCAAAAACTGGCCAAATACTTCGAGAAGAAAGTGAAACAGCGTAGCTTCAAAGTAAACGATTTCTTCCTGAGGAAAGTATTCCAGAACACACAAAAGCCCGGAGCAGGAAAATTGGGACCGAACTGGGAAGGTCCATATAAGGTGATCGAAGAAGTCAAGCCGGGAACTTATCGTCTTGAAGATGGAAAGGGCGAACTGATTCCGAGAGCATGGAACGCCACGCATTTGAGAATTTATCATGTGTGAGTATGAGAGAATCATGTAAGTACTTAGCCGAAGAGGCCCATTTCAAATTAATATACAAGTATTACGTGTCTTTCCTCCCACATGATCGTTTGATGCCTTTTACGCCAAAAAAAAAAAAAAACATATATATATATATATATATATATATATATATATATATAGAAGCCCTAATCCGATTAGGCAGGTTACTAAGTCCCCCTCGGATTGAAATACTGGACTCTCTGGAATAGTTCCTAAGTTCCCCACAGACTAAAGAACTTAACGCGTTCGGAATTATGGAAAGTAACCCACGCAAAAAGTAAGGCAAAGAAGCAGAAGGTGAATAAAACGCCAACTTTATTTCACAACAATCAAGTAAGGCTCGGACCCACATGTTGGGAACTCAGCCGAAAGAAATTACACGAGTTCTACAAAGTAAAAGGTGGAATGCGAAGTGTCGTCGTCGGAAACGTCAAGAACGTCCCCCTGGGGGAGGATGAGGGTTTTGCTCAAAGAGCGAGTGGCCGGGGCCGGTTCACCCGTCGGCTACTCCACCAACTCATCGATTCCGAGGCTCAGCAGAACCCGTCAGGCGAAAGAGAGGAAGAACCTCGACCCGCCACACCTGGCCCCCTGATGGATTTTGGAAAGTAGCCGAGCTCTCACCCGAAACTCTCAACCCGGGCGGGATTTCGCTTCTCTCGTCATAGCAAGGGAAACCCAAGGAAGGGAGCCGAAGACCGCCTCGGTTCGGCGGTAACACATTTCTCGTTTCCTTAAATACGAGACGAGCTGCCACCTCCAATGCTGAAGCCCCGGATGATGTGATGACGAAGGAGACCATCGAAGGGACGGGAAGGAAACCGTCTCCCCCTCGCTCACCCCGGTCCCCGGAGGCTGCCGGAACAAACTCCGGAGCCACGGTGGTAGGCGGTGAGGCGATTGGCAGACAGTACCCTGGATTCGACACTCCACAGCGTGGAGGACCACGACCACCAAGGCCAAGTCCTCCGTGATCGACCAAACAGCGTAGAAGATCACGACCAAACTTTCTCGGTGCAAGCCATGACCAAGAAAGGCCAAACATGAAATAGAAACAAGGGAAAATGGGAAAACCCCATGGCATGGAATCTCAAACCCTGGTAAGGAGACTCGAAAATCGAGAACGAAGGAAAGCTTTTCAAAAACAGGGTCCGGGGAAGCGAATGGAAGAGAAATCGCGAAGGCCTATTTAAAGGACCCTCGAGCCGCGTTGCGATTGCGATACGGTATCAAGATCATCCAAGAACACCACGCCGCAATCCGGGCATGCGGCGGCGTGGGACGTTAATGGATAATTAAGCGGTTAATCCCCCCGAATTTAACAAAGATCTAAGACGATCTATCACATTTAAGGCAATTTGACGGGAATGGCGGACCTTGACGTGACTAAACGTCGCTCGACGTCACCACCTCGAATAACGAAACGATTCCTCGCGCCGAACGCCATTCGAATTAAGGGCAAACCCTTCAGACCCCCAGGCAAATCACTTCCTCCCACTATAAAGGGAATAAGATCGCGGAGAAATCCAAAAGTCCACGCTTACAGTCATCTTCCACCCTGCAACTTGCCTTTCAGACGTCTGACACCTGACCGTGGATATGGACAGCTCCACCGCGACCTCGAGGGTAACTAAGCAGGTCCTAGAATGGGAGAACCGTAGAATGCGTGCGGAAATAACTAAGCTGGAGACAGCCCTACTGGAGGAAAAGGAGAAGAGGGAAGACGTTGAAACCCTGAGGCAAGAAGCCCAGAGTATCCGAGAGGCCCTCGAAACGGCAAAAGGCCGAGCGGAGCACCTCGAACGGGAGAACCTTTCTCTCCGAGAGTGCCTAGAAATCGCAGGGACGGACGAGGACAGCGACCCGGGTGAGCCCTACCACGTACTCGAGGATCGCCTTCAGTCGGCAAGTAATCTCAACGATTACTACGAACAAGAGATCCAATCCCTGAAGAAGCGAATGAGACTGACTCCGACAGTCATTATCGACAGTGATGAAAACTAGTAGAGCAACACCTTTTTCTTTCTTACTTTGTTATTTATTTTTATGTATGATCGACAATATGTAAAAAGAAGAAAGAAACAAAAGAAGTTCCACATTTTCCGCTTCATATGGTTTGCCCGCACCCTCCGTCCGAGTATCAAAAGCCTTCTCCGGAAGCAAAAAACCTCGGTCCGTCCGAGTATCAAAAGCCTTCTCCGGAAGCAAAAAGCCTCGGTCCGTCCGAGCATCAAAAGCCTTCTCTGGAAGCAAAAAACCTCGGTCCGTCCGAGCATCAAAAGCCTTCTCCGGAAGCAAAAAGCCTCGGTCCGTCCGAGCATCAAAAGCCTTCTATAGAAGCAAAAGCCTCGGTCCGTACGAGCACCAAGCACTTCCTACTCTAAAGAGTAGAAGACGTTGGAGTATTGAAACGTATAAAATCTCGGTCCGTCCGAGTAATCGAAAGCCTTCTCCGGAAGCGCAAAACCTCGGTCCGTCCGAGTATTCGAAAGCCTTCTCCGGAAGCACCGAACCTCGGTCCGTCAGAGTATTCGAAAGCCTTCTCCGGAAGCACAAAATCCGGGTTCGTCCGAATGTTCAGGAACCATCTCAAAAAGCGACAAACCTTAACCCCGCGAGCGGATCAAAAACATTTACAAGGAAATTTGCAAGTCCAAAACATTTCTTACGAGGCGAGCAAAAAAGCACGACGAATAAACGTGAGGAAGGGCATATGAATTAATCTTGACGGAGTATGCGAGTTCGTACAAAAAAAAAATATATATATACTTCGAAGCAACAAATAACACAGGGACTCCACAACCCGGAGTTCACCCTGGGAAAAAGGGAAAAGTTAGTCTGAAACGTAAACAGTGTCAGTGGGGAGATCTTCAGTAGAAGCCCCTTCAATAACCGCTCCATCTCCGTCACTAACGGGGACAACGACCTCCTCGACCACCATGCCCTCCGCAGCGGCCTCACTTCTGGAAGCTTTCAAACTTGTGGCCCGCTCAAACAACTCCCTTCGACGGTCCACTGCGTCGTCATAGCCAACCGGATGATCGGATCACCTCCCCTCGATTGTTCCATCTGCAGCTTGACCGAATCTCGTCCAGGCGCTAGCCCGATGAGGATGGAGTCCACCGACGCAGCAGCCGCCACCTGGCCAACTTCGACTGGAGGTCACTAATATCTCGTCACGGAAAATTGGAAGCTCGGCCACCGACTCCTCGCCGAGTCATTCTCCAACGTGAGGAGATCCATCTCCTCTTTGGCCTTCCGTAGAGACTCAGCTTCCCGATTGTAGGCGTCCACGGATTTGGATCCCTCCTCTCGAGCAACGCCCAGATCTTCTAACGCTTTGTTCCGAGCGATAACGGCCTCGTCAAGTAGCTTCTTGTTGCTCTCACTGAGGGATCGAAAATCCTCGCATTCCTTCCGAACGCGCTCAAGATCTGCGGAAAGCTGCAGCCCGTTGACCTCCAATGAAGCAATTTTCTTCTCGGACTCATCCAGTTCAGCTCTCAATTGAAGACCCTCGTTCAGCACCAAGTCGTAGGCGCGGGACGACCGTCCACTGGCCCTCGCCTCCGCCAACTCCTGCTTAAGCTCCCTATGCTTGACAAGTAGACTCTCCAAATTGAGGAGCATCTGCGTCGAGGACTGGGTCCCCTGGTAGATCGGACACTCCGAGATGTAAGAAACCAGCTAGAGACAATAGAAGAAAGGTAAACAACGAAATAAACGACTAACCAGCCAGCTCCTATAGCACATGCGACTGAAGGTCACGACCTCGCTGTCGTGGTCGAATATGGGTTCCAGTTGCACAGCCCCTAAGTCACGGGCAAAGCCGACCGCATCCATAGCCCGACGAAGGCAAAAGTCGTTAGAAAGGGACCCCTGATCAAAGTTGGGGCCCGGAGAAGCGAACAGGCGAAGCAGAGAGGATCCACCGCCTGCAGTGCCCGATCCGCTTGGCATCGACGGACCCGCATCCGGTGGAGGGAGCATAGCTGGAGTCTGAGTGGGTAAGATGGGAACTCCGCCGTCAAGACACCCCCCGGTCCCTTGGTCGTCCTCCTGTTCAAAGTCCGTGTCAGAAGATAAAAATGGGCATGATCAGAGGGAGAGGGCGAATCCGCCTCGGAAGGAAACGACTGATAAACCATCTCAGAATGCTTCAAAAGGTACGCATCAGCACCCCTTACCGCACGGTCGAGTGCCCCGATAATTCCGCCCCTCCTTCGCCGGGCCGGAGAATCCGTAGAAGGATTAATAGGAGGATCCGAAGGATGGTCCCGAGAATATCAGTGGAAAGGTTCGATGCACCCTCTGCGGAAGGTTCCGTGCTCACAATTTTCACGGATTTCCCACTTCCTGGATTTACGCGACGCTAGGGCGACCACCTTTTTTCCCTTTCGGGTCGATGAAGACGCCGCCTCATCTCTTTTCTTTCCCATACCCTGAAGAAGGGCAAGGAAGGCCTCAGGGTCATTGGAGTTGGGGACGGGAGTCAGTGAGACGCCAGACATTTTTCCGCTGAAGCCTGCACCATAACCAGCCTAAATCAGCCACGTGCCAAGATGAACACGTAGAGGGACGAAACGGAAGAGGAACGAAACAAAAACTTACGGGGCGGAACAGGCACAACACCTGGAGGTGGAACCCAAAGTTTGGCAAAGACAAGCCAAGGATGCTGGTTGAGCTCCTCCCAGTTGAAAGGGCCCTTCCGAGCAATAATCCGACACTGACTAAGAGTTTCCCGAGAGGCACCCTTCGGAAGCGGATTCTTCATCGAAACAAGGCAAACCAAAAACGATTAAGCTACGTAAATAAACGAGACATAAAGCAAATCCTAACGCGTGTTCTCACCCTCATCTTCCCACGAGGCAGGGAGAGACCCGCCCCCAGGAAGAAAGGGGCCGCGGACGAAGAACCACTCATCTTTCCAATGCTTGTCACAGGTAGTCTCGTCCACCAGAGCCGGCTTATGATTATTATGAAAGATGAAGCGCATACTATCCTGGACATTCAAGCCAAGGACCAGGTGGGAAACCATACTTAGGGTGGGCCGAAAGCCCAACCCATAACACACCACCGAAAAGGTGATCAAAGATCTCATAGCGTTCGGCATCAACTGACCCAACGCAAGGCCGGCATTCTGAAGCAGCTCGGCCATCAAAGGGGAAAGGGGAAGCCGAACGCCCCATTGGAAAAACCGCGGATAAAAGGCAGTCCAACCCTCCCCTGGGGAAAGATAAACTCTCTCGGACGCCTCGGGGAGTCTCATTTCGAAATCCGAAGAGATCCCATAGTTGGCCCTCAGTTTATCAAGTTTGGCCTGCGTTAGCTTCGAGGCAAAATGGAAGGGACCCCTAGCCTCCTTGATGCCCTTGTACCGAGGATCCTTTTTCCTCTTCTTCTTCTTTTGCTTGCTCATTGTCTCCACCTCGTCCAAATCATCGAAGGAGATCCAAGAGGATCGGAGACGGTAACCTCGTCAACCAAAGGGGGATCCGCTTTCCCCGACGGCGTAGGAGCGGATGGACCAACCTGAGACGCGGCCTCACTACTTTTAGAGCGGCTTTTCTTTTTCTTCTGGGCCGTTTCCTCGACGGGAACAGGAAGAGGAGGATGGGAAAGGTCGGGAACGGTAGTCGGGCCCATCGAAACGGAATCTGTTTCCCCTAAAGGGTGAGAAGTAGGAGAAAGGACGGGGTCCAAACCTGCCTGAATTTCGGAGACCGACCCAAGCTCACTCACAGAAGGCAAAGATTCAGACTCATTCCCCTCAGGCTCGTTTCCCTCAGGCTCACCCCGAGATGAGGAAACGACAGTAGCCCCACCGGCACGAACGAAGGAAGGGGAAACTCCAGATTCAACCCTCTCGAAAACCAGACCATCATAATCGTCATCCCCCACGGCTAACCTAGGGGTCCTATGACCTCTAATCACTGAGTTTCCCTCGAAACCATCCATTACAGCAAGAATGGGAAACAAAAGATAGAGAAGAGAAAACTAACCTTCGAAGAAGAACGGGGAAAGCTTCGATGAACGGGATGAAAACGACGAAGAGTCTCTCAAAGGCGGACGACTTGCGGATAGTTCCAAGAATTCAAAAGGCAAATGAGCCCTAAAACCTGGGAAAAACCCTATTTAAAGAAGAGAACACGCGTCCAATCATCGCGACACATGGGAAAGAACACGACGGTCCGAACCACTCGTGTTCATTGGTACTTGCACCCGTCCGAAGTTCCAACGGGTCAATCTCGCAAGAAGCCGCGTCTCTCGAGACAAATCTGTCCGCGAAGGAACGCAACGATCCCCGAAGGGAAATCAATAGAGCCCAAGCCACAAAGAGGCCGAGGCGGTCTATTTCCCAGGAAGCCGCGGCCCCTAACCGCTCCGCAGTAGCACGAAGATTAGGGCGGGCTCCACACCCCCGATTCGATTGATCTACTATCCCCTGCCTCGGACTTTCCGACCCAGGAAATAGGGGGAAAACCGTAGAGGGTAAAAATAGCCCTCTCATGGGCTACGCTCACGTCCGGGCCGATCCATATGGGGACAGGCCCATTGGAATCGCATCCAAAAGGGATCGACCCCCGTGCGGCCGCGTTCACCGTAAGGCGGCTCACACGGTGCGGACTCAACCAGGACTAACGCCGTAAGGAGTTCGCCATTCACGGGCTAATCAAGCGACCCATTAAGCCTAGCCTCATGCTAGCCCAATCGATGACCCCACGATCAGGGACTATAAAAGGCACATGACCTATCAAATCGGTATGACACTTTAACCTAGAAAACGAATAACCTGATTATCCTGGACCTAACCCTTGCGGCGCAAGGCAAGTCTCACCTACCACCACCTAACTTGATCGTCGGAGGGTCGTCCACGGCACCACACCGGTGCCCTTCGACCGTCATTTGTTGTAGTGTTTCAGGTTGCTCCGCCGTTAGGGGATAGCACGCAACCCGACGTGCTCTATCGTGTGGAACGAAACTCCGACGAGAAATACCCCACACAATGTGTATAAATATGACATTTGTAAGCATTGAAGACCAAAAAATGTAAGAAAAATAAAACGAACGAGTACAAATATATTAATACAAATACATAGTTCAATACTAAAAATATGATATTATAAGATTACGATTAAGAGAGAGAGAGATCTAGAGCAAGAAAAAAAGAATTGATAGAGATAATATTAAGGAGGGGAGGAAGAAGAAAAAATGAGGATGAGAGACAAAATGAAGTAGTAAGAACGGTAGAAAAAATATTAAATTCATGAAAGGAAAAAAAACTATAGGGTTAGCTAAATAAAAAAAACTACATAAAAAGAGATAAAAATGGATATCTCCTCGATATATTATCAACATTTTATTGGCAATTTTAATAAGACCTACGTATATGATACTCAATCGATAACTTAAAAATATCTGAATAAAATATCAATGAAATATAGAGAAGAAGTAAAAGCGACCTTCTCCCATTAATATTGTTACCTTCAAAATTTCTATATTTGTATCAATGCTTTTTTTCTTTTTCTTTTTTTATAGATATTACATTAAATTTGGGGAGGGGTGACTCGAACCTCGAACTCATGAAAATAGAACGAATGTCTAATCGGTTGAATTGTACTCGTGTTGATTGCTCTTACTTCACTTGAGATTGACTAACTAACTATGCTTTTGATAGCGTATTCTTTTTTTCTTTTCTTTCGAGAGTGTTTCTATTTAAAAAATAACAATTCTTTCAAATTCACTTTAATTTTATGGATTTTTTCAATCAGGAACATTCATTAGAGAATATTAATTCGATAAAGTCCACCCCAAAAAATTGTCTTTAATTATTCAAATAAATAAAAAGAATTCTCATTATTATTGTAGAATGAATTTTTTAAGTTCAAAAGATGAGGAGTGTGGCCGTACGGAATAGAATATTGGGAGATGATGAGAGGAATAAGATCGGACCGTTAAGATCAATCCACGTCAGGTAGGCAATGACTTACTGTCAGGCATATGATTGAAAGCAACACATGGGAACAGTAACACGTGGCAGACAAGAAGGAGGAACCCACAAGCAAAACAACTCGGACTCGAAGCGTGAAAAAATATATCTTTTCCTTTTTTTGGGAGAAAGGAAAAAATAAATTAACTCCAAATTTAGATTTATTGTCAACTTTAATTTAAATTTTCAACGTTATCAATTTTTTTTTAATAAATATCATTTTCTACTTTAAATAATATAATTAATTATAAATTTAACATTCAATTAACTTATTTAAAACAATTACATGTCTAAAATATATATAGTATTCTTTTATATAAAAAGTAGTGAGATAATCAAACCATTTTTTTACACAAAAGAAATTTTAACAATTTGGAGAGAGATTGAAGTTTATGAAATACGATTCACCATGAATAGTCCTAATTAATGAGATCGAAATATGATCTAGTATCTCATCTGATTTAATGTTTTATATTAGATAGTTGTTTTTTCTTATTTTTTTTTATCTAATAATATTTCTTCTATTTTAAAAAAAATAATAAAACCTAGTATGGATAATTACGGAACTATTGACAAAAGGTTAAACATAATACTATTTACATAATTAATATATTAAAGTTTAAGATTTAAAATTTAAAATTTTCCTATCTTTAAAGTTTTTAAGTAAAACTAGTTTTTAAGGTAATTTTTATAACTACATTTTTTATAGTTTAAGAAATAAAAAAATACTCTCATATTATTAAAAAAATTAAAACTACCTTAAAAGTAGTAATCGGTACAACTACACGTGAAAATTGTCAATTAAAGATAAAAATAAATTAAAACTTTAATTAAGGTATTTTTTAAAACCTAATAATTTTTTTTAATTAAGGAAAATATGACAAGGCGTAGGATTCGCCATTTCCCACGAAAGGAAAAAAAGAAAAAACTTTAGAGGTGATTGGGAAAATTAGAAAAAGAATAAAAGAGAGAAGAAAGGGAAATGGGGGCCCATTGAAGATCTTTGAAAGGTGGGCCCATAAGAGATCTCAAAAAGAAAAGAAAAAGAAGAGGAATTGCAGTTAGAGGAAAAGAGTGAGGTGGAATGGGTCCCACTACTAAAACTTGCTTTATTCATTTCATGTCTCCTTCTACTGTTACCGTAGATGATCCTTTCCTTTCCACGCTCTGTCTCTCTCGTTTATTATAAAATAAAATTAATAATAAATATAAAACATTATTATTTCAAAACTGTCCCTTCTTTTTACTCTCTTCAATAATCAATTTCCAATTATTTTGTTGGGCGTACGTGAATTTGTCTGTCCAAAACATGGCTATCTTATTAAAAAAAAATTACATAAACAACTCCGAAATTATAAGGGTTGTGTTGTGATAGACAACTACGCATTTGAATAATTAACCTTTTAAATTATGAAAATTTTGATATGACAAATTATTTTATTATATTAGACTTTTGAAACTTATCATAGAGACAAAAAAAAAATCCCTACGAATATCAACCAGACGGGAAGGATGAAATTAGAGAAAAAAAACTTCTTGTACCGACCCTGCGGGGTCAGAATAAAAAACGGGGTTTGTGCGAGATGGTGGCCCTTCAAAGATTCATCCCATAAAAATTTTACAATAATAATTAATAATTAACAAGGTAAAAATTATAATTTATGGGTCTAGTTTTGATAAATTATAAAATTCACGGGGTTAATTAGTTAAATTAAAAATCCACTCGAATAATTTAATGGTGATTTATAAAATTTTCTCTCAAATGTTAAAATTTTTATTATTGAGATTAAAAAAATGATTGAAAATGGGACAACTAGTTGAGGAGTTGAGATTAATGACATTGGGATTTATAATTAGGAAGACAATTTGTGTCTCAAAGAGTAGTTGCCATTAATTGAAATTAAGCACTTTTGTCAATAATCTAGAATTATTTTTTAGAATTCAAAATGGGTCTTACTTGTAGTCTAAGCCATCATATTCAATAATGGGCAATTGACTTCTAAGGATAATTTACATCTTTTTTTTCTTCACCAAGATTTGGCATTCCATTTAAGAAAACTCTTCTAGAAATTTAATAAAAAGTGTTCCTTAAGGCATTTTCTTATGATATGGCACAAAAATTTGTTGTTGATACCCATAATTTTATGGGTTGTTATCTTGGTAAATTTGTGAAAATTAAATCAAGGAAGAAAATTGAATTTTTCATTTGAGTGGAAAATTTGTGAAATTAAATCCAAGGAAGAAAATTGATTTTTTTATTTGAGATCTTCTTGAAATTTTGTTGGAGTTATTCTAATACCCAAATCAATAATTTATGAACAATAAGGTACATGAGAAAGAAGTTTATATAAGATAAAAGACAAAATTCAAATATTTAAGGCCCAATTAAGCTTGCGCACTGCCATTTTTATGTTTAGTTTTTATTATTTAAATTTTTAATAAAGATTAATAACAAACTATATTTACTTAATATAGAAAGAGAGATCTTTCTATTTGATTGGTATGGTTGGATTTCTTGATAGGACATGAAAGCCTATTTTTATTGAACATTTTTTTTTAATTTCCCTAACCACCCATAATTTTAGGGATGGTAATAATCACATCCTCAAACTTTTAATTGAAGTAATTGTCATGTAACTTTATAAAGAGTTAAAATTATACTCATAAAAAATCAATTTAATAAATTACCTCCTTATATTATTATATTAAACCTTAAAATTACTATAATATGAAAATTTCATCTCTCATGTCAATGGAGTAGGAGGAGTGAAATCAGAAAATAACTTATTGTCACCACCCCTGAGGGTTTGAGGCAAGGATTAGGGTCGAGACTTGAAGTCAATATTTCTTAGAGAATATCAATTACCTAACTCGTTAGACTATATTCAGATTACAAATACTTAATCATTAAGGTTAAATATTAGAAATAAACAAAAGCGCGATGTATTAAATATTTCGGTTATCAAAAATCTTGTAGCTTTAACTAAAATAAAGAAGTAACAAAAATACTTGATAGTTTTCAACTGATCACATCCATCACTCCCAAAAAGAGAGAGAGATGCTGACAACATAGGTAAATGGTATCTATTAAATTAGCTAAAACGAAACTTTCTAACCTAAGTTTAGTACAAAGAAACCAATCTTGTTAATATTGCATTAATAAGAATTAGAAAAGATTAACAAGATGAAAAGTCAAGGGAGATCCAATACAATGATAGTTTAATTAGTTAAGTACCCTTTTTTCTAATTGATATTATAAAGTCTTCAATTAATTAATTAAATTAAATCTAATTTCACACCCAAAATCAACTCTTTTCCATCATCATGATGACCCAATGGGAACAAAAGATCTTGAGATTTTTTCTTGGCAATCAAACAAAATCTTAACCAAGAAAGTAAAAGAGAAAAAAGTGAAAAGAAAAAAGAAAATAGTTTTTCTTTTCTTTTTAAACAATAAAAGAGATAACAAACCATAGATTCAAATCATATATAGTTATCTACCTAAAATATTATCTTACGAGTTTCTCTAGTAAATAGTGTAAGATAGTGTAGTTATCGTGTAAAGCTATTTGAGTTACGTGTAAACTGGCCTAGATACATACAAATATAATCATACAATAAGAAAATAGAGAGAACTAATCGTAGGTTCAAATCATGTGTGGTCACCTGCATCAAATAAGGTAGTGTAGTTGCCCTACAAAATTAACTGAGATAGGTGTAAGCTGGTCTAGATACCAACGAAATAATTAAAAATAATAATAATAATAAATAAGAAAGAGATAAGTGGTTGTTGTATCAATGGGGTATACAGAATCTAGGGAGAGATCTCAACCATGAGGAAAAACAACTACTTCTGTAGTTATTACTTGCCTTCTCTCTCACCTCACCCACTTCATAAAAACCTGATAAATCTCTCCTCTCATTCATTCCTACCCCTTCATCACATTTCTCTCTATATTCTTATATAATGCCACATCTACTCTAATTTTCTCAAAGGATTTACAAAAAAAAAAAACAATATTTTTTTTTTCTTTAGGGCTAATGGAGTTGAAAGCTGAAATTGTAGAAACACAACAACAACATTTTCATGTGTTGGCAGTGGATGATAGTCTTATAGACAGAAAGCTCTTGGAAAAGCTTCTTAGAATTTCTTCATTCAAAGGTATCTAATTATCCCAATTTATATATTTTTTATAATAACCTCCGGTGTTCTTCTTAAATATTTTTCCTCAACTGGTTAGACATAAGTGTTTTCTCGTACAAAGTCGAACTTTCGAGCCGACCCCTCCCATCCCCTAAATTAATATGATAAGAATATGTACAATTTTGGGTGCAGCAGTGACCTGTGTGGAATCAGGAGATAAAGCTTTGAGATATCTGGGATTGCTTGATGATTTTGACAAGTTTTCTTCTTCTACTGCTTCTTTTTCTTCCCCACAACTCTCTCATCAACAGGTATCTATATTCTCTCTCTCTCTCTTTCTTATCTATATTGAATTACTATATATTAGAATATAAGGGGAAAATGAAGCAAAACCTAAAACAAGATCATCTTCAACTAGAGATAATTTCTGGTAGTATCAAACATTTTCCATACACGCGAAAATTTCTCGAATTCTCGTTTTAGGCACTCCTCTCTCCTACTCGTAACAAGTCATGTGACAGTGATTAAAAAAATTGGGCTTATAATTTATTTTTTATTGCTAATAATTATATCTCGCATATCACTAATGAGAGGATTATGAAAAAATCTTTGAAACAATGTGATTAAAAAATAGGTAGATTTCACATTGTTTTTTGGGATCTTAAATATGGAATGCAGATCTAAGGAAAACACATCTTCAAGAAAAAAGATGAAAAATAATAAATAATTTGTAAATAAATAGTTATGCATCAGTTGAGTATTGATATATTTTTTTTTCCCTCTTTTGAATTTGAGATATTACACAACCCGGAGGAGATTCGAACCTCCGACTTTAGAAAAGAGATCGTTGATGTTTAACCAGTTTGACGAGTATGACGTCAAATTCTAAGTTGTACTGAAAATCTGCAAAATTAAAAACTGTGTTGGTTTTGAGATGCAAAGACATTGCCAAGTTGCATATATTCATACATGCATCACATGTGAAGAAATTTTAGCTGCAATATTTAATAAACTAGACTTTTTAATTTGCATTCAATCAGCCGGAAATTTGGTGAAGATGATTTTTTATTGTGGGAAGAAATTTCGTGTGTGGACCCAACTATGCAGGTGATTTTAAAGCTTGTTTTATTCTAATTTTATTTAGAAAATAATTTTCATTTTCCATTTTAATTGGAAAATAAACAGGAAGTCAAAGTCAACTTGATTATGACAGATTACTGTATGCCTGGGATGACTGGCTATGATTTGCTCAAACGACTCAAGGTCAATTCCATTTCCATCCTTTCATATTCACACAATTTAAACCATTTTTTTTTCTTTTTCTATATCATTTTTATATAATCTTAAGACATTATATCCCCATCTAACTAGCAGCAGGAAAGAGTTAATTTTTTTTTAAGAATATTATAGTTTTAGTAAAAAGAGTTCAAGAAAATTTGTGAAATATTCTTCACATGCAAGGCAATTCGTTAACTAGTAAAATAATATATGATAAGTAAATATCTCTATATTATTTAAATTGTATGTTTGAATAGAAAAGAGAGAGGTGTCAGCAAATTAAAACATGTTCATAAACATGAGCATACCTCAAGTGGTTAGGTATCTGCTCCTTTCTTATGAAGTCGAAGATTCGAATCTCCCCTCCTAAATTAGATTTAATATCTCAAAAAAAGAAGAAAAAAAACATGTTCATAAAAACATCACAAAAAGAAGAATAGATTTAGAAAGATAGAAAAAATTTGACTTCTCACCAATAATAAAGATAAAACCACACATCAAAGCAGCTAAACTTGCAAAGAATACTACTCAATTCACTTGACATATGAATTGCATTACGTTTTTTTTTTGCTTATTTATTCATTTTTTAATTTCTTTCTCTAGACATCCATATTATTTTAGTATTTATAATTGAGAAAATTAAAACAAATCAACCTCTTTAGAGTTTATACTGACAAAAACAAGCGAAATTGATAAAAACATAACATGAGTGATCAAAACTAATATCTCATAAAATCGATTAGATCAATTTTTTTAAAAAAAACTAACATTGATTTGATTCATGTTGATATTTTCAAAAAAAAATCAAGTCGATTCACTCATAAGCTCAATATAAATATGGTATCTACACCACTTTTTTCGAGGTGAAATGTTTTTTTTTTCTTTTTTTTTTTTAAATAACCGTGAGTGTGTAGATTAATTTTACGAAACAATGGCCCAATTTTATAATATTTTGTATTGAATTTGAAAGGTAGTTGAAAAGAAAAAGTCACCAACTTTTTTTAATATAAAATTAGTTGTGGTCATTGGTTAATCACTAATAACATTAGAAAATGAGAGCTTACGTGATACGTGCATTTGCAGGGATCTTCTTGGAAAGATGTACCTGTCGTGGTCATGTCATCAGAGAATGTGCCTTCAAGAATCAACATGTAAATCATAAACTTTCTAACTCTTTTTTTTATTTTTCTTTTCTTTCTATTAGTCACTTTTAGAGGGTATTTGGTTGGAGGAATGAGAATAGGAAAGTAAATATAACTCGTTTTCATGTTTGTTTCCCACTTCTTTTTCTATGAATAATGACATCTTATTTCCCGCTTTACTATTGTATTTGACATCTCACTCTCACACGCTTACATTATTTTCAAGATTCATTTTCATTTCTATAAAATCGAAACACATATATCACAATTTCAGACATCTCATTCTCATTCACACATTTTTAGACATTACAAATCCTGATTTCATTTCTCATTCCCCCAACCAAATGCCCCTTTTTTGAACTGCAATTAAATATTATTTTAATCTATGAACTTTATCAATTATATGCAATATTACACTTACATTTTGATGAAATCATTGAAACAAACAGGTGCTTGGAAGAAGGGGCGGAGGAATTCCTTTTGAAGCCTCTCCAATTATCAGATGTAAAGAAGCTTGAGCCTCACCTTCAAAAATCTCTCAGCCGTAATTCTAATTCTTCGTCAAACTTGAACGAAGAAACTGTCACGCTTACTACCACCGACCCCGTTATTGATGACGGAGACAACTTGAAAGAAAACATCGACAAGGACGATAACAACTACAACAACAACAATAATATCGTCAGTAAGAGAAAGGCGGCATCTCCAGAGCCGTCTGAAAGAAGACCAAAACTTAAAGAATTATAGACATGAAACCACATCCGCACGTATAGAAAACTATGGCCATTGCGGCATTTCATCAAACAAATGTGCTGCATGCATGGCGCTAGTTTGGATTAAGGGAGAAAACTGAAAGTGGAAAAGGGGACTTAACTTTGAACTGTAACATATAAATATAATGTGGCTTTATAAACCATCTTTACTCGTGCTTATCAGATCAAGAAGATGGATCTATCTCCCTAATGGGGAAGTTTTCGACGTAATCAATCCGTGGTTATGTAGATTGAAATGTCAATTGGAGGTTTTCGTTTTCCTCGAAATCAGTAATAGAGAAGTTTAGTATAATTTTATAGAATTTGTTTTAAATAACATAAATCTCCATGCTAATTACTTATTTGTTTATTTAATGAATTTGGTTGTTTTTTTTTTTTTTTACATAAATCTCCTTAATGGGTAATTTTAATGAATTTGTTTGTTTGTTTTCTTTTGTTTTTTTTTTTTGTTCAAGATGAATAATTTATCTATTTGATTATTTTTCATTATTATTTTCAATGATTTTATTAATTTTTTTTTTACTTTTTTTAGTTCAATAAATTATTGAACTATAATTTATACTATTTGAGTAATTTTTGAAAAGTTATAACATTTCATTAACAAGAGGTAATTATTTCACCAATTTTCGTAGAACCAGTTAAAAGTAAGATTTGGTGCAAAGTTTAAGGAAAATACTTGGCCTCCAAATTAATGTGGATGAACTCCTCCATATTTTCATATTTAATTGAAATTGACTCATAAAAATTAGAGGATGTAGAAACTCATCCACATTAATTTCCACATTAATTTAGGGAAAATTATGCGTGGTAGCCAACTTTTGAGTTTTGTTTTCACATATGCCACACTTTCATGTTTATATCAGTTTTACCCATTTTTATATATTCTATTAATTTAATGATATATCATTGATGTAATTTTACAACAATAATTTATCAGTAATATAAATTCTAGTATTAAATTTATATCAATAATATAAATTTACAAAAATAATATATCAATTATAATCAAATTTTCATAAAAAAATTATGGGTTAATTATGTGTTGGGTAATTTTGATATTTTTCAATGTTTGTGGTTTTTTTGAAAACTGAGACTCGATATTGGGTATATGTGATAATAGCCCTTAATTTAGAGACAAGTATGATCCAAATTTAATTTACATAATTTAGGGATGAAAGATTTCACCAATTTTCATTGTAGATATCCTTCCGTTTATTAAGTATAAATGAAAATTGAAATTGACGATAGAATGATAAATGTAAAGATTAAAAGGTTAAGAAATTTCTGATGACTTTAATAGCTCGAATAAATCTAAATTAATTTTATCGAAATATTACATAAAATTTGGACTTCAGTTCTACGTCTAAGTATTCGAATGTCAATATTTTTATTTTTAGTCCATTAAAAAGACCACAACTTTTCCAGTTATAGACATTTAGTTCAAGAAGCTTAAAAAACAAACAAAAATCATTGCATCTGAAAAGAGTGTAGAAATTTGAAGCACTCCAGGAAAAGTAAATAGATAAGTACTCCGCCTTTAAATAAAACTTCCTCTCGTTTCTAACACGTCACGTAATTGTTACACGAGACAGTCGATCGATGGACCTAAAACTACTAAGAACTAAAAAGACTGCCCCCATATTATTTCGTAGACTGTAAGACATAATGTAAAAAAGGAAAACTGGCATTGGAGAAAATTGAAAAGGGAATCACATGCTAACTAAACACCTATTTTTTGTCCAACTTTCGCGGGTTCATCGGCTTCCAAAACATGCCCAACAAGTAAGCTTGTCCAAGCACATACCCAGATTGCAGAGGTCTAGAACAGGATCCTCTATAAAGCAGAAACCTGAATTCCTACAGAAAAACATCAACATGTAAATAATGTTCGACAAATTATCAGTTCGTGAAATCTTTTTTTTCATAAATGGACAGGGAATCAAAATATATCCTAGACTAGAAAGATAATAAAAAAAATTATTTTTACCATTTTTAAAGCTCATCTTTTGCTTCTGAATCTGCCTTCACATCCTCGGCTTTTGAATCTGCCTCTGTGACCGGAATTTTTTCACGATGAGTCTCAATAAAACCAATGATGTCTTCCTTGGTTCTATCCCCCTCATACTCCACCAACTTTCCACTCGCTGTCCTTAAGATCACAGTAGGGTAACCTTGGATATCAAATGGACCATCGGCAATGTCATTCGCCGCGGCATCCTAAAAAGTTCAGGAAATGAATTGAATTGAATTTAATAAAGGTTGAAGACAGATTATCTGTATTATAAAAAAATCAACCATGACAGCCCATCGACCACATAAAAAGTTTGGATTGCGGGTTAATTTCATGGATTTCAGAATATCGTTTTACTTTTTTATAATCATGGATTTCGGTATATCATTTTACTTTCATAGGTGATACCCACACATCAAACTCTGGCTACACAAACCCAGACTATCCAACCCCCCAAAAAATAAAGTCGTAAAATCTTTAAAAGCAATGGATCTTACAAACTTAGCGATGATGACTTCAGGGTCACTTTCATAGGTGATACCCACTTCCTCATAAATGGGCGCCAGTTTTTTGCAGTGTCCGCACCAAGGAGAATAAAATTCTAGTAAAACTGCAGATGAAAAACAAGCCAATTAATGACTCTTAAAGTATAATACAAGGCGGGTGCAATTACAAAAACGTAACAAAGAGTGTAAAAATTATTCAGCTATGAGAATTTGTATGGAAAAAGTTCATATACAGATTTTAACACAGATGAAAAACATACACGTTCATCAGATTTCTGTTTGTGAAGAGAAAAAACTAGTCAGTCACCCTTCAGAAGTTAAAAAAGATTCGAACACGGTTTTGGACTCTCAAGTTCCATCAATTTCAAAATTTTGTTCCTAAACTTTGAAAGTCTAGTTTTGGTCCTTGAATTCTATCAAGTTTCTATTTTGATATTATCAACTTTTAAAATCTCAATTTAATCCTTGCAACTAAAGTTTAATATTTAAAAAAAATTAAATCATTCTTTTTTATGATGAATAACTCAAGCCGGGCAACAATTAAATGGCTTATATAATCTTTCCCTGAACCAGATCAATAAACCTATTTTATCTACCAAAAACTGATTGTCAATTGACTTGTATCTATTTAACAGTCTACTGAACAAGCCTTGCCTCATAAAAAAAATACACGGAAGAAATCTATTTAAAGCATTATTTTTCATACCTAATTACATAATGAAGATATTGGACGTACAAGAAACGCAAACATAACTAAGGGCCAGTTTGGCATAGCTTCTCTTAAAAACGTTTTGAGTTAAAGATTTAAAAAAAATACTAAATAAGTGTTTCATCAAAAAACACTTGAGTGAAATATTTTAGATAAACTACTTGTTTACAAACATTTTTGGAAGAATCACAAATCAAGTATTTTCTCCAAAAACACATTTTAACATACTCAAGTGTTTTTAGAAGAAACACTTAATTAGTATTTCTTTTAAAATTTCTAACTCAAAACGTTTTTAGGAGAAGTTATGCCAAACTGGCCCTAAGTGATTGTCATAAATAGTAGAAAACTAAAAATGTTAGTCATATTCTCTTAGATCATATGTGCGTATTGGTATTAAAGAATAAACAGGCCATACTTACCATTCTTTCCAGAGTTAAAAACTATATCCTGCATGCTATCAGCAACAACCACTTTCACAGGTTCATTGTTACTCTCAGGAATGGGTTCTGACTTTATAAATTGTGGCACGTTGCCGTTCTGCAATAATATACTCAGGTCACAAACACTATATATATATATCAAATACAAATTCATAACACAACAGAAACAATTCACATAATATCGTTAAGAAAGAAAAAATAAATAAATAAAAGAGCAATTATTCAATCTAAATATCAGGAATTTGCGCACGGCATTGTTCAAGTTCATCAACAGTATGCCATTCAAAAGAAAGAATTTGACCTTGTATTCCTTCACCCAAGGAGCAATCTGACCAGGCTTCAAATGGGCCTTCACAAACTTTTGTCGTTTCTCATCTTTTTGTACTAGAATTATAGGCGTTTGATCTTCCTTAAGTCCAAAAAACTGTAAATATAAACAAATGAGGTAAGACATAATTCAGCAATGAGGAAAAACAAAGCACCAGAAATATAGCCCCATGAAACAAAAAAGGAAGATCAAATAAAATCCATACGTTTAGGGCTGCTTGACTGCTTTCACTATCTCCAGTTAGGAAACTCAATCCCTTTCCTTTGTATTGTTCAGCAACTTCACGGTACTCTGATTGAAGAGCTTCGGCATCCTCACCGCTGAAGTTCAGAAACAACATAGCCTACCCAATCGAGCATCAAAATATATAAATCACGAACTCGTTATAATTATAGCAATGGAAAAAATAATAGTTTGTACAGAAAAAAACTGGAAAGAAAATCATGGAAGCAAAATGAACAATTTAAATGCATTCGCTCTATAAATCGACAGAAAACAAAAGTGATGATGAACAATGGTGCAGAATTAACTCCCTGCAAATAAGGAAGACAATTCTTTGACTAAAAAAGAAGAATTATTCTCATAGCAGAGCATGCCTTCTTACCTTATCATTTGGGGTGCCAAAGAACTTAGCAACATAAGCTTGATTGCTGGGATCATTATTGAAGACTGTTACCAAAGGAATACTGGATTCCACAATAAACTTTTCCAATGCATCTACATCAAAACCCTGAGTTCATAGGCACAGTAAGACATCGCAGTGTGCATATGCATGATCAAATAAATAAAAAGAGAGCCAAATCTAGAAATCAGCACAAATAATGTAATGACATTCTGCAATACCTGAAAATCAACAGATAATTCATCAAATGGCTTGAATAGCCTAACTATTGGGCCAGACACAGATGTTTCTCCCCGTGGAAGCACTTTAGCATCCGAAGTATGACCAAAATCATAGTCAGAACGCAGTTTCTGAGCTAAATTGGTGTAGTTATCAAACTCTTCCCCGGAAAATTTTGGAAACACCCCAACCTGCAAAGCCAGAGAAAAAAAGTCGTTTGTAAATCATAGCTAATCAAATCCACGTGATAAGAAATGGAAATTGCAAGAAAAAAATGATAAAATCGAGTTCATACAATGAAAACATTCTGAATGAGATTACTAGCATCTTCTGCAGATTTAATTTCAGTAGATGGAGGCCCACTTTGCTTCTTCAAGTAGTCCACAATCCCATCGGCCTCGCGAGGACCCTTGTAATCTTGAATATTTTTTCCCCCATTTCTAACTATCTTGAGTGTAGGGAACCCCCTGATTTCATATTCACTAGCCAGATCCCTGTTTGAATCTTCATTGGCATCAACTTTAGCTAAAACGATCGGAGGATCATGACTGCTCAAAATAGACGCCGCCTTTTCATACTGTTGGGAAAGGAAAGATCGTATTTAGCTATCAGTAACAAGATCAACAAGGATAATTCAATCTTGAACAGCTGAGATAAGAAAATCAATTTACCTCTGGTGCCAGGTTCTTACAATGCCCACACCTAAATCATTAGATGAAAAAACGATTAATTAATAGCATGAATTAAAAGCTCAAGGAAAACAAAAAGGGATAAAATTCGCGTCTTTTCCATGAATTTCAATCACTATTCAAAGCAGCCTAATAATGATCCAGGAAGAAGAACACGGATATTTCAAGGAGGAACAGTCAAGAACAAAATTATACCATCAAATACAGCTCCTCCAGTTTTGCATGCATTAAAAAAAAGATACCAAGAACTAACATAAATACAATATTCCAGTAAAGCAAAAAGCTAATACAAACACAAAATCACGCCACAATCTTCCTTTCCGATACACAATCTCATATCACGAAAACAATGAGAGAAAAAATATATGAAAACGAATTACATCGAACCGCGAAAAAAAACCTAGAAACAGGTCAAACAGATTGAGATCTTCACGAAAATTATGAAATCAAACAACTTCACCAAAACAAAAGCATCAGATATGGAAACTTAAGAACGTCAACATGAAAATTACAGCAGGAAAAAAAAAATCATACCACGGAGCGTAGAATTCGATGACAATGAAATCACTTTTACCAACGATATCAGAGAAATTGGAATGGTCCAAAGTAAGAACATGCTCCTTTGACTCAGATTCTTCTTCAGCGTAAATCTTAGAAACAGATAAAGAAAGAAAAACGAAAGCAAGAACAAAAACCCTAATCGAAGACGAAGACGCCATTGTAAAAGCTCTCTTACTGAATTTTTTTTTTTTTTTTTCCCGAGTTTCAAATGACTGAGAAATGGGTGTTTAAAGAGGAAGAGTAGATGGAGAACGATAGAGATATGATAATCGCACGTGACTTCCTGTCAGTCATTAGATCCATACTCGCGCGAGTATAAAAAAAACATCGTACTCGCTCTTTGTGTGGTCTAATTTTGACGTGTCGAGTTTTTATTGGATGAGTCTTGTCATTTATACGTGGTTTTTTAAGTTTTTAATTTCGGAGGCACACGTGCGTGGAGACTAATACCATAGTATTGATTTAAACGGATGTATCGAAATAAAAAGATGAAACGATGGGTAAGGATATCAGAAGCCTCTGATGCTTATAGGCAATAAGAATGCGCCACGTTTTCACGACTAGTTTATTAAGTGGTTGATTTGTTGTTTTATTCTGTGAATTGTGAACTTGCTTGTATTGGATCTAAGCAAATCGATATGTGAATTTTATTTTAATTTCCTATTTAATTTAATTTCTAAATAAAGTTTAAAACGGTTCAGTGCAATTTTTGGTAAAAAAATTAAAATAAAATAGGAGAGGCTTTATTGACTTGTGTTAATTGATGAAAAAAAATTACTTTGCCCTTTGCAATAAATATAAAAATTACTTTTCCCTTTGCAATAAATAAATACTTTTTATAACTCCGTTAATTCCTTTCATTTTTATATTACTCTTTGTAACCGATAAATATTTTTTATGATATAAATGGAAGAAAATAATTCGAATTAGGATATAGATGAATCAAATCAACTTATTTTGATCAATAGAGATATCACTATGAAAAGATTGATCAATGCATTTTAAGTAAAGAGATAAATGTTAACTGTTAAAACAAGTAAAAAGATAAATTGTTATTTTTAAGATATATTTCAAGTTGTTTGTGTTATCTATTTTTAGAAGATTTCAGTAGTACTGTTTGGTTTGTAATCCAAATTCAGTTTTATGAATCTGGATTGCAGAAATAAAAAAAAAAATTAAATTTGTTTGGTTTGCCATCTAGATTCACAAAATTAATTTTAGATATCTTGGATTATTGTTTTAGTTGAGTTACGATTTTAGGTTTTTAAAAAAAAAATATCCAAAATTTGTGAATTTGGAGTGCAAACTAAATAAATTTAAAATTCAATTTTTTTTTATTCTTGCAAGAATCTGGATTACAAACCAAATAGGATTATTCTTAATTAATAAAATATTATAAGACTTTTGCATCAATTTAATTAGACGAGATTACAAAAATGTTGAATGATTCATTGACTTTCATTTTTATATTATTTAGCTGTATTTAAAAAGTAGATAATGTTGGGAGCCACTTGTATTTACATAGGTTAAATTATAGGATTTGTTAAATTATAGGATTTTCATTTTTTATTTTAGTCTATGAATGTTTTTAGATCTTAATTTTTGAATTCATCTTTTTATATATAAATCTAAAAAAATTCTTAATCAACGTGCTATCTATCTCAGATTTTTAAAATATTTGATATATCATTATTGATTTTTTTTTTTTTTTTTAAGAAAGAGGGAAGACTCAAATCTATCATGATATCAAAAAATTTATATCCAAGTAGTTATTCTTGAAAGTATTATAAATCAAAATCAAAATCAAAATCAAATGTTAAAAATATCAAGGAAAATAAAACATATAGTTTTTATTAGAGATCATATTTACGGTTTAACCTTAAATATAGGTTTAATATATGGTATAACATTAACTTTAAGTTTCAAATTCATAGCTTAATTATTTGTTTAAATACAAATAGATTTCCCCCCCTTAAAAAGAGGGGATGTTGATGTGATGAGAAAGAATGGGTATGTTTCGAACAAAAGCAATTAACATACATTTTAGTATGGATCGACCATTTGATTAAATTATGAGAGTTTGATTAGTGTTAATCTAGTGGCATTAGTAATATGGAGAATAAATCTAGTGCTACTTATAGACATATCACTATGATTTTTTTTTAACAATGCCAACAACAACAAACGAATGATTGTTGTCATTAAAATTAATCACCATATAATGTTGCAAAAGATACATTATTTCATTGGTTTCTTTCACTTCATGATTTTGAAAACCAAATTCGCTCACTAACTTATTAGTAATTTACCTAATATATTTTAATGAAATTTTATTTTATATTTTATTTTAGCGTGTATTTTAGAAATATCTAGTGGGAGTTGATATCACTAGGATGATTATCAATTAATAGACATCAAATTTGAGGGTGTTTTTATCTATTGAAAGGGGAAAAAAATTACAAATGCAATTTTTTTTTTTCATAGGAGATACAAGTGATCACCTAACTTTATACTACTCCTACAAGGATAAAGTTTTTATCAACACCCTAAAAAATATAAGAGTATGTTTTAACCAAGTGCACCCAATTTGAGGCTCTTTCATATATGAACATTTTTTCCCCAATTACAATAATTTATTTTCTATTTTCGATTTATTATTTTAAATTATAAAAAAAAAAAAACAATTATTTTTTTTTAAATCAACCAACTATGCTAATTTTAATTTTTTTTTTTAATTCTTTTAAGTTTAAAAAAAATGTTTCTTTTACGGAACCTTAGACGTTACATGCTAACAGGTTCATTTACCAACCTTTTTATATTCTGTAGTTTGTACAATTAAGAAAGGCTTCGTTTCCTCACTTGAATAAAAAGCTCCAGCCTCCGTTACTTGGGTTGTGATTTACACATGCCTTCAAAAGTCAAAAGTCAAGAGTGGATTTATTCTAGAAACTTGAAAATCAGACGCAACCCTATTTTTCAAAGAGAGAAACTTGGCTTGCACCGGCCCAATCCGGTGCAGCCACGTTTCAAAAAAAAAAAAGAAAAAAGTGAACCCCAGGTGGCTGCACCGGATTGGGCCGGTGCAGCCTTAAATCAGCAGCCAAGTTTTTTCCTTTTCGAAATCACTGGAAAAAGTTAATGGTGTTTAATGCAGATCGTTCCATGCCATATTTAATGCTATAATGAGCTTCTATCCATTGAATGGAAAAATTCAAAATTGGCCTAAAGCTCGTCATTATAAATATAATGTGCTCAAATAAAATAAAATTACAAAAAAAATTCATTGAAATTCATTCAAGGACGTTCCACCCTTTCTACTAAAGTTTTCCTATTCATGATCAAATTTAGATCCATCAAAAACCATCATTAAATCTAGTGTAGGTGTGAAAGTTTCAAAAAATCAAACTGACCACCAAAAATTTTGAGAAAACAAACTGAAAATGTTCAAACTTACCAAAATCAATAAAACCAACCAAACCGATGCCAAACTGAATCAACATACTTTTTCGGTTTTGAAGTTATGCGAACACTCAAGTACATGATTATAGAGAAGAAATCCTGAGAAGGTGCAATCGGCTCCTCTTTCTGAACCGAGTACACAACGGTCAATCATCTTTCCAAGTACTAAAATGAACAACTACAGAGACAAAATCTGCCGAGAAGTAATGAAGAATTGCAATACTTCCACTACTCTCCATGGATGGTATAACAAAATTGGTTTACCTCTAACTTTGGGCACGAACTAACTTCATTCAACCTTTCTCTATCATAGGAGACAGACTGCAGCCTCTAGAAATATATGGCCCAAGAAAGTAAAACTTATCCTCAAAACCAAAAACGCCGAAAAAATGTGTTTTTTCTCTTTTTTGTCATGGGGTGGGACGGGAATGAACCTCATCCAAAATTTTAAGGCTAAAATTTTGTCTCACTTTTGGTAGGAACCAGCATGCAAGGCTTGCATACTTAGGTAGAGGAAACTAAAGCTAGTGCCATTCTTATAGAGACCTAGAATAGGTAAGAGTAGATTATACGCAATTACAATTATATCGGATGTAATAACTCGTGTCCTAAGAAATTTTACCCGTCCATAGACCATAGAGATGTAACTTGTTGGCAGCCCAGAGATGTTAGAATGTGACCTGAGACTTAACGACAGTATTGAGAAATAACCATTTGCATAACAATAAAAAAAACTCAAACTAGTTTCCAAGCAGAGATGTCAAAATTGCCAAAACAGCAATCACAATAATGATATTTAGAAAGTAATTTGTTGGCAAAGGCTTATCTGGGCTTCCGCCAAAACCTTCATACTCTGCTCGAATCTTCTGCTTCATAGAGTCAGATAGCTCTCTCTGCAATTCAAATAGGTAACACTATTGAATTTTATTCCATTCTTCTTCATTATAGACTTCCAAGTTTTAGACGTGACATCACAGGATTTGAAAATAGCTTCAACTTGTATTATTAAAAAAAACAAGGCACACAAAACATGATACTTGTTTTTTAATCCTGCAGTAGACAACCAAAAGTAAAGATGATAAACATTGTGCATAAAAATGAGTTTTGGTAGACTTCTTTATGAAAAGAAATGCAATGAAAATACGATAGTTTATGATAGTAAACAACCTTCCCATATGAGTATTTCTCAGCAACGAACTTCTCTCCAACAGGTTTGGAAGATCCACCATCTATCACAATACCCTGATCAACAAATTGCAATATTCAGTGATTTAAGGAGATATAACACATTCACTATCATCATCTTAGTAGTTAAAAAATGGTCGATTATGAAATAACCTACGACCGGAGTTGAACTAGCCACAAAAAAAAGGAACAAGCTTCACTAATCTTATGCAGAAGGTAAATAGCAAGTGCTGATCGTATTAGGAAGGAATTGCTTGGTAAAACACCAAATATAATTCTTATTCATAACTGAACAAGGGCTAAAACTCAGGTCATTGAATAGTTTACAGGCGAAGGTCATCATCAACGCTTATCATCCTATGAAAAAACAACAAAGGAGCATCAAGGGTGACAAACCTCTGGAGGGTCAAATTTAGCTCCAAGGTTGCTGAGTCTGGCGTGGGCCTCAGCATAATCCTTGAAGAAAGCTTCCTGATCTTCAGCATAGTTTTCAGCATAAACCTGCAACATAACATTAATAATTCCTCTCTTGATGCTATTGGTGCCTCGGGGGGCATTATTATTTTGTGGAATGATCCCAATTTTGTAGTTTTGGATGTGTATGCTGGGGCTTTCTCGCTTTCTATCCTGATGCAGTTGGCCGATAATTCAAAAGTTTGGATTTCGGGCATTTATGGTCCCGCTTCTCCTTCCTCTAGGCCTCAATTCTGGCAGGAGCTTAATGATCTGGGGGGGTTGTGTGACGGCCCTTGGTTGCTAGGGGGTGACTTTAACGTTACGAGATGGTCCCATGAGAAATCCTCTGGGAATAGGCAGACAAGAAGTATGAAGACCTTCAACAAGTTTATTGATAATTTCTCTCTTGTTGAAATTCCCCTTGCTAATGGGCTGTTTACTTGGTCAAGGATGGGTAGCAGAGTGTCTCTCTCGTTGATTGATCGTTTCCTTTTCTCTGAGGAGTGGATGACCCTGTTTCGTGAAGCAAGGGTGGAGAGATTAAGTCGTGTGACTTCTGATCATTTCCCTATTTTGTTGCATACGGGTGGTATTAAATGGGGGCCGACTCCTTTTCGTTTCCAGAATATGTGGCTGTCTCATCCTAATTTT